>CM026897.1:44359323-44966514 GCA_015227895.2 Colaptes auratus
GGAGTGAGAAGGCTATGAGGTGATCTTGTCAATGTCTATAAGCATCTGAGGAGTGGGTGCCAAGATGAAAGTGATAGTCTCTATTCAGAGGTGCCCAGTGACAGGACAAGGAACAAGGGGTACAAGCTGGTACACAGGAAGTTCCACTCAACATGAGGAGAAACTTCTTTACTGTAAGGATGACTGAGCACTGGAAAAGGCTGCCCAGAGAGGTATGCCTATGTGGCCTGCTGTATGTGATCCTACTTTGGCAAGTGGGTTGAACTAGATGCTCTCTAGAGGTCCCTTCTAGCCCCTAGTATTTTATAACTCCATGAGTCAACTAAAATAAATCACTGAAATATCTTCTACTCATAACTCTGAAAATTTGGAATATTTCTAGGACAACAGAATGTACTCAGCACTGGTTAGACCACACCTTGAGTCCTGTGTCCAGTTCTGGGCCCCTCAATTTAAGAAGGACATTGAGATTATTGAACACGTCCAGAGAAGGGCAACAAGGCTGGTGAGAGGCCTTGTTAGACCACACCTTGAGTCCTGTGTCCAGTTCTGGGCCCCTCAATTTAAGAAGGACATTGAGATTATTGAACATGTCCAGAGAAGGGCAACAAGGCTGGTGAGAGGCGTCAAGCACAAGCCCTACAAGGAGAGGCTGAGGGAGCTGGGATTGTTTAGCCTGGAGAAGAGGAGGCTCAGGGGAGACCTTATTGCTGTCTACAACTACCTGAAGGGTGGTTGCAGCCAGGTGGGTGTTGGTCTCTTCTCCCAGGCAATCAGCACCAGAACAAAGGACACAGTCTCAAGCTTCACCAGGGGAATTTTAGGCTCAAGGTGAGGAGAAAGTTCTTCACAGAGAGATTTGTTAGCTGTTGGAATGTGCTGCCCAAGGAGGTGGTTGAGTCACCATTCCTGGAGGTGTTCAAGTGGGGATTGTATGTGGCACTTGGTGCCATGGTGTAGTAGTCATGACGTCTTGGATGACAGGTTGGACTTGATGATCTTTGATTTTTTTTCCAATCCTATTGATTCTATGATTCTATGAATGGTCTCAAGATTGTTCTATTTTTAATATTTTTTTTAAGCTTTCTGGGCTACACATCACAATTCTTTCAATTATGCAATATCTTTCAGATGTGAAGGGGTGAAAAAGAAAAGATAAATGAGATCATTGTATCACTTTAATTTGTAGAACTGTATGTCAGCACTGAGCCTATATGTATGAAGCATTACTGAGCAGCATTACTGAAGCATTTAGAGCAGCTAAATAACACTTCAACCACAATCATGAATTCTTTCCACAGCTTTGCTTATAGCAGAGAACCGCTGTTTTAACTTCACTAAAACAAATCCAAAACTATGTCTACATTGTATAGTTGCACTGTCTTTTGAAGATGTACCTCATGGAGATACAAATAAACATCAGTAAAACTTAACAACATGTTACGTTACTTTTCAGTGCTTTAGACAACACAACAAAATTTTCAACAGACTTTATATTGATAGATTAATGTCTAGAACCACTTAGACTGATAGATGCTTAGACTGATAGATGTCTTATATCATTGTTATTTTTTTCTCTCCTTTTTTTCTCCTTGTCTGGATTAAATGAAGAGCAATTACTTTTAACTTCTCACCTGTCAGGTGTACTGCTCCATTTTAATGCAGCAAAGAGGGGAGAAAAGGTGAAATGTTAGTTGAGCAGTAGCAAACAGAGTAAGCATGACAACAGTAGAAGAGATGTTGACTCAGAGTAAAGATATATAACTAAACCAAATTAAGAAATGACAGTTCATAAAAATATTTAATGCTTGGGAATCATAGAGTAAATGGAGGACACAAGGTTAAATACAAAGTGAATCTTCTTCTGCTGAAAAAATAATTTCTTTTATCCATTATCATCAAAGTGCTGCCACCTCAAATTTAAGCCAGTGAGATAATGGAGAACAGGTGTTTAATTTTAGCTATCTAAGTAATTTTAACATTACACAGACCGATGATGTATCTCTAACATGTAGCTCCCTCTTACATTCAAGACAAAGAGATAAGAGAGGGGAGGAGAGGAAAGATGAAAGTGAACGGGAAAGCAGAAAGGGAAGAAGAGGGAGAGAAAGGCAAGGGAAGAACAAGTTTAAATATATCAAATACATAAAACTCTTACTAAATTACAAAAAATAAGACCAAACCCCCCCGGCCCCCTCTGTTCTATAAAACCAAGTAATACAAAGACAAGAATTTAACATTAACCTGGAAAGCAAGGAAAGCATAAATATTTCTCCAATGAAGTATTACACACCTTTTTAGATATAGAAACAATGTCACATACTTGAGATCTATAGAGATCTGTAGTGATCTATAAAGATCAGCTAAATCTTCCACCCATAGGTTTTAGTAAACATGCACCATAAATAGAGTATTTGTCTATCTTTCCTTCTCAATCAGACGAATAAACAGGACCTATGCAAACTTTTATACTCTGGAGTCTGCAAGGACCAGATTACTCACATTACTCACACTTAATATTCCCCCATTTTAATTTCTGTGTTTTTTTTTTTCTTCTCCTGCTTTAGAAGCATGCTTGTTTCTTATAGCTCACAATCTAGATTATGGTCCGCAGGTCAAGGGAGATAATTCTGACCCTCTGCTCTACTAAGACCCCATGTACAGTACCCTTCTTAAGTCTGGAGCTCTCCGTACAGCAAAGACATAGACGTCTTGGAGCTGATCCAGAGAAGGGCCACAAAAATTATTTGAGGGATGGCTCACCTCCAATAAGGAAAGGCTGAGACACTTAGGGTTGCTCAGCCTGGAGAAGAGGAGGCTCTGAAGAAACATTATTGTAACCTTTTGGTACTTAAAGGGGGCTCATAATAAAGATGGAGACAAACAAAGCAGGACTTACAGCAATAGTATGATGAGTAATGGTTGTGAACTAAAAGAAATTCAGACTAGATATACGGAAGATATTTTTTACAATGAGAGTGGTGAAGCACTGGAAAATGTTGCACAGAGAGATGGTCGATGTCTTATCCCTGGAAACATTCAAGTTCAGGTTGAATGGGCTCTGATCAACCTGATCTAGTTAAAGATGTCTCTTTTCAGTGAAGGAGGTTAGATTAGATGATCTTTAAAGGGTCCTTCCATCCTAAACCCCTCTATGACTTTATTGTTCTATCACAGAACCACAGAATATATAATTCTATGTAGAATCTATGATTTCACATAGTATCTATGATTCTATAATTCTATATTTCTATAATTCTGAATGTCAAAGTTCACTGTGTTCAAAAGATTCACAGAATCACAGAATCAACAAGGTTGGAAGAGACCTCAAAGATCATCAAGTCCAACCCGTCACCACAGACCTCATGACTAAACCATGGCACCAAGTGCCACATCCAACCCCCTCCTGAACACCTCCAGGGATAGTGACTCCACCACCTGCCTGGGCAGCTCATTCCAATGGTGAACAACTCTCCCAGTGAAGAACTTTCTCCTCACCTTGAGCCTACAGTTCCCCTGGCACAGCTTGAGACTGTGTCCTCTTGTTCTGGTGCTGGTTGCCTGGGAGAAGAGACTAACCCACTCCTGGCTACAACCACCCTTCAGGTAGTTGTAGACAGCAATAAGGTCTCCCCTGAGCCTTCTCTTCTCCAGGCCCTTCTACCCTCTAATACATTAACGTCTGCTCCCAGCTTGGTGTCATCTGCAAATTTGCTGATGACTGACTCAATCCCCTCATCCAGATCATCAATGAAGATATTAAAGTGGATGGGGCCCAAGACTGATCCCTGGGGGACACCACTGTAGGCTCCTGTCTTCTGAACCAAATAAAACCCTTCACTTCATATGAGTAAAACAACACAAGATCTGTGAAGATGCTGTTCCTTTCTCTAGAAACAAAAATTCACTCCACAAACAAACCTGATTTGAGAAAGTTACAGAATGAGGAACATTTTGCTCTTCAGAACTGAACAGCTGAAACAAGAGAATTTGTGGTTCCTTAAAACTAAGGAGGAACAGCCACATAAATTCGTATGTTAAAACGAAAGAGGGGCAGGGGGGTGGGTTGAGGAGGTGGGTACAGTATAAAAGGATGCTTGACCAGTACGTTCACTCTTTCTAGTCTGTGCATTTTGGAGATACTTTGACCAATTTCTAGAACTCTTTAACATTCATTAACTGGGTTCTTAACCATCTAAATCCTGTGTAATTGAATGTGCATCACCCATTCAAAAGTAAGTCAAAAGGATTTATAGTGGGTTGCAGCAGGGTAGTGTGATATCTAAACCACCTTGTCATACAAACTGTGACTCAAATAGGCCTCATAATGGTTAATTATTGCTTCTAGTTGGCACTGTCTCTATATCTAGGCGTTTGCCTTTGAGATTTTGCCTATAAATCTTACTGTACAGTATGATTTGAATCCCAAAAAAATTATTTTCTTGGAGGCAAAAATATATTAAAAATTTATCCTTGTATTTTAGATTTAAGCTCAGCAGATTAAAGATCTACTGTAATGACACAGAACACTGAACTAATCCCTGGACATGTCACTCCTGTTTGCCAAGATTTGGCAAGACATGGACTTGGGACTGGGACTGACGAGCTTGAGCCAAGAGGTCCTTTATTTTTGCTTTCTTTTGGGGGCTTTTTGGGGACGGAAGACCTCAACAGACAGCGAGGATCAGCAGGGTCATCTTCCTATATGCCTGCCCAGGAGAGTGACGTCAGTCGTGGGAAATTTAAATGCGGGGAGAACAAAGCCATGCGACCGCCATTTGGCAAGAGAGCTGCTGTCTGACTGGATCACAGCAAGCAGCATGTGCTGGGTCAGGTGACAGTACAGAAACCTCTGCAGTAGCCTGGGTAGAACATAGCAGTCAGGTGGAACATATATATTAAAAAAAACCCAACCAACCAAACACCCAAAAAACTGCCCACACAGCACAGGGTGATCAAACTGTGATTGTGGCTGCCCCAGGGGGTGCTGCAGCTGTTTGCAGCTGTTGCAGTCTGGGGGGTTGTGTACACCGGACACTGAGCAAGGTCTTCTGTGACATAGCAAGCCGGGGTATATTCCCAGTTCCCGCAGAGCGTATGATACCCAGCACATGGGTACCAGCCAGCTGGTCTGGTAGTACACACTGTGGGCGGTACGACCGAGTGGGGAGGTTGGTTCTGAGCAGACATGTAGGTGCCCAGGGTCCTGGCTGTGGTGACTGCTGGAGCCTGGCACGTGCAATGGAGGATTGCAGAGACAATACACGTATTAGATGTGAGCAGGTTAACGATCTGCTCACCCTGGTGGCTGAGCTCAAGAAGTTGCAAGAACCATAAGGGTTCTTGCAGGGGAGAGGAGATAGACTTGCAGAGTTGGATTCTGACATCCCTGGGGGAGGGTCAGCAGGTGTGGGTGGCACAAGAAGCAGGGGATCCTGTGCTTTCTTGTCACCTGGAAATAGGAAGAAACCTAAGAGATAGGGAGGAATGGAGGCAGGTCCTTCTCCATTGAGGCAGGAGAGGCAGGTGAGTCACCTCCCAATACCTTCCAGTCTTCCCAGTTGCCTACACACAACAGGTATGGGGCTCTTGAAACAGAGGATCAGACAAACAGGGACAGAGATAATTTTCCATGCACACAGCCACCCAAGGCTTGTCAGCCAGTCCCATGACTTAGGACTAGTGCAAACAAGAAAAAAAGAAAGGTCGTAGTAGTAGGGGGTTCCCATCTTGGGGGAAGTGAGGGCCTAATTTACAGGCCAGATACATTTCACAGGGAGGTCTGCTGCCTACCTAGTGCATGGGTTAGGGACATTTCTAAGAGACTCCCCAGACTGGTGCGGCCATCAGACTATTACCTGCTGCTGGTTATGCAGATTGGGAGTGATGAGGCAATGCATAGGAGTACAAAAGCGATTTAAAAAGACTGCAGGGCTTTGGGGAGGTCACTCAAGGGCTTGGGAGGTGTTGTTCCCCTCAATCCCTCTAGTGACAGGAAGCAATAGTGAAGGAAAAATCCTTGTGATTAACACACGGCTTAGAGGTTGGTGCCACCAACAGAACTTTGGGGGGTTTCACCATGGGGAAGTTCTCTTGGCACCAGGTCTACTGGTGATGGAGACAGATGGAGTTCATCTGTCCCATAAGGACAGATGAACTCATGTCCTTGCACATGAGTTGTCTGGGCCCACTGACAAGGCTTTAAACTAGAGGGGAACGTGGATGTAGGTGGCCTTGCCACTGAGAACTCAAGGTGTACTAGCCTAACACTTGTGGAGTAGTGTGTTGGCATCTTAGCTAACCAGAAGGTCTAACCCACCTCAAGGTTGAAAACTATGTACTCGGCTCCCTCCCCTGAAATGTTTATACACCAATGCACACAGCACGGACAATAAACAGGAGGAGCTGGAGGCCACTGTGCTACAGGGAAACTATGATTTAGCAGCCATCGCAGAAACCTGGTGGGATGACTCCCACAGCTGGAGTGCTGCAATCAATGAGTACCAGCTTTTTCAGAAGGTATAGGCAAGGAAAAAGAGGTGGTGGAGTGGCCCGCTAGGTTAGGGAAACATATGAAACTATGCAAATTAATGAAGGTTCAGTCAGGAGTAAGGCCAGCAAGAGTGATATCGTGGTGGGAATCTGCTGTAGACCACCCAACCAGGATGAAGAGGTAGATGAAATTTTTTATAAGCAGTTGAGAGAGGTTTCACAACTGCTTCCCCTTGTTCTCTTGGGAGACTTCAGCTTCCTAGATGTCTGCTGGGAATACAATACAGCAGGGAGACAACAGTTCTGAAGGTTCCTGGAGTGTGGATACTGGAGTGGAGGATAACTTCCTGGTGAGGGAGCCAACCAGGGAAGGTGCCTTCCTGCACCTGCTTCTTGTGAACAGGGAAGAACTTGTGGGGGAAGTAAAGGCTGGAGAGCATCTAGGGCTCACCGATCACAAGATGATTGAGTTCTCTATCCTTGGGGAAACAAGGAGAGGGGTTAGTAAAACTGCCACCTTGAACTTCCATAGGGCAAACTTTGGTGTGTTCAGGAGACTCAATGACACAGTCCCTTGGGAGGCCACCCTGAAGGATAAAGGAGTCCAGAAAGGCTGGGCATACTTCAAGAGGGAAGTCTTAAAGGCTCAGGAGCAGGCTGTCCCTGTGTGCTGAAAAATGAGTTGTCAGGGAAGGTGTTTGGCCTGGCTGAATAGGGACCTTTGGCTGGACCTCAAGAACAAAAGAAGAGTCTATGGCCTTTGGAAGAGGGGACAGGTCTCTCATCAGGACTATAAAGATGTAGTAAAGCTGTGAAGGGAGAAAATTAGAAGAGCCAAAGCACAGCTAGAGCTCAACCTAGATACAGCCATTAAGGATAATAAAAAATGTTTCTATAAATTCATTAACAGCAGAAGGAGGACTAGGGACAATCTCCATCCTTTGTTGAATGCAGAGGGAAACACAGTGACTAAGGATGAGAAAAAGGCTGAGGTGCTCAGTGCCTACTTTGCCTCAGTCTTTAGTACTGGATCCAGCAGTTCCCTGGACACCCAGCTTCCTGAGCTAGGAGTCAGGGAGCGGAATCAGAATGAGGTCATCACAGTAAATGAGGAAGTGGTCACTGACCTGCTATGCTGCTTACATGCGCACAAGACTATGGGGCTGGATGGGCTACACCCAAGGGTCCTGGGGGAGTCGGCAGATGTGCTCGCCAAGACCCATTCCATTATTCACCTGAAGGCCTGGCTAACTGGGGAGGTCCCAATGGACTAGGGGTAGTAAATATAACACCCAGCGACAAGAAAGGAAGAAAGAAGGATCTGGGAAACTACAGACCTGTCAGTCTGACCTCAGTACCAGAGAAGGTCATGGAACAGATAATCTCAAACACTATTACACAACATATAGAGAACAAGCGGCTATCAGTCCCAGTCAGCATGGGTTTCTGAAGAGCAGGTACTGCCTGACTAACCTGATCTCCTTCTATGACAGGACAACCTGACTGTTGGATGAGGGAAAGGCTATGGATGAGGGATCAGTGATGGGCCCCATGCTCTTTAATATCTTTATTGATGATCTGGATGAAGGGATTCAGTCCATCATCAGTAAGTTTGCAGATGACACCAAATTGGGGGCAGGTGTTGATCTGTTAGAGGGTAGGAGAGTTCTGCAGAGGGACCTTGACAGGCTGGACAGATGGGCAGAGTCCAAGGGCATGAGATGCAACATATCTAAGTGCTGGGTTCCACACATTGGCCACAACAACCCCATGCAGTGCTTCAGGTTGGGGTCAGAGTGGCTGGAGAGTGGCCAGGCAGAGAGGGACCTGGGGGTGCTGATTGACACCTGCTTAACATGAGCCAGTAGTGTGCACAGGTGGCCAAGAAGGCCAACAGCATCCTGGCCTGTATCAGAAATAGTGTGGCCAGCAGGAGCAGGGAGGTCATTGTGGCCTTGTACTCAGCACTGTTTAGGCCAGACCTTGAGTCCTGTGTCCAGTTCTGGGCCCCTCAGTTTAGGAAACATGTTGACTTGCTGGAATGTGTCCAGAGAAGGGCAACAAAGCTGGTGAGGGGTTTGGAGCACAAGCCCTACGAGGAGAGGCTGAGGGAGCCTGGGTTACTTAGCCTGGAGAAGGGGAGGTTCAGGGGAGACCTTATTGCTGTCTACAATTACCTGAAGGGAGGTTGTAGCCAGGAGGGGGTTGGTCTCTTGTCCCAGGCAGCCAGCACTAGAACAAGAGGCCACAGTCTCAAGCTGTGCCAGGAGAGGTTCAGGCTGGATGTTAGGAAGAAATTCTTCATAGAAAGAGTGAGTGGCCATTGGAATGGGCTGCCCGTGGAGGTGGTGGAGTCACCATCACTGGAGGTGTTTAGGAAGAGACTTGATGGGGTGCTTTGTGCCATGGTTTAGTTGATTAGACAGTGTTGGATGATAGGTTGGACTCGATCTCAAAGGTATTTGCCAACCTGGTTTATTCTATTCTATTCTATTCTATTCTATTCTATTCTATTCTATTCTATCCTATCCTATCCTATCCTATCCTATTCTATATTGCCTACCTAGACTTTAGAAAAGCCTCTGACACTGGTGGTCAGCGGAGTTAAATCCAGCTGGCAGCCAGTCACAAGTGGATTTCCTCAGGGTTCAGTGCTGGGACCAGTTCTGTTTAACATCATTATTGATGACCTTGATGAGACATAGAGTGTGTCATCAGCAAGTTCACAGACGACACCAAATTAGGCAGGAGAGTTGATCTTCATGAGGGTAGGGAGGTTCTACAGAGGGACTTGGATAGATTGGATTGATGGGCCAAAGTTAATGGGATGAGGTTCAACAAGGATAAAAGCCAGGTCCTGCACTTGGGTCACAGCAACCCTAAACAACACTCCAGGCTTGGGGAAGTGTGGCTGGAACGCTGTCTGGCAGAAAGGGACCTGAGGGTTCTAATTGACAGGCAACTGTATATGAGCAAGCAGTGTGCCCAGGTGACCAAGAAAGCCAATGGCATCCTGGCTTGTATGAGAAATGCTGTGCCCAGCAGGAGTAGGGAGGTGACTGCCCCCTTGTACTCAGCTCTGGTGAAGCCACACCTCGAGTATTGTGTCCTGTTTTGGGCACCTCAATACAGGAGGGATGTGGAGGTGCTGGAGCAATTGCAGAGGAGGACAGCAAAGCTGGTGAAGGGCCTGGAAAATAAGTCTTATGAGGAGCTAGGGGGGACTTGATGATCCTGAGAGTCTTTTCCAACCTGAATGTTTCTGTAATTCTGTGTTTCCAAAGATGCCAACTTAAAAAAACCCAGGAAATTTTACTGTAGATTAGGAACAGTATTTTTTACTACAGGGATAGTCAAATACTGGAACAGGTTGTCCAGAAAGGTTTGGAGTTTAATTTCTTAGATATATTGAAACTTGAGTGGACATGCACTGTAGCTGGCCATGCTCTGACTATGGCTGGAATGGGGCTTGGGTGGGGCAATCCCTGGATGTGCAACACTTTGGTTCTATGAACACAGCACATTAATTGGCTTCAGTTGTGTTGGATATTATATTGCAGCTATATTCAATGGCAACAAGAGGTACTCTCAGTATAAGCTGCAATGATCTTGTGGTGAATGATGCTTGTGTCCAAAATTATGTCCCAAATATTGTCAGGAGACGTCCCTACATGTTTGGCTCAAACTCCCTCTTCCCCTTCCCTTCTGGAGTGAGGGGGATTTTGGCTCCAAATTGACAAAGGGGCAAGGTGCCACTGAGTCCAGGTAAACAACCTGCCTGGGTATGTTTTCCACCTCTGCAGTAAACAAAGTTCACAGGGTATGCTCGTGCTCACCTCGTTCATGACATATGCTTATACTATATTTGGCAGAACATCACTTCATTGGTTAATTATTCTGTTTACAAAGGATGTGCATTGGACCAGTATTCATTGTGGCAAATGTTAAATAGGGGTTGTTTTGGTAAACAAGTGCTCGTACTCGTGCCCGTGTTCATGCTTGTCTCACGCACTGCGCTGCCAAAGGATCTGCATTGCCTGGGACTGGAACCCACATTCCAGAGCACTTTGCTGCAGACCACCGCCACTTGCCTGGCACGTAACCATTGCCTGGCTAACTGTTGCCCGTGTGGACCACTCATCCCAGACTGCTGCAGCCCCCTGAGTGGGGACAGCACTTCGTCTGGAATGGCAGCCGTCCCAGCTGAAACCCCAGAGCTGTGGAGGGAGTCACGCCCCGCCCTCGCAGAGAAGCCGCTTTGCCATGCCCTGTGAACCTTGTCAACATTGCTTTTCCCCCAGAGCGTGAAGCCCTTCTCATGTAATGTGCTCCATGGGCTAAGCTGCAAAAGCCTCCAAAGTTTCCCCAGAAGGCTCCAGGAACTTTTACCCTGGGAGAAGCAGCAGCCACACGGCACAGCACCATGTGCTCAGTGCCATTTTCAATTTCCTTATTACGACACATCTGTGTCATAATTTCTGGACTATAAGCACAGTATCAAGGAAAGTTTCTGCTAAGTTCTTTGTGAGTAAACCACATATTTCCTTATAAAGTTTCTCTTAAGGTTTGTGCCAAACCACTCTGTTTTGTGGGCTTGCTGGTCATTGGCACACACCTTCCCCCCTTTTTCAAATTCAGTTTTGTTTCTAAATTTCTAAATTCTCTAATTCATTTAAGCTGTTCAAAGTGCCCATATATATACAATCTGTAGAGATAGTTCTTCCAACTGAATACCGGTAGCTGTACATATCGACTGTCAATAATTTGTGGCATAGTTAATTATTGCATTTGTTTATTAATATCTCTGCCGCTCATTCCTAACTGGAATATTTTATAACAGATATTTTGTGCTATATTCTAATATACTACCCAAAAAAATCCCCACATTCTAAGCAGTATCTTTGTGTTCAGACTTTAAGAACAGTAAATGCAAATTATACAATCTCTAAATAGTGACCACATATAATCTTTATATCCTGGAGATCAGTGATAAGTTCACCATAGGTCTGTATTGGGACCACTTCTGTTTAACAGCTTTGTCAGTGATAGGGACAGTGGAACTGAGTGCACCCTCAGCAAGTTGGTCAACACCAAGTTGCATAGCCCAACTGACAGGGGATGCCATCCACATATATCTGGACAGTCTGGAGAGGTGGGTCCAAGCCAACCACATGAAATTAAACAAGGCCAAGTGCAAAGTCCTGCACCTGGGTCAGGTCAATCCCAAGTACAAATACAGGTTGATCAGAGAATGGCTTGAGAACAGTCTTGAGGAGGAGGACTTGGGGGTGTTGGTTCATGAAAAACTTGACAGGAGCCAGCAATGTGTGCAGAAGGCCCAGAAGGCCAATCATATCCTAGGCTGCATCAAAAGTGTAATCAGCAGGACTAGTGAGATGATTCTTCCCCTTTACTTTGCTCTTGTGAGAACTCATCCCACTTCTGGGATGTTCAACTCAAGAAGGTCACTGATCTGTTGGAGCAGTTGCAGAGGAGGGCAATGAAGATGAGGGCTGAAGCACATTATCTATGGGGACAGGCTGCAAGTGTTGGGATTGTCCCTACCAACCCACTGCAATCTATGAGTCTGTGTTCAGCCTGAAGAAGAGAAGCCTCTGGGGAGACCTTAGAGGTCCCATACAAAAGCTGAAGAAGGACTTTTTACAAGGGCTGGTAGTGACAGGATGAGGGGACATAGCTTTAAACTGGAAGAAGGTAGATTTATACAGGGTATTAGGAAGATACTCTTTATAGTGAGGGTGGTGAGACCCTGTAACAGGTTGATGAGGGAAGTTGTGGATGCCCCCTCCTTGGAGGTATTCAAGGCCATGTTGGATAGGGTCTTGAGCAAGGTAGTCTAGTGGAAGCTGTCCCTGCCCATGGCATGGGGATTGGAATAGAACTAGATGATCTGTAAGGTCCCTTCCAACCCAAACCATGCTATGATTCTACAACCTGACTGCCAAATAATAAAGGAGTCACACATGCACTTCTAGTCTTTGGGACAGTTAAATATGTTTCACATCAACCCATGCATATCTGTAATTATACCTGTTTGAAAGGATGGCAAGATTCCTCCTCTTACAATAATTATTTTAGAGACTTCAGTAGTCTGTTTGTGATTTAAATTAAAATGTAAAAGCAATATGTAAGGTATTATATTAGTGGTCCAAGTCCGCTTATAAAGGTTTCTATAGATGAAGGGAACTAAGCATAGTTGATCATTATTTGAGTTACTACCTTTCAAACTTCAAAAAGACACTATCATTTCCCACTGCACATTCTTCAACATCCCTTTTCAAATATTTCTCATGTTTAACATACTATGCAAATGTTGTCTTTGCTTTGTCTTCTTGTCTCCATCATACCCATTGCACTTAATGGCCCAATATATTCTAGAATTGTACTTGTGAAGTTTCCTGTATCCATGAAAATATCTTATTATCCTACTTTTTAATGTATATTTTTACCATGCCCAAGTCCTGCAGCTACAGTAAATCCCTTCAACAGAGTCAATTAAAAAATTGGATTTCACTGTTCTCTTGAACCATTGTGCTAGAAGTCTCTAGTTATTGCTGTTCTACAGATGGTAAAGCTATGAAACTCTGGCTGTCAGGTTGCATCAGGTTTTTTTTACAGAAATGAAAAGTTCACAGAGGATCACGGACCAGTAAAACTCTGATCATGATTTCTCAGAGGTAATTTGCAAAATCAGTGCAATGTAACAAGTTACAGATTACATCTGGAAAGAGAAAAAAACCCCAAACACAGCACATAAACACGTGGACATTTGCCTGAACAGTTCTAGCACCAATAGTAAGTAGCAAATGGAAAATGCATCCCCCATTTTCAGTGAAGGATAATCACTTCAGATTTCTGATGAACAAATTTTATTTGTGGAATATGCCTATAATTTTTTGGTAAAGAGAATTTAAGAATGTTATTATGGTTCCATAAATGTAATTAGTATTTCCAGAAGCAGTTACACATAGAATCATAGAATTGTTTTGATTGCAAAAGATGTCTAAGATCATCAAGTCCAACCCCTGACCTAACAACACTAGGGCAACCTATTCCAGTGCTTGACCACTCTTTCCATACTTCTACATTATATGCCATTGTTTTGACTTGTTTTTGTAGTATGGAAGAGGTAATTTTTTTAGTATTTCAGAGTAATCCAAAGAAAGTAGTATTTAACTTTTAGCACATCTCTAATTACTAGTTTTGGAAGTGACAGACATTAACAAAGGTCCAGTGGCTGAGAATCAGATCAGCTGAGGCAGTAGATACAAATAAAAAAACTTCAGTAGATGTAATATCTTCAAGCAACAGACTGTGTGTTATGCTGCTGTATGATTATAGATCATTCTGTAAAGGGATAGCTATTTCAAATCCATAGCTAAGGTTAACTCTGGACTGTTTTTTCTTGGTGGTTTGTTTGTTTGTTTGTTTGTTTGTTCGTTTGTTTTTTAAACTGCTGAACTGCTCTCCAAAACCTACAGTTAGCTTTCTACATCCTACTTCAGAGGTACTTAACTGTATCCACTTAGGGTGGGTAGGGAAAATAGGGTAGCACAATTTAAATATCCACATATGAATGACAGCATCATAGTCAGTAGTTTTAGAAGATACACTCCATTTAATGAAATTAGCCTTAGTGTGCCCCTCCTCCTATATACAAAAAGGTCACAGCCTCTTTATAGTATTCTTCAATTATATTTTATAAACATATTTAAAAAATGTATTATGAAAAAAAGCTAAACATTAAAATAAACTGTGAGCTTGATTATTTGGTTTTGAATTGGTATCTGACCATTGCGAATTCATGTACACTGTAAAAGGCTGCTATGTATGAATGAATGCATCATACATAGTTTTAATCCATTATGTTATAATCTTTTTGTGTAATAGCAAACCTACATCTATGTAATAGACACTGAAAGAAGAATAAATTAATATTGATCTCATTGCAAGATTAGTACAAAACAGATACTGATACTTCTTTAATCTCTCAGCTGAGAGCTTCAAATTCATATAGATACACTGCCAAATAGAGGCCAACTCAAAAGTGAAAACTTTAACATCAAGCAGAACACAACCCCTAATGTATTTCTATTACGATTAAAAAAAATCATTCTAAAAAGGCAAATGTGCCAAGTCCATACATATTTCTATGCAAGCACACACTTCACAAACATATGCAAATGGAAAAATATTTAAATGCAGAAATTTTAGTAGACTGTTATCAGCAGAAAAATGTGTCCATGTACCTGTAATGGTTGGAAACTTTCAGTCAATCTACTAACATTTCTGTGGTGTTCTGGAAACCACAAATAATTGTGGAAGTATCCCGAAGCAACGACAGATACTGTTGTAGTACAAAAAAGAACATAGTGGGGAACACTACTATAAAATGGGAAATATACCAGAAAATTGGTAAAAAAATAGAAGTTAAACTTACCTTTTATAAAGAAGTATAGCAATTACAATGCAGATGATAAACACTACTGCAAGAACTGGTCCAACAACCCAGATCAAGCCTTCTTCCTCATCTGTAATTGGTTGGGGATCAAGATCCATTGACACAACAGGATCAGAATAAGGGCTGGTTGCATACATGGTCTATGCAAAAAAAAAGAAATATTATTAATGACAGAGGAATGCATTTAAAATAATAACTATCCTAACTCTAAAACAGATCCATAGTGATAGTGATGCAAAGAACACTGCAATGTGAAAGTACCATTTTTCTTCCAGTTAGGCAGCACACAAATTTGCAAATTGAACATTGTGTTGTTATTACTATCTTTATTTTGTGCTCCATAAATATTCAAATGAAGTAACACAGCCCTTCATAGAACACTTTGCAACTTAAGCAGAGAAGGAGAAAATTACATATCAGGAAACTGAGGAATATAGCCCATCAGTTACTCATTTTTGGTTTTTGTTAAAGCTTCGTATTGGCTTAATGCTATTCTTACTGGCAAGATATGAAGGGATACTTCTGAATGAATGAGACTACCATGGGTAAAAATACTGGGGACTGAATATAGGAGGTTCCTAGATAAGGATTGTATGGCAATAGAATAGAATAGAATAGAATAGAATAGAATAGAATAGAATAGACCAGACCAGACCAGACCAGACCAGGTTGGAAGAGACCTTTAAGATCATCGTGTCCAACCTATCATCCAACACTACCTAATCAACTAAACCATGCAACCAAGCACCCTATCAAGTCTCCTCCTGAACATCTCCAGTGATGGTGACTGTATTTTGATTGATTAACAAATGTCAGTACTCTTACAGAAGAAGGAGACAACGTGAATTTAAGACTGAAAAAAAGGGGAATCCATTGTAGAATATGAAGGAAAGCCAAATACTCAGTCTTTCTTAAGGATGCAATTAGAATTATGAACCAACAGAGGCAAATCTGTGAGAAGAAAATAGTGGCTTTTTAATTCTGGTGTGACCTGAGATGTCTGATCCATAGCTGAGTGCAAACTTACAATCAGACAGGAGAGACTGGGGAAAAAAGCCTCTTAAATCTTTGAGGTACATTGAAGTCAGAAGTGGAGAATGGATTGTACTTACTTGTTGGGTTTTCTGGAGTGCTTTATTATCACTGAACTAGGATTTTTACTACTGGTCTTGCAAAGGACATAAAAACTAGGTTCAATAGTAGCTCATGAATCCCAGCTAAGAAAGAATATGATAACCAGAAGAGATTTATTTTAATTTACTGTATTTGCGCTATATTCGGAAGGATACCCTAAACCTGGACAAGTGTTATGAAAGGATAGATTAGTCTACATTTAATTTGATCTTGTTGTGGGCTACAGGAAATGATGGTGTCTAATTTAGGGTCAGAGATAGGATTAGGACTGGCAAAGCTGAAGCACTTAAGATGGTACTCAGCTAGTACTCACGACAACCATGGCCAGTTATGTTATGGTCTTTCACTAAACCTGGTGCCAAACACTTCAAAAATCTGTGGTTGCTAGGTAGAAATTGGGGAGTTTGCATGTTCCATGCCTGAAACACCTGAGCTGACTGAAGTTTGTCCCCAGCTTTAGTAATCTCAAGAGAGAGAAAAATTTAAATCTACCTATATCAATGACTAATGTAAACTCACAGTATCACAGTATCACCAAGGTTGGAAGAGACCTCAAGGATCATCAAGTCCAACCCATCACCACAGATCTCATGACTAGACCATGGCACCAAGTGCCACATCCAATCCCCTCTTGAACACCTCCAGGGGCAGCCCATTCCAATGGCAAATGACTCATGTATTAGTTTGTGAAATTTATTTGTTGTGTATTTTTTTCCTTTCTATTTATAACATACTTTACATATTTATAAATTCTAGTACTCACAAGCTCTCACAGCTTCAATTTTACTAGGTTAAACAAATTCAGATTTCTCCATGTCTTCGTGTAAAGCAAGTTCTCCATTCTCTCAATCAACAGGGAAACACTGTGTTCTCTGAAGGAGAAACCTTACATTAAAAGTATTTTGAATACTTGAAAAATCATCCCTCGCAAACTCATACATCAGTAGGATCTATAGCCCTAGAAGAAAACCAGCTATACTGACAGCAGATACACTGGAGCACTGGGAGTTAAAGCTCAATCTTACAAACTCACCACTCTCTGACCACTTAATCACACTGATGTTTCAGATGGCTTGCCAAACCAGATAGCATCCGTATTGCAATGTCTTTTGAAATCTTCCACAGTCAGCCCCTGGGCATATTGTGCCATACCAGCCTTTTCAGACGTAAATTTACAATCCTACTTATTTCTGATTTTTTCATTCTGATTTCTCCCTGCTAAGTAGCAAATTCAGGGTTATAAGAAATGACCAATGGCTAAGTTGACAAGGAATAGTAAATAAGAAATGGTACTTTTTATTGAGAAGATCAATTTTAGTAAAGATAATTTCTGACACGTAGATTTTTGGCCATCTACTCTATAGCCAAAAGTTGACTGCTTTCTACAGTTTGAACCTTTCTGACGAAGCCACTGTCTCTGTCTACATAGCCGCTGTCATAAAGTGAAAAGGGAATTTTTGATTTGTTAGAGCTTCCAGGAGGCACTTTTACTGTAATTAAGCTATGCACTAAAAAGTACTTCATTATTTCGTATAAGTAGGCAAATGATGTTGACATCAAGAAAGCAATCGTAAGGTTACACACAAAAAGCATTTGACTAGAATTCAGATTATTGGTATAATAGTTTCAAGTGGTTGAGCCAGCAAATGTACCTGTCAGGTTTAGGTACCAATTAGAAAGATACCATATTACAGACTATGTTAAAATGTTGATGTGTAACTGCAACTTTCTTTAACAGTTCTATTTCTGTCTTTCTAATTCGTTTACTATATTGCATACAGTAGATTAACACAAGCATAAAGGGACATGACTACAAGATTAATTACATAAAAAGGAATGAAAGCTCATGATTTTGATCACCTCATTAGTTTTCCTTATTACTGAATTATTTTCTAACTTTCAAACAATTCACTGACAACAACTGCTGTAATGGCTATAACCACGAGACTACCTCTGTACATCTCAGATTGAATGGATGTTTTCCAAAGCACAAGAGTATCTAGTTTTTAAATACACTGAGAAAGATGCTCCTGTAGAGTTCAAGTCTCAGAAGAGCATGTAATTTGTGAAGGATCACAACACAGATAATGAAACACAACCCTTAGGTTTCAGTTATACATAGAATTAACATATAAAAATGCATGAAAAATAGAAAAGTTTAAGGAATTAACAGGAATTAAGCAAGGTAATACTCACTTTTAGAGATTTTTTAACACAGATTGCAAAAAACTTGCTTTTAGGAAGTGGAATAGGCAGAAAAATGTTTTCATGAGTGTGGAAAGGTAATTCTGAGATTGAAAATCATTTAACTTACAGATTCTGAGTGCTCCATTACAGCCAACACAAAGAAGACATATTCTTGCCCACTCTGCAGTTGCTTATTCTCAAAGCCACCATAATGCTTCTTATCACCCAACGTGAACTCCGTAGGAAGAACTTCAAAGTGAGCTGCAATATAGGGCTTTAATTCAACTTCCCTCCCAAGACGAATGCTTCTTCGTTTCCTAGCTATCTCCTTAAGCAGCTACAGAATGATGTGGAGGGTGTGGGTGGAAGGAAGAGGTGGGGAACAGGGAAAGAAGGAGATGGAGGAAGAGAGGAGAGGGAGAGGGACAGGGGCAGAGAGAGGGACAGGGAAGGGAGAAGAAGAGGGAAAGGAACAGGAAGAGAAAGCTGTCAGCAATTTTAATGGAACTTATTGACAATGCAATGAGAAAATTATATGTATGACCAGGAAGTAGAAAAATACAATTTGCACAATTTTCATGGGACATCTCAGTATCACTAAATAATTTCTTGCAAAACCTTCCAATGTATTGTCTTTCTTACTACGATTAAAGACTAGGTAGCAGTTGCATTGCCCAGACTACAAACATAAAACAATTTTCAGTGTCTGATACCATCTTTTGGGGATGGGGGAAGGGAGGGAAAGCTAATAAATTAATACATCTTCTCAGAGGAAATACACACACACACACACACACACACACACATATTACATGTATATGTGTATATATACACATGTGTGCATATATATATCTATATCAGCCATAGAATAGAATCATGGAATTATGTGTATTGGAAAATGTTGGAAAAGACTTTTAAGAACATCATGTCCAACTAGAATCCAAGCACTACCAAGGTCCACCACTAAGACAGACCCCTTAGCACATCTATACATCTTTTAACTCAACCACTTTTCCTATGCAGCCTGTTTCAACATTTCACAACCCCATTCAGGGTGCATCTTGCGGCCTCTTCCTCTCCGTCAATTGCTACCTGTGAGATTGACACCCACCCTGCTACAACTTCAGGTAGTTGTAGAGAGTGTGAAGATCTCTCCCTCAGTCTCCTTTTCTCTAGACTAAACAACCCCAGTTCCCTCAGCTGCACCTCAAAATACTTACGCTCCAGACCTCTCACTAGCCTTGAGATTATGCAAAGTACTTTCTTATCCTCTGTTTGACACAAAAAACCTTGCTAAGTTGTATGATGTAATTATTTAAAACCCACAAAATTGGAAAAAAAAACACACCTCAGTGTTGGAAAATAAATGTATATTAACTCTATTTTAACCTTTACTGGTAACTGTGAAATAGCACTAAGTACCTGTGAATGTATATATAGGTATATAATTTTTTAAATTAATCTCTCAAATACTAGGACCATGAAGCACTCTGTCGATATTAATTTCATGAACATCTTGGGATGCTTTCCAGTGTACTTCATAAATAGTAAATGAAATACAGAGGAGTTTGTAGGAGTGATTTGTAAACGTATCTTTCATTCCAGCCCTGAAATTCATTGCCATTTTCATTTGTTCAAAACCAACAAAAGTTGTGCTCTTCATGGTTGGTGCAACACTACACAATAGACTGGTGATTAGAATCAGTAACACAACATCTGAATCCTGACAGAACTTTTCTGCTGCTGGACTGCTGTGAGATAGCTGCCCATATAACTATGAAACAGGAACAAAAGTAGATTTAGCATGCTTTGGGACCAAGGTAATTTACAATCAGGAGGTGCTTATGTTAAATGAAGATCTGCAAAGCTGGCCTGCTAAACATCTGAAGCAGCGAGTCTTGTGAAGATAAAACAGCCTTGTTTTGGCTAAAACTAGAAATAAGTCTAAAATACAGTAACAACTAACGTCAAAAGAGATTTTGATGCCAGAGTGCTGGAGTGAAGACCTTTCCCTAATTAACTGCAATTTTAATATTAAAGTTAACATCCCTCAGTATACTAATGAGCCAACTGAATGCATGCTAATCATACATTACTATGTCACTCAACTCTCCTCTCAAATTGTGCTAAAAGTCACCTGAAGAAAGAGAAAGCCAGGGAATAGGGTATAAAACCCATGAGAGGGACATCTCCAAGGGTGCAGGCACCAGCAGCAGGGTCAGCAGCAGGAGGTACAGAAGTGCCACAGCAAGAGGTTCAGGAATGGCAGCAGTAGCAGCAGCAGTTGGGAGGGAAAGACTGAGGTGAGGATGATTGACAGGATGTGCTCCTTTTCCTCTACCCAAGACAGGGACAATTTCTTTTTTAAAAAAATTGCACCTTAAATAGATGGCTTAACTTTTGCTTAATTTCTGTTATTTATTAGAGCTACTGCAAAGGTTTGAATCTCAGACTGTGTTGGATGTTACCCAGGATTTATCAATCCTGTGATCAATCAATCTTGCAGTCAGTACATTTATCACTGAAAATCTCAAAATCTATTTTATTTGTCTGTTTAATAAATGAAACCCTTTGTTTGAATTTTCTGAACCCATTTCAGTACAAGTCCTGATTGGGACAATGGAAAAAGAGAGGCAAACATTAGTTTTGTCAAATAGTTTCTGGAAGAGTCCTAGATTCTGAGACAGGCAGACACTGGGATCTTAGCTGTAATGTGACAACTACAAAATATGTACAGCCCTATTATGCCCTTCCCACATTTAAGAATTTAACTCCTATTCTGACTTGCAAAATGCAACTTTTCATTGTTTCATACAATACTTCTGATGCACTTCTAAAGATTACCTCAGCACACTTGCAAAAGATTAGATGCTAAACTCAAACTTATATACAAAATAATGCAGGAACGCAGGCTCAGCTGCTATGATCCACTGATGCGTTATTTATTAAATCAGACAAAGGCTTATTCAGTATCTTTTGTCACTTGGCACTCAATAAATTTTAGTCTGAACTGATTACAAGCAATATGAACTTTTTCTGGGTGATATGATGAATGTTAAGGATTATTTACAATTCCACTAATTTCTCACTTATGCAAACCATTCAGTGACCTGTAGTCTAAGACTGCCATCACAAATTTTTCCAAGATCACACAAGTGTTTTAGGCTTTTCAGCACACAACAGTGCTAAGAGATTAGCACAAACTTCTTTCCCAGGATAGGACAAATCTCCAGAGCTGATAAAGATCAATTAAAAAAACACATGAAACCCAGATCTACTCTTACATGTGTTCACTTTGAGGAACATGTTTAATCAGGTACCTCTTGATTCAGCTTTTCCTTCAGTTAGGCCTTAGCTTAGTTAACATCATCTTGCTTTCCCCACATGAGATTATGCATTTTGCAGTTACAGAAATAACAATACCAATGCATGTAAAACAATTTACTATTCACTCTAGTACTGAGACAGAATCTTTTTCATACTGATGGCCTTAACATATTTCAAACACAAGATACAGACAGACATAGAAACAACCTGTACCATTTGGATTCAAACTTCCTTAGCATCAGTGACTTTTGGATATTATGCCTGCTTTTCCAGGCTGAGTGTGTTCTCTTTTGCAGAGATTTTACATGCATTAAAATCTATCAACATGCTCCTACACAAAAGTTAGTACACTGCAATGGCTCCCCTAAGCCAAAAAGAACAGGTGATAATTTGAGACTAGAAATCATTATTCATTACTTTAGAACTTTATTACAATTAGCAGTCCACATTTCTCTTTTGTTCTTCCTAAAGAGTCTCATGTGCTGCTAGAGTAAACTTGAATGGTATAAAACTGAGGCCAGTAGAGGACTGTAATACTAAGATTTCCATTTGCTTTATTGAAGGTGACTGTCACATCTGTTGGTGGCTTCCAGAGTCACTGAAGACAGAACATGAGGTAGAGACTAATCAAAGTTCGATCCACATTGTTTCAGATTTATCTCCTGTAGCAGCCACTCTTTGAAAAGCTTTTTTCTATATGAACCAATCTTCTATAAAGGTCATTACAGCTATGATGAGCATTGGCTATCCTGAAGTCTGCTGAAACACAACTGTAGATATTCAGGTAATAACTGGAGCTCTAAGTTCTGCAGTGCACAGCCTGAGCCAATCCTGGAGATAAGGGCTGTTTTCATTTATGGGACCAGTGTCCAATGGAGTTATTTGTGTGGCTACCTCAAATAAATTCTTTATTTAAGATTTCCAGATTATGCCATAATTATAATTTACATTTTAAATAGCACATAACAATGTCAAAATACTGAAAGATTATTGCAATCAAAATTAGATTGAGATTCATAAGGGAAATATTTGACAATTATTTCTTGCATTTTAATTAGTAACATAAACTGCATTAACAGAGACCAGTGCTGAAGTACTGTATAACAGTGTGTGAAGTGAGTTGTGGCTACATATCCTAAAAGTTAATTAGACTGAGTTAAGCAAAATGCATTCAATTTCTTCTATAGTGGTTGTTTACCACATAAGGCCAAACAAACAGGTTTGTGTGGGTGTAGATACAAATTTTGTCTATGACATTGATTGCACATGACTAAATAAACCTCATGTGAATCTGTGGCCTTCATTCTTGTTTCATATAAATAAACAGGTTTGTTGCCAAATATTATTACTTGCATATGTATCTCCTATTGTACTCTATACCAGGATTGAAATAAAGTTACTGAACTGATACAAGACTTAATACGCAGGCCTTTATTTAGATTCTGTTGCTTAAAGATCTAAAGCAATCCCTTTTGCTGCAAACCACAATAATTTGTTTATAGGCTGTTTGCATGACATCCATTTAAAGTCACCAGATTTCATGATATTCAATTCAAAAGAAATTTTGAGTTAATAAAAAAGGATTTAATCTTTAATAACTATTCTTTCCAAAGATACAGCACTTATTCCATTTCCTGCTCCTTTAAGACTCCACATCTCTTTTAGTGTCTTTCAAAGCTCAGAGTCAAGGAAATTGGAAGATTAGGAAACTATGATAAGGGTGGGAAGTCTTTTGGATTTATCAGTTATGTACTGGAGTTTACACTTAATGTTCTAAGTAAGTACTGTTCTTCTGGCAATCTAAGCAGAGTATTTGGACTATACTTCGGAGAATCTATTACCCAACACTTTCTGATGCAGACATTTGAAATTGTACTAAATAAAGATATGCATAAAGTATCTTTACTTGATCATGAGAACGTATTTGCTTAAAGAGTAATGTGGCTAGTTAGTTTTGTTATTTTCCCTGAAGTCAGTTATGATGTCACTGCTTTCACATATTTCTCAGAAATAGTGCACCTAAAAATAATATGAATACATTTTCTAAAGCTGGAAGTAAAACACTCTTTTAAGTAATAGAAACTGGGTCGGTTAGCATTAAATACAGTAGATGCCTGCTTTTGTTTTTTCCCTACTCAGTACTTACTATATGTATTGGTGGCAATTTTAAAGGATGTATCAGATGGTTCGGGTCTTTAGCAGAAACAATTTTCATTTTCCAGTCAATGCATATCTTATTTCTTCCATCATTAATTCCACAAGGTGGTCTCAATTATATAGTAGAAGTGAGAAACAACCCATCCTGACCAAAATATTTCTGAATTAATAAAATGTTCTTTATCAATCTGTTATACAGATTAATGCACCACAACTTGCAGGATAATTAAAATGACCCTTTGTTATGGGAATCATCAGGACCTACAGAATTTAAATGCCAAAAATTTCAACATCATCTGGCGGCTATCATTTAATCTGTTACTGCTGATGACTGTGACTATAGTCTTTGAATGTTCAAAGTGGGTGGTACTACAAAACTAGTTTTCCATTACTGTATGGATCTTGCTGTCAGACTTTTTCTGTTTAACTGCATTTGATTTTACCTAGGACTATGATCAGGCGCTGAACGCATTTACTATATAGTTCTTTTAAAGGGAAGAAGTTAACAGATCAAAGCAAATAATTGCTGGAATTGAATCAAATGAGATGATCACATAGTGAAACTGGTCAAGAGGAAACAAAGGCTTCAACCAGTCAGGAATAACAGAATAATTACTTCCTTTGAACAGTTGGGTTTAATCTTCTAATTAAGGATTCTCCTGTTGCAGTCTGTACTCTTCAGGGAGGAGAAGGGAGGGGCCAGGACATGCCGGATGAGTTAGCTGAGGCCAACTGTAGGAGATTCAACAAGGCCAAGTGCTGGGTCCGCTCACTACAACCCCATGCAATGCTACAGGCTTGGGAAAGAGTGGCTAGAAAGCTGCCCAGCAGAGAAAGACCTGAGTGTGGTTGATTGACACACAGCTGAAAATAAGGGCAGCAGTCTGTGAAGGTGGCCAAGGAGGCCAGCAGGAGCCTGGCCTGTATCTGAAATGGTGTAACTAGCAGGAATAGGGAAATGATTTTATATTTGTACTCAAGCACTGGTGAGGCCACAACTTGATTACTGTGTTCAGTTTTGGGGCCATCACTACAGGAAAGACATTGAGGTGCTGGAACCTATCTAGAGAAGGGCCTGGAGAAAGGTCTGGAGAACAGGTCTTATGAGAAGCTGCTGAGGGAGCCAGATTTGTTTAGTCTGGAGAAAAGGAGGCTGAGGTGAGGTCTTGCCACAACTTCATGAAACAGAATGTCGAGGTACTGGAGTGAGTGTAGAGGAGGGCAACAAAGCTGGTGAAAGGTCTGGAGAATAAATCTTATGAAAAGCAACTGAAGGAGCTGGGGCTGTTTAGTCTGAAAAAGAAGAGCCTGACACTGTCTACAACTACCTGAAAGGATGTTGTGGAGAGGCTCGTTATGGAACAGGTCATCTTGAATGCAATCACAGAACACCTGCAGGATGGCCAAGGGATCAGGCCCAGCCAACATGGATTTAGGAAGGGTAGGTCCTGCCTCTCCAACCTGATCTCCTTCTAGGATCAGGTGACCTGCCTGGTGGATGTGGGGCAGGCTCTGGATATAGTCTACCTGGACTTCAGCAAGCCCTTTGGCACTGTCCCCCATAGCAAACTCCTGGCCAAGCTGTCAGCCCATGGCTTGGACAGGAGCACGCTGTGTTGGGATAGGAAGTGGCTGGAGGTCCGAGCCCAGAGAGTGGTGGTGAATGGTGCCACATCCAGCTGGCAGCCAGTCACTAGTGGTTTCCCCCAGGGATCAGTGCTGGGTGCCATCCCGTTCAATATCTTTATTAATGATCTGCATGAGGGGATTGAGTCTACCATCAGTAAATTTGCAGATGACACAATGCTAGGAGCAGGTGTTGATCAGTTAAAGGGTAGAAGGGCTTTGCAGGGAGACCTTGACAAGCTGGACAGATGGGCAGAGTCCAACATGATGGTATTCAATAAGTCCAAGTGCCAGGTGCTGCACTTTGGCCACAACAACCCCATGCAGTGCTACAGGCTGGAGTCAGAGTGGCTGGAGAGCAGCCAAATAGAAAGGGACCTGGGGGTACTGCTTGACAGCTGGCTGACCATGAGGCAGCAGTGTGCCCAAGTGGCCAAGAAGACCAATGGCATCGTGGCCTGTATCACGAACAGTCTGGCCAGCAGGAGCAGGGAAGTCATCGTGCCCCTGTACTCTACATTGGTTAGGCCACACCTTGAGTCCTGTGTCCAGTTCTGGGCCCCTCAATCTAAGAAGGATATTGAGACGCTTGAGCGTGTCCAGATAAGGGCAATGAGGCTGGTGAGAGACCTTGAGCACAAGCCATATGAGGAGAGGCTGAGGGAGCTGGGGTTGTTTAGCCTGGAGAAGAGGAGGCTCAGGGGAGACCTTATTGCTGTCTACAACTACCAGAAAGGTAGTTGTAGCCAGGTGGGGGTTGGTCTCTTCTCCCAGGCAACCAGCACCAGAACAAGAGGACAATGTCTCAAGCTGAGCCAGGGAAAGTTTAGGCTTAAGGTGTGGAGAAAGTTCTTCACAGAAAGAGTATTTGGACATTGGAATGGGCTGCCTAGGGAGGTGGTGGAGTCACTGTCCCTGGAGGTGTTCAAGAAAGGACTGGATGTGGCACTTGAATCAATGGACTTGATTATCTCTGAGGTCATTTCCAACCTGGTTGATTCTATGATTCTGTGATGTGGTGCTTGGGAATATGGTTCAGGGTGAACCTTGTAGAGTAGGGTTATTGGCTGAACTTGATGACCCTGAGGGTCTTTTCCAATCTGAATGTTTCTGTGATTCTGTGAAGTTGTACTGTGGTGGGTATCAGTTTCTTCTCCCTAGTACCAGCTGATAGGATGGGAGGAAATGGCCTGACACTGTGCCAGGGGAGGTTTAGATTTGGTATTAGAAGAAATTTATTCATTGACAGGGTTCTCAGGCACTGGAATAGTGCCCCAGGGTGGTGGTTGAATCCCTTCCCTGGAGATATTTAAAAGCCACATAGATTTTGTACTAGGAAACATGATTTAGCACCAGACTTGGTAGTGTTATATAGCAGTTGGACTCAATGATGTTAAAGATCTTTTCTAACCAAAACTATGAGTCTTTGCCTTTTCTGATCAGAAGGCAGAAAAAAGACCTTAAGACCTCTGCTTATATTTTGAAAGCTTTGTACAGCATTAGTTTGCTGAAGGCCTTTATTTTCCTCACATTTTGGTGCAAACATTAAAATTGGTACTCATTTTTTCAATGAGAGGAGGGAAAAAAAAGCCTGTTGATTGTTCATAGATGATAATTATTTCTCAATGATTGTATTACGGGGAAGCACGTGTTGAAGCGCTCTGAAATAAAACTCTTGCATCCACCAAAAGAAAATGGAAAAATAAATATGATTCAGTCAAGAGATTATTAAATCAGGAGTAAAGAAATTAAATTTCATCTCTGGTCTTTGGATTGCAGGTTTATTACAGGTACAAATTACCACAGCATCTGCATGAGATCTAAAATCCTAGCCAGATACAACAATAACACCACCACCTGTCTTTTGTATAGAGCTTTCATGTGTGGCTCTCAAAAGTGCTTCACAATGCTAAATATTAGCATTATGCCAAATTTACATGTTGAAAAAAGAAAGACAAGTTCACATGAGTTACAATGCCCTTCAGTAATAAGACAGGACTGAATGCTGAGACTATTTTTCATGCAATCATTATTACATCAGTAAAATAATTAATTGCTTTCTAGCATTACTAGGCTTATTCCTAAAATGAAAGTACTCTTACTCTTTGGGTTAATGTGATTTATAGTGTTCAATGATGACAACAATGGAGACTACTGTAAAACCTTTCTAACCAGGAGAACCACAGTATGTGAGAATCAGGTAAAAATACCACAAGGAGGTCAAATGCTAAATTGCAGTGCAAATTGCAATTTAGTATTTGTTACAGACTTAGTAAACACATCACTAATGAACCAGACCTTTATTAGAGTTCATATTATTGGTGATTAAGCCTTTGCTGACAACTCATTTCACCTCCTGCACTTTTGCATTATGCTTTACAATAATAAAAGAATAAAATATTAATGCCAAGAAAGATCAGACACTTTATGTGCTTTATTGCAACTTAATGTCTTCATTGCCTTCTAATTTAAGTAATTTGAACTTTCATTTCAGTCCCTAAAGGCTAATTCGAATAGAAATATAAAATACCCTGACAAAACTTGGACTTCTAAAACTGGTCAGTTAATCACATACCACTAATAAGATTGTTTCTTTAATGAAGGACAAGGAGACAACAAAAACATACAGTACCTCATCTAGTTCCATTTCATCTGGACTCTCCCATGGTTTGATAAACTTCCCACGAGACCTCTTCAAAGGCACAATAACTATATAATAACCTCTGAAAATGCAATGGACAAAGGTGAGTTTGAAGGAAAAGGAAGAGAGAAATTGTTGGAGTAGGTGTTTGTTTGGAGGAAATGAAAAGAACAGCAGTATGTTGAGAGCACATTATTATGCTACTGCAAGCTTTCAAAAGAATCACCCTCTCAAAACCACATCCAATGTAAAACATTTGATGAACAAATGGCACTAATTACCTGCCTTTTCATGTAAACATATAAATATGTATAAGAAACTTTAATTACAATGTTCTAAAATGCCTACATTTGACTGAAGTTTATTATTTCATTTGCAATACAAGAGCCATGGATATTTGTGCCCTGCTACCATCACACTGTGAAAAAACCAAACCTCTAAATTGAAATATATTACCATATATTTAAAACTCAATTATCATCCCATCTTTCCCCATTTTCACGTATAATTAGAATAGTAGTTTGACATAATGCATTCATTGATGCCAATACTATTATAAACAAAAAAGAAAGAAGACAGAATATGCTCCACGCACCTACTCTTTAAAGTTTCAGTGGTTGTAAGCTTTATTTATTTAAGTATTCTGTTCACAGTCACAGACAACAGAGCGTGATGTATGCTCTTTTTACAGCTAAGGTTTGCAAATTACATATGTCAGTTTTCCTCAGAAATATTTTCCTGAAATTATCTTCCTCCTTACCTCCATGAAGGTTAGTAAAGTATGCTTTCTAGTATAACAGATATATGGTACTTTGAATGTTTCCTTCATAAAGCATGGATACATGGCAAGCAGATCCACAATTTCATATCAGTGTAAGTAAAGAAGCAGTAGAATCACAACAGTAGAATGTCCAGTATCGTATAATATACATATTCTTGATTCTTGTGGAAAAGTCAAGCACTCTCCATGTCAGAGAAGAAGGAAAGATGTGGTAGTTTTGTTTGTTTGTTTGTTTGTTTTGGTTTTGTGTTTGTGGTTTGTTTGTTTGGGTTTTTTTACCCCCAAGTAACAACAAAACTTATTAAGAAGGTGTCTCTCGCTGTCCATTATGGAAGATAATTTTAGTGTCTCATGGACCATCTTCTCTTCCAGGCAGCCATTTTTTAAAGCCTATTCAACCTTCTGCAGCACTGGCTTTTTATTTTACTCATTCAACACAGCTGATAAACCCAAAGTAACGAATGAAAGAGTCTACAGAAAAGGACTTTTGTCACAATTGATTAAAAGCTATTTCAGCCTAAACAAATTCTATAAACTGTCTTTCTTTCACAGTAATGAATGGTATTGGTTCATTTTAATCATCTCATTTTAATTAAACCCCTTTCCATAAAAGAAATGTAAGAAAGCTTTAAAATTTTCTCTGCTGCAGTTAATGCACATCTTTATTAATTCTTCATTTAAGAAACTGAAGAAGTTTCTTTGTGGAAATGCTGAGCTCCAACAGGACATGCTGGAATAAGTGTAGGCAACAGATTTTTTAACAGCTGCTCACTTGCATTATTCCAGTATTTAAATGAAATCTGCAGCATGCATTCTTAAAGGAACAATATGATAAATCATCTTTTACAGTAATGTTCTAATTCAAAACTAGCAAGGCTGATTTAACCCAGCTTTTAAACTACAGTACGTATTTTAAAAATTCTTTGGTTACAAGAGTAACAAACCCTACTGAATGCTCTTTTTTCCACATAGAGATAGTTTCTACAATGTATACCATTTTTCTTTTATAGTTACTTAAGAATCAATAAAAAAGCAATTGAGAATTGGCTCTTTTATGTCTTTCAGACATTGATGAATGAAGGAATATCCAGCATGTAAATGTTGCTTTCACACTCCTTCATACTTTCTTCATGAATGCCTCCCACTTATAACACTGATCATCTACAAAGACTTTGAACACATACAGAATATGTTGAAGCTGAAAGCACAACTGCACCAACAGAAAAAAGAAAAAGGAAACTGTTTGCATAAACATACATTGCTGCAAAGGACAAAAAAGTTCTGCAATGTCTAGCTAACTCTAGAAAACATAACAACTCTTGAAAAAATATGGTTTCTGATTTGCTTGTCTGTTTTCTGTCGGGTTGTTGGTTATTTTTGGGGGGGTGGCAGAAGGGTAAGAAAGGTAGGATTTTCTTGGATATTGCCTGAACTACTGAACATTACAGAGGGCAAAGTCTTTCACAGAGTCCTGTTTGTACCTAAGGCTTTGTGAAGATAAATCAGATTCAGAGAAACAAGAACTGTCCTTACACATAAAAATTGCTTTGGATTAGCCTGAATACTACAGGAAAATGAAGACATAGATCACATGAGATGATAGCAGTAAAAACAGATCCATTTTACCTACCATAAGGTGGGCTGCACTCCAATTTCTATGCTATATCACCATCAAATATTGAAATAATGAAAAACATTTCTAACATCTTTAGTAACTTACACAGACTCTTATAACATCACCCTCAAACCCATTACTATTTACCTGTAACTCATTAGAACAAACTATTAACTGTTTTACCTTTTATGTAATTAGCATTATTGAAAAATTCAGTGTACAGTACTTCAAACTAAGACAGATTCAATCATGAGCATGTAATGCACCTGTAGAGCAACAGTAACTGCAATAATGTCAATTATTATACACAATTGTTCTTCCAATATAAAGGCGATAGCTGCAATAATCTTACTTATTCTAGCAAGCATCAGGTCAGTTTTTCCTGTTCAGTATGTATTTTCTTTGATATACCCACTTCTCTTTTTTTTTTAAAATTTATTTATGTTTTTTAATCTGATGTCAAGCCTGAACACATCTTCTTAGGAAACAAATATAGAAGGAAGAGACACGTTGTTTGCAAAATTGGCAGTTGGACCACACAGGTTTAATGTACCTTTCCTGATGTCATATAGCCTCTCATTATTTTACACTACATAAAAGGAAGGACATTGGTTCTTTTTCCATTGCTGTCTTCTGCTATTGTTTGGCCAGCTACCTTGTACTTTTTCCTCTCTGCAAATGCTCACACTCATAAATCTTTTCTGACTCCTTCCATCTTCAGTCTTCCTTTGCTGCATTTGTTGCTGACTACATCTTACTCAATCTAATGATAGTGCCTACATTTTTTTCAAATTTTCATCCCTTTAATGGCTCAACACCATTTCTTTCTTGACCTCACTTGTCTTAGAACCCTCAGTCAGTAATGAAAACAGAGAGCAGCTTTCTACAAAGCCATCAGTAAAAATCCACAAGGGAGAGAAGAAGTTCAATCCTCAACAATATTTAATGACTTGCTCATTTTCTTTCTAATTTCTTCTACATTACACATGGGAACCTTATAGACCAACAAGAACCATTCTAAGCAGAGCAACAACATTTATTGATTGTACCATGCCTCAAGTTTTCTTGGCAAATCTTTATTGTCCAACCTTTCTAATCCCTGCTGACAGCTCTTCAGTCCTATTTCTGCTGTTTAAATCTCCACAGCCCCTTTTCTCCCAAAATCCAACTAATCTCTGGTAAACTGCCAAATTCTTGAGAAAACCCTGTTGTTTTCTTTCTGGGACTAGAGTAAAAGTAATTCTTTTAATTAAAAGACAAGTCCAAAATCCTTAGCTGTTCCTCACAGGCCATGCCTTCCAGCCCCGTCACCATCTATGGTGCCCTACAGTGGACAGAATCTGGCATTTGTTAAGTTTCATGCCATTGGTGGTTGCCCAATGCTCCAATCAGTATATATATCCCTCTGCAAAGCCTATTGTCCCTTGAGCGTCAACAGCACTTCCCAGTTCAGTATCATCAAATATTAGCCCAAACAATGCTGCATTATAGTTATGATGAATAAAGCCCTGGTCCATCACTACAGATCTAGATTTTATTAAGAGTAATCATATTTATGAAGATAAAAACAATGTTACATCATTCATTCACTCACTTTATATTCTCATTTGAAGGTACTTCTGGAAGTTCCACAGTTATCATGCCATCTAAGTTGGTCTTTCCAATGAACACTGGCTTGGTGCGAAGAACATCAGGTGCAGTCTTTGCTGTCACTCTGTGCTGAAGACCCCCAGCACTATTCCCTCTGTTAGTCAGCACAAATGAATATGATGTCTCAGGCTTCAAGTTAGTGATCAGCTTTTGAGTAGCACGTCCATCTACTTCCACCACCATCTTCCCATCATCATAGAGGATCTAAGTTAACATATAAATTGGTGGTGGTTTTGGTTACTAAAAGGAGGCAACTGAAGATGTCACAGTGAATTCACGAATGAACCTATCTATAAATTGAAAAGGAAAATTGTTGATCATTTTAGGTTGTAAGATAGTACTGCAGTTAAAGGGGGAAAAAAGAACTACAATAATTTAAAGTACAGTAAGCACTCTTAAAATTCAATTCCACTTATTCAAATTCAGTAGCTTTGAACCGAGAATTTATGCCAAGACACACTTGTTTTTAAAGGTACCTTGACTATTTCCTTCACAGTCCTTATTCAGAAAGGTTTTTAAAGCTTTCATAAAATACTGCTCTTAAACTGTCTGAGGTAACATAATTGATGAACAACCATGCAGAGGAAATGCCAGATAGATTGTGGGTTACATGGACTCTCTTTATCTGGCTAATGCTATACTTAGTGAATTTAAAGAGTTATAATGAAAAATGAGAGGAGACAAAAAATAAAACAGCATTTTGATAAAGTCAGTACAGAAATCATTAAGAAAAAGTAGAAAATTCTTTCTTTCTTTTCACAGTTTCCTCTCAAATATATTAGCAAAGAACTACAAATTAGCAAGGTGTTCATACCATGCATAAAAACCAGTATGAAACTGACTTGGATATACTGACACAACAGCTGAAAACTCATATTGCCAACCTATGAACTTAACAGCCTAGGTCAATTTTGCTGATTAGTTTGCATTCTGAACTATATCAGTACAACAAAATCCACATATTCAGTAAGCTATTTAAACAGATGAATGACATCCTGTAATTTCTATATTTTCTCTCATACATATGGAAAGTATCTTACTTTGAAAGGCAAGGCTGAATTGTAATTTTCTGGAATTTCCCAGGACAGCAAAACAGAAGTCTTCATTACTGCTTTAACATGAAAATTTTTTGCAAACACTGCTGGAAAAAAAGAAATAATGTATATAAACAACATCTTGGGGGTTAAATTTTTTTGTATTTCCACTGCTACCTGGGAGCATTAGCTTTCCATCTAAGTCAAAAACCAACAAGGATTTAATTCGCCTACCTGTTTGCTCATATTTAAATATCCCAGTTTAACACATTCTCACTCTTGCCTAGTGACAACCCAACATGTACTTTTATCTTACCTGAAAAGATTGTGAAGACGTTAGCCAGAACTTGCTTGGCAAGGGACAACTGAATTCTAAGGCATCCAAAACATATTAAGATTTACATACTTTACCTTTTGTATTTGATGAACCTATTTTATGAATGGGTCGGTCAGTTTTATTTACAGTGTCAAAAACACTGATATCCAAAGACCGATACTCCTCTAAAGGTCAACGCCATAAGCAGACAAATCCTACCTTGATCCACGGGTAGTGTCCTGAACTGGACACTTGGACTATATGGACCAGGCCCTTTGCTTGTATGGGCACGTACTTTTACATCATATGTGGTATCTGGTTTTAAGCCAGAAAGTGTCACAGTTGTATCAGCAGGAACAACAGGGAGTTCAACTGGCTGGTAAGCAACATTGATATCTCTGTATAAGATGGTATATTTGGTGATAATGCCATTTCTCTCTGCCAAGAGTGGCATCTGCCAAGTTAATTGAACTGATGTAGAAGTCGAGCTTTCTGAGTGGAGATTTTGAGGAAATCCACTGGGTACCTCTTCAGGAACAGAAATCTCTTTAACCATCTCCTCCCCAAAGCCCACTTTATTTCTAGCTGAGAGCCTGAAGACATAAGAAGCTCCTTTGTGAATGTCTGTGGCCGTGAAGTGATCTTCCTTCTCTGAGAACTCCATGATCGTTAATGTATCCACATCTTTGCGACCAAACTTCAGGCGATAGCCCTGCAGCGGTCCAAAAGTATCCACGGGAGGGTGCCACTGAATTAGAGCTGTGTTCATCTGTGTGTGGCTAATCACAAGTCGAGGTTTGCCTGGAACTGTAGCACAATGTTAATAAAGACAATAAATACAAACAGAATTGCAGGTAAAGTTATTGAGACTAGTTTTAGTAGCAACTGGGATAAATTTTCTCTTCCCTATCAGATATGCAAATTACTGTGCTATGGAAGAAGGAATGTCTGCCTCCTGCACTGCTGAGTCATACAAACCTACGTTTTCTTCTTCCCTTACCATTATTTCTAAATACAGAGAACATTCACAGTCATAGGACTTAGGAACAAAAGTCAAGAAGTAAAGCTTCAAACAGATGTCTTATAAATGGTTGTCTGACAAATTCCTGCTTGGAATTAAAAAAAAAACCAAAGAAAAAAGTATTTCCATAAATATTATTAATTTACTCCAAGGTTAATTTCTGACATTCCTGTAAATGGAAAAATAATTAATTATAATAATAGTAGCAGTAGTAGTAATTAAGTAATTATGGAGAAATTACAAGTTTCTAGATGTGTCTAATGTAATTTTTTCCATGGACAGTTAAAATGTCATAAAACGGAAGTGAGACCAACTATTGTTATCACCATGAGTAATTACTACATATAACACAACCCTATCATTCCACTTTCCATACAAAAGTCACTTCCAGCATGGTCTGTTTCAGATTGGAGTGGTAGCATGGTTTGGAATTTGATTTCTTGACTGCCCTGGCTTATTACAAATGACTTGATTTCCAGCATTGTCTTGGTGCATGTGAAGTTGATTTCTGAAGAAGAATAAATTGGAAGCTGTTCTCAACTTGCCACAGTAGATACACTCAAATTCTTAACTGGGACCTCATAGTTCAAATTGATGCTTTGTCTTTCAGGGAAGTTAAGACTGCAAGTGTGATGGGGATAGCCATTCTAGACGCCTGAATTAGCCCTAACAGAATGGGAAATCCCATACTTATATTATGCACATTTTTTGAGTTCCAGTTGCTCTCATCTACTGGTTCTGTTTAGTTTAGATAATTTATTTTTATTTATTCATTTCCTTACATCAATTTTTATAAATATATGTTTAATTTATATTTTCATTAGTATTTCCATTTTCAAAGGAAATGGACTTACCATGACTTATTTGATAGGGAAGCATATCCATAACTAGATATTTGGTATTCATTGATACCAATGCCTGACAGAACAAGAGACTAGAATAGTTTTGGGAACATTAGTGCCATGATAGCGTAGTTTTCCATGAAGATTAATTAATTCCATCCACATTCAAAGCCTTCCCATGTGAATGTAACTCCTGTACTCTAAGCTCTGGTTCTTGTATTTAAACATTTCAATGGATTTTATTACTTATCTTCAGTTCTCAGGCACCCAGCAAATCAGATTGTTTTTGTCAGAAGTTCTGACTACCATTCCATAATGCGTTAGGAATAAGGAGGAAGGAATGGCATGGCTTGAAGAAATTTGTGCATTTAATAAGCTCTTTTCTCATTATACCTGTTATAAGTTGTGACATTGCTTCTAATTGCATGAGAGTTACAGCTAGTTTTCATATAACTTTTCTAAATATCCTTCCTTTTTAATGTCTAGTTCACCTATAAGTATTATTTCCAAAATTTTTTCCTAACTTTTTTTCCTGGAATTTCTGCTGTGTAAAGAATAGCTCTCTGACAAGGTATGAAGTTTCTTCATTGCTCAGTATCAGCCTTTACAGAGAAAAGAAGGCATTTTGCAGGCCAAATTTTTCTCTACATTATGACTATTGTCAAAATCAATGGGGCATACAAAAGAGAAGTCTGTACAAATAGAAATAATAACCCCTCCAGCTTCCCAGAGGAGAGACTGCTGTAAGGTGTTACTAAATTTATGTCTGTGATAAACTGCCTTTTTTTTTCCACCTTGTGGCAGACCTTACAGTTTGAACTATTTTTTAAACACTATGATAAACATAGAAAAAGAAATAAATTACTACTTGCTTTTGATCAGAACAGGAACTTACTTATCCAATAAAATATCCTGTGACTACAATGGTAAATAACAACAGTCACTTTTATTTTATTATTATTTATTTACAGTGGGGTTTATCTAATTTTGCAAAGTATATGAATGTTCCATTTTTAAGACGCAACTGTTGACAGAGAACAGTTCTTTCTATATTTTTGTTTCCAGATTGTTTTCAGTTAACATTTCCTCTTAGTATGATCACTTGTGAAGACTGTTCTTGTGGGACAAATGGCAGAATCCTGTGTAGTCCTACAGAATAGAATAGAATGGAATAGAATAGACCAGGTTGGAGGAGACCTTCAAGATCATCACATCCAACCTACCATCCAACACCACCTAATCAACTAAACCATGCAACCAAGTACCCCACCAAGTCTCCTCCTGAACACCTCCAATGATGGTGACTCCACTGTCTTCCCGGGCAGCCCATTCCAACGGGCAATCACTCTCTCTGTATAGAATTTCTTCCTAACATCCAGCCTAAACCTCCACTGGCACAGCTTGAGACTGTGTCCTCTTGTTCTGGTGCTGGTTGCCTGGGAGAAGACACCAGCCCCCACCTGGCTACAACCTCCCTTCAGGTAGTTGTAGAGAGCAATAAGGTCTCCCCCAAGCCTCCTCTTCTCCAGGCTAAACAACCCCAGCTCCCTCAGCCTCTCCTCATAGGGCTTGTGTTCCAAACCCCTCACCAACTTTGTTGCCCTTCTCTGGACATGTTCCAGCCAGTCAACATCCTTCCTAAACTGAGGGGCCCAGAACTGGACACAGGACTCAAGGTGTGGACTAACCAGTGCAGCCTACAGGGGGAGAATGACCTCCCTGCTCCTGCTGGCCACACTGTTCCTGATGCAGGCCAGGATGCCATTGGGCCTCCTGGCTGCCTGGGCACACTGCAGGCTCATGTTCAGCCTATCATCGACTAGTACTCCCATGTCCCTTTCCGTTTGGCCGCTCTTCAGCCACTCTGACCCCAGTCTGTAGCACTGCAAGGGGTTGCTGTGGCCAATGTGCAGAACCCAGCACTTGGATGTGTTAAATCTCATGCCCTTCGATTCTGCCCATCTGTCCAGCCTGTCGAGGTCCCTCTGCAAAGCTTCTCTACCCTGCAGCAGATCAACTGCTGCCCCCAGCTTAGTGTCGTCCAAAAATTTACTGACTCAATGCCCTCATCCAGATCATCAATAAAGATGATATAGAGCATGGGGCCCAGCACTGATCCTTGGGGCACACCACTAGTGACTGGCATCCAGCTGGATGTGACATCATTCACCACCACTCTCTGGGCTCGGCCCTCCAGCCAGTTCCTAACCCAACGCAGTGTGCTCCCGTCCAAGCCATGGGCTGCCAGCTTGGCCAGGAGTTTGCTGTGGGGGATGGTGTCAAAGGGCTTGCTGAAGTCCAGGTAGACCACATCCACAGGCCTCCCCACATCCACCAGGTGGGTCACCTGATCCTAGAAGGAGATCAGGTTGGTCAGGCAGGACCTGCCCTTCCTAAATCCATGCTGGCTAGACCTGAGCCCCTGGTCATCCTGTAAGTGCTGTGTGATTGCACTCAAGATGACCTGCTCCATAATCTTGCCTGGCATGACAGGTCTGGAACTCCCTGGCTCTTCCAACTGGCCCTTCTTGTGGATGGGCATCACGTTGGCCAGCTTCTAGTCTTCTGGGACCTCTCCAGTGAGCCAGGATTGCTGAAAAATGATGGAGAGCAGCTTGGCCAGCTCATCTGCCAGCTCTCTCAGCACCCTAGGATGGATCCCATTTGGTCCCATGGACTTGTGGGGATCCAAGCTGCTGAGGAGCGGCTCTAACTAGCCCTCTCTCCTGGAACAGAGGGGAACTATGCTGCTCCCTGGCTCCATCCACCAGCTCTGCAGGCTAGACAGTGCACCCTCTTTTTTTCCCTTAGTTCTTTTAGAAGTTCATTGCCCATCCAGGCTGGCCGTCTGCCCCGGCGGCTCATCTTCCGGCACATTGGCACAGACTGTTCCTGCGACTTCAAGAGTCCTTTCTTGAAGTAGGTCAGCTGTCCTGGACACCTTTGTTTTTAAGGGCTGTTTCCCAAGGAATCTTCTAAGTTAGTTCCTTGAGTACCCTGAAGTCCACCCTCCGGAAGTCCAGAGTGGAAGTTTTCTTGCTGCCCCTCTTAGATTGACTGAGTACTGAAAATTCACTATTTCATGGTTGCTGGACCCTAGACAGCCTCTAACCACCACATCACCAACCAGCCCTTCCCTACTGGTGAAGAGGAGGTCAAGCAGAGCCTTACCCCTGGTAGGCTCGTGCAGTGCTTGGGATAAGAAGCTGTCCTCCATAGACTCTAAGAACCTCCTAGACTGCCTCCTCTCTGCTGTGTTGAGATCCCAGCAGATATCAGGCATGTACATACAGAAGCAACAATTACAGTACCTGAATTTGCCATGAGCCCAAAGTGAAGTAAAATTGTCCATAAAAATCCCCACACCTCTGCTTTAGTGATATCCACCTCTGTTACTACACAGCAAGATGCCCCTCACACAGCAGACATTACTCTGAACAGTTGCCATTACTAGTAGAAGTTCACGCAAGGTGCCTTTGACAAAATTCGTTTGAACTGATTTGTTTCTGCTAGCTGTTGGAGCTCCACTCTAACATAAATTTTCCCCTCTCTGCTGAAATTTTTATTTCAGGTGGGCTGTCTAGCACTGAGGGAAAATTCTAAATAAAGGACAAGCTGCTGTACAAAAAGATTCTCCTATTATTGTTCTGTACTTATGACTGAGAAACTAAAGGTCTCATTAAATTCTTTATAAAAATTGTATGATATAACTAACTAATCTTAATTTTTATCAGATCTGGTTAATCACACATTTTGTAACTTCTGCCCTAAGTAATTAAAAATATTCAAATACTTTGATTTGGAAATATTTAGTAATATTTTTTCTTCTAGCTAATTAAAAAAAAACTAGGAAGAGAAACATAAGACACACTCTGGAGTGATAATAGAAACCCTGTTCACTGATTTCACTAATAATTGCAGTTACTGTACTACATGCTCACTTATTTTTGGTGAGCCTTTCCTGTCTCAAAATGTAAATGATGTTAGAATAGAATAGAATAGAATAGAATAGAATAGAATAGAATAGAATAGAATAGAATAGAATAGAGTAGAGTAGAATAGAATAGAATAGAATTAACCAGGCTGGAAAAGACCATCTAGATCAAGTCCAACCCATCATGCAACACCATCTAATCAACTAAACCATGGCATCAAGTGCTCCATCCAGGCTCTTAAACACTTCCAGTGATGGTGACTCCACCGCCTCCCTGGGCAGCCCATTCCAATGGCCAATCACTCTTTCTGGGAACAACTTCTTCCTAACATCCAGCCTAAACCTCCCCTGGTGCAGCTTGAGACTGTGTCTTCTCGCTCTATCACAGGTTGCCTGGGAGAAGAGACCAATCCCCACCTGGCTACAACCTCCCTTCAGGTAGTTGTAGAGAGCAATAAGGTCTCCCCTGAGCCTCCTCTACTCCAGGCTAAGCAACCCCAGCTTCCTCAGCCTTTCCTCAGAGGGCTTGTGTTCCAAACCCCTCACCAGCTTTGTTGCCCTTCTCTGGACACGCTCCAGCAGGTCAACACCTTTCCTAAACTGAGGGGCCCACAACTGGACGCAGAACTCAAGGTGTGGCCTAACCAGTACTGAGTACATGGGCAGAATGACCTCCCTGCTCCTGCTGGCCATACTATTTTTGATACATATCACTGACTTGACAGAGTGGAAGAGTTACTCATCACATGAGTACTTTATCACTATTAAGCTCCAGTAAACATTTAGTCCTGTATTCTTCTTTCGTATCTCCTACAGATATAATTTCATTCATTCTAATGTAGCTGCACCTGACTTACACTGTTAAAAATTAGAAACATCCACTAAGTGGATGAGGGAAAGGCTGTGGATGTTGTTTCTGTGGACTTTAGTAAAGGCTTTGACACCACAGCATCCTGGAGAAAGTGGCTGGTTATGGCTTGGACAGGTGGATGATTTGCTGGGTTAAGAACTGGCTGGCTGAGCCCAAAGAGTAGTGGTGAATGAAGTCAAACCCAGTTGGTGGCCAGCTACAATCAGTGTTGCCCAGGACTCAGTTTCTGGGGCCAATTCTCTGTAATATCTTTGTCAGTGATCCTGATGAGGGAATTGAGAGTATGCACAGTAAGTTTGTAAATGACACTAAATTGTGTGGGAGTGCTGATCGGCACTTTGCCCACAAGAATTTCATGCAATGCTACAGGCTTGGGGCAGATGCCCAGCAGAAAAGGACCTGAGGGTGCTGGTTGGTAGCCATTTGAGCATGAGCCAGCAGTGTGCACATGTGGCCAAGAAGGCCAACAGCATCCTAGTCTGTATCAGGAATAGCATGGCCAGAAGGAATAGGGAAGTGGTAGTGACCCTGTACTCAGCCCTTGTAAGGCCACACCTCAAATACTGTGTTCACCTTTGGGCTCCTCACTACAAGGACACTGAGATGCTGGAGCTTGTCCAGTGAAGGACAACAAAGCTGGTGATGAGGCAGGAGAACAGGTGTTATGAGAAGCAGCTGAGGGAACTGGGATTGTTTAGTCTAGAGAAGAAGAAGCTGAGAGGAGATCTAACTGCTCTCTACAACTACTGGAAAGGAAGTTGTAAGGTGGTGGTCAGTCTCTTCTCCCTAGCATCAGCTGACAGGATGAGAGGAAACAGCATCAAATTGTGCCACGGGAAGTTTAGATTGGGTATTAGGAAAAAATTATATATGGAAAGAGTACTCAGACATTGGAATAGGTTGTCCAGGAAGGTGGTGTTGTCACTGTTCCTGGAGGTGTTCAAGAAATGTGTGGAAATGACATTTCAGGACATGGTTTAACAACCATGGTGGTGTCAGCTTGGTGGTTGGACTTGATGATCTTTTCCAACCAAAAGAATGATATGATTCTATGATTCTATAAAAAGGTCAGACCCTTTATTTCCTTTGTTGTAGAATTCAAATAGCACCATTTTAGTAAAAAAAGGAGAGGAAACTCAAAAGATTAGGAGGATACATTTCATGTCTATACACTCTCATTTTTTATGCATTGTTCTTTCACCTGCCCCCTGTATTCTCATAGAAAGGCAGGAAGCTAGAAACTCTTGGTATTCACTATATTTATTGTGTCCTTTTTCAAAAGACTGTGTATGAATTTTCCTTCACAAAACATCACAACCACGGAAAGCTGTAACAGGAAGTGAAGAGGAATCAGGAATGTATGAAGGAGCAAAATAGTAACTAGGGTTATCCTAGAGACCAGGAACAAATATTGCTTGTCCACAGGGTGAAGTAAACAGCAAGAACATTGTAATATATATCATATTTACAGGCATGCTTCTGATTATCAATTGGTTTTCAGTTCATCTTTCTAAAGCAGAAGCAACAGAGATCTTGGAAGAGCTAAATATTAATAGTCAGTAAGGACTATATGCACAAAAACTTTAAGTTTTGCAAGCAGGTTTGTATAGCTCATGTTTATGTCTAGAAACTAACCAAATCATCATCTGTATTATAATTATGCTTATTTAAATTGAAAACTGAACTTCAAAAAGAATAATTTTTTTTCTCTCCTATATCAAGTTCATATTGAGCTTATTATTATTATTAAGCTTATTATTATTAAAATAAAATTAAGCAAATTATACATTTTTCCCCCCTAGACCATGATAATTCAGGAGAGATAAGTAGTTGGAGGCTAAGTTTCAGTATCAGTCAACCGTAATGATCAGAATGCACTCAAAATCTGAAATGAAACTATACATCTAGACATCAAGACAGACTTTTCCAAGGGAGCTTGTGAGACAAGGATATAGATGTTTCTGGTATTATTAGGAGATGTGTTTTGCATTCAATTATTATTTTAAAAATTGAACCAATCTGTATAAATACAAGCACACATACCTTTTGGACTTCATATAATAGCATAAGCAACACACTGTTACTAAGAGAACCCATAACAGTACTACAAGATCTTTGGTGTGATTGGAATAGTATATCTATAATGGCTACACTACAAAACCCAGAAAATGAACACCTACAGGCTGTGAACACAGACAGTTGAACAGCATACTAAGGCTGTAGTAGCATCATCTGGTATACGAAATGCTACAAAGAACCCTGTAAATTGAAAAGCCTTGTTCCTGGTGTAAAACCAGTTAAGCATATCCCATCAGTGCTACCTAAATCAGCTGAACTGGTTAAGCAGATACCTACCACCTAGTATCACCTGGGATGACATGTCGACTGAACACAATGACTTCAAATTGACAGTGAAGTAATATGAGTTTCAGAGTTTTACATGCTCGACTGTTGTGATGACTTCTTTTTCTTCTGCCTTAATCACATTCTTCTCAGTTGTGATTGTCATATAGCAAGGTTTATTCAGTGTTCTTACTGGTAGACAGCAGTACTACTGCTCTGACAAAGATCAGGAAACTCATTCACAAGTTTTTAAAATACACTTCTCAGCTCTATTTTTATCTCTCCAAACATACCAATCAGAATGGAAGAGCATCTAGGAAGGATAAAGAAGTACATTTTCGCTACATATTGAATCAAGGAAGGGATGAAGAATGACTCCGGTTCGGCTTTTATCCACATAAATGAAGGGCCAAAAACCTGAAAAAGAAACACCTGCATCCTATAAACATTTCTTACACAACAGGAGACTTCCAAATGCTAGGAGAAAAACATTAGCAGGAAAAGTCAAAGGATCTATTCATACATAACTGGTATGTGAATATTACCTGCACCAGTAGTAGATATTAGTTTGGGCTTGCTGCGTGCTCCATCACCTTTTGTTGTGTAGGCTGTCACAGTGAAGGAGTATGTAGTTTCAGGCTGCAGCCCAGAAATAATCATTTCCTAAGATAAAATAAAATAATTTTTTAAAATAGATTGTATTCCATTAGATCTTCGAATCCTTCAGACGAACCCTATATATTACAGTACACATGCTTTTGTGCTATAGGCATTGATAGCAAGCATTTGAGAGCACCAACAGACTGTTCCATGTGAAATATTTCATAATGCAAAATGTTTCACTCACTTAAGCAATAAAAGCTAGCATACTTCTAAGTAGGATGCCTAGGGCAGTCTAAGGCACACAGACAAAGGTTTAGTGGTGTGAACAGCGAATAAGGCCTGCTGAAATAACTTGGCTGAGGAATACTTCTGCTATTGTGTAATACATGCATATGTAGATGTAAGAAACTCCATTTACGTTAAACCACTTACAAAGCATCACTGATACAGTTATAAAATACCTAGTAAAAAAGCATTTGTATCCACACTTTGTAAGAAATGATGTTTTAGCTGAAAAATAAAGCCATGTTACTCTCCTAACACTTTCATTGCAACCTGTGTCACTAGTTGTATGTACATCTAAATATCTCAAAGCACTTCAGAAAAATCACTCTTCAGGTCTAAAAGAACTACTTAAGACAGTACCAAAAAACTGGTCAGAGAACAAATCTGACAACTGCCACCTGACAACCCTCGAACAAACAACAGCAGCTACAAAACAAGTAGCTCTTCAGCTAGTACAAGTGAATATGAGGAAGACCAAACTCCAAGCGTCAAAGCAAGGGGAATGTTCCTCCAAATATGTGCACACGCACACATGTATGCACCCACACACTATGGTGAGGAGCCAGCCATCTGAAATGAAATAAATTTATATCATACTACAAGGCCAGCCAGAGGAATGCAAACATTTGCACACATGATATAAATAAAATTTTAATTCAAATGTTAAAGGACAGTATTTGGAGGCAATTACGTGACTCAAAAATCTCAACACATTAAAAAAAACCTATACACAGCCCCTTTCCTTACACTCTCTCTCAGAACTGAGTTGACCGTAAGGGCCATAATCAGTAACACATCTCATCTTTCATAAGAAAACTGTACCTGATAATAACAGAATATATATTTGTAAGAGGGGAAAAAAAAAAGTTGGCATCCTCTTAATCAGTGATGAAGATATTAGCCTCACCTAAACCACACAGTACTTCATGGTGTAAGAGACATGACTGCATGTAGTGTTATAATTTAAAAGTGTGATTTGGATACCGCAAACACTATTACTTAAGGCATAAACACTGCAGACATTTGTCTTTCCTGATAGCATGCAAAATACATTTATCAATTACCAAAAAAGAAAGCACAAATGACTACAATTTTCAGCTGCACAAAAAATGGTAATCTTAAAATGTTAACCTGAAGATGGATACAGAAAAAATCTGTCTAGTGCTCCACAACTCTGAACCACTTTTGTTACTTTTCTAATATATTCTGACAAAAAGGAAATTGCGAAGCAAAGTCAGTGACAATCATCAAAAAGAAGAAAACACAAACCAGTTCTGTGTATTTTGATATCATGCTAAACCCCAGAACATGCAAGCAACAGATAACCTCCACTCTCTCTGGGAAAAGAATAAAAATAAAAGTACAAACGTGCCATAAAGGAAAAACCTTTGCTATTAGGGGCATGCATTTGTGCAAATGACCAAAAAAAAAAAACCAAAACCAAACCAACCAACCAACCAAAACCCAAAACCAAACACCAAAATCAAAACCAAACCTGAAGAAAATGCCAAAATTTTAAAATATCAGGAGGCTACAAGCAAACAAGCAAAAAACCAAACCAAGCCAAAACCAAACCCCAAACCACCCTGTCTTTCTGACCAGCCAAAAGCTACTCACATGTTCAGTAGTATCATCATATTCCCACTGATTGAGGGGAAAGAGTGTTGGAAGGAAAAAAAAAAAACAAAAGAAACGAAGTGATTTATAGCCTGGCTGAGGTAATATTTTCTTCTTAATAGTAAAACAAATGTGAAAGATGTCTGAAAAAATCATGTACAATTTGAATTAATCATGTAAAATTGTGTAGAATTTGGTTAATGAAATCAAGCCAGACACTTTTAATTCCATTTCTCTTCTCCCTAAAACAAAATTGCTCTTTCCTTGAAAGATAAAAAACAAATCCTCTTTTATCATGTAGTAATAATTTGTAATAGATTGTGTTATTAAAAACAAATAAAGTCGAATAAATGTCTACCTGGTTTATTTAATTGTGCTACTAGTCTGCATGTTTGAGTTTCCTAAAACATTCAATGTCTTAGTTAAATTAATATCAGGACTTTTCAGTCTTAAAACCTAATCATACTGAACATTTACCATCAAGGTTTTTACACCTGCACAAACCCTGGTCAACTGTATCATGAAAGTATGACAGGCAGAGAAAAGTAGCAGGAGGAGAAAGGAGATGACCATCCAAAGTGAACTGATGGCAAACAGGCAGGTCAAAACCAAACTTGGCAAAAAAATAAATATGTCTTTTGTCTTTATTATGCTTAGATTCCAATATCTCGTCTAGTTTCTGGTTTGAAGTTATTTTAAAGTATTACCACACAGAGCTTGAAAGTGAAAAATCTGTGCCAAGAAGGGAAGAACCACAGCGCAGCATCAACTCTTTCTCCATCCTCTTTTCCTTTGCTCTTCTTGCTTCCCCACCTCCCCACCTGTTTCCGTCTTGCTCCCTACTGAATTTAAACTCTAAGAACACTGTATTTTGCAAAGCAGGTAAGTGTGCATAGATAGACAGATTGGCAGGTAAAAATGCAACAAGGACCTTCAGAAACAGAGGAAGTACGTCAGGAAGAGGAACATTACAAAAATGCAGGTGGAGGAGACCTGTTACCAAACTGAAATTTGGAACTAAGACCGGAAAGATGAACAAAAGAAGCCAAACTCCCACTTATTTATTACAATAAGATGCTCAAGAGGCAGTTTTAACTTTTCACTTCATGCTAGATTGATAATTTCTTATAATTTCCAGTTATTTCACTCATAAATTGAGAGCCAGCAGTGAGAAGTGTGTACTTGGTTCATAGTGTCAGTGTAAAATGACTTCTCTAGTACCAGGACCTTTGGGAATCTTCAGTTTTACAGAGCCCCAGTGTAGAATCCCATTTTGGGAAGCTCTTAAAAAGTTGATGTGATCAGAGTTTTGTCTCATAATTTATAAAAACAGACAGGACATTTTTCAGTGGAAGTAACCCCCTACCTATTTAAGCCAAGATCCTCATTTAATTACACAGTTATTGATATGAATAATGGCAAACAAATACATCTGTGATTTCAAAAATTGCACTAATACATTTATTTCCTGTGATATGTATCCTGTTGTGGATACAGGCTACAAAAACTGTAATAATGGGCTATCACAGACTTCTAATGATTCTAAGTTCTCCACAATACAATACAAAACAATACAAAACAATACAATACAATACAATACAATAAATCCAGGTTGGAAGAGACCTTCAAGATCATCGTGTCCAACCTATCAACCAATCCAATCCACCTAAACAACTAGATCATGGCACCCAGTACCCCATCAAGTCTCCTCCTGAATACCTCCAATGATGGTGACTCCACCACCTCCTTGGGCAGACCATTCCAATGGGCAATCACTCTCTCTGTAAAGAACTTCCTCCTAACATCCAGTCTAAACCTCCCCTGGCGCAGCCTGAGACTGTGTCCTCTTGTTCTGGTGCTGCCTGCCTGGGAAAAGAGACCAACGTCTGCCTGTCTACAATCTCCCCTCAGGTAGTTGTAGAGAGCAATAAGGTCACCCCTGAGTCTCCTCCTCTCCAGGCTAAACAACCCCAGCTCCCTCAGCCTCTCCTCATAGGGCTTGTCTTCCAAACCCCTCACCAACTTTGTTGCCCTTCTCTGGACACGTTCCAGCAAGTCAACATCCTTCCTAAACTGAGGGGCCCAGAACTGGACACAGTACTCAAGGTGTGGCCTAACCAGTGCTGTATACAAGGGCAGAATGACCTCCCTGCTCCTGCTGGCCACACTGTTCCTGATGCAGGCCAGGATGCCATTGGCCCTCTTGGCTGCCTGGGCACACTGCAGGCTCATGTTCAGCCTACAATCAACCAGCACCCCAAGGTCCCTCTCTGCCTGGCCGCTCTCCAGCCACTCTGACCCCAGCCTGTAGCACTGCATGGGGTTGTTGTGGCCAATGTGCAGAACCCGGCACTTGGATGTGTTAAATCTCATGCCGTTGGATTCTGCCCATCTGTCCAGCCTGTCAAGGTCCCTCTGCAAAGCCTCTCTACCCTCCAGCAGATCAACTCCTGCCCCAAGCTTGGTGTTGTCCACAAATTTACTGATAATGGACACAATGCCCTCATCCAGATCATCAATAAAGATGTTGAAGAGCATGGGGCCCAGCACTGATCCCTGGGGCACACCACTAGTGACAGGCCGCCAGCTGGATGTGGCACCATTCACCACCACTCTCTGGGCTCGGCCCTCCAGCCAGTTCCTAACCCAACGCAGTGTGCTCCTGTCCAAGCCATGGGCTGCCAGCTTGGCCAGGAGTTTGCTGTGGGGGACGGTGTCAAAGGCCTTGCTGAGGTCCAGGTAGACCACATCCACAGGCCTCCCCACATCAACCAGGCGGGTCACCTGATCCTAGAAGGAGATCAGGTTGGTCAGGCAGGACCTGCCCTTCCTAAATCCATGCTGGCTAGACCTGAGCCCCTGGTCATCCTGTAAGTGCTGTGTGATTGCACTCAAGATGACCCGCTCCATAATCTTGCCTGGCACTGAGGTGAGGCTGACAGGTCTGTAATTCCCTGGCTCTTCCAACTGGCCCTTCTTGTGGATGGGTACCATGTTGGCCAGCTTCCAGTCTTCTGGGACCTCTCCAGTGAGCCAGGACTGCTGAAAAATGATGGAGAGCGGCTTGGCCAGCTCATCTGCCAGCTCTCTCAGCACCCTAGGATGGATCCCATCTGGTCCCATGGACTTGTGGGGGTTCAAGCGGCTGAGAAGATCCCTAACAATCCCATCCTGGAACAGAGGAGAACTATGCTGCTCCCTGGCTCCTTCTGCCAGCTCTGCAGGCCAGCTGTCTGGAAGACATTCTGTCCTGCTAGTAAAAATTGAGGCAAAGAAAGTGTTAAGCACCTCTGCCTTTTCTTCACCCTTTGTTACAACATTCCCCTCCGTGCCCACCAAGGAGTGGAGGTTGTCCCTGCCCTTCCTCTTGCTATTAATATATTTATAGAAGGACTTTTTGTTGTCCTTCACAGCAGAGGCCAGTCTGAGCTCCAAATGTGCTTTTGCCTCCCTAATTTTTTTCCTACAAGACCTAGCAACTTCCCTAAACATTTCATGGGTTGCCTCCCCTTCCTTCCAAAGACGATACACCCTCTTTTTTTCCCTTAGTTCTTTTAGAAGTTCATTACCCATCCAGGCTGGCCGTCTGCCCTGGTGGCTCAGATATAGTAAAATTGTGTGGGTGGCTCAGACAGTGCATAGCTTGCTGCACTGACTGTGACCTCACTCAGATCTCACTGATGCTTTAAAACTTTAGAGCATAGGTATAAGGAGAAGTCTTCCAGTTTAAGGGAACCTGTAGAATGACCTAGCTTAGCATTTACTTGCATACCTATACAGAAAGGGGTGCCTAGGTTTGACTGAAGAATCTTTAAACTTTCAGTATCCCCAAAAAAGTTATTAAAATAGAGATTAGAAAGTGTCAATTGATAGGCTAAAATATAGAAAGAAAATAATAAGACAGTTCTGGGTAACTCACGGTATGCAAAATGTTTCCACTGTAATCTAGGAGAGAACATAAAATACCTTAATTACCTGTGCATCAGCCAGCATGATGTCCTTCAGCAGGGGCTGACCCTTTGGCTCTCCATCTTCCATCCTCACATAGTGAACCTGGTATCCTCGGATCTGACCATGCTGCTTATTTGGTACAGGTGAGCGCCATGACACTTTGACAGCAGTAGAGTTGACAGCCTCTACCTCAACTTTACGAGGAGGACCACTAGGAACTGGAACAACATCATTGGACAGAAGAGAATTACAGGCACCTGTCCCACCCATGTCTTTTGCTTGCTTTCCTTTCTTTTGTTTACGGGCAGACTCACTATGTTTTCTTTGAAGTATACAAATTGCTCAACAAATTAAAATACTCAACCATTATGGTCTACCTTTCATTGAAAAGATCAAAAACATGACTGATGCAAAAAAAATGGAAGAAAAAGAGCATTAGAGAAATAGAAAAACATGTAAAAATGCACAAAAGCCAAGGAAGATGCTTTGAGATTCAAAGCATTATAGTACAAAGAGATATTGTAAACATTGAAATAATCATAATACTTCTAATAATAAAACCACAAAAGATTGTTAAAAAAAATCCTTTATTTTTATTTTCTAGGTTCTTTGTCTTTTTTTTTCCTTAGTAGTGTAAAAAGATGGTTACTAATCGGACTGTCTTCTGTCTCTTTTGAGCATGGAAGAAAAGAAAATGTGTGAAGCATCAGTTTTAGAAGATCAAAACCAAAAAAATTAAAAAACCAACAAAAAAATCCCAAGAAAACAAACAAAACCCCCCACCATAAAACCAAAAAAACCCCAAACCAAAAACCACAACATGGAACAAGAAAGCAGTTTAAAAAACCAAAACCAATAAAAACCAAAACTGAAGAAAGTTCATAGACATAAGTGTTTAAAAATAGCAATGACTGTAAAATCAAGGAAAAGGTAGAAAGATTTTTCCACTATGATTTATTTTATGTTAAAAAAGAAGCAAGAAGGGTATGTGTGGGCTCAAAGTGGCAGCAGATTCCAGTCACTCACAAAGAAGGTATTTTCTGTTAAAAATATCAAATGTAAAAATGGTGTAGAAAAGCTAAGTCTTTGAGAAACTCAGAGGGTGATAATATCTCTGATTTGGGGGGAAAAAAAGAGGAGCAGAAAAAAGTACTGTTAGGGTATACAAAAGACAGCAGATCGACAGAGTCATAGAGGTGCAAATTGATGTAGTGGAGGCAACATACCATCTTCATCTGTCCGAATCAATACTGCTAAGCTCTCTGGGCCAGGTCCAACATCTGTGTGGGCAGTCACAGAGATCCGGTACTCAGTCCATTTTTCCAGTTGTTCCAAAAGGTATTGCGTACTGTCCGAGGAAATTCCCAAAATTTCATGGGGCTTGACATCTTCTCCATCAATCCCTATGTACTTGATGGAGTATTCAGTGATAATGCCGTTCTGGTTTTCCACTGGTGGAGGTTTCCAACTTACCAAAATGCTAGTGGAGCTGGGGCTTGTGCAACTAATGTCTTGAGGAGGAGCTGATGGCTCTAATTTCAGTAGTGGGTTAAAGGAGGATTTGAGTGAAAGGATAGGAGTGATTGAAAACAATGAACAAAAGAAAAAATAAAAATAAATGACAACCAAATTAAAAAAAATAGAAACTTAAAAAAGCAAAACATCAAATAAACATACACACCTTGGCTTATTAACAAGAAGAAAGTGAAAATGAATAGACAAACTAAATGGTGAAAAAGGATGTAGGGGAAATACATGAAAATGATACCTCAAAATAATATTACCTACCTGTAATTAAAATTCTTCTTGAAATAAAAAAAAAAAGTGACACTTCTAAGGCTACCATTCTATTTTCATAACCACTGCAATTAGTGCAAGATATTATATTTTAAATGACACATGACATGTATGTAATTACAAATTTGGATGTATCCCTCTCAAGTGGATCTACTTTCCTTGGGAAAAAATTTATCTTTTTACAGAACTCTTATAAACTTGCAATAATTGCCATTTCTGTAGACTCCCCGCTCTCATAAACAAATTAATTTTTCAAGTTCTTTTAATAACTGAGTCTGCCTGGCACAACATGAACTTAAATTATATTTAAATGGAAAGCACCTACTGAAACTGTTATTGTAGCCAACATACTACAAGCATGCAGTCAATAGAAGACAAAGAAAGTCTTAGCTGAAGATTTACCTACCAGGAAAATGTGGCAGGCTTGTTGATTCTGACTGTAACTTGTACTTACCCTGTCAGCTGTTAGTTTTTTTTTTTTTTTAACTCCTCTTGGAGACACCTTTGCTAGCAAAGAATTAAATCCTACCAGTAATGTAGGAAACTTCTACAAAAAAAGATAATTAAAAAATATCTACCCCCAGACAATGTGTCAAGAAAGCAGGTATCCATTTAAAAAAAAGAGTTCACAAGTTCAGCATTATCAGAGAAGGTGAGAGATTCTGACTTTGTTTTGCCTCCTCTCACCAACACCAATCTTCCAGAGCAAAAGTGCTCACCTTTACTGATTTGTCCTTGAAGGATTATGTTAGCTTATTTACCTTTTCTGGGCTCCAGAGCGTTTAACCATTCATGCCATTCCATTGCTTTCAGTGAGGCAATTCAAGAACTGAAAGTTAGGTATGCATTTTTGTGCTTAAATGCACCCTGACTGATCAAAGTGTAAGGCTTACTACCTACACTAAATTCAGAATATCAAGAAATGAGCACAAATTCACTGGTTTGGACTTCGTTCCTATTTCTGCCTTTTCTCTTCTTCTAAACATGTTTTGGTGGAGGTTTTTTGGTTTCGTTGGTTTAGTTTTTGGTTTTGTGTACTATTTTCTTCCCATTTCATGAAGAAAAAGAAACAAATGGATTTCCAGTCCTTATATTAAGCACATCAAACACAAATAAAGCAACAGAGAACACTAGACACTCTTGCGACCTATTGCATTTATACACGTAACTTCTGTTTTCTTATGGCTTTTCTACAGGTATCAGTGGTGTTTTACTCAGTAGAGTACACTGCTCTTCTGAAGGGGAAATGAGGGAATGTAACAGCGTTTCAGCAAAACAGAGCAGGCAGATAGGACAGATGAGTATTATCCCATTTAGGGGCTTTTTCAGGCTAATTCAGTAAGCAAGTATGTAAAACGCTGATCTCCTTCTACTATCCACTTGTGCAGGAAGTAAAATACAAGTAAAATCTCCCTTAAAGATCTCATATATAAAGAAATAAATCTCTTTAGAATCTTTCTCCAGAAGCAAGATGGATGGTAAGAGTGTATTCTGGTGAATATTGTTAACAAGCTCATAGAAGTTAATTAATTTTTAATCCATTATGCTCTGAAAAGGCAAAATACTGCATTTATGTAACTAAGGATAATCTGTAGGCTACTTGTGTAACTAATTTTATTAATGCATATACTTCTTCTAAAAAAAAATCGCCAGAAATTTTGCAGAAAAGATTTTGCATTCTTTCTAGCACATAACTAGAGAATGTCCACTGGAATAAACTGGATTTTCCTACTATCTGAAGACAGAAGGTTGACAGAGGTATTTCGTCTTCTTAAAATTAAGGGGAAAATGCCATATATGGAACATGCTGCCTTGGCCCCTAGATGTTTATTTTATATCTACAGTTTAAGCAATCTTCATCCAATGTAAGCAGATGAGCACTCCAAATAGCTGAAAATGGCTCCCAGAATAAACAACATTTTCTTCATCAAATTACTGATTCTGAATTGCTAAAATGAAAAGATGCCCTGGTGCTATCTCAAAAACTATCCTTGTGTTACCTAATGGTCTTTTATGCTTATTTCAAACACCTTAGAAATGTTTCAAAAGGACATTTATCTTTGGTTAAAGGTCTGCAGCATCATATCTGCAGTCACACTGATTATTGTTAATATACAGCATCAATGAAGAATGACAATGCAATCACATATGTCTGGACTGCAAATTAAAAAGCCTGATGTTGATTGAGAATCAGAAATTTCTGGTTTGAATTTAATTGCTTTAAGAAAAAGCCATTTAATTTAAAACAAGCACAGAGAAAACTGCACCAAGTTTTGAAATAACAGTGTAATGCAAACTGTAAGGCAAAAGCAGCACTTCTGGTCATCCTCAAATATGTGATTTTTAAAAAATTATCTCAATTTTTTTAAAGTATATTTAGAAATCTCACACAGATTCTTACATCTCATTTGCTGACAAATAGGATGAGTTTCAGGACATTACTTGCATAAGCATCCAGTGAGCAAACAATTTTTCTACTAATGTAAAAAATGACTGAACATTACAGAAAGACTAGGTTTTTAAAAAAAACTATTTTAAAAACAGATCAATAATTTACTCCAGAAGAGAAGATATGAGGCAAATTTTGGTACAGTCTAAAATATTCAAGTGACCTGCACTACCTACTTTTTGTACTCGAGGAAGGTGCTGCAGGAACAACGTAGTTACAGGAAATCTGCATAATGGGCAGGTGGAATTTTATAAGTGAAGGTCTACTACTGATGCACAGATATTGTATGATAAAACATTTTATCCTATTATAAACCAAAATATTATTATGATAGCATATACTGTCTTCTTAGACACTGGTTTAACAGTTTTCTTTCCCTGAAACCATGTTGAGAGCCACTCATATATTAAGTTGATCTCACAACTCACCCATAAAGAACACTTTTCCAGCATTCTTTCACTGTATTAAGCACCACAAATGTTGTATTTTTATAACCGGCTTTTTCTCTGTGTCTGCCTCTCTGGGTTATTGACATAGACTGATCTCTTTGAGAAATAGAAGACAAGGGAATAAAGTTAGCAAGGAAAAACACCTACTTGACTGCATAGTTCTTGCTGAGATTTCTGCTGTTGAAGCACCCAGGCCTTGTGGAGAACGTGCAGCTAGACGGAATAAGTACAAACTGTTTGGCCTTAAGCCTTGCAAGCGGTAAGACGTAGCAGGTTCAGTGGAAACCCGTTGCTAAAGGTGAGCAATAAGAGGGTGCCTTGATTAATACTCAGAGATTCTGAATTCTATATGTTACATATAGAAGAAGTGCTTTTATATTGAGATGATAACCTCTCTGAGAAAAATAAACTGAATAAAACAAATCTGGTTGAAACCAAACTAAATGAAAGCAAAAATGAGTATGTTACTTCTGAAAAAACACACATTAATGAACATTTTTAATGTTGACAGCCTAATGAGTAAAACTCAGAACCAGAAATACTGTTTTACACTTTGAGGATTGAATAGCTGTGTACAAAGCATAAAAGGCTTTTCAGACAATAACACATGAACAATGCATTTTCTTTAGTTACCTCTTACAACAGTGAACTACAGGGCTTTACAATGTGACTAAACCTGGGTTTAACCTTGTAGTTAAATTTGTGCTCAAACTATTAAGAAGCAGAATCTTCCAAAATGTAACTTATTAAGGAGGGGCCTACATACTATTTGGAGGTGAAATACAAATATGGCCTCCTTCCACAAAATAAGCTTATCCATTCCAATATATGTGTGAAGCCACCATAAACAAGAGTTCACTGGAAACATCAGCAATGAGTTGATGATGCAGGAGAGAAATCAATGAGGCTGACACCCTCCTGCTGCCTTCTGAGACTGGTGGCTTCTTTCTCTTGTCTTGGAAATCTGACAATATCACATATTTTCATATCAGAAGCACAGTTTATTCTAAAGTCTACAGTACTACCAACACCACAGAAGCCTTCAAACTGGAAACTCTTTAAGGGCCATAGCAGGATTTTACCTTTAGAAAAAAAATATTGCATTTTCTCCTTAAATATTATTCAAATATTGGAGAAGCTTTAGAAATATTTTACAAGGCAGCAAAAGAGATCCAAAGATTATCTAAGGGTGTAAATAGACTTTGAAGTCCAAGTGTAAGTGCAAAAAAATCTTAATGAGTCCATAACATGGCTCAAAATATCTGTTTCCAAGCTTTTTGGAGAGACATGATCAATGTCTTAAACTGGATGCAACTTCTGCAGATGATTAACTGTGGACATTCCACTGGCTGGTAACCATCAGCAGAATTTTGTGCTGTTTACACACTCTCATTCTGTAATTACATGTACTAAAGAAAGTTACTAATCCATCAACTCTAAACATCATTTTATGTCTGACTCATTAAAAAGCATTGAAAAGATATGAAGTCTTTTCACTTACCTCCTCCCCGTGCTCCCCATCTTTGTAAACTAGTTCATAGCTGGAAATAGTATCAGAGCGTGGAGGTGTCCAGGAAAGTAATATGCTTGTTTCAGACTCAGGTTCTGCTTTGAAGTTCAGTGGTTGACCAGGTACTAAGGAAAAAGTTACGTGGTGTTTTCATCTGTTTATTTGGCTAGTTCATTAATTATCTTTCAAACTTTTAAAACTGTATCTCATAAAATGTTACTTTTATTGAAGTTACTGAAATTAATTTGATTATTCTATGAAATAAATTAATGTGAGCACAGGAAAAAAAATCAGGAATTTCAAATAAAAAAAGAACTGAAATGCAACTGATCAGAAGCCTGGTGATCAATACCAGTAACCCAACAACCTATGTGTGAAATGGTAAATACATACATACATACATATGTGTGTATATGGAGAAATGCTATCATTACATAAGATTGTCTGAAATAAACAAGAAGTGCCAAAAAAAGATCAGGTGCATTGTCAAATCTGACAACGTTTTGCTAAGCTCCTAAAATATGAAGATACTAACTACATTCTACTCTTTAAGAAGACATCTAAATATTGAATGCTACTATAACCAGAAGAATGCAATCCAGTAGTCAAGAAATTCTCTGTTGTTGTGTCCTGTGTAATGGTCAAAGAAATTACCCAGACTAAATGCTAACTTCATGGAATTCTGAGGCTTACTGTGAAAAGACAGAAAAATATAACCCTGGGATTGGAATGTACACAGTAATTTTAGAAGTCATGTTTTAAAGCTTTACATTTGGTCAATAGTCCTGTTGACATAGCATTGAACAGTCTTTCACAGCATTTCTAGATTTCAAGGATAAAATGTGGTACACCTTTTTTTTTAAAGAAAAAAAAAAAGAGATGCCCATTCTAGCACATCCTGACTGTTTCACAGTCATTTTTCCTTTGAATTTTATTATAGTATCACAAGTATTTTTTATTTTTATTGTAAAAGACTTAAAAACAGCAGGGAGTAAACCATAGAAATAATTCATGATTGAAATTCTTATCTTTCCAAGACTTCTACAGAATGTCACTGAGGATAACACTGTCTTCATATACACTAGTTCAGGCTTGCTATTTAATTTTTAAACACACTGATAACCTATCAACATGAGGTGCATATTCAAGCTCCTTTTTTGGAGCTTGCAAGTCTTTACCATCCATTTTTCTCTCTTTTTTCTTTTTTTTTCCTTTTCCTGTTTTTTCCTAGAAAGAAGATGAAACAGAAAAAGGAAAATTTAGAGGGATGTTGTCTACTTTGCAGGAAAGGAGTGAGATTGAACAAGGAAACAGGTCTCTTTATGGAACCCAGTATATGAGTAAATAGCTACTTTTGTAAAAGATGTCTGGTGTCAAAAGAGACCACTTCCTAGGCACTGCAAAGTGCAAAATGGAAAAAAAAAACAACAACAACAACCACACAGAGCACAGGGAGCAATTAGCAATTACAGGAAATATCCACAAAGTATTTTAGTTAAAAACATTTTCAATTTTATGCTTTTAAAATTGAATGGATTTAAAATTCAGAGGGAGAGAGTGGAATAACTGTGCAATCCCTAATTTTAAAAGAGATTCTGAAATACCACAGATAAAACTATTTTAGCAAATCTACAGTATAGTTGGATAAATGCATTTATTAGGTGAACATGATAGCTTTAGGTTGGCTGCTTCAAAACACTCTGCGTAACAACCAGAAGACAGCTTCAGATTTGCCTCCTATTGAACACAGGTTAACGTAGACCTGGAATCTAGTGACTACAGGCTTGCAAAAACTGAAGAATAAAATCTGGAGTCTATCTGGCTATTTAGAAGTGTTTATTTTGCTACAGGTTGTTTCAAATGTGTTTCCTGAAACTCAGGTGTCTACCTAGCTGTAGATGTTTTGTTCGCTATATTGGACACAATATAGGAATAATTGAGTAGCATGGTTGGAATTACAAAATCACCCTTGTCTAGTCATGAAAGGTCAAATGGCAGCTTATATTATCTGTGCCATGATACCCATATTGTGTTCAATATATTTGTCAGTGACCTGAAGAGAGGATGAGGGACATATAGAATAGAATAGAACAAACCAGGTTGGAAGACACCTTCAAGATCATCGTGTCCAACCTATAATCCAACACCACCTAATCAACTAAACCATGAACCAAGCACCCCATCAAGTCTCCTCCTGAACACCTCCAGTGATGGCGACTCCACCACCTCCCCGGGCAGTCCATTCCAATGGGCAATCACTCTCTGTATAGAACTTCCTCCTAACCTCCAGCCTAAACCTCCCCTGTTCCAGGTTTGCAGACAGTAAGACAGCAGGAAGAGCCAGGGTTCTGGGAGGGACATGGAGAACTTGGGAAGAATGGGCCAGTGGTTCCTCATTAAGTTCATCAAGCCCTATCCTGGGAAAGCAGAGATATGCAGGGAGGCAGGCTGGGGCTGATGGGACCAGGAAGAAGCTGTTGGGAAAGACCATGGCCCCTGGTGTGCAGTGATGTGAGATGGGGACCAGCTGTGTGCCCAGTCAGCAACAAGAGTCAGTTCCTTCCTATGAAGGAACACTGGAACAGGTTGCCCATGAAAGTGGTGGAGGCACCATCCCTGGATGCATTCAAGGTCAGCCTTGATGGGGCTCTGAGCAATCTGATCTGGTTGGGGATATCCTGGCTTACTGCAGGCAGCATTGAACTAGATGGCCTCTAGAGGTCCCTTCCATTGGAGTGCATTCTATGACTTGAAATTTGTGGTTAAATGGACTTTCCCAAATGCTGTTTGTCAACATGGTATCTTGATGCAAAATCTAGTCTCCTCTCGTATTTCTCAACCATAATTAGGCAGCTCCTAAATTGAAAACACTGAAAGAAGAAAGAAATGACAGGGAAATCTGCATTACTCTCATGAGATATAGTAAGAAGAAAAGTAAGGAAAAGAAATAAAACATAACCACAATAACAGAAACTAAATCATCTGCACTGTTGATAAACTCTGGTTTAAGACAAAGCCTTAAGACAATGAAAAAAGTACCAGATAAGAAAGTGGAACAGTAACTTTAAAACTGTTTAGGATTTATGACTAGAAGACATAACATCTGTTCATAAAATTACTCAGAGTTACATGAGAACTAAGTGAAGTTGAAGGAGCTGACAGAAGGTACTGGTCTCCTTCAGAGATAGAAAAAACAAACTAAGGAAACAAAATCTGTGTAAGTGGACTTCAGACACTTGCTGAAGTGCTTTTGATTGCAGACATCAAATCTAACTTTCCATATTAGTGTTGTACATGGTCAGCTTACCAAACAGGATCTTTCTGCATTCTCTCAGTACTGTCTTTTCTGCTTTGACATCACTGTACCTTACAAATGTACATTAAACCCCTTAACTTCCCCATCCACCTGTTCTTATCTCTTGCTTGTAAAGAATGAAACACTACAATGCAGTGACTAAACAAGGTTTAGAAGCATTCTTTTCAAAACTTCATACCAAGTTTTGCTTGCTGAGTCCTCCATGTTTATTGTTGGATAATGAGTAACAATGACATATATCTGGACATTGTCCTTCATATGTGATTCTGTGTCAGTCTGTGATTCAAGTGCCAGAATGGAATCCCAAAATAGGATCTCAAACTGTAATAGCACTTTAGTTTTCTACACATCCCCTCAACTGGATGAGTTCAGCTGGCTAAGTTAATCAGAAAAGTGAAAAAAAAAAAAATCATAATAAAATCCAGGCATTCAGTTTAAAGCTTAAGAATGTTTGTGGTACACACAGGTTAAAGTAGGTTGCTGAGAGCATATGTGCACTTCTGACCAGTTGAGGCAAAACCCAATAAATACAAGAAGATGTAAATGTGTCTTGGGCAGCTACATGCAGACAAACCAACAGAATGTTGTTGTCTAATGAAATACAGAAAAAGGACAAGATTTATCATATTAAAGCTTGTATTGTTTCTTTATTCTAAAATTTGGTGTTAGTAGGTCAGTTTACCTAAACAATATACTGATCCTGACTCCATCCTCAACAGAATCAAATCCTTTGATCCCAAATGCAGAATAAGCTCTATCTTCTGTACAGCTTTTGGAATTGACCTTCTCTTAATCAAAATGCTCAGCTCCACAGTTGTTTGTTTTCTGATTACTTAATTTCTTAAAAAAAAGTGTCTTTTTACAGTGAAGAAATTGCTGGCCAAAAAAATGGACTGCAGGACATGGATTTTCCTTAAAATGATTAACTAAAATACTGGATCAAAAAGTCAAAATAAAGCTTTAAATTTTTTTTAGTGTTAGATTGTATGAAAAATGCTTCCTTTCTTCCCTTGAAACTACATGTTCCTAGCTAATATTTAAATTGAGAAAGCTAATTTTTACTATCAGCAGAGTTTCAGCTGACTTGCAAAGTTAGAAGCCACTCACACAGCCATTTCAAAATAACAGGACTATTGCACTAAGAAGAAAAGATTCCCCTATTTTAATTTTTTTTTTAAACATTATTCTATTTTATAGTATTTCTTGAAGGATCTGAATTCATACATAGAAAGAAACCAAGCTAACAGACCCTGTAAGTCACAGCTATTTTGTTGTGTGCTGTATATGTATGCTGTAATATTCCCAAAGCATGTGTAAGGGCTAAGCTACCTATTTATGATGATAGGCTTACTTGTTTCAATAATGGAAGAGAAAATCAATCAAAACACAGTCACCATCACATTCCCATTTTTACTCTTTTACATATGTTTTCATTACATTAATTTCTATTGTTTTTTAAACAACACTTTATTATGTACCATATTTATTTGGATGAGTTTCAGTTTGAGATATGCTTGAAAAGTAACCATATTCAAATTTAGATTACAGGAAGAGAAGGGCAAGGAGGGCATCTTACTCTGTGGTGTTCATTGAAGAGAAACTGCTGGATAGGAAGATGGGATAATCTGAGTTTTTAAACCTTCTTTGAACTGGGGAATGTTCTTAGCTATTTTTCTCTTCTATGACTTAAAAAGTTTGTATTTCAAGCACAAGTATCAGTGCTTAAAAATGCCTCCCATATGCCACGTTTTTTAATTTTTATTTTTAATAGTCACAAATAAACAATGTCAAGTCAACACTGTTATGAAGTTGAAAACATTTATTACAAATCCCTCCTGCACTGCTAACATCATTGTAATTTCTTCAGATTGCAACAGCAATTGGAAACAGGTCTGTTTAACAGTAAATTCTATGAAGGACTTAATAAACAGAACTTTTCTAAAGTGACCTCAGCAAGTAACGTAACTTGGGTCAGTTCATCTGAGCCTTGGTGCTCATTATTTCAATTTCTTCATCCTTCTCTGGGGAAATCACTGACAAACTCCCGTTAACATAAAAGGCTTACAGTTGTAAGAAAAAACAGGGATTTGTAAGAAAAAAAAAACCAAACAGATAAGGATCTCACTAGACCATCTTGAAGACATTTTTGCACATGGATTCAGATGCCAATATAAAAAGTAGCCCCTAATAAAGGTTACAACTGCCAAAAATTAGAGTACATATTTAATCATGCGTGTGCTCACAGACACATGAATATCTGAAAAAGGTAATTCAGTAATATCTTCCTGGTATATTGGAAAAGGTAACAGCTACAACTTTCTGTAACGCAATACTTAGAAAGATTCCAGCACGATACCTCAATTTCCATTCTTTATTATACACATATTGGTAAAACACAGAAATAAAAAGTAAATGAAACACTGTCTTCAGTTACACTTTTGGTATAACTGAAAATTTCCTACCTTCAAAAGGAAAATCTCAAGTACCATAAAATGCAAGTGGTATAGTATATATAGTATATATAGTATATAGTATAGTGTATAGTATTTCCAAAGAATCACTGACCTATGGTAAGACCTCTCTAAAACACTAGAGAGAGGCAGCTTTTATTCTGGCTGCTTATGGTTTGGCTGGGTGGATGATTTAATAGGTAAAGAAGTGGCTGGATAGCCAAGCTCAAAGAGAGGTGGTGAATGGAGTTAAATCCAGTTGGCAGCTAGCTAAAACTGGTGTTCCACAGTGCTTAGTTCTGGGGACAGTTCTCTTGAGTATCTTTATCATGATCTGAATGAGAGAATTGAGTGCACCCTCAGTGAGACTGCAAATGACACTAAATTGGGTGGGAGTATTGATCTACTTGAGGTTAAGAAGGCTCTTCAAAGGGATCTGGATAGGCTGGATTGATGGACCAAGATCAACTGTATTAGGTTTAACAAAGCCAAGTGCAGGGGCCTGCATTTGGGTCACATGAGCCACATGCAACGCTACCTGCTTGGGGCGGCGCATCTGGCAAGTTGCCTGATGGAAAAGGGCCCAGGGGTGGTGGATGACAGCAGTCTAAACATGTGCCATCAATGTGCTCAAGTGGACAAGAAGGCCAACAGCATTCTGGTCTGTATCAGGAAGAGTATGGACAGCAGGAACAGCAAAACTCCTGTACTTAGCACTAGTGAGGCCACACCTCAAATACTACGTTCAGTTTGGGATGCCTCAGGGGCCTCCTACAAAGAGGACACTGAGCTGATGGCATGTGCTCAGAGAAAGGTCTGGAGAACAAGTCTTACGAGGAGTGGATAAGGGAACAGAGATTGTTTAGATTGGAGAAGAGGAGGGCTGACAGGCGATTTCATTACTCCTCAGAACTACTTGAAAGGAGCTCTAGTGAGGTGGGGGTCAGTCTCTTCTCTCTGGTATCAGGTGATAGAATGAGAGGAAATGGCCTGAAACTGTGCCAGGGTAGATTTAGATTGGATATTAGGAAAAATTACTTTGTGGAAAGAGTGGGCAGGTATTGGAATGTGTTTTCCAGGGAGGTGATGGAGTCACTGTCCCTGCAGGTGTTCAAGAAACACATGGACATGGCACTTCAGGTCATAGTTTAATGACCATGATGGTTTTAGGTCGATGGTCAGACCAGATGATTTTAGAGGTCTTTCCCAACCAAACCAATTCTATGATTCTGTAATAAAACACCCACAGTGTAGCTTTACCAGAGCTTCCTCCATTTGATTTCATAAAAATTCCTTGTATATGTTTTTCACTGTGCTCTCTTGTCCTTTGCTAATAAAACTAATTCATTGACCTAGCTCCTGTACAGAAACAAAACAATCTAAGAGTAAACATAAAACCAGAAAATGATATGCACTTTATAGAGGCAGGCTGGATTTTTTTTATAAATCCAAACTGTACAAAACTGCCTACTTGAACTTACACATAAGTCCTTTTAATGTTTTCATATTTTATGTTTTCAGAATGTTACCAACTATGTGCATGCAAACACAGTAGGCGTACATTTAATTTTTCAAGAGCAAGATTCACCAGCTAGGTAGCATAAGGAACCACATACCACCTACACAAACCCCACCAGTACAGGTAACTCCTCAAAGAAGGCTGTGATCAACTACTTGATAAACACTTTCTGTATACTGAGCACTGACAAACAGAGCTCCTTATATTTGGCCACCTTGGGGATCAAGGTCTTTCTGAGACTTCAGTTAAACTTCATTTTAACTTCAGATTGATGAAAGAATAAATTAAAATATCAGCAGATAATTTTCTCCTTCTTTGATAACTTCCACGGTGGAATTGAGAAAAGATTGCAGACAAAAGCTGCCTGAATAAATTGTGTGTCCTTAAAAAAGAAAGTTGTTTTCAGCATCTTCACTTCAAATTCCCTCTATGCAAAATTTATGCATGTATTTTTTTTTTTTTGCACTAATTCAGTTTATTGCTGACTTACCTCCTGTTTGAGTGATGACTTGAATGTCAGTAGAAAGTGGTCCATCTCCAACAGAAGTGAAAGCAAGAACCTTCACAGAGTATGTTTTCTGGGGTACCAGATTCCCAATGGTGGTAATATGGCTGTCAGCTACATTATGTTTCATCCAACTGTTGACATGTTGAGTGGGGTCCATGGTGTAATAAACTCTGTAGCCTTGTATTTGTCCATTAGGTTCTTCAGGCTCTTCCCACTGTACCAAAATGGTGGTAGAGCTCAACATACGGGCCTGCACATTGCGAGGTGCACTTGAAGGTGCTTGCTCTGAAGTCCTTGTTGACACAGGCTCACTGGGGGGTCCTCGTCCAATGTTATTTACAGCAACTACTCGAAATTCATATTCTGAATAGGGGCTGAGGCCAGCCACACTATAGCGTGTTGTAGCCACCCCATCAATTTCTTTATATGGCTCCTCAGAGTTTTTGGGTTTGTGTTGGATTATGTAGTAAGAAACTGGCTCAGGGTTTCCAGAATCCCAAGTCAATGTTATGCTTGTTGCCGTGCTTTCTGTCACCACAGGTGTTCCAGGAGGTTTGGGTAAAGCTAAAGATAAATGCCAAAAAATATAGATAGTGGTATGTAAGAGTAGATATTAATTATTGCAATAAGCAGCTTAAAAAACAAAGCAAACAACACAAGAAACAAGAAAGGAACAGTGGAATGGGAAAGTGTGATCTGTCCAGAACAAGATTTTGGCAGTTTTGATTTATTCCAGAAATCTATCAGAAAACTTTTGGGTTTTGTAATATGAGGTTTATTTGCTATAAATTAATGATCCCATAAACATATACAGAAGAGGTATCTCATAGACAGACAGTGCACCATTACAGTTTAATCTTCAGTTATTTTTGGAACTTTCAGTTTCCAGTTAGTCAGTGAACATGGTACTTGGACACTCACTGACTCTAAAAATCAAATAAGTGGGTTTAAGGTGCTGGTTGTTGAGAAGTATATGCAAGATTACAAGATTCTTTGTTTACTGGAAATCAAGGTGGGGAGACAGACACAGAAGAATAACAGAACATTATGATTAACTTCTTAATTAGTATTGTTGCTGTCATAATCTCATTTCATTTTATGATATTGAGTGGCTGGAACATTTACCCTCTTGCTTTCAGTGGAATATTTTTTCCTTGTAATATGGAAATGAATGGAAAAAAAACCCAACAACTGAATTATGTCCAAATACATGTGGTTGGGATATACCTTTGACAGTTATCTGTGCTATTGCTTCTATAACACCAAGGGTAGACATAGCAACACAAGTATAGTTTGCAGACTGCCTGACGTCATTAAGCTCAAGGACGTTCCTCCCTATTGGCATATCATCCTCAGGTGTCAAATCTTCTGCTCCCAGCATCCACTTCACATATGGCATTGGTGACCCCACAGCAACACATGTGATATTTACACTCCCGCCAGGCATGATCTCATGATTCGTAGGGGGGATAGAGAACCTTGGTGGGACCCGTCGAACTGGAACAAAACACAAAAAAAGGTAATAACATATACAAAAAAAAGAAACTTAGACTTTTATATGGACTACATGCAGTGTACAGACACAATTTAACATTTTAATGTGTTGTTCTGATCTACTTGAAAAACTGTGTAAGAGAAATACAAAACTGAACAAGAATTTTGTCTGAACAGAATGTGAATTACTCTATATTTACTTGAGGATAATATTAGGCACATTCATACAAAGGCTGATTCAGACCTATTGGGGCCCCACAATTAACTAACTATGTACTAACAGTACACAAACATCATGCAAAAGATATTCACACGCATACGTGCACGCACACATACACACACACACGCGCGCACATATATATATATGCATTTTTATGCCCATAGATATATATATCTGCACAGAAGAAAACTGGAAGGTCAACAGCATGCAGGAGTTGATTACCAAAACCAACTTCTATGCTGTGTGCTTCCAGCTGATGTGAATAAATGTGCTAGGCCACATTGTCACATCACAGTCCTGGAACACATTGCCTACAGTACATTGAAAGTGCAATTTCATTTGCGTTCAGATTCAAAGTAGATGCAGCCTCAAGACCTCACACTAACACTGAAACAAACATAGAAAAAAGAAACATAATTACACACAGATACAAATATATATATACACATATATAAAAATATATATGTATATAAACATATAAAGATATAGATAAAGATATATAGATATATATATAGACACACAAAGAAACTAGTCAAAGCCAGTAGGAAGTACTGGATTTGGTCATGCAGGCAAGCAAGTGACAGAATCAATAGAGAATCATGCTTAGCGAAATGTCTGAGTAAAAACTGCAGAAAGAAAACTAAGTCAGAAAGAAAACATATTGGGTGAGGGAAGAAAATTTGAAAGAGATGGTTATAGGATAGTCTGACAGATACAGGAGTTTAAGAGAAGCATAGACTTTGAGGGAGAGGGAAATCAGATTACACTTAGGTTGTTAAAAAGCAACTGTTAGGAAGGGCTACTGGGAAAATAGCAGAACATTTAACATTCATAATTTCACTACTCTCACAGTTAAGGGAAAGCAAAATAAGCTATGAGGATCAATAATAATAGACATTTCTATATTGGTAACAAGGGGTGGCAACCTTAAACACACAGCAGGACATCACACTAACAGAGTAGTTAATATTTAAGCAAACACCACACCAAGAAAATTACCAGGCAATAACAGATCAGTGTTCCTGCTTCAAATATTCTCAGTGGTGTGCACATGTGTCGGGGAGGTGGAAGAGAGAGAGGTAGCTGAGAGAGGTAGGTTTGTATTTCAGCCTTTCATTGGACAGTCTACTCAAAACTGTATTTATTTTAGAGTTTAATAGAGGCTAATCATTAAGACAGTTTTAATTCAGCAAAAATGAAATGTAAAATAAAAGATTATGAGCGCTTTTTAAAAATTATGATGAAAACTGTATTAGTCTGAAACCTTTCCATTGGGTTTGATTAAACTTCTGTGATCTTCTATGAATTCAGAAGGGGTTTACTGCAATGGCCTCATGAGTGAATGACAGGCAGAAGGGGAACAAGCAGAGAGTAAAACGTCTGTAAGCGGCCAGTTCACAGAAGCCAAACAAAGCAAGCGGGAGGCAAAGAGGAATTTCTTGTGCTGATCACAATCCTTATAGACAAAGGAGCATTTAGTCTTCATGCGCGGACTGTTTAGAAAAGCAACTGCTGAAATCATTCCTTGAAAAGCAGGCACCAGTATAAACAAGAAATTAAAAGGGAAGAAAAAGCAGGAACACTGACCAAGTTTACTAGACGTTAGTGTTAAAGCTAAAAAAGTTGCCATGCATCCAGGTACATTCTCTCTTACATGCACAACAGTTAGCTACCAGCACTCATCAAAAGCCATGACCAGGGCATTCTCTGATTAAACATAACAATAACTTAAAAAATGCCACAATGCAGCTACATTCATTTCATTTGTATTCTTTATTATTGGTTTAATTAATAGTTTTGTAAGGTGGGTAAAAAGTAAAAACACACCAACCTTCTCGCAGCTCTGAGGGATGTAGGGGGTTTGATGCAGAACACAATGAAATGAGGAAAGGAGAAAAACAAGGGAAACACAGAGAGAGTAAAAAGGCCATATCAAGGCTTTCAACTGCTACTTGAACATCTTTACTTGCTCTAATAAAACCTTCCTACCTCATCTTGAAAAGTTAGCATTTTCCACAGCTACAAAGGTGTTAGAAACAATAGCTAGCATAATTTTGAAATTTTTCGTTGGATAAAAAGGTATATACATGCCTCATGCAGCACAGGAAAGTCAGTATGTTGAAGGAGAAGAGAAACAAAAAGAAAAGATCAAATAACTTTCTATGGATGTCATAACTACGAAATGTTTTCCTTTCTTTTTTTTCACTTTTTACTTAGCCAAAAAGAGTCACACCATAAAAAAACATATCAAGTTGATTGAAAAATCAGCTCTAAAAAAAATTTCAAAATCAAGCTAAGTATTTTTTGGTAAGGTTATCCACCCTACAGTAAAGTTCACAGTTGTTTATGTTTTCAGTCCTATATTTCCCACCCATTCCCTTATACTGTAGACAGACACACACATACACATATATATATATTTATACACATATGTATGTATGTATGTTATAGGCTTTCTTACACTTACAGCTACATTAACTAGCCATTGCAAATACTGCCAGAAACAAAGCACTTCTTTCTAGCTGAACCAAAAGAATATTATCCTATGCTAAAAAACATTACCCGTTTCTGCCAATGTATAGACAAATATAATGTACAGAAGAATCATCACACCTGGCATATAGACAGGTAATTTCTTCAAAAAACATAGCCCATTGACCACTATCATCATAAGAACTACAATTCACTCAGAAGTCTTACACTAAAGATATATAAATATATATATATATATACACACACACATACGTATATATAAAGAAGAAATAGAAATGAAGAAAATACAGTTGTGCTCTGCATACATGTCATCATAAAGTTAGAAGCTTAACCTTTGCAATTACACAGCAGAGGTCAGGTAGGCATACACCTCAATGCCTTGGAATTACACTTAGCTGATTAGTAGCACACCAAGCAGTCACCTCAGGAGTTTGAAAGAAAAGCAAAACCAAGCAAAACCAATAAAAGAAAATAAATGCAAAGCACAATTTAACTTAATGCAAGAAAAAACAGAGGTCAAGATGTAAAGATATAAATATACTTACAAACCTTAACCCACAGGATAGACTGGACTCAAGAGTGCATTAAAAGAGTAAACCAAACCCCAGGCCTTTCCTCTACACTTTAAAATGCATTTTACGAATGACACATTCACCATGGCATTTTGATTATTACAGTGGTAGCTGTATAGATCCTGAGAATATCTTATCCCTGAAGCTGAATGAAGAGTGGATGCCAGGGTTATGTCATTCCTACCTCTGACATATAGATTGGCAGGGGCTGAATACCGTGTACCCGCACTGTTGGTTGCAACACACTCATATTTGCCTTGGTCAGATTCTTCACTCAGTTCAATTTGGAGGGCACCTGTATGAATATAAAATACATTGCCAAAGAGACGGTCAGAGGAAGCTTTTAATATCCACAGCAAAACACTGCTTAACAATATGAAAAGTTGTATGCGAAGGTCCACTCAACGTCGGTTCATTTTCTTGCTAAGGTGCACAGACAGAAAATGATGCAATGAAAAAAACAAAGAGATTATTTTTTTCACATCATCAGTGCTAGCACAGGAAAACAATTCACGTTTGGCAAATAAAAACAAACCCTCTCTAAACAATACTCTTTCCTAAGTTGTTACAATGAAGATGGGTGAGACTGCTTCAAGGAAGAATGGCTTTTGAATAAAACAAAAGAGATTAAGTACTTGGGTCATTATATATATTAAATTTCATTTCATTGTTTCCATCTAGTAACAAAAGTATCACAAAAGGTGGAAATCATTAAAAAAAAGCAGGACAGGTTTCAAGAAATCTTCTGCTGAAGAAAGCCAAAAATATGCAGCAAGAACAAAAAGGCTGCTTGAAGTAAAAAAAAAAGAAATTACATTAGTCATTTATAATTAGTAAAATATTCTTTTAAAGAAACAAAACTCCCTTAAGACATGCAGATAGGTAAGAAAAGAAAGACATTTCTCCGCAACTTACAATCTTAAAGTACATTTGCTGAAAAACAAAGAGCAGTTGAATTATAAGACAAAAAAAGTTAAAAAGCATGGTCTACGCCAACAAAGAAGAACTAACCAACCACTGCTGAGGACCATAGAAGGGCCCCCCCCAAGACACCCATCAAAATCCACAAGTGGGATTAGCAGTGTGGTGTCACAAAACCCAAGAAAAATACAAAACAAGAATTATAAAAGAAGTAAACATTTTTGCAGAGTATAAAAAACCAACAATACCACATACCACCAAGAATAAGTCATTAACCTTTAATTTCCAAGCCTGTAGATTAGAAGATCCAAAAATCCAGAGGTAAGAGAACTCCAAGAAAACAACAACAACGACAAAAACTATACAGGAGAAAAAAAAACATTTCTGTAATAGTTTAGGGGGGACACACTTAATTTTCACCTTTACAACTTTAAATTAAAAAAAAAGGGTTTAAGAAGAAAAAAAAATAAAACCTTTTATGAAAGATAAGACAAAAAGAAGATAGTCCATGTTGTCTTCTGCATGTCTGCTACTGTTCTCCAGACCATCTTGGCTTTGGTCCAGGACAAGAACAGCTAAGGAAGAAAAAAAATGATCTTTTTTTGCTCCAGTTGGAAAAAAAAAGAGGAAGGAAAAAAAAAACACACAAAAAAACATAACCAAAAAAAGAACAACAACAAAAGAAAAAAAGATAAAGAAGAAAAAGAAGAAGAAGAAGAAGAAAAAGAAAAAAGAGGGACAAATGGTACGCTGTGACTGGGCTATGGCCAGAAGACCTGGATATGCTTTCTTTGAAGCATATCACAAATCAACTTAATTTTTTTTTTTTTTTTTTTTTTGATGAAGAACCAAAAATGAAAGGGGTGTGTGAAGAAAGAAAGGACACAATATGAGTCACTGATCATAACCAAACAGGACAAATAAATAAAAGAAAATAATCAGATGATGTACATTTTTGTGGTTTGTTTTTTGTTGTGTTTTGTTGTTTTTTTTTTTTTTCCTTAAAAAATACAAAACAAAACAAAAACCCAGGACAAAGATGAGAGGGATGAAAGGACAGAAAGAATGAGTAAGATCATTCTGTGAACGTTAGTTCAGCACTCTTACCTCTTATTGGTGTACCACCTGGGTGGATAATATGAATGCAAATAAGATTAGAAAGAAGAAGCATTAGTACGAGAAGAAGGAGGCTAGGGCTTTGGAAGAAGAATCAAATTAGATTTACAGAATTAAATAAGGTCTTAAGAGAAACTTGAATTACTGTACTGTTAAAACAGGAATATATTAGATAGTATTATCAGGTTATAAAAACAAGTTGCATTGTACCACAAAGGGCAAAAAGGCTACATCTGGCAGCATTGCCACTCTCAGAGCAGCGTCCGAGTTTGTAGATGTTTGGTCATATATGGTTAGGTATATATCCAATATGCCTCAAATACTTAAAGGAAACTTTACAATACTGTACTTAAGATATAGTTTAGGAAAATATTGGAAATGCTATTTAAGTATATATATATAAGTGTATATATATATATATATATATAAAAAGAGGATACACTGAAGGTTATCTCAAAACAAACACTGTAGTTTAGGCTGGATTATGGCATTTACTGTTCTACAGCTATGTGCTACATGTGTACTGTTTCTTTTAGGTGTTGCTATGACTGATAAGACAACATTTCTGTGGAGGTGTGCGTGTGCGCCACTATTAGGATCTGGTGACTACACTGACTGTTAGTAAAATGCATGCCATGCATTTTAAGAATAATAATAGTAATCAAATAATAATCATAATAATCATAATAATATTCTGAATATGGAAATTAGTGGGGGTGAAGTGCGCTTCAGAACTAAGCACTTACCAATAGATTCTGGAGATTTAAATACGGAGAGAAGAAAGACAGCATAAAAATATTATTATATTCCTTATAATTTGGTACAAAGTTTTCAGTTAAAGCTTTATACACTAAATCATCTATGTCACATGTGAAAAATTAATTATTAATTTACATTAACAGAAGGTTAATTTACACATTTCTGCTGACAACAAGCAAAAAGTCAGTTAACAAGACGATTTAACATCACAGGACAGGTCAAAAGCTGAGAATTCTGGGAAGACATGTGATTAAACAACTTAGATTCTACACCAATACCTACTACAATTGTCAAAGAAAAAAATCATTATGTCCCAGTTACCTTATTTAGGGATAAGCTTTAAACTTTATAGATTTAGAGGTTTGGTTTTGTTTCTTTTTATCATCTAAAGAGAGCAAAATAATTAACTAGGGCAAGAGGGGAGTGAAAGAACTGCTAGGGAGGTGCAAAGGGCAGAGAGAGAAAGCAACAAAAGCTGGATTCTACACGGAAAGCAGACTTCTGTAGATCCAGAAAATGTAGTATTCATAAAATTTCAGTGTGGGCGCACACTACTGTGGCTAAATATGTTGGAAAAATGCTCAGCCAGCAAAACAACCCCACCTTTATTCCATATATTATCCACGGATTTACTTTCTTTAAAAAAAAAATAAAATTATTTTTAAGGTATAGTTGTGCATGGGGAAAAAGTATAGTGTTTTATGTATTTGTGAGAGGGAAGAAGATGTGTCCAAACTGGCTAATCTTTGGTGCAGTCAAATGTGGAAAAGACAGCACAAAATGCATTTTAAATTTTAATTGACGTGTCTAATGCAGGTTTTGATTTTGATGAATATAACCATTGGTACTCCTTGCAATTTCTGAATGAAGTCCAATGTTGAAATAAATTTGTTAAAAAAAATAAAAGGGAAAGAAGAAAGAAAGAGGAGAAAATGGATCCATCAAGTACTGCAAAAAGCAGTAAAGAAAAAAATTATCAAAAAGTACAGTCACAGCAGTGAGCAATGTGGAGTAAACAGAAGCTGCAAAACACAGAGACAGACTCTAGAAAAGACTATGACAACATCACAGACATGGACAACACACTCAGTAACACAGAAGAGAGAGGAGGAAGAGAAATTTTTACCTATAAATAAAATTAAAGGAAAAAGAAAGAAAAAAAAAAAGGAAGAGAAAGAAAAGAAAGAAAAGGTGAGAGAGAACAACTCTGGGCGCTAGTGGAAACAGTAACAAGACCCTACCTGAGCGTAACTGCTTGATGCGACCATTGTTGTTGCTTGTGTCAACAGGTAAGAAATCTTTGAACCATGTTATTTCAGGATCAGGATTGCCACTGGCTGCACATAGCATGGTAGCTGTACGAGTTCGTTCAACCACCTTCAGCTGTGGGCCCATATCAATTGTAGGAAAACCTCGGGGAATTTGATCCTCTGCAAAAGAAAGATGTCATTTTAAGAGTTTCACATTTGTTACACAGTAACTCATGAAAGCCACAATCACCACTATAGTTAATGTTCAAGGGTTTTGTAACTGTTTATACATAAGGAACTGATGCAAGAAAGAGATACTCAAGCAGTATTTTTGGTAGCTTTCAGGGATCACAATGCTGATACAAAATAGGAACATCATAAAAAAAGTAGCTACAAACTTTATACTTACTTAGAAAATGCATTAAATTGACAATATATTTTATGTAGTGTATAATTATTAGACTCCTGCTATGGTACTTTACAACACTGATATCATTCTTCTTGTGAGATTTATTATTTTATTTGAAATATTGAATTCCTATATTTATGAACAACAGAGAAAACATTTTTTCTTTACATAAGACAATTGTGTCTTTATATAAGGAAGTGTGATGATGCAGCATAGGATTTGACCAGGGATTTAGGAGACTCAAGTTATATTTCTTGCTTTTATCATTATTACCTATGAGCTCTTGAACTTAAATTTAATGTCTCTGCATGTCAGCTGTCCATCTGTAAGACAGGTATGATAGCACTTTACTGCTACAGAGAAGTGCTGTGAAGATGAACATCTTATGAGATTGCAAAGGACTGAGAGACTCTAGACACTGGAGCCATTCAGATACCAAAGTTAAAGAGACACTATTCATGATAATCTTGAAGGAATACAACTGTGTCAACCAAAACACTCAGATACAGTAAAAAAATCCTCACATTAGTGCACTCAGTAGTGAAATATTAAGACACACTGAACAAGAGCAATTCGACTTCTTAAGATAATAGCATGTTAGCAAGTGACACTGGCAATTCTCAGAAATCAAGGTAGCACAGGTAAAGCAAGCTAATTGAATTACATGACCTTGCTTTTCATTTCAATTAAAACAGCAAAATAATTGCCATTATGTCATTTCAAAACAGGTAAGCAGAATGAAAGAAAACAAAACAACACAGAAAATTGATGCTAACTATAAACCACATATCAATTAATAACTTGATTGGTAGTCACTGACTTGCAATTGATTAAGGGGGAAAATAACTCAGAAGAAACTGTTCAGTGTCAAATCTCTTTTATGAAAAATGTGTATAGTATTTTCCAATAGTTTCAGGGAAGTTCAGATATTTTTGAAAAACTGTAACACACTAGTGTATCCTATAAATCTTTGCCAGGGTCTGCTGTTGCCCATGAACTACTTTTTGTTTGCAATACAAACACACATAGATACTACTCTGGTACACTAAACACAATTCTCCAGTAAGTTTGCATAAGTCTTCACACAACTGCCTCTCAGCCATGGTATGACAAAAGTTACACTATTACACAATTTTAATACATTGGTAGCTCTTCAACTTTACATAAGGTGGAAAGAAAAATAACTTTTACTGCTCGTTAATATGCTCATTAGGCTCTAAACCACAATATATGCCACTGTTCCACATTAACGTTCGATTCTAGTGAATCAGGTTTAACTTTTTAAATCAACTCTTTAAATCAGACTTGACCTTCTCAAAGCCATTTGGCACTGTCACTTTGAGAAGCCATTAAAGAGCAGATTCCTCTGTCCTTGTGCTTAGTGAATCATACATGTAATACATACTTTGTTTAGGATGACAGATACAAGATTTAGAAATAGAGCACATTCTTTGAATTTGTTATGTGTCTTAACAGTTCTGCATTCCATCTCTGGCATTATGCTGCCTCTAGCAATGTGCTAGTATAATTTCCAATTCCTGGAAGAGGTCTACAAAAGTAATTTTTAACTGAATATATGATCTGAACAACACAGAAAGAAAATTACTCAGATTGGTTAAAATATGAACCCTTACACAAGAATTATATGAATCTGCCTTGCCTTCTTTCCCATTGTGGTTGTTCTTAGTATTTCTAAGCTTCCTCTCTATGTGACATTGCTCACCTGTAAACAATGTCCTTGAGATTCCTACCTCTTCTGCCAGTTTCCAAAATGGAATTCCAAGTACCACATAGGAAAATGTACATGAACCTCTACATTCAGATTTCAGTATATGTACAACACTATCCACATAATTTCACATGTTGATGTACCTGTCTTAGAGGTGAGCCTGGCTTCACAAATACAACAGCACTTAGAGTAGAGACTTGAACTCAGCTTTTTTTTGTGTAAAGAGTAATTTTGATGGAGTGGTATTTTGAAAATACCAACAAGTTAAATTATGCTTTACCAAGAAGAAACCATACCTACCTTTAAAAGTATCTTCAAAAGAAAACATCTGAACATAGCTGTTGCTCTATATAGCATAAATTTTGTTTTGCTTGTCCTTTAACTTTTTTTTCCCCCTCATCTTAAAGGTAAAGGTGTGATGTTGCTATCTCTTTACTAAGTGACATCATTCTTTCATAAGATTCCATGAACTCCCAAACTATGCCTGAAGGCATACTGCCAACGCTGCTTATGTAAAAAAAGATGTATCCAAAGACAGATTTCATCCAAATCCAATACAGTGGATCTGACTCCTGGTCAAAAACCTACCGAGGTGTACAACACAGCTAAATGGAGAAAAAGGTGATCTTCATCTAACATGTATCACAATTTTGCCTACTCTTCCTGTAAAAAGCTACTTTCAGATCACACCTAGATCCTCCTGGCAGCAAGAAGAATGAGAGTTTTTAGAAACTCATCTGGTCTTCAATTCTTCATAGCTACATTGCTGAATCACTGTGGCAATCAATATCATGTTTTAACAAGATAGAATATTTTTTTTTGTTACAGTACATTATGATAATACTATGATATGGATATGAAGTGTAAATGTAAAGTATCAAATCAAATTGTGATGACTTTGGTTGTGGAGAATAGAGGCAAGATAATAGCACCAGAGGCCAAGACTGGGAAGTGGACATGAAAACTGACCAAGATTTCAGTTCCACATCAGTTATTTGCACCATCAAAACACCCATATTCCAGAGTATTTGTATTAACCTACAGTTAAATCTGTATAATGTGCATAACAAAGTACATACTCAACATGTTTTACTGTGTCTTTTAAATAAATGTTGTCCTATGTGAATCAATTTTTCTTCTGGAAATGGAAGGTGGTTCTCCATTCTACTGAAGAAGAAGAAAACAATAATCTATTTCAAGATTCACTGATAGCTTTGCCACAGGAAAATTTTAGTCATTCTGTAGCTCACAGAATAAAAAGGCACACATGGTGTATTCCCAGAATATGCTATAGATACTGAAGATAAACTGCTGCAATAAAGTTTATTTCAAAGAACAGTGTAAATAAACCTTTTATTTTCACTATTCCAGATGGCAGCAGCATATAACTTGCAATTTTAACATCATGATCATATTATTCGAAATCGTTCTTCTTGCAACTGAACTGAACACAGGATTAAGAACAGTAAACTCAGGGAGAGTAGGGGAGGGAATAAAATCAACATTCTGCAGTGAAGTAGATATTGTGTGCTATTGCTGAAGAGCTATGTATATGAAGACATTTCTGATTATACATAAAAGAGTAATTTGGATTAAAGAAAAATCATCAGAAAAGTGCTATCTAACAAACAATATTCCTACTGAAGTATTTTACATGGTAAATTTGCCACAAAAGTGCTTATGAATGCACAAAAAATTCTTTTCCCAAGTCCTGTTTTCAAAGCTACTATAAAAAGATGGATACTTTTACTTAGTGGTACTGTAAGTTAATAAAGGAAGGTAATGGTTACACTATCTCAGTATCTCTTCGAATTTCTCTTAAATTTCAAGCAATTATCCCACACAAGAAAAATGAATTAGACATTAACAAGACAATAAAGACTCACTAATAGTTATTAAATATTCAACAACAGAGCAGCTGCCCATACCATCCCACTAAACCCCATGCATTTAAATATAATCATATATAGAAGAGATATGCAAAGCACTTTTGATGCAAAACAAAACAAATTTGTTTAGTAGCTGCGTATGCAATTACCCTGTAAATTGCGAAGTAATGTCTATATAACAGAATATAGAGCCACTTAGACTGAATTATCATTTGTATGAATGTTGATGCAGCAATTTCACATTGCATTAAGTCAGTTAACATTCTTGTTATTAGCATTTAGCCTTAAATAAGGGGTTTTATTTGGTGGTTGTTTTTTTTTTTTTTAAACAAATGAGTGCATTGAGCCTTTGAAATTAGGTATCTTCATAACAACACGAAAATGGAAAACAAGGATTGCACCTTTTGGCAGTTCTCAACATTGGGTAAATTAAAGAATGCACCATGCACATAGCAAGCTTTCCAAAGTGACCTATCTTACTCAACATAAAAAAAAATTAAATACTTCTCCCTCTTTTTAATAATTAAATTCTGAATGGCAAAAATTGATGCTTGGAGAGTCATCACATCTAGGAAAACACAAGCATCAAAATAAAAACTTTATTCTCATGTTTGCACGCAGGTACTGTCATGGAACAAATCACAGAATACGATTTGAATATCACACATACATCTTTGGTTATGATTGAACCTTTAGATGATGTTGTGCTTACTAGGAATGGACAGGGAAATACAAAGAGGGGGAGAAAGGAAAGAACAGAGGAAAATAAAAAGAAAAAATAAAGAAAAGAAAAAATAAGAAGCAAGTAGGGAATCCATGAAGCCCTCCAGATGCCCCTCCTCTAACATACAGAGAGAATGCCACGAACAAGTTAATGAAACAAAGGCAGAGAACACAAAGTGATTCATGTACAGGGTATTTTATGTTTAGGAAAAGAAACTAAACTGAATGAGAGAGGATACAGCATCCCACATATTTCTATATGCAAATTTCATAAGAATTGAACTATGTATTTTGCACTGGTGAATAAAAGACAAAGAAGATTGCAAAGGACAGCCACATGAAGTTCCATGATTATAATTTCTAATTTTAGGTTCAGTTTCCAGACAGAGTTAGGATTTAGATCACAGTAAATCAGGGTTAAATTGGGACTTGCCAAGAATGAGGATTAGGAAAACATACAATTGCTCTGTATAGTAAATATTTTTAACATACTTATATTTTGGGGTTCTCTAGTTTCATTTGAAAAGCAAAGCGTGAAGAATAACAGCAGTGGTGTGATAGTAGTCTTTGCTTTAAGCTTTTCTTTTTATGGTGCAGTAAATAATGAAATCAGCCGCAAACTCGTATGTACAGCAGAGTTCACTTCTCATGTTACTAATCTGAATATACAGATTGGTCTAGAACATGTAAAGTCACTCTTTCATTGTTCTTCCCTTCCTTGCTGCACATTAATATTATGTGTTAAAATATTGCTATTAGTAAAGACACATGAAAATTTTCAAAAGTTATTACCTCATATTAACTTTTCAGTATAAGGTTGTAATATAATAATTTGAAGAGGGCAAAGGCATCTTACTCTTCCTTCATGACAACAAGGGAGAAGTGAGCAGACTCTCAAAGGAGCTGTCAGACAACGCAGTCTCATTCTCATTTGCACTAAGTCTAAATCTGTGCCTAAACCTGAAGGAATGATAATACTGGGTAAACAATCAGACAAACTCATCTCTGATTGGGGACAATCTTACCAAACGCTACTTAAATGCAGCCTACATACTCTGCAACCCAAAACAATGACTCTAAACTAATCTAACTGCTTTGATGTCACAGCTGCAAATTTTAAGGACCTGACAAAACTGGAGTGGGAAAACCATCAACTTTTTTTTTAAGTTTTCAAAGGAGATTAATATGTGTGGTTTTTTCATTTCTTGCTCAGTATCTAATTTGTCATTTTAGAAAGAAGAAGTTATTTTCACTTGAACACATGGGTAGAAATGTGTCCCAGAAGGCCTAGAATTTGGTCCCTTAGAAGAAGGAAACAAAGAAGTTTTAATAAATTATGTTGGCAACTCAGAAAGAGTACAGGGATTTCATTAGGTCACTTAGTGAAAAATTATAGAAAGGAAAAATCCCAGCTGGAACTCAGTTTGGCCACTGTCTTAAGACATAACAATAAACATTTCAACAAATACGTTAACAACAAAAAGATATCCAAGGAGAATATCTATCCTTTATTGGATGCAGATGGGAACATTGTCACTAAGGATGAGGAAAGAGCTGATGTAATTATAGACTGGTAAGTGTTGGAAGGGATCTCTGGAGATCATCTAGTCCAAGCCCCCAGCTAAAGCAGGTACACCTAGATCAGGCTGCACAGGAACTTATCTAAGTGAGTTTTGAAATTTGCCCGAGAAGACTCCATGACCTCTCTGAGGAGCCTGTCCCAGTGCCACGTCAACCTCAAAGTAAAAAGTTTCTCATTAAGTTCTAGTGAAAATTTCTGTGCTCTAGTTTATACCTGTTGGCCTTTGTCCTATCACTGGGCACCACTGAACAGAGCCCACACCAATCCTCTTGACCTCCACACTTTAGATAAACATTGGTAAGATCCCCACTCAGTCTTTTCTAGACTAAGGAGCCCCATGTCTCCTGGCCTCTCCTCATAAGAAAAATGCTCCCCTTCTCTAATCACCTATGTGGCCCTCTGTTGGATTCTCTCCAGTAGTTTCCTGTCCCTCTTGAACTGCGGAGCCCAGAAACGGACACCACACATTAGGTGAGGACTCACCAGTGTACAGTAGAGGCTTTGGCCTCAGCCTTTAATAGTCAGACCAGTTATCTCACAAATACAATACAATACAATACAATACACCACCAGGTTGGAAGAGACTTTCAAGATCATCGCGTCCAACCCATCAACTAATCCAACCCACCTAAATACAATACAATACAATACAATACAACCCACCTAAACAACTAGACCATGGCACCAAGAGCCCCATCAAGCCTCTTCCTGAACACCTCCAATGAAGGTGACTCCTTCAGAGTATTCATCCCCCTGATGAGGAAGATAGGGACAGAGTAGAATAAATGCCCCAGAATCCAGGATGAAGCAGTTGAAAACCTCCTATGCCACCTGGACATTCAACTCACAAGTCTTTGAGGCTGGATGGAACCCAACTGAGAGTTATGAGAGCTTGCAGAGCAGCTTACTGAGCAACTCTCCATCATTTTCCAGCAGTCCTGGAAAACAAGAAAGGTTCCAGAGGCTTGTCAAAGTGATGGCCATCTACGACAAAGACTGGAAAGAGGATGCAGGAAAATTACAGGCCTGTCAGCTTGATCTTGGTAGCAGGGAATATTATGGAATGATTTATCCTGAGTGCACTCATGGCCAGCAGGGGTTTATGAACGGCAAGTACTGCTTGATCAACCCGATCTCCTTCTATGACTAGGTGACCCACTTGGTGGATGAGGAAAGGCTGTGGATATTGTTTACTAGGACTTAAGTAAAGCCTTTGATACTCTCCCACAGCATAGTCCTGGGGAAGTTGGCTGCTCATGATTTAGCTGTACTCTGTTGTGTGAAAAACTGTCTGGATGGCTGAGTGCAGAGAGTTGTGATGAATGGAGTCAAATCCAGCTGTCAGCCAGTCACAAGTGCTGTTTTCCAGGGCTCAGCTGTGGGACCAGTTTACTTTAATATCTTTGTCAATAATCTGGAATAGCGGGTTGAGTGCACCCTCAGTAAGTTTGCAGACAACACCAAATTAGGTGAGAGTGTTGATCTGCTCAAAGATAGGAAAGCTCCACAAAGAGATCTGGACAGGGTGGATCGATGGGCTGAGGTCAACTGTATGAGGTTTAACAAAGCCAAGTGCTGGGTCCTGTATTTTGGTCACAACAACCCCCGGCAACACTACAAGCTTGAGGCAGAGTGGCAGGAAGACTACCCAGCAGAAAAGGACCTGGGGGTGCTTGCTGACAGGCATCTGACCATGAGACAGCAATGTGCTCAGGTTGCCAAGAAGGCCAATAGCATCCTGGCCTGTATCAGGACTAGCATGGCCAGCACAAAAAGGGAAGTGGTTGTGCCCCTGTACTCAGCACTGGTGAGGCCTCATCTCAAATACTGCATTCAGTTTCTATGCCCCTCACTACAAGGAGGACATTGAAGTGAGGGAGCAAGCCCAGAGAAGGGCAACAAAGATGGTGAGGGGGCTAGAGAATAAGTGTTATGAAGAATGGCTGAGGGATCTGGGATTGTTTAGTCTAGAGAAGAGGCTGAGGGGAGACCTGATTGTTCTCTACAACTGCTTGAAAGAAGGCTGTAGTGAGTTGGCCATTGGTCTCCCAAGTAATTGCCATAGGATGAGAGAAACTATGTCAGGGGAGGTTTACATTAGATATTAGGAAAAATTCCTTTCTTGAAAGAGTGGTCAAGCTATGGAACACACTTCCCAGGGAAGTTGGTGGAGTCACCAGCCTTGAGGTTGTTCAAAAAACATGTATACATGGCACTTCAGGACATGGTTTAGTGAGTGTGGTGGTTTTGGGTTGATGGTTGGATTTGATCTTAGAGATCTTTCCCACCCTTAATGATTCTATGTTTGAGTCAGGATATTAAAGCACTTTTGGTGCAATGATATGAACTAGTTTATTCAAGGTAAAGGCTACGCACTCCAAATGCTTTTTATGGTGCCTGGCACAACAATGCACACACACAGATGTAGTGATTCAGATGTTGCTGCAGTATTTCAATAAATAGCAAATACATAATGATGAATAACAAACAATAAAAGTGCTGCTATTGCCAAAGAGAATGAATCAAGAGGGGTATGTTTCCAGAATGGACAATGAACTCTGGAAAAACCCAGTTAAAAAGGATATGCGTTACACTAATGCTACTTGTACAAAATATATGTGTGTTTTTCTACATCTACTGCAGCACTCTTCATGCTTAAAACACTTATATGACTACAAATAGGTGTGTTTTGTATACTTAAAAAAATACAATAAAATCCACCACTTTGAATGAATGTCAACAAGAAAATGCTAGATGAGACAAGGAAGATGTGAGACAACAAAGCAATGCTCCTAATATTTCTGAGCAAAATCAAGAGTGAAAAGTACTGCCAATTGTTAAAACACATGGAATCTTCAAGCTTGTAAATCTTTTACAGAATCATAGATTCTGTGGCAAAGTATTTACTTTATGAATGGATGGTGAAGTTCTTCCCTGGTGGCCTGGCAATGCAGGGAATGGGTGTATTCTAGACCCAGAATGATCTAGAGGGAGTTATCTTTCCTACCTCTCATGCCCACCTATGGTAAGATGTCCTCTATCTCACCTGTTTTAAGAAGATGCCTAAGGTTGTTAGCAGGGAAGAATAGGCATAGGAGAAAAGCAGAGAGTAGATACTAATTTATTTTCTTCTTGGGGTGGATTTCATCACTTAAGTAAAAATAGCCTTGAAGACATGCCTAGACAAGAAAGTTAAAAGGCATTTTCTCATACATGGAAACACAGCCTTTTAGATGCGTTCTGGAAGAATACAGATGAGATTTTTCTGTAGCAAAGAACACATTCTGCTTAAAACAAATTGCACAGTTCTGTGCTTAAGTTCAGTATCTACTGCTGTGATGAACAGTAGTTCATCAGTAGTTCAACAGTACCCTTAAGGAGTAGAGAGTTACATAGCAGGACTTCATATTAACACTTAATGGTATACAGGTAAATCAAGACACATAATCACTAACAGAATAGTATTATTTCTGAAGTGCAAGGCTGTCAACACTTCAAGTTTTCTATTTCAGGAAGACTCAGAGGTTCACAATGTCACAAATACAGTTTTCCTATGGATTATTTTGGCCTCAAAATTCTGTGTTAGAACTGGCTATAGTCTGAGACTGATTTCTACTGAAATTTTGCTTCTGCTCTAAACTGAAGTAAATGGAACTAGTCTTGGATTTACTATGTTTCATGTTATAACAGGAAACACTGTTTTCACAGACAACAGATAACGTCTTTACTCTGAATTATTGCATGGAAGAAAATACTCAACATCCCATCATGCTTTCTAGTGGAGGCCTGCCTCTGAAGCAGGCACAGAAGGCCTGGTAATGCAATTCAGTACAAGTTCTGATCTGCTAAGAGCACACACTTACATTATTCCATGTGTTTTTCACAATAATAATCATAAGGCATTGAAAGAGCTACTGTGAGCTGTTGTGAACTGATCTGGTCAAACTCAAGCAGGCTTTCCCCAAGACTAATGGAACAAGATATGCTTTGAACATGACACTACCACATTTTTCTAGCCACGTTTGTCACAGCAGCTAACATTTCTCATGGAACTTTAAATAAGGAATGTCATGGGGATTCATTCATAGGATGCTGAACATAGAATAAAAATTTATTTTCTCAGCTTTGTTATGACACTTGCTGTAATTAATTTGAGTAATGGCACCACAAATTATATTGTCACTAATTTTAAATAGGACTTTGCTTGGCACAGGAGCACAGGACATGAAAAAAGTGGGATTTTAAAACTATTTTCTATGCTGAGCTCAAGGCTTACTGCTGTAAGTGTACCACAATTATTTTAACTAATTATGAAAATCGGTGCTACCTCCAAAAAATAGAACAAAATCAAAATCTGTGTAAAATGAAATTTATTACAGTCCACAATCTGAGCATGTCTGAATTATAAATAATGCCAACAACAAGCATTTGATTACTAATTATTGAATTGATTTTATGCAGACTAAAGGCAATCTTTTGTTTTGATAGTTTTCTTTTTAAGAAAATTTCCCCACCCACTTTCATCTGACTGATCAAAGACGACCATCACAATACAGGGTGTACTTTCTAGTAAAAAAATGAAAGGGAGGGTGTTTTTTAGGAGGTTTGCATTGTTTTGGTTTTGGGTGAGTTTGTTGTTTGATTGTTCGAGTTTTGTTGTTGTTGTCTTTATTTTAGGAAAGAAATTTCTTCAAATAAAATTATAATTGGTCAACACAGACACCACAGTATGTGCACGCTAAACATCTTTCTGCTTTTACTTTATGAAGGTATACTACTCTGAATAAATTCTACAATATAATCTGTTCTGAGTATTAACTCAGGAATGATAAAAATAAAGGTTGGTTGTCTTTGACTTTTCAGTAAATTCCAGCTCCTTTGGCACATAAGGAAAATATCATATTAATACATGGATAGACTTACTTTTTTCTTCTTTAAATACCAGGTTTGTCTAAACTGTTTATCCTAATGCATTAAAACCTTTCTGAGCCAGAGGAATTTTAACCTTTAATATGAGCCTTTGTGTTATTACAGGACCTGATGGCATTGTATGTCCATAGATATTGCTCTCTCCAAAGCCCTTAACACCTTACCTTCTTTTGATAGCTACCAAGAAGACACCCTGAAAGAACACCATCAAGAGCTTTGAGCAAAACACTGTCTTGAACTGTGGCCTTAAAAACCTCCATGCTTCTACAAAGAAAGAGAAAAATCTTTCTCTATTTATCAGGTTTTGTAAGCTATTCAGACAACATTTTACAAGGTAAATATTGTTATTACGCAATTCTTTGTTATTTAGTAGCTGGGTTAGCACAAAAGGCAGTATTATGAGGATTACAGCTACAGAAAAAACATTCCATATAGCTCTTGCCTGAACACACTGGAAATCTCCCTCTGCACCAAAATGTCTGAACACTCTGAAAAATATCACCTGGATATCTCTATTGCTATGCCTGTAGTTGTCTTTACCACTCATACCAAGTACAATGATATGAACTGCTGATGTGAGCTTAAGTCTTCAAAAGAAAAAACAATGTAATGGCTTTGCCATATTTGCTGCTGAAGTCTTGAATAAGTAACAGCAAGCATACTTAAGTTCTTCTACCAATTTCAAATAAGCTTACAGAAACATCCTTCTCCCAGCAAAATCTAAACATTTCATGACTACCAGAGGTAGTATTAATTTATTTTGTGAATAAATTTAGGCAAAGAGTCTTTCATTCCAGAGAACACAATAAAAATTTATTTACAACCCCCTTGGATTGGTCATTGTGAAAGTAAAAAGATATTCCAACTATCAGCTGTTGAAGTTACTGATTTCTGTTTCAAACTTAATGTAGGATATTAGAAACTATCACTGCTTTGAAAGTCAGGATACATGAGCAGTAAGCAGGAAGACTACTTTTCGAATGATTCTGAGTCAGGAAAAACTGTATATTCATTATCTAGCAGCAAAATACTTAGCAATGATAAATAAACACATGCAAGGGTAATGAGTAACAGTGTAAACTACGTCATTTCTTCTGAGCCCACAGGAGTAGCTACAGAAGCTTTCAGAGATCTCATTCTGTGCTGTTGTTTTAACTTCTGAGTAAAAGTTCTTTTCAATGAAGGCAACAAAAATTGTTATGATAGCTATTATTTATATAACATAATTTTGCAAAGCATTTCAGACTTATCTATTATAGTGAAAAATGGGCAGAGTTACATCTCTATAGCTCTATATAATTAGATCTTTTAAAATTTCATAATTCCTATATTTTTTTACAGTATTAATCACGTGAAAGACAGTGAGACAATTCAGTGCTCCTGAGTTTTAAAAGCAACCTCTCCAAAATAGTTTTAATGGTAAACCCACAACATATTTTAAAAAGATCACTTGAAATCAGTTTTGCATCATTCTTTCACATTGTAAATCCATAAAAAATATGAAAAAACAGTATTGCTTCAATTTTTGCGGAAAATTATTTTTTAGTTGCTGCCAAAGGCTTTACAACTTTTTCATTACATAATTTAGCAAACTTAAAGAAAATAAGCACTCTTATTGAGAAAAATGAGTGTAATTGAACTATTTATATGCTTAAGTATGTTGCCAAACCATGTTCTATAAATCCATTTCTATATTCTTCCATAAGCTATTTCATATTATACTTTTTTCCTACTCCAAAAGCAAATCAGATAATTTACAAATTCCCTTGCACCCTGACAAATATTGCATTCCCTTTCTCTGTAAGTGAAATCAATGTGCATGTATATAACTCATATTTATATCACTATGTATATGCCTGACAGGTCATAATGTGCTATTTGAAAGAAATAAAATAAAGATTTAGACATGTGTCATCAAGGACATTTCAACACAGCATTTGGGCTAGCTCTTATGCTAAGCAGACAGAGCATTGCAGAGAAGTAAATGGTTATTTTCAAGCATCATGGGAAGAACAAGGAATAAATGTAGTCATATCACAAAGCATCAAACTTTTTACGGCCTGAACAGGAATAATTTTATGCAAGCAATACTGGGGCTTACAGTACAAAAAAAGAAAAGAGCAAAAGGTAATTTTGAAGTTGATGTTTTAGCAACACAAGTGGACTAAAATTCAGATTTGCTAATCATGATTAAAAGTGCCACTGGATTTTATCACTATGATTAATAGCTATCTTCTGTTGCTTTGGTTTTAGATTAGCAAGACTAAAAGCACTGAGCTAGTATTACTATACCAAAGTACCTACTGAGTTTCTACCAACACATGTTTTAGCAGCTCTGTGTTGAATTAGTTTTGCTATTTAAAGGTTATAAGATTAAAGTTCACAACTGGAGGTTGTAGAGAAGATGGTGAACCTCTATACTCTGTCAGTACAAGATGTTAGTTTAATAGTTATTACAACAAAACATGATTTCTATTACTCTTTTCATGTAGACATAATACTAATTAATAGTTATGGGATTACATAAAAAAATCAGATGCTATAAAACCTAGAATACATTTTTAACATACAAAACCAGTATTGCACCTATTTTTATTAAACTCTCACAGAAAACACTCTACAAATTAAATATCACCTATATTAATACTACTGTGTTAAAAAATGAGAGATTAATTTTACATTGATTTTATTTTACTAAGCCATTAGTGTCTTAAGTGATTTCTGTGATTCCATGAGTACATATATTTATTTTCTTATAGTAAAGATCTGGTTTGCCTTTTGATGTTTTTCTCTGCAGTAGTGTAATGAATAACCTTTATTTCAGTGAGACTATGGAGATGACTGTTTAGAAGATACCGAGTTTTATGCTTTATGTTTTTACTCTAGAGACACGTATATTTTAGAATGTTTTTCCTTCCCTATTTTATTTCAGCAGAGGAGTCCTTCAGTCAGTGTTTAGTGTTCTGTTCACAACTCCCCAGAGAGTTGTAACCACTTATCAATCTCCCAAAAGCAAAGATGAGAACTTAAAAGTAAACTTACAATACAATACAATACAATACAATACAATACAATACAATACAATACACCACCAGGTTGGAAGAGACCTTCAAGATCATCGTGTCCAACCCGTCAACCTATCCAACCCACCTAAATACGATACAATACAATACAATACAATACAATACAACACAATACAACTCACCGAAACAACTAAACCATGGCACCAAGTACCCCATCAAGCCTCTTCCTGAACACCTCCAATGAAGGTGACTCCACCACCTCCATGGGCAGCTGTTTGCAACAGGCAATCACTCTCTCTGTATAGAACTTCCTCAACATTCTCTTTCAAAACACCAATGGAATCAGGGCTGAGGCATCTTAATTTGCCCCCAAATACAGAAAATGACCTATCAAGGCATTACAATTGAAACACAAGAACCTCTGAATTTCTCAGTACTTCCCATGAGATACAAGAGTTCAGGCAGTTCATGTACTTTAAACCCCTCTACTGTTCTCACCAATTCACTAAAGTTGACACTACACTAAAAATCTGGGAAAAAAAGCTAATTGTTCACAGGTATTTTAGAAAGTGTTTTTCAGTAACTCACATTGACAAATTTATTACAAACTATGGCACAGGGACTTCAGAGGTAATTCTGCCTTCAGATAGTCACAAGTAACAGTATCTCACTTTGTTGATCCCACTAGGTTGTGGCTTAGTAACCAGTTTTGTTTCCCCTTAGCTGGAGGAAAGACACTTCTAGTGGGGAAGGAGGAAGAGTGTCCCAGACTAACTTGGCAAATTCCCTAAAAAGCTCTGATTTTTTTGTTAAGTAGGTCTTTGTCTACTTTTTTTTCAGCAATATCTCATTCTTGCTTTCAAAGGTGTTGAAGTAAAAAAAGCAAACCAAACCAAACCAAAACACCAAAAAAAAACCCCCAACAAACGGGTTCTAAGGTTTTTAAAGGTTTGCGTTTATACTGATGGTCCACCAATAAAAATAATTTGTCACAGTGCTTGGCTCATGTTCAGCCTACAATCAACCAGTACTCCCAGGTCCCTCTCTGCCTGGCCGCTCTCCAGCCACTCTGACCCCAGCCTGGAGCACTGCATGGGGTTGTTGTGGCCAATGTGCAGAACCCGGCACTTGGATGTGTTCAATCTCATGCCGTTGGATTCTGCCCATCTGTCCAGCCTGTCGAGGTCCCTCTGCAAAGCTCTCTGCCCTCCAGCAGATCAACTCCTGCCCCCAGCTTGGTGTCATCTGCAAATTTACTGATGATGGACTCAACGCCCTCATCGAGATCATCAATAAAGATGATAAAGAGCATGGGGCCCAGCACTGATCCCTGGGGCACACCACTAGTGACAGGTCGCCAGCTGGATGTGGCACCATTCACTACCACTCTCTGGGCTCGGCCCTCCAGACAGTTCCTAACCCAGTGCAGAGTGCTGCTGTCCAAGCCATGGGCTGACAGCTTGGCCAGGAGTTTGCTGTGAGGGACGGTGTCAAAGGCCTTGCAGAGGTCCAGGTAGACTACATCCACAGGCCTCCCCACATCTACCAGGTGGGTCACCTGATCATAGAAGGAGATCAGATTGGTGAGGCAGGACCTGCCCTTCCTAAATCCATGCTAGCTGGGCCTGATCCCTTGGCCATCCTGTACGTGCTGTGTGATCGCACTCAAGATGACCTGTTCCATAATCTTGCCTGGCACTGAGGTCAGGCTGACAGGCCTATGAAGCTGGAGGTAGGGAGATTCAGGCTGGACGCGAGGAGGAAGTTCTTCACTATGAGAGTGATGAAGCCCTGGAATGGGTTGTCCAGGGAGGGGGTTGAGGCCCCGTCCCTGAAGGTGTTTAAAACCAGGCTGGATGAGGATCTGGCCAGCATCATGTAGTGCAGGGTGTCCCTGCCCATGGCAGGGGGTTGGAACTAGATGATCCTTGTGGTCCCTTCCAACCCTGACTGATACTATGATACTATGAAACCAGCAAATTCAACAACAATAAAACAGCACATAGGCTGGTATTACATTTTTTGTTACCTTTATATATTATCACAGAATCACAGAATGACTTATGTTAGACCTTAAAGATCCTCTACTCTCAACCTCCCTCTCAACTAGATTGGGCTGCTCAAGGCCTCATACAACCTGACCTTGAATACCCCCCGGGACAAGGCATCCACAGCCTCCTTGGGCAACCTATTCCAGAGTCTTATCACCCTTGTAATGAAAAACTTATACTAAGATCCGGTCTAATCAGCCTAAAACCATTCCCCCTTGTCCTGTTGCTAGACACCCTTATGCAAAGCTCCTTTCTATGATCCCTTCAGCTTTTGGAAGGCAGATAGAAATGACCTAGACCTTATGGCTTGCATAGTAAAACCGAGTGGAAAATATGCTGCCACAATATTTCAAAGATGAAGAAATTCATTACAACTTCTGTGAAGTATTAGATCAGTACATTTAAACTACATATCTTTGCTGGGACCTACTTATTACCCATATTATTCTTCCTCTACACATTCTTTAGAAGGCTTTCTGAACTTAATTGTAATCAATGCATTCTGTCTGATGATAAAATTTAAGCATATTCTGATTTCATCATTACTATGACACAAGATGATCCTGATTTTTCAACTTAAAAGTGCTAGGAAATCTAATTGCATATCATGTTTTACACTCAAGTCTTTTAAAGATCATGAGACATATAAATTCAGGTTCTCAGTTTCATTGGCTACACTGATAGGCAAATACAGAGACAAGAGATGCTAGAAATTAAAGACTCCTACAAAAAATTCGGTATCTTGTCAGAGACAATGAAATTACAGTATTTTGTTATTCACAGGCAAAATACTTCAAGGCACTTCAACTCTCCACAAGCTGACTGTTATGCATTTGTGTAAAAGGTTTTAAAAACTGATTTTCATGTGTAAGATTTAACAACTTGTCTGCATTTTTTATTGAGTTGGTAAAAGAGATTTTCTGACTGTAGCTTCAGAAAAGAGGATAATAAAATGGGAGCTGATCTGATAATATGTATTAGGAGTACAGCACGGTTCATCAATAACCATGGGTAACCTGAAAAAAACATCTGTCTGGACAGATTTGTTTTTCCTCTTTCCCTACAAGCATGCAGGTGTCCAGGCTGCTAGCTTCAGAGAGGGCTGGAGCCTGGCACTTGGAATGGAGGATGAGAAGGAGACAACACCTGTGTGAGGTGTGACCAAGTGAATTGTCTTCTCAATCTGGTGGCTGAGCTAAAGGATGAAGTATCAAGATTCAGGACTATAAGGGAATGTGAAAGGGAGTTAGATATGTAGGAGCAGGCTTTGCAGACCTCCCCTGTTAGAGGGAGGTGTCCCCAGAAACAGGGGGGAATGGATACAGGTCCATGTTAGGAGAAGCATGGGAATCCATCCCGGCTTTCTTCGCCTCCCCTGTTGCCCTTGCACAATAAGTATGAAGCCCTGCAGATTGAGAGCAATGTGGATGAGAAGTCTGAAGAGAAACCATCTGAGGGGATGCCTAAAACAAATCAGTCCCCACCAACCATCAGGATTAGTACCATAAAGAAAAAGAGGAGGGAAATTGCAGTTGATGACTCTCTCCTGAAAGGAACAGAGGGTCCTATATGTTGTCCTGACCCATCCCACAGGGAAGTCTGCTGCCTACCTGGGTCACGGGTAAAGGACATCACCAGGAGGCCACCAAAGCTAATCCATCCCTCTGACTATTACCCACTGCTGGTAATCCAAGCTGGCAGCAACGAGATTGATAAGAAGGGCACCAGGACAATCAAAAAGGAATTCAAGGCCCTTGGACAATTGATTGATGGGGCAGGGGCTCAAGTGGTGTTCTGCTCAGTTCCCTCAGTGGCAGGGGAGTACACTGAAAGGATCAGGAGAACCCATGCCATCAACAAATGTCTCAAGGGTTGGTGCCAGCCAGCAGTCCTTGGGGCCAAAGTGTTTGGAAACCAGGAGTGGCTGAAAAGTCTGACAGACATTGTGGGGCCTGAGATGGCTCATATGGTCAAGGAGCAGATCAGGGAGGCAGATCTGTGTGTGTGCTGGATGTTGCAGTGCTGCTGGAGGCCAGCTGGCAGGACATGGTCCATGAGGTGTGCACCCATGAGGTTTTGGGCCCGTCAGTTTAGGAAGGACATCAAGACACTTGAACGTGTCCAGAGAAGGGCAATGAGGCTGGTTAGAGGCCTTGAGCACAAGCCCTATGAGGAGAGGCTGAGGGAGCTGGGGTTGTTTAGCCTGGAGAAGAGGAGGCTCAGGGGAGACCTCATTGCTCTCTACAACTACCTGAAGGGAGGTTGTAGCCAGGAAGGGGTTTGGCTTTTCTCTCTAGCAACCAGCACCAGAACAAGAGGACACAGTCTCCAGCTGCACCAGGGGAAGTTTAGGCTAGAGGTGAGGAGAAAGCTCTTCACTGAGAGAGTCATTCGTCATTGGAATGGGCTGCCCAGGGAGGTGGTGGAGTCACTGTCCCTGGGAGGAGGGTGGAGTCACCTCCCACCCAGGGAGGTGTTCAAGAGGGGATTGGATGTGGCACTTGGTGCTATGGTCGAGTCGTTAGGTCTGTGGTGACAGGTTGGACTCGATCATCTTTGAGGTCTCTTCCAGCCTTGGTGATACTGTGACACTGTGATACAATTTTGGGTTCTTTGATCAAGGAGCAACTTTTACCACGCCTGACCTGCTGGACTTTGATGGGGTGAATCTATCTAGAAAAGGCAAGAGGGGTCTAGCACAAGAGTTGGCAGGGGTCATTGGAAAGGCTTTAAACTAGCTTTGAAGGGAGTGGGTGATGAAACCAGTCTCCCCAGAGAGGAGAGAGAGTGACATAATTTACAATTAAGTTGAGAAATCAGCAGCCCAGCTGAAGTGCATGTACACCAATGAATACAGTATGGGTAATAAACAAGTGGAACTGGATGTCTTGGTTCACCAGGAAAACTATGACGTTGTTGCCATTACAGAAACATGGTGGGATGACTCACACAAGTGGAGTACTGCACTGGGTGGCTACAAGCTGTTTAGGAGAGAGATGCAAGGGAGAAGAGGAGGAGGGGTGGCCCTATATATTAGGGAATTTCTTCATGCCACAGAACTTGAGGTAGAGGATGAAAGGATTGAGTGCCTGTGGGTTAAAATCAGAGTGATGGCTAAAAAGACCTGACATCCTGGTTTGAGTGTGTTATAGACCACCCAACCAGGATGAAGAGCTTGATGAAATATTCTCTAAGCAACTGGAGACTGTCCAGGATCATCAGACCTTGTACTTGTGGGAGACTTAAACCTGCCAGACACCTGCTGGGAACTTAACTCAGCAGAGAGGAGGCAGTCCAGAAGGTTCCTACAGCATATGGAGGACAGCTTCTTGATGCAGCTGCTAAGTGAGCCTACCAGGGATCAGGCCTTGCTTGATCTGCTGTTCTCAAATAGAGAAGAGCTGGTGGGAGATGTAATGGTAGGAGGCTGTCTAGGGTGCAGCAACAAGACAGGATGCATCCTAGGGTAGATGAGCTGGCCAAGCCACTCTATAATTTTTCAACAGTCCTGGCTTACTGGAGAGGTCCCAGATGACACCATCCCCCATAGCAAACTCCTGGCCAAGCTGTCAGCCTGTGGCTTGGACAGCAGCACTCTGCACTGGGTTAGGAACTGGCTGGAGGGCCGAGCCCAGAGAGTGGTGGTGAATGGTGCCACATCCAGCTGGCAGCCAGTCACTAGTGGTGTGCCCCAGGGATCAGTGCTGGGCTGCATGATTTTCAATATCTTTGCTGATGATCTGGATGAGAGGATTGCATCCACCATTAGTAGATTTGCATATGACACCAAGTTGGGAGCAGGTGATGTCATTTAACACATCCATGTGCCGGGTTCTACACATTGGCCACAACAACCCCATGAAGTGCTCCAGGTTGGGGTCAGAGTGGCTGGAGAGCAGCCAGGCAGAAAGGGACCTGGGGGTACTGGTTGACAGTATGCTGAGCATGAGCCTGCAGTGTCAATGGCATCCTGGCCTGCATCAGGAACAGTGTGGCCAGCAGGAGCAGAGAAGTCATTGTGCCCCTGTACTCAGCACTGTTTAGGCCAGACCTTGAGTCCTGTGTCCAGTTCTGGGCCCCTCAGTTTAGAAAAGATGTTGAGTTGCTGGAAAGTGCCCAGAGAAGGGCAACGAGGCTGGTGAGAAGCCTTGAGCACAAGCCCTATGAGGAGAGGCTGAGGGAGCTGGTGTTGTTTAGCCTGGAGAAGAGGAGGCTCAGGGGATACCTTATTGCTGTCTACAACTACCTGAAAGGAGATTGTAGCCAGGAGGGGTTTGGTCTCTTCTCCCAGGCAACCAGCACCAAAACAAGAAGACAGTCTCAAGCTGTGCCAGGGGAAGTTTAGGCTCAAGGTGAGGAGAAAGTTCTTCACAGAATGAGTTATTGGCAATTGGAATGGGCTGCCCAGAAAGATACGTCCTTGGAGGTGTACAAAAGCAGATTGGACCTGGCACTTGAAGCCATGGTTTAGTTAATCATGAGGTGCTGAGTCAGTGGTTGGAGTTGCTGATCTCTGAGGTCTTTTCCAACCTTATTGATTCTATGATTCTATGATAAGCTACACTACAAAACCCACAAAAATCTTGTGATATTAACTTACAATAATGGTGAGAAAGTCAGATAAAAGTTCACAGTCGACTTAATTAACAAAATAAAAAGTCTAATGGACTTTTCATCAGAAAAAAACATAATTAAAAAATCATCAGATTACAAAGAATATTTATTTTCTGTATTCCCCAGTGAACACCATATCAAATATTATTTTTACTGCAAGATATTGACAAGGTGAATAGAGTTTGGGAAATAGCAACAAAACTTACAAAACGCCTGAATGAAATAATTCACAGTATCAGAGAATCACAGTATCACCAAGGTTGGAAGAGACCTCAAAGATCATCGAGTCCAACCTGTTACCACAGACCCCATGACTAGACCATGGCACCGAGTGCCACATCCAGTACCCTCTTGAACACCTCCAGGGACTGTGACTCCACCACCTCCCCGGGCAGCCCATTGCAATGGCGAATCACTCTCTCCGTGAAGAACTTCCTCCTCACCTCGAGCCTAAACTTCCCCTGGCGCAGCTTGAGACTGTGTCCCCTTGTTCTGGTGCTGGTTGCTAGAGAGAAGAGACCAACCTCTTCCTGGCTACAACCACCTTTCTGGTAGTTGTAGAGAGCAATGAGGTTGCCCATGAGCCTCCTCTTCTCCAGGCTAAACAACCCCAGCTCCCTCAGCCTCTCCTCATAGGGCTTATGCTCAAGGCCTCTCACCAGCCTTGTTGCCCTTCTCTGGACATGTTCAAGTGTCTCCATGTCCTTCTTAAAACTGAGGGGCCCAGAAATGGACACAGGACTCAAGGTGTGGCCTAACCACTGCAGAGTACAGGGGCACAATGACTTCCCTACTCCTGCTGGCCACACTATTCCTAATGCAGGCCAGGATGCCATTGGACTTCTTGGCCACCTGGGCACACTGCTGGCTCATGTTTAGACAGCTGTCAACCAGCACCCCCAGGTCCCTTTCTGTTTGGGAGCTCTCCAGCCACTCCGACCCCAGCCTGTAGTTCTGCATGGGGTTGTTGTGGTCAAAGTGCAGAACCCAGCACTTGGACTCGTTGAATGTCATCCCATTGGACTCTGCCCATCAGTCCAGCCTGTCAAGGTCCCTCTGCAGAGCCCTTCTACCCTCTAACTGACTAACACCTGCTCCCAAACTTGTTGTCATCTGCAAATTTGCTGATGACTGACTCAATCCCCTCATCCAGATCATCAATGAAGATATTAAAGAGGATGGGGCCTCCAGCAGATCAACACCAGCCCCTAGCTTGGTGTCGTCCGCAAATTTACCAATGATGGACTCAATGCCCTCATCCAGATCATCAATAAAGATGTTACAGAGCATTGGGCCCAGCACTGATCTTTGGGGCACACCACTAGTGACTGGCCGCCAGCTGGATGTGGCACCATTCACCACCACTCTCTGGGCTCAGCTGTGCTAGCTTAAGAGTTCAATGCTAGAGCTTAGAAAATAATTAAAATAAAGAGTGATTCAGGAGGCAGAAGATGACCCCAAATAAGGAGAGGTATGAAATGAGAAAGTCAGTCAGTCATAAGCAGCATCAGAAAGCAGCTCATGAGAGGAAGCACTGGCTTCTTACTAATTAAATTAGGTGAATAGTGTATGGTGTGGCTTTTCTTGAAACAAAATCAGTATTTTCTTATTGCCACTATATATAGAAAGATGAAATATGGGAATAGACAATAAATACTTTGGGAAACTCAAAAATCCTGGGTAAATTAATAAATTTGTTTATTGTCTAGCTTTGGTGTTGATGAATGTCATCAATCACACAAAATCACACACACATTTTCTATTCTGATAATTCAGGACATTGTGTTGTGAGTCAGAATATGTGCATTCCTAATATTCCTGTAATTGACACTCACTTGCCCTCACATATCTTTTTTTCAATCACACTTAAAAAGTGTATTATGCATTTGTTTTCATTAGTTTGGGGATTTACTTTCATTTAGAGATTGTTTAAGCATTCTGTTATTAGTATCTGTAATAGCACATTTCGACAAGAGCAACACAGTGGAAGGGCAAGTTTATTTCAATCCTGACATTACATAATGCTTTCTGGGCCATGAAACTGGATGTTTGTATGTAGTGAGCATTCTGTATCAGTAGTTTAATGGCTGCATTTTCTCTAGTAGCTTATATTTATTCCACTGCAAAAGCTCTCTGGCAAGAAGAGTGTCACCATACAGGCTTGTAGAGTGTCCAGCTCATAGTTATATTGTAATATAAATGCAGTATTTGTTGATTAAAATACATAAATACATAACAGTTCATGAGATCATATTATTCTCTACAGGGATTTTGAATTCACTCTCCTTTTCATAAAACCTGAGCAGTGTTTGTGATAACACAACATTTTCATTCATTCCACTGTGAAGCAAATGCAGAATAATACCTTAATATACGATAAGAATATGTCTAGTGAGAATAGCTCAATTACTTTGAGCTATCATATGCCCCAGAGTAAATGGACAGCTGCAACAGTTTCCATTAAGCTATTAGTGTGCAAAGATAAAATTAGGTACTTTTGCATAAACAAAAACTTGGTAAAAGGGCCAAACTATTGATTTGTTAGATGCAAGACTTCATGAAGATGGCTACAAAAACTGTTTAACTTTACCCTTCAAGCAGAGATGAGATCTAACACAATTTAAAAGGCTATTCCTGGGCTGTCAATCAGAGCTGGCTAAGAGATGAACAATAGTATTTGCAAGTTGCCTGGATCATGCCGAGAGCAGACACAGGAATTATACTGCTACCTTAGTCGATGACATTTGGATTACAGAAGAAAAAGAGAAGAAAAAAAAAGGAAAAAAAACCACAACTGGAAAAAATATGGACATCCTTGATCAAACATCGGGTCACAACACAAAAATGGCAGTGTTTTCCTTCTTCTTTGCACTGATTGAGACAAACCACTGGTATGTATTGGCCTACAACACCAGAAAAGGAAAATCATCAACCCTTTCCTTCAATAATGTAACAGAGAGCTCCTGTCTTTTCTCAGAAAAAAATAGCATAATGTTTTAAGTGGTGTACAGCTGAGAAGAATTTCTTTGCAATAAAGTGAGATGCAAAATAATTTTTATTAAAAAGAAAATTGCAATAATATCTTGTCTGTTTGTTTTGAGAAGTGTCCTTGGAGATCAGACGATTGAATTTCAGTTAGATTAGTCTTTTTGATGCTCTGTAAACATAATCAAATGCAATTGATTTTTAGGGGATGGAACAGAAAATATTTCTCCATGTACATACTTGAAGTTGTTCATGATCATATATAATGAAAAAGACTGGAAATGGAAAATACCAACTAGGTCAGTAATCTGTTTAATTCATTATTCTTCCCAATGATCCATTTTTAATTTATCTTTCACATTTTCACTACCCCTTTTCCTCACATACAGTCTGTACAACTGCCTACTTTCCCCATCCTGAAGCTTAGCAATACTTATCCCCCAATGTTTTCTGTTACAACTATTATAAAATTCTTTAAATTAATGAACACTGAGTACCTAATCATCTTAACTATTAATAACTCAATTCTCATTTGGCTGATGCAATTTGTTGTAAATTCACAGCTCCTGTGACAGGTGAATTGTAAAAGAAAAGCCTAGGTAAGGGATGTTGCTGCATCTCCATAGTCTAATAATTCTGTTAAGCAATCTATTAAATCTTTTCCTTCAATCTTCCATAGAGTAATTAAATATTTATAAGTGTCACGTGTTTAGGCATCAGGATCTGAAGATGAGTATTTGATGCCATTCTGATGTTATTCTGGCTTTAAAATGAAGTGCTGTTTGGAGCAAAGTATAATGGGGCTTGTAGTTTCGATTGTATGAGAGGCTTCCTGGTTTCAGTTTTATTTACATGACCACAGAGAGGATATGAGAAAGTGGAATGGAAAATCCACTTCAGTCCTAGCTGTCTGAGTCTATGAATTATAAGGAAACTGTGCCCAGAAGAATGCTGTCCCACTTTCCAGTGGAAAGTCCCTCAGAAAAAGTAGACAAGCTGATATTGCTTCTGATCCTCTTGAAGGGACTTCCAAAGCATCTTCATGAGATGCAAGTGATTCCAGTCAGAATTAAAGGGGCCCTGTATCCAACCAGATGGAGAAGAGGACAACTGGGTTTATTGGACTGCATGGATCAGACAGCTTGGTAAAATGAACCCACAAGAATACAGGTGCACAGTGTAATCTGCTGTCATCACAACTGCAAGGGGTAGAACCCATCTGTATTTCGGGTGTGACAGAGGAATCCCAACACCTGGATCTTTTGGAAGCAGGACACTGGGATGAAAGCCACAGTTTGCTTTCACTTGGAGGAGTGGAGGAAGTCACTGGAATAGACTGCTCCAGGGGTGGAAACACGCATCACCAGAACAAGTCCTATGAGTAGCACCTGGGGGAACTGGGGCTGTCTACAAAAAAGGAGGCTGAGGGGAGTCTTCATTGCTCTTTACAACTTCATGAAATGAGGTTGTGGAGAGGTAGGCAGTGGTCTCTTTTCACAAGTAACTAATGATAGAACAAGAGGGAATGGCCTCAAGCTGTGCCAGGGGAGGTTTTGACTAGGTGTAAGGAAAAATAAAAATCATGGAATGGGTTGCCAGGCACTGGAACAGGTTGCCCAGGGAGGTTGTTCAATCACCATCCCTGGACGTTTTTAAAAGCCATACAGATCTGGTGCTTTAGGATATGGTGTAGTGACAGACTTGGTGGAGTGGGTGAAATGGCTGGACTTGATGATCTTAGAGGTCCTTACTGACCTGGAGTGAGAACGGACAGTGACTGATGTCCTGTGACCTATGCTGTGTGATGTTAATTGCTGCTGGGAACGATGTAGATGGTATAGAGTAAGGGGTGGAGAACATAATGAGTTTAGCCAGCTGAATCTGATGATGTGTATGCAGTACAACACTGACGGCATGGTAGCTTTAAAATGAAAGTGCTGGCTGGAGCAAAGTATCATGGGACTTGCGGTTGACAGTGTGTTATGAGAGACTTCCCATTTCCAGTTGCTGCTTCCTGTTTCCAGTTTTGGGGTGCTGGTCTTTTCCACCGGGCTGGCTGCTGCATGCTCGGGTGGGGGGAAATGTTTTATTGATGCTTTCTGCTGCTGCTTCTACTTTGTTGTGTTTTTTCTGTGAAATAGGCTAATGCAATTGTCCCATTAAACTCCAAATTCCCAGGGTTTGTTTTGGTTTTTTGTGTGTGTTACTTTCCCTCCCAATGTGTGTCAGGGGGGCTTGTGAGAGCAGACTGTGCAAACAGAACAGTAAGTCTTTTTAGAATAACATCATGGAGGGACCATTCAACCAAGCACTTCTAAAATAGAAAGTAACTATTATGATGGAAAGATGAACCACAATTTGCATCTAAAACTGAACTCTCATTACTGTACGTTTTGAATTAAAGACAAGAATTATTTAATATTTTGAAGTCAGACTATCAAAATAATTTCTCATAATAGAAATATATTTGTCTATTATTCACAGCCGGTTTATATATCAGTAGTAAGATCTCACAAAAAATTTCACCTTTCCTCTTTCTTCCACAAAAAAACCTAACACAGCATATGTACTCCAGCCCTTTGTTTATCCTTTCCGCATGCTGTATACCCTGCTTTCAATCTTAGATAACTGCATAAAAGGATATTTTCTGCCCATCAATCACTCTTCCAAAATTCATGTATGTGACACAAAATTCAGCAGTTAAAATGGATAGTGGTGAAATTTAGGAAAACTTTGTACTTAACTCTTTTAGATACAAGCTTTTTAACATACAGTCCTTTCTGATGTATGAGCTTGCCTTTTTCTATCAACAAGGCTAAAAGCATATTTTATCTCTCTTCTCCTCCCACCCTATCCTTCCTTCTGCTCTTCCTTCTCTTCTCCTTCCCTTTTTCTTTCTTTTTTTTTTTTTTGTGTGTGGCTTTTGTCATAAAATATCATTGGAACATTACACAAAACTGTAGTAAGCTCAGAGTTTCAAAGAACTTCAGTTCTAGTTGATATGGCTATAGGTTTAGAATTGACAACAGTTGAAAACTAATAAAGTGTCAAGCAACACAGAGTTTGGATGACTGTTGGAATAGAAAATGTCAAGTATTAATAATAATAAATACAGACTCTCTATCATAATACTGCTTTTCATAGGACTAATGATTCTTTGCTCAAAAACACAGACCTAGCTGGTGATATAATGCAACCAAGTAGCTCTCTCCACTGCCAAAGAGGAAAAACACAGTACCTTCCTTTTTTCATATTGAAGAAAACATGCACAGTACAGATTTATTTTGATGAAGTTGAGCACAACAACAGCATTGAATATCACTCACACACCTATTAATGAAGTTGAACTTATGTCTGAATCATCTGTTGAGAAATGTGGTAACACTTAAGCCAGCAAAGGCAGTATCATACAATCATAGAATGGCTTACGTTGGAAGAGACATTGGAGATCCTCTATTCCAACCTCCTCGACATGGGCAGGGGTGACTCTCAACTAGACTTGGCTACTCAAGGTCTCATTCAACTTGGCCTTAAACACACCCAGACAGAAGGCACCCACAACCTACCTGGGCAACCTATTCCAGAGTCTCACCATGCTCATACTGAAGAACTTCTTCCTAAGACCCAGTGTAAGCATACTCTCCCCTCAGCTTAAAACCATTCTGGCTTGTCCTATAGCTAGGCATGCTTATGAAAAGTCCGTTTCCAGCCTTTCTGTAAGATCCCTTCAAGTATTGGAAGGCAGCTACAAGGTCTGCATGGAATCTTCCCTTCTCTAGGCTGAACAACTCCAACTCCCTCAGCCTATCCTCAGAGCAGAGGTGTTCCAGCCCTTGGATTACCTTCAGTGTATTATAGAATGGTCGGGGTTGGAATGGACTTCCAGACATCATCTAGTCCAACCCCCTCTGCATCAGCAGGGGCATCCTCAACAAGATCAGGTTGCCCAGAGCCCTGTTGAGCCTCACCTTACATATCTCCAGGGATGGGGCTCAAACCACTTTCCTGGCCAACCTGTTCCAGTATTTCACTACTACTTCACGGTAAAGAACTTGTTCCTAACATCCAATCTAAACCTGCTCTTCTCTAGTTTGAAGCCATTGCCCCTTGTCCTATCACTACAGGCCTTTGCAAACAGTCTTTCTCAATCCTTCTTGTAGGTCCCCTTCAGCTACTGGAAGGTTGCTATTAGGTCTCCCTGGAACCTCCTTTTCTCCAGTCTGAACAACCTCAGCTCCCTCAGCTTGTCTTTGTAGCAGAGGTGATCCAACCGCCTGAACCTTTTTGTGACCCTCTTCTGGACCCTCTCCATGAAGTCCATGTCCTTCCTATATTGAGGGCTCCAGACCTGGAAGCAGTATTCCACGTGAGGTCTCACCAGAGCAAAGTGGCAGAGTCACCTCTCTGAATCTGCTGGCAACACTGCTTTTGATGCAGCCCAGGATGTGAGTGGCCTTCTGGGCTGCAAGTGCACACTGTCTGCTCGTGTCCAGCTTCTCATCCTCAGCACCTTAAGTCCTTTTCCTCAGGTCTGCTTTTTAACATCTCATCCCCTAGTCTGTATTGACAGGATTGTTCCAGACCAGGTGCAGAACCCTGCACTTATTCCTGTTGAACCTCATGAGGTTCACCTGAGCCCACCTCTCCAGGTTGTCCAGGTCTCTCTGGATGACACCTCATCTCTCTGGTGTATCAACACCACCAATCAGCTTGGTGTCATCTGCAGACTTCCTGATGGTGCATTCAGTCCCACTGTCTGTATCATCGATATGAATAATAAACAGCACAGGTTGCAGTACAGACCCCCTGAAGGACACCAATTGTCACTGTTCTCCTGGATTTCAAGCCAGAGCACCACCCTCTGGATGTGACGATCCAGCCAATTCCTTATCCACCAAACAGTCCACCCATCAAATCAGTATCTCTCCAATTTGGCAAGCAGGATGTTGTGGGAGACTGTGCCAAAAGGCCTTGCAGAAGTCCAGATAGATCACATCCATAGGTCATCCCTTATCGACTGACATAGCCACTTTATCATAGAAAGCCACTAGGTTGATCAGGCAGGATTTTCCCCTAGTAAAGCCATGCTGGCTGTGTTGAATCATCTCAATGACCTCCATGTACCTTTGCATGGCATCCTGGAGGATCTATTCCATGATCTTCCCAGGCATGGAGGTTCAAGACAGGTTTGAAAACTACAATTATTGCATTTAAGAAAATTTATTAATCTGTCACAGAAAACATCACATCTTGGCACTGAAATCTCTAGCTAGTAAGCTCTCTGATAGGACTATTTAAAATGTTTTGCTGATGACTTTGCAACATTTCCAAATTCCTCTCAAACATCCAATTCCTTTTTCCACATACTTTAAACTTCCTTCTTCCATTTGAGTTCTTCCAGAAGCAGCTTACTCATCCATGCAAGTGTCTTGCCTTATCTGCTTGGTTTCTTACTTATAGGAAGCTTGTGATTCAACAGCAGAAATCTGTTGCCCTTACTATGTCTGTCACCTGTTTCAAAATGTCCAGGCATTTCAAATGAAGAGCAACCAGTATGCAAGATTTAAAAAGACATGTGGGAACTGTCAGTTGCAAGTATTAGGCAGGATTGAATAAAAATTTATTTTGTATCTGAAATGAAAATATTTGCTTGGCAGAAGGCTCTAAACTGAACTCCAAACTTGAAAATCCATTAAACTGCATCACCATGAGGTGTGGATGCCATAGATAATTGCAGCCCTGTGGGTGATAGTCAACTGACAGCAGCCGGTTTCTGCTATCACCCCACGGCAATGTTTAACACAGGGGAACCCAAACAAAGCCCTCTAAAAATGTCTTTAGCCACACACAAACAAAATCACATAAAATCATTCAGAACACCTGGGGCTCTAGAAACTTCTGTGAAAAGAATGCTGAAATAATTGTCTTGATTTTATGCATAGCACATACTGACATTAGCTAAACAACATTCATTCTTTCTTGTCTCTCAGTTCTACACCTGCAAAGCAGTGGCTGTTCTCTGTACTAGAGATGTCTCAAGACTAGTAAAGTTTCTGCCAATTAATCCAGCTTTTACCCCTTAATAAATTCTTGGTCATGACCATGGACTAAATTCTTCTGACCTTAATTGACTGGTTCCAGTTGTCTACTGCAAGTATATTTAATTCCTCCTATGTATTCCATTTTTGTAGCTAGGATATACTGTTTATTAAAAGGTATGTTTTAAAGTCAGATTATGGTAACTGTATCACACAAAAAATAACCTCTCTGTATCACTTCTCTTGAGAATGTCACTATCCTGTGTACAGGTGAGAGAACAAAGGAATAAGCCTGTAATCAGGAAAGTGTTGGCAGATTATTTAAAAACAATGATTCAGTGAGGAAGGATATTAACAATTTAGTTTGCGGCACATGAATATTCCTTAATAGTGAGAAAAAGCTGCTTCTTAAATCTTTTTTCCCCAAGCCCCCCCCCCCATTTCCAGCCTCGACATAGATTTGCTCATCAAAGCACAAACTGACCATCTTTGTTTCTATAAAACAATAGTCTTAATCTCAGCATAGGATCTGAAAAGCTGAATGCCTTCTGTGTCAAAGCAGTGCCATTAATGTATTTTCAGATTCTACTCAGCAGTGTTTCTGAGAAGTTTGTTACATTACATTTTCAGTGCTGACCTGTAGGAGACAGTAGATGAGACTTCAGTTTAGACCCTGTATGTATTTGGTCACTGATCTCTTCAGAGATACACAGTGAACAAGAATTGACGTGCCATAGTGCTCCCATGATTGCAGCTTTTGTTAAGTGGACATTTGTCTGTTAAAAATGGGAATGTGATTGTAAATTCAAGAACACACAAACTTCTGGCTATTCAGTTTGATAGTTAAAGCCTCCCAACAAGCTAAGAGTAATTACAGCAAGGGAACAGCTTTTAAAACTGAACTGTTCCCCACTGTAATTTTATTACTGGATGACTGGATTTTTATTTATATGCATTTTGAGCATTCTTAAGAGCAGTGAAAGTGTACTCCTTTGCAAAGCAGCAATAGAAATTGCACAATAGGAAAGACAACATGCTCTAAGATGAGTTCAAACCTGCCTTATTCACTCTTATTATTTTTTCCTTCCCTTGGGCAAAAGAGTCTGCATGTGATGGAAAATATAATCTTTACATATTTCAGCGCAACAAATGAGGGAAAAATTAGATGTATCAAATATAGAGGAGAACTCTGGTACTTGTGGACTCTTTTTGCCCATGAATATGGTTCACAAATAATGAGATGACAAAGAATGTTACTACTTGGTGAAGAAAGCAAGAGGATTCATTACATTAACCCCTGTATTAATATCTCTTAGCCAGCCCAGACTCATTCACACGAACTACCGAGCAAGTGTATCCATACTGTCTTCAAGTTTGCAGATCAAGCTTTTGCGAGTGTCAAGGAACATTTACGTTTTTGCATTCAGTTGTGTACACAGCTATCAGAAAACAGACTTCAACACCTGCCTGCCAGTGAAGGCACCCAAATCAGAACTTAAATAACTCAATACAAAAGGCAGAAAGAATATTCATGCATTGTGCACATTTGTGACAATAAATGTAAATGTGGATCGTCTTTGATAGCTATTTTATTCATTTATTCTGCATGAATCCATATTCATCATCTTATCTTAAAATAGAGGTGTATCATGTGAACTGTATTCTTCTACTTCCCTGCTACATATGGCAAATACTGAAAAATGCTTCTTAAGTAACAGATCAGAAAAAAACATTTTTAATACTACACTGTGAGAATTTAACAAGTTTGAAGTTTTCTATAAAGCAAGTACAGCACTTTGTGCATTAACTGGGATCAGGTTAAAACCATTCCTTTACTTTTAAACTTAAGAGACAAGTTTCCAATTTTGGACACTTTTTTTTTTTTTTTTAATTTTTTTTTTTTCTCCTATTGTGACCGTAACTACATGCAAAATGGGACATGCAGAATTCCACATACTGTACTTGTCTGAAAAAAAACTGACTATGATTAGTATGCCCTGTACAATACAAATCCTTTTAGAATGTCGATGCCAGGGAGCAATTGTAGAAGTGGGTGAAGGCAGAGAGAAGTAGCTTTCTTCTCTTCATAGCAAACTGTAATTGACTAACAGGAGGAAGATGAGACCATTTCTTTTAGTGTTTATTTTACATAACAGAGAGTCCTATGTGTATTTCTCTTTTACTGCAGCACATGCACAGACACTCATCACTCAGAAGCATACCCTCCTGATCCCCTTAACTGTGAAAGCACTAACTACAGCAGAAAGACTTGGCTGCACATGAAAAAAAGTGTGCAAGAACCTGTGAAGGGTGCCTTTGTGTCTTGTCCTGCGCCCTTTCAGAAGGCTGATCTGAATTCCCATATCCTGAGCTGAAATAGATACTGAGCAATCTAAGAAAGTGTATTTTTCTCTCATCCAACCAGTTCAGACAGATTCCATCAATATTTCCATGGCCCAGTACTGGCTCTAAGTGTGTATCAGTGTGGTGGACACATATTCTTGTGGAAATGCAGTTCCTCCTGAGGTCTGTACAGGTTCTGTCTGAAAGCAAACACACAACCAAGTCTTAGCTACGAAGTCTGAACAATCTCATAGATGAGCATCAGACATTTAAGTCAGGAAATCCTAAACCCAGCTGATACGTTTCCTCAGCAGATTTAGATAATGAAGTGGGAACTAATTCAAGGAAATCCTATGACCTATATTATACTGAAGGCCAGACTAAACAGTCTTACCAATGCCTTATAGCTTTTAAATCTATGGATTCAGAAGGATTGTCTTTCTGAATCTTCAAGTGATTCACTGTATATTGCCTTTTCTTTTCTCTTTCGCCATCTGAAAATGTGTACAACTTCCTGATTATATTTTACAATGATACTGTAAAGATTAAATAATGAACAACTACATATTACTTGAAACATGTGAAACACTGTAAGTGCTTAGTAACAGTAGTGCATTATCAAAAGACACTTCAAAAACCTGATGCATACAGTACTAACAAGAAGAAAAGCCCAAAGGGAAAAAAAAAAACCATACTGTGTTTGTCTGTAGTAAATGGTGTTATTTTTGAATTGTGAAATATGCTTGTGCTTGTTTGTTTTCAAAACACAAACTGACTGAAAGAAACAGTTACTGACCTGGTCACTGAATTAGTTCAGTGTTACAAAACATTAATTCAGGTTTCACCTGTGACTGTTTTAGGCTGTGCCTTTAAGACAGGGACAGTTGCTGAAACACTCTGGCTAAATGTTTTGGAATAATAACGAAAACAAGATATTCTAAACAAATTTCATTGGTAGATTGGTAGAATGCAACTTTAAGTTTTAGTTCAGTTTGAGTCTCAGTCTCAGTCAGTTCTGTCTGTGCCTGTCAGCCTGTCTGTTTCTGTCTCTCTCTGAAGCAACAGCTGCTGGACAGAGTCGACCTTGAATTAACAAAGACAACCAGGTAAGAAAACTAATTCTTGCACATGCTTTCAGCTAACGGAATTTCCTTCTTAATTATCCTTTTCTCTCTCTCTAACCCTTTTTAGGAAAAAAGGGAGGTAGGGAGGGAGAGGGGGGTACAGGAGGGAGAAACCCTGCTGGCTGGAGGAGGGGAAAAGGTCTTCTGTATTACGTTCATTGCTGTATATTTCTGTATCTATTGTAAATACTGTATATTGTGTACATATCCATCTGCATTTCATTCCTGCTTTGTAAATATAGCACATTCATCTGCTTCTCTGACTGAGTTAGTCATGGTTTCCTTGTGTGGAGGGGGAGAACTTTCTCTCACCACTACATCACCACAAGTTTAAGACACTCCATAGACTATAACAAATGAAGCTCCACATGCAAATACTTGCAAAGAAACTGAGGATGTAAAGAAACACATATGATTATTTTTTTTCTGCTAGCAATAATGTGCCAGTAGCCTACAGGAAAATAAATTAAATTTAAACTTGAACTTTTCCACTTTTTTACCAACTGTAAATGGACCCTTTCTTGTAGTAGCCTATGTGGTAGTAAGGAATATCAATGGAACAGGCCTTCAACAAGTACACAAGACAGCACCGAAACAGACACAGCTATGCTCATTTTTACCAGGCGGAGTTTCACCAACACATAAGTGCAATTGATATGTTTCGTATGTAGGATGTCTAGACAGTCTTAGTACAAGAAAGATGGCCTCCAGCACCAGGAATGTATCAGAACTAGCAGTTCCTGTGATCAGTTGATCCACAGCTGAACAGAAAGGATTATTTTATTTTCATATTCCCGAGCTCTCACAGAAGACACTATGCTAATAAAACTTTTCTGCCTGTGTACCTTTGCAATCAGGAATAGAAAGAATCAAGTCAAAAATTGAAAAACAAAACAAAACAAAAAACACCACACCATAGGAACCATGAAGTAAATTCTATGAATTGAGGATGGCAATGTCAAAGGACCATTCAGTGCATTCTGGACTCTCAGAGTATCACATAGGAAAACTTATCAGAAAACTGGAAAGCCATTAATTCATCCTCTGGAAAGGAAAACTGTACTGTAACATCCCTCCTTACTATGAGTTCCAGGTTCATACTTCAGTAAGAAAATGGACCACACAGGCCATAACAAAAATTGTTCAAACTCCATATTTAAGGATGTTACAATTTTAAGCTTTGTCCAGAAAAACCCACAACCAAAAAAAAACCACCAAACCACCCAAAAAAAAGCCCAAACATAAAAACCACACACACAAAACCAACCCCCCCAAAACAAACAAACCCTCAAACCAACAAAACCCTGTTTCAGACTATCTTTCTATTTGATGTCCTAATTTGCTAAATTTTGTTGCTCCTGAAGACGAAGTCCTATAGACAGCATATAACAAATATTCCACACCCCCAATACTCTTTAAGTAAATATTCTCTCAATGAAATTTTTTCTACATGTCACTACCAAGAAGAGACTGATTCCATAACAAAGTTTACTTCAGAAAAAAAAAAAAAAAGGGTAAGGAAAAGAAAACAAACAAACAAACAAAAAAAGGGCAAAGGGTGAAGGGCAAAGGAGAATGTATCTGTTCCCATGGACATCATTACACAGGCAAATACTCTTTTCAGGTAAACCTATTAAAACTTCTACCATTAATACCGGTGCCATTTATCCTAACAAGACACAGAATTTTCTTGTACTGAAAGGCAGTGTTCTACAAGTCAGATGGAGTTACAAACAAAGAAACAAAAACATATAAATAGATGGTTTAAATATTTCAGCACGAGAACTAAATATACATCAAAGGATCTAATTAGTAATGGATTCTTTTAACAGAAAAAAATTCAACAGGACAAAATGCAACAGTAAAACACAAGGACTTTGTTGCTATAACATGCTGCAGAATCCAAGCTAGGACAGTTAATATATTAAGGGGAGACAGATTTTTATTAATAATAGCAACAAATATTATTTTTTTAACCAATAACAACCCTAAAGCAAAGCTCTTAAGTTTACTTCATAGCTGTTGTTATTTTTCAAAACTCTTTTCATCATTTACACTCTGATTTTTTTCTTCCCCTTTTAACTCTGTGTTGTGATAGAATCAATACAAATCTGCTCTTAACATATCTGTCTCTGACCTGTATTTGTTTTAAGCTGTATCATTCATAATGGTGATCGATGGATAATGCTATTCTTCTTTATCCACAAAAAGCAGAGAGCATAAAAAGCACATATATTTTATGCCCAAGGTCAGGAGAAAATTAATGGACAAGAGCTACATAAAACAGAGTTCAAACTGAATGGGCTGAGTGCTCTCTACAGGGTACAGCCAAAGCAAGCAGTACAAAGCCCATTATACTCAAATGCTCTTGAAGCATTTCACGAGTGAAATTGTTTCCACAGGCTAATGCAAAAAAGTATGAAGCTTTAACTTTTCTGTTTCACAGATAGCCTAGAGATACTGAGTAAGTGTTTCTAGTCAGGATTTTATTTAGTATATTCCATTAATCAATCTTTACCGTAAGCCATAAACCCATTTGTTGTTTATGAGTAACATTGTACAAGCTACATTTGTCATTAGTGAACTTTACTTCAGACTTCTCTGTCCACTCTTTCAAAGTTGCCTGTCAAGATAAGTGAACAGCAGACCCTTAAGAAACCAACCAAATAAAAACACAGAAACAACCCAACAAAAAAACCCACCCAAACGTAAATGCCCCAAAGCATGAAATTAAAAAAGTAATGAATTAAACAATTATGTAAATATGCACCTTCTTACTATAAAATGAGTTAACAATTAAGAAATAATAACAAACTTTTTTCCACTACAAATGCAAAATAAGACTCAATTTAATTTCAACCAGAGACCATAGGAATGATAGAAAGAATGACAAAAATAACTTCCGTTAGATTATTACCTACATAGATTCCTAATATTTTCCTTCTTTACTCTGGTGAATCTTTCTAACAAAACCCTCCTCTATGTCCAGAAAATTGCCCAAGGATGTGAAGAGCAACCTGAAAGCAAAGTATGCAAATCAGCTGAATGAAGGCTGTGTCAAGCTGCTGAGTAGGGACACATAATAGAGCTTCTGTAAAAAATCATTTAGTTGTTCATGAAATAAAGTAGTCATGTCATATGAATTCATTAGAAACACTATCCTGGAGTGGTAGATGAACATGTTTCGTTGTTCATGCACTTAATAGACCAATGTTAAGAGAAAACAAAACACACAAAACAAACAAAGAAACAAAAAGAAACAAGAAAAAATCAAACTCCGCACAACAAAAACCCAACCAACCAACCAAAACCCGAACAATCAGAAAAAAAAAACAGAAACAAAACCAAAAACAAACCCTAAGAGCAGCTAAGCATGGATTACAGTGAAAAACTCACTGCTGACCACATCATCCTTTTTATCTTTTAATAACTTCCTGGACCAAGAACAACGTATAAAGCCAGCACTGAGCATAAGATTGCATAACATAAATTTGGAAAGCACCTGCATTAGAACAGAACACTATTTCTTCACAGTCTGTATCAGTAATTTTTCTGCTGCTGATACTCTGCTGAAAGAACTTAGATTTTAGCTTGAAGATAGGAGGTTGTAAGTTATATATGTAAACAAATGTTTTATCATTAATTAAAAAAAAACCAAACACATACTATATACTTTTCTTTCTGAAATATAATCTGGGGAAAACAACAAACATTGGAAAAGCAAGCTTTTCTCTCCAATGAAAAAATAAAAAAATAAACCCCCAAACTTAAAATCTGAGGTAAGCAACAAACAAATTCAACCAAAGTACTCAAAGTATTAAAATTTCAATTAGAAGCAAGAAAGACCAAAGCAAACAAACTGGCAAATTCTGCAAGTCTGGAGTGATCACACTGTGACACATGCATGTCAAACCCTCTGTATTAGGGCAATCCACCCAATTATTTCAGTAGGAAATTAGTCCAAGACATTCACAAGAGTTCATAAATGCTTCACATTCTGTTTATTCACTATTGGATCTAGCTTCCCACCTGCAATGTCGAGATAATACAGTGTGCTGCTGGATAATCAAATGCCATTACTGTATCTAGACAGAGAAGGTTTTATTCTGCTGAAGTACAGGCTTAAGTTTACTACTTTTTTATTTTATATTTACGACAACATGCAGTGACAAGCCAATTCTTTAATCAGTTTTTGGTCTGTGTTTTGCCTACTTCCTAAGACAAACCACAGGATAAAAAGAAAAATTATTTACTTGAACCTTAGTCTTGGAATTCTGCATTATTTCTGATTTTTTTACAGATCAGAAATCTGAAGGTCAAAACAGAATTACATACTCATGTTTCTCTCTGATGTAAATCGGCTATCTAAGAAATCTGTATTACTGTATTTTAATACAACATTTCCATATGGCCTCTAAATAACATAAACTAATTGGATTGGGATTAGTTTCTAGATTGTAATCAGCTGTGCCTTCTTTATGTTAAAAGTCTATTATTTTACTACATGTTATTTATGCCAAGCATGTAATAGTAATTGTTTATTACTATGATTAAATCCCAATAAGGAAAACCAAAATATCGTATTAGTTGACTGGTATTTACATTACTCAAAATAATTTTAATCATTCTAATTCTTTAATCTCCAAGGATGAAATATTTCTAATAAACACTGTAAAAATAGTGTTGAGACATTCTCAAAGTTAAAGTTTCATGCTGTTCATGTTGTGCTCTTCATTGCATTATAAATACCCTCTTAAAAAAAAAAAAAAGAAAAAAAAAAAAGGGACAGTTCTCTGCTGTTACCTCTTTGTGGCCAGCTGTCTGTAGCCAGCTCTCCACCGGACAACTCTACATGGCTAAGTTTACATACAGACAACTCTCTGCTCCACTGTCCCCCCACCAACCCTCCTCCCACCCTTGTAACAGAAAAAAAGAGGAGTTCAAAGGAAGGAATGTTAGTTTAAAGGAGCAATGTTAGTGTTCTTATCTTTTTCTCAAGGCCAGCCAGAAGTGATTATTGTCTCCCCAGCAGAACAGCTAAAACCAGAGAGGAAGAAAAGGAATGGAAGTGAAGTGAAATGTGAAAGAGTGTTAGGGTACATCTGCGTCCATCCCACATATTTTATCCAATTACTTTGTTTAGAATAATCTTTGGTTTTTCCCTTTACACCCAATAGTGAATTATTTATATTTTTCTACTTTTCTGCTCGAAATCTACAGCTAATTTTAAAGGCACAGCCTAAAACTGCCACACTTGGGAGGGATGGCATGTCAGAGCAGGGAAAGACCTTTAAGAGTCCTTTTCCTGAAGGATGAAGGAGTGTCAGAAACAACACATGATGGACTGACAGAAACTGCCATTCATTGTGCCCCTGTGCTGTGTCCCTGTGCTGCTTGTGGGTAGGAGGAAGAGAAATTGGGAGCACAGGTCAACCTGGGATGAAGGGACTAGTAGGAAGAAAGTGTTTTAAAGATGTGGCTCTAATTCTCATTATTCTACTCTGATTTCATTGGCAGTTGCTGGTGATTTTATGGTTTGCATTAAACTTTGTTGTTTTCACATGTGGAGTCCATTTTTAGCCCTTGACTATAACTGGCAAGTGAGTTATCATTGTCCTTTGTCTTGAAACTTGACTTTTTTTCTCGTATTTTCTTGTGGTGAAGGCACATTCTGCCCCGATACTAGATCTGGTCCCAACATGTGGACAGGTTTCTCCTCCTTCAGGAGGAAGACAAAAGCAAAGGCATTAGCCAGGGCAGCAGGCACTCAGCGCATGCAGTGCTTGTGCGATTACCAAGTATGGGCATAATTCCAGCTTCACGCTTTCTATAGGCTGAAGCCAGTTGTCTATGAGAGTGCCCATTGGTCAAACCCAGCCTCGAGGAATCTACAAGTATTACCCCTGTTGGTAAACAAGTTGCCCCCTCTTTTATTTTGTCTCTGTACTTGCTCGAAAAAGCAGCTCTTGAGCCACAGCCTCTGCCATTGAGCTTGTTGTTGATAGCTTCTATCATACATGCACGCATACTGAAGCCTCTGCATTGTGAGAAGCATTCTGATCGTGAGGATCACCCCACAGGGAGGACCTTCGCTGAGCCCGAGAAGCCAGCATCGCTACAGCCAGTTGTACAGACTGGGAGAGCCCATCGTGCTACCGGAGGACTGGACCAGCCCCCAAGGGTAAGATCTGCCCAGCTGTCGGGGAGAAGGGACTTGATTGAGACCAAGTCCACATATATCTAGCCCCGCCATAGCGGGAGAAGAGCTGCCACGTGTGCCGCTCTGAGCCCTGTAAACCCCAGGGAAGATTAAAGCATTGTTTGTGCCTATACTGCACTGGACCCGGCACCATTCTGAGAGTCCTGCTGTTCCTTTAAGGCCAGTAACCGGCAACTATCGCCCCGCCCTGCCGTGCGAGCCGACTCCCAGGGCCAATCCCACTGGCCGAACCCAACCAGGACCTATTCCTATTGTCTGGAGGGAACCGACTGAGTCCTGAAGGGAACCTGCTTCTGAGCTAAGCCCAGGTTCCAGCATTCCCTCTCCACTGCTGCGGAGAGAGGAGACAGTACCCACAACCACCGTCCAACACGACTAGGAACCGGTCCAGCAGCAGTAGTCAGCCGGACCCCCACCTTGCTACAAACAACATCTACAGAGTATCTCCCACGTGCTTTCCATCCACTAGCACTCAGTTCAAAGTATCCGCGTGTAGCACAGTCATCGCTGACGCACAGAAAGATTGTAATATTGCTGTATATAGCCAGAAGCCGCCCGCGTTCCGCCGAGTCGCCCTCTAGTGGCCAAGCGGCAGAACTGCACCCTCTATTATATAAAATCTATAGTTTGTAGATAGTTTAATTGAGTTTTAATCATAAGACTAAGCCACTTATGGAATGTATTTCACGAACGTGCACTAGAACATGTTTATAAGTTATTGATTCATCAGTTATTAAGAATTTGATAATTATTTCATAATTCATATTTCATATTAATATATTTAATAACCTCTTCACAACATTTCTCCACCCCATCCACTAAGGTAGGGGAGTAGGAGTGAGCAAGCATCTGTGTGGGACTTAGCTTCTGGCTGGGTGGGCCTAAACCACAACAGTAAAAAAGGCAGGTAGCTATGGAGTACTCTGATTATAATCATCAGCATTGCTCTTTCTACAGTTAATTCATGATTAATTGTGTTCAAAAAGCTTTCTGGAAACTATAAATTAGGGTAACAGAATTGAAATGCACCCAAAGCAAGTCAATATATTCTATTTTTTCAAGAGAATGTCATGGGAAAGAAGTATACAATTTTTGAAATAATAAAAAATAATAGATAATGAACATATATTATATTCTATTACTTTGTTAGTTTATTTCCCAATAAGAAAAGGGAAAAACTGACAAAGACCCTTGGCAAGAAGCTTTGTAATTACATTATTACTGTAAGAGTTCATGGCAATATATTAATTATGTTCTTCTTTCTTCCCTTTTTGCTTTAGCAAAACCACTTATCTTTTCCACTTCAAGATTTGACTGACTGCAGCCCTCAACAGATGCTAAAGAATTAATTCCATAGATCTTCCCATTTTAATTTAACTTCAGCAGTTCTCAGATGCACTAGATGTAAATGAGGGAGACAAACTAGCAATATCGTGTATATAGTGCATCAGATGCAAGAAGGAAAGTGTCTTACATAAATTTGTAGACAATTCAGCAACCTATCTAGCCATGACTTAAGCAGCAGTAAGAGTTCAAATGAGTTCCAGGATTGCTAAGCTCTTTTCTATTATTCATAAACCATGTCAACCACTTTTGCTTCAGGTGGCAAACACAGAATGATCTCTGTCCTTGAATCAAGATGACATTTCATAGAATCACAGAATGGTCTGGGGTTGAAAGGGACCTTTGAAGATCATCTAGTCCAACCCCCTCTGCAGTCAGCAGGGGCAGCCTCAACTCGATCAGGTTACTCAGAGCCCTGTTGAGCCTCGCCTTGAGTATCTCCAGGGATGGGCCCCCTAATACCTCTCTGGGCAACATGTTCCATTGTTCCACCACCCTCATAGTAAAGAACTCGTACTTCAAATTCAATCTAAATCATCTGTTCTCTAGTTCAAAGCCATTGCCCCTTGTCCAATCACTACAGGCCTTTGCAAACAGTCTCTCTCCATCCTTCTTATAGGCCCCCTTCAGGTACTGGAGGGTTGTGATTAGGTCACCCCAGAGGCTCCTCTTTTCTAGTCTAAACAACCTCAACTCCCTCAGAAGTGCTCCAACCCCCTGATTACTTTTGTGGCCCTCCATTATTTTGTGGTCCTCCAGACCCTCTCCATGAGGTCCATGTCCTTCCTGTATTGAGGGCTCCAGACCTGGATGCAGTACTCCAGATGAGGATTCACCAGAGCAAAGTGGTAGAATCACCTCTTTGGATCTACTGGCCACACATCTTTTGATGTAGCCCAGGATGTGATTTGCTTTCTGGACTGCAAGCACACACTGTCTGCTCACGTCCCACTTCTCATCCATCAGCACCCCCAAGTCCTTTTTCACAAGGCTGCTTTCTAACACCTCATCCCCCAGTCTGTACTAATAGTGAGCATTGTTCCAGCCCAGGTGCAGCACCCTGCAGTTCTTGCTGAAGCTCAGGAAGTTCACCTGGGCCCACCTCTCCAGCTTGTTCAGGTCCCTCTGGATGACATCCCATCCCTATGGAGTACTGACAACACCACTCAGCTTGGTGGCATCTGCAAACTTGCTGATGGTGCACTCGATCCCACCATCTATATCATTGATAAAAATACTAAGCAACACTGTATAGCTCATATAAGGCATTTTTCATGTATGCTAGAAAGAAAACATATTTTCCTTGTAGTGATAGTACACTGATGACCTATGGTTTGTTCATCAAAAGGCTACGATAATTGACTCAATATATCAAACTCTTTCATGCAGCCAGATCCACTTACACACAGACTTCTACTTTCAAAACCCATACACTCTAATTTTTAATACCCAAGATTATGATCTTTTACCCACACAGAGAAGACAAAGTAACAGAGAACTAGCACAAAAGCAGAAATTCTGACTAGTAACACTTTGACAAAATTTATTCCAGCAATGTTGCAGAAGGTCTCTGTGGTGGATGTGTAAAATATTAAAGGAAGTAACTGTTGATACAGCACACAGAGCAACTGTGAGGTTACCAAAGAGCTCCCTGTGTCAGTCATCCTGTTAGAAGTAACTCCTCATAATAAACAGGATTTATAAACACTATCAACCCCTTACTTCAACACAATCATCTTTCTTCTCTGTACTACAATACTGACGTTCAGAATAAGGTAAAGATCCTAATTATTTATAATCTTTTACCACTTTCTTAGTGATTTTAGTTCTGCAGATTTTTCTTAGTATTTCATCTGACCTGAGCTGCTAAAACATAGTCTTATACTCAGAGAAAGGGGCTACAAATGGTTGACCATTAATCCTGAAACTGTTTGGGTAAAGTAAATGACAATACATAGTCAACTATGGACTTACCACAGAAAACAAAACAAAAAAAACACAACAAAACCCCACTGACCAAACAAGAACCCCACAACCCACAGAAACTCATGCATCTTTAAAGCCACACGAAATAACGGTAATTGTATAAATTCTATCAATAAAGTATTAAGAAAAGCACATTTCAACTTTTCATTCTTGTCTAACAATAACAGGAGGTCAGTAATACTGGAGTAAACTATTCCCAAATTTACATCCAATAATTAATTTATGATTCCTGTTGCCTAAAATAATCCTGTCTTCTTGATGTAGAAAACCATAATAAAATATAGCAAAACAACAGACAAACCTTGACTAAAGGAGAAGATGGGCAGAGATTTAGTCAGGTAAAGAAGACATTATTTCCTCAATGCTCTGTACAACAACCAAAGTCTACAAACAATGTAAGAAATCTAACTGCCATTTAAAGGTGGGAACACTCAGAATCATAGAATTATTCTGGCTAGAAAAGGCCTCTAAAATTCATCCTTAAACCTAAACTCACCGTGGCCATTAAACCACATCCTTAAGTTCCCGAAGACATGTTTTTTTTATAGCAGCTCCAGCTGTGACTCCATCAGCTCCATGGGTAGCCTATTCTAATGCCTGCCAGTCTTTCCATATAGAAATTTTTTCCTAATATCTAATCCAAACCTCCTCTGGTGCAACTTGAGGACACTTCCTCGATTTCTATCACTTCTTACTAGGAAGAAGAGACCAACCCCCACCTCACTAAAACTGCCTTTCAGGTAGTTGTAGAGAACAATGAGGTGTCCTTTCAGCTGTGTCTTCTCCAGACTAAACAATCCCAGTTCACTCAGCCATGTCCTGAAGTGCCATTTATACATGTTTTTTGAACAACCTCAAGGATGGTGACTCCACCAACTTCCCTGGGCGGCGTGTTCCATAGCTTGACCACTCTTTCGAGAAAGGAGTTTTCCCTAATATCCAATCCAAATCTCCCCAGGCACAGTTTCAGACTGTTTCTTAGAGCTAGTTACGTGACAGAAGATATCAACACCCACGTCTTTTCAAGCACTTGTAGAGACCAATCAGGTCTCCCCTCAGACTCCTCTTCCCTAGACTAAACAATCCCAAGGGGCCCCAAACTGTACAGAGTATTCAAGATGTGGCCTCACCAGTGCCAAGTACAGGGGCATGGTCACTTCCCTATTCCTTCTGGACATGCTCTTCCTGATACAGGCCAGGATGTCACTGGCCTTCTTGGCCACCCAAACACACTGCTGACTCACATTCAGCTAGTTGTCAACCAGCACCCCCAGATCCTTTTCTGCTGAGCGTATTTCCAGCCACCTTGCCCCAAGTCTGTAGCTTTGCATGGGACTGTTGTAACCAAAGTGCAGAATCTGACACTTGTTCTTGTTAGACCACATAGAACTGATCCCAGCCTATCCATCCGGCCTGTCCATTAGTATCTTCGGACTCATTCTTTGAGCAGATCAGCACTCCCACCCAATTTGGTCTTGTCTGCAAGCAGTCTCCTCATCTAGATCATTTATAGAGATATTAAAAAGAACTGTCCCAAATATTGAGCCCTGGGGAACACAAACACCACTTGTGACTGGCCACCAACTAGATTTAATTCCTTTCATCACCACTGTTTGGGTCTCACTATCCAAGCAGCTTTTAACCCAGCAAATCATTCACCCATATAACAGTACAGTATCACAGTATCACCAAGGTTGGAAGAGACCTCAAAGATCATCAAGTCCAACCTGTCACCGCAGACTTCATGACTAGACTATGGCACCAAGTGCCACGTCCAATCCCCTTTTGAACACCTCCAGGGATGGTGACTCCACCACCTCTGTGGGCAGCACATTCCAACGGCGAATCACTCTCTCCATGAAGAACTTTCGCCTCACCTAGAGCCTAAACTTCCCCTGGTGCAGCTTGACACTGTGTCCTCTCATTCTGGTGCTGTTTGTTAGAAAGACCAACCCCTTCCTGGCTACAACCACCTTTCAGGTAGTTGTAGAGAACAATGAGGTCTCCCCTGAGCCTCCTCTTCTCCAGGCTAAACAATCCCAGCTCCCTCAGCCTCTCCTCACAGTGCTTGTGCTCAAGGTCTCTCACCAGCCTTGTTGCCCTTCTCTGGACACGTTCAAGTGTCTCAATGTCCTTCCTAAACTGAGTGGCCCAGAACGGGACACAGGACTCAAGGTGTGGCCTAACCAGTGTACAGTACAGGGGCACAATGTCCTCTCTGCTCCTGCTGGCCACACTATCCCTAATGCAGGCCAGGATGCTATTGGCCTTCTTGGCCACCTGGGCACACTGCTGGCTCACGTTTAGGCAGCTGTCAATCAGCACCCCCAGGTCCCTCTCTGTTTGGCAGCTCTGATTGGCTAAGCTTCAAATCACTTTTCTGCCAGTGGTCATTTTTGTTTCAAAAGCAGTTAAATAGAGGGGTTCTTTTGTAACGCTTCTCTTTTTTCCTCTTGGCTTCTGCCCATCTCCCTCCGGTGCTCATCATACAGTTTCAGGTTTACTTTCAGAGTCTGGACAACGTGCTTGAGTCCTATTTTACTTTTCCTTGGCTTTATAAAAGTATACCTAGAACAGAATTCTGGATTATAAATTTTCCTGACTGCTGCTCTCAACACCACCTCTTGGACTGATCAGAATTTTCTGGACTGTATGTTGCTTCCATAAATGATCCTGATTATCGACTTCATAAAAGCATATTGGACATTAATTTTCTTCTTTCTGCCTTTGCTCCTCACTCTCCCTTCGAGTTTGATATCAGAAGTATAGTTACTTTAATCGATCCTTCCTCTACCTAAAGTGTTCATATCATTAGTATTACCAGCGATTTGTGTAATAATTCCCCACTGGATACACGAATCTGAACAAATTGTAAATAAGTTTACTGACGTTTGGTGTGGAAGTTCTTTATTAATAAATTTATTAATAGTTTTATTAATCGTCCCACTTATGAAATGTTAGTAGCATCCTTACGATCATAACAACATCTGACAAGCAAACACAAATATTTAAAACACTATCCTTCTTCCCAGCTACACAGGTGGCAGTGTGGATGTCTACTCTGCCAAGGAACACCTCTTCCCCTCCTCTTACTCTTCTACTCTTGCTATTCCCTGTTTTCTTTCCCACTCTGTTTCTGTTCCACCCTTCTCTGCCTGTCTGGTATTTTTTCCTTTGCTTTAATACATTTTCACAAGAACTGTGTGCTACCTGCTTTGCTCATGGGCTCAACTGTATACTGCAGTGGGTTGCAGAGCCAGCTGCAACCAGGTGTGTCCAGTTCTTGTCCCATCTTACAAAAGCTACACCTGCAGTCACCCCACTGCCAAAACCTTACCAGATACACCCAGTTGTATTTTAAATTCCAATCTAGCAACACTAACCTGAATTACAAGATGTAAAATTCAGTGAATTTTGTCACAGAAATGAAAAGTGGTGAACCAGGGTTTTATTTTACCAGCATTTGGCCACAGCTTGTTGATGTAGCTTTCAGATTGTTGCAGGTGCTCATAAGAAGTCTCGCCATTTGGGTCATCTTTCAAATAACATGAATTCAGAAGCACATAGCTACTGGTCACACCCTGATAGTGTAGATACTGACACAGCTGAAACAAGAGCTGTATTTTGCAGCTCTGTAATTTGAAGTATGTGAAGTAGATACTCTCCTATGCAAGCCACCATATATATCCTCTACACCTCAAATTTGTATTTTCATTGCATTTGAGTTGTGCACATACCGACACTCTATTTTCCCGCTGTCTCTCTATTCCCCTATTTCACTTTGTCTCTCCAAAATGTTTGAAACAAACACAAATTATATTTACTTTAAGGGTCTTTCAGGTTACTCCAAGGGCTGCACATATTGGGAGATGAAAAAAGAATAAAATCCTGGAAAAAGAAATGTTGTAAATATATGATGGGGTTTTGTTTTTTTATTGATGTGCATTAGCAAAGGCAACAAAAATAAAGCTATTATACAATATATTTAAAATTACTTAGAAAACCAGTAATATTTTTAATGAAAAACACTGACTGGATTACCACCATTAAAAAAATGAGCAAGCTAGCAATGCAGTATGTAACATTCAGTTATGCCTCATCAATTTGTTTATAAAAGTAATGTTAAAACAAGATCTCAAGGCCACTATAAAATCTCATTTTTATAAAGTTTCTGGAGATAAAGCAGATGTTAAAGGCACTTCCAACCCCTGACATCCTGTGATCCTGTGATCCTTTAAAATATATTATGAAAGGAATGCAATAATAAGAATTGAATGTTTTTGGCTTAATGCCTCGTATACAAAATATGTACATGCATTTTTTGCTTTAAAAGTATAGTGATCTTACCTCTGTCCTGCTCAGATACATATGTCCATGCTCTGCTGAACAGGCAAGAGATCAACCATGTGGCGTATTTTTGCCTTAAGAGTGTCAAGAAAATTTGAAACAACAGAATTTTTGCAAAGCATTTGAAAGGCGATAGCTAACTACCACAAACAACACAAAGCTCCAAACAAGCACTGAGCACACTTGGTCTCACGTTTCTTCATCTGACAAACACTTGTATGCATCAAAGAGTCAAAGCACTGTCCATTCTGGACCCAATCACCACCGCGCTTGTCTGACCTGTTGTGCTGGGATAGTTCATTTTCTTCATAGTAGGTGGTGTGAGGCTATGTTTTGCACTAGTGCTGAAAACAGTGTTGAAAATATAGAGACATTTTGATTATTGCACAGAAGTGCTTATGGTGTCAGTCTTTCCTGTTTTTCACACCACCACACCCGTCAGTAGGCTAGGGTTGCACATGAAGCTGGGAAAGAGGAATGGCTGGAACAGACAATCTCAACTGACAAAAGGGATATTCTATACCATATGGCACCATGCTCAGCATACAAAGCTGCGGGAAGACAGAGTGTGGGTCATTCAGAGTGAGCAAACAGCTGTGTGGTGCTCAGTTGCTGGCTAGGTCTTAAACCACATCATCTGAGGCTGGGATCAAGTGCTCACAAAAATATTCTATTCACTACCTGTATGTTGTGTTTTCTTCTCTTATCACACATTCCATTTTCACACTTATTTGATAGTGGTAAACAACCATCACATTACCCTTCACAGGAACAGTATTAGTAAGGAAATAAATGAGACTGTAAGTCTGTCTACAGCAGTCATACTTTTGTAGTCCACCATTCCTTGCTTAGCTTGCCACAATGGGACATGTATCTGATAAAGACACTTTTTGATGGTCCCTGACAAGTACATTACACACAGTCTCTCCTATGCAGAGAGGAAGAAACAAGATCCTATGTGATTTTGTGGCAAGAAATTTCAGCTATGCATATTTAAAAAAAGCTATAGTGATTTTTAGTGGTAGGAACTTTTAGTAGTCCTTATACTAAACCTCAAAAAATACACAGAAAATAAGCACAATCATTTAGAAGGAGAATAAAATGGACAAGACTGTAATGCTATAACCCAGTGATTTTGGTATGGAACTGATATTAACAGGCTTCCAACTGGATTTGTAAGGCCCGGCATTGAGGATTGTCAGGTTTCCTCTGCCTGAATATGCCAGTAGCTTCACTTTAACTTGATTTAGTTGTGACAATTTTAATCTAAAAGGTGAGTATCACTAATTTGCTTTACTTTTGATCACCTTTGAATGTTACAGATGTTCTTTTTTATACAGATTCATAACAAGATGCTACTTTGTGCAGAATAAGGTATTTATACTTTAATGAAATGGCAGACAAATGCCGTCTTGGTACAATAACAGAGGCCTAAAGAAGTGGAGACATGGTACAGATGAGCACAGACATGTGCATGCACAAAAAAAAAAAGGGGGGGAGTGTGGGCAGCCAGGTACTGCAGACCCCAGACAGCTATGGTGCTCATTTAATAGAACTACAGGCCTGCAGCTGAGTACCAATGTAAAAAAGGAAATAGCACCTGACATCCACAAAAGGCATGGTATCATAATAAAATCAGATACAATATAAATGTGTAACCTGGTAAAGAAACAGTACAGTGCAAAAGTGTGCTAGCAAACATTTTAAAATAACTTCTCATGGACCCCAGAATGAAAAAGAAGGTTTAACATTAATTTTTTATTTCTCAGACATGTGAAGGATGAGAACTTGCAGTACAGCCCATACTGCCAGACAGAAGCCATCAACCTTGAGACTCTAGAGGAGCACTGAAAAATGCGATCGCATCACCAGAAAAAGTGGAAATAAGAGGGACTGTTTGTATAACAAACTAAACTGTATGAATTTTTTTTATTTTTGTGTTCATGTATCTATTATGTTTGGGTTTTGTGTTTTTTTTTTTATTCTGTTATGTAATAGCTAACTTTTGAATAGCAACATTTAATTGATTATACTGCTAGGACTTGAATTATACTAACAGTAATTTCTGCTCTGTACATATAATATCCTTTTCATACATTAAGAGCCTGACCCTTTCACTTGAAAGGACAGAAGTCCATAGATAAAGTAGAAAATCATGACCTAGGAAAACTTTAATATAATCCATTTGAATCTAAAATATTTTTTATATTATTGTAACCCTTTCTGAGAGCAAAACAAGTTTATCAGAATATACATTGTGGTCCAAATATACTTCTGCATCACCTGAGAGCCAAAAGTCCTGGTAATACTTGAATTAATATATGTTCACATGTTTTATTAACCTCAGCGTTTATTTTGCTATTAAAAATGCAGAAATGCTGTTTGCAATATAAAACCCTGAGAGATTCTGTAATGCATTTTCCATGCCTTTCACATTCTTCCCTCTGTTATTTTTGACTTGTAAGTAAAGTTAATAACATCTATAAATATCATGCTCTTTTAATGCAGCTTCCAAATGAATCTCATTATGATGTAGTCTTTCAAGAAAAAAATTGTATCTTAACAGCAGAAGTCACTCACATGCCTTCACTTAGAAAGAAATAAGGTTCAAAATACAATTTAGAAATAGGACAAACACCCTTTACATCATAGTATCATAATATCAATCAAATGTCAAACAAACAAAAACAAATTAGAAAAAAATCTATACCATAACACAGAATCTCAACAGCAACTGAAATGAAAAAAAGGAGCTCAGGATAAGTTACAGCTGCTTCTGTAGTCCATAAAAACACACTTTATAGTAAATAAACTTACTGTTTCTAAATATGCTATACTATAGCTCAGACATAACTTGACACCTATGATGTAACAGATAATACATCAATAGAGAATGCATCAAAGAGAATAGATAATGCATCAGTAGAGAATCCATCAAAGAATGCATTGTGCAAAGTTACCTTCATCTGAAAACATGCATTTTACTACCATATCCAGATTTTTTTTTCATTAGCATGAATGGAATCTATATGAAAACACACACAGGCAAGAAGATATTTAATATGCTGTTTCACATCCCTCAACTGGCTTTAAATTTAGAGTTTATTCCTGTTTCATACACTGACCCATATGGGATTATCTGTAGAACTCTCATGTACAGTAACTTCACCCCTCTCTTTTCCTTCAGGAATACAATCTTTTTCACAACTAACCCATGCCGTATGAATGTCCTCTCATCTCCTCTCTTCCTCCTCCACCACCACAATAAGGTAGCTTTTTTTTCCCCAAAAATTTCTGAGAAATATAAAGAAATGCTATAATTTCTCAGTGATACTTCCCTGCCTCCCCTCCACCCCCCCAAATTTTCTAGAATATAAAAGAATCAGACTTCCAAAGAGTAACCAGAATAATGCATGTGGGTTTAAGACTGCATCTACAGAAGTGCTATCAATAAAATCTCTATTTCACTATGAAATACAACAGAGGTCCTAAGTTTTAACTAGCCTGTTTTTATGAAATGTTGAGACTGCTATGGATAAGATCAAATATATATTTTTTAAAAAATATTTTAGTTTTTTTTTTTGCACCCTTATTGTCTTTTTTAAGAAGGATGAAAAGTTCAGCTGCAGAACAGAGATATGCTTAGCAATACCCTACTATCTGCTTATGATTAAAACCAAAGGATTATATTCTCTCTACCACTTCCATAAAAGGCTTTGATTCCTACATTTGCTAATTTATAAGACTTAGGCTTCCTGCACAGTTCAAATATTTTTTCAAATACATTACATGAGATACTTTTAAGCATAAAACATTCCAAAATTTTAATTCTGTTCTCATGAATCCTTACGTCAAGATTAGCACTGAAAGAGGAAAAAAAAGAAATTATACCTAGTACTGACTGACATGAGTCTTTTCGCTGATGAACACATCACTTACTTCAAAGGTAACAGATTAAGACTTTCCCGTTTGGTTTTAACTGGCTGACAGAAAACCTTCAAAATGACAGTATCCAACATGCTTATTAACAGTAGCAATGCTCTCTCATGTACCGCTTATGTGTGTGTTTTTGATAGAGCAACATTATGGAACAGTAAGTGAAATTAAAGCCAACAAGTTATAGAATCATAGAATCATGGGATCATTAAAGTTAGATAAGACCTCCAACACCAGCTATTAACCTAATGTGGTGGTGAGAGAAAGTTCTCCCCCCACACACAAAGAAACCACAGCTAACTCAGTTGGAGAAGCAAATGAAATAAGCTGTATTTACAAGCAGGAATGAAATGCAGTGAATATGTACACAATATACAGTATTTACAATATATACAGGCATATACAGCAATGAACGTAATACAGAAGACCCTTTTCCCTCCTCCAGCCAGGAGGGTTCCCCCTCCTGTACCTATGTCTCCCTCCCTACCTCCCTTTTTTCCCAAAAAGGGTTAGAGAGAGAGAGAAAGGCAATTAAGGAGAACATTCTGTTAGCTCAAAGCGTGTGCAAGAATTAGTTTTCTTATCTGGTTAGCTTTGTTAATTCAAGGTCGACTCTGTCCAGCAGCTGTTGCTTCAGGGAGAGAGACAGAAACAGACAGGCCGACAGACACCGACAGAACAGACTGAACTGACTGAGACTGAGACTTAAACTGAACTAAAACTTAAAGTTGCATTCTACCAATCTACCAATGAAATTAGTTTAGAATATCACGTTTTGGTTATTATTCCAAAACATTCAGCCACAGTGTTCCAGCAACTGTCCCTGTCTTAAAGGCACAGCCTAAAGCGGTCACACCTAATAATACCGAGTCCACTAAACCATGTCCTTAAGTGCCACATCTATAGCTTTTTAAAAATCTCTTCCAGGAACAGGTATTCTGTGACTTCCCTGGCAGCCTTTCCAATGCTAAGGTACACTTTTGGTGACGGAAGTTTTCTTAATATCCAGTCAGAATGTCCCCTGGCACAATTTGAGGCTGTATCCTCTTGGTTTATTGTTTATTACTTGGGAGAAGAGACCAACACCCACATACCTTCAGGTAGTTGTAGTGAGAGTACCTGAGCCTCCTCTCCTCCAAACTAAGCAACCCCAGTTCCCTAAACAATGCCTCATATGCTTTAGATCTTTCCGTACCTTCATTACCCTTCCCTGGACATGCTCCTGCACCTCAGTCTTTCTTGTAGTGAAGGGCCCCAAACTGAACACAGTATTTGAGGTGCAGCCCCATGACAGGCCCTTCCCTACTTGTTCTGGTCACACTATTCATGATAGAGGCCAGGATGCTGTTGGCCTCTGGGTCATGTTCAGTTGTCTGTCCCTCAACACTCCCAGGTCCTTTTCCACCAGGCAGCTATCCAGTCACTTTTCCCCAAGCTTGCAGAATTACATTGGGTTGCTGTGAGCAAAACGTAGGACCCAGAACATGACACATATTTATGCGTAAGAACAGTTTCGAGTATACAGAGGGAGAATCACAGACATATTTTGCTGGATTGTAGAAATAAGGATTTTCCTAAATTTTAGGTAGCACTAAGATATGTAAACCTAACTTGCAAATGAAACAAGGTATTTAAACTCAAAATTTTATTTTACAAGTGTGTTTTTCAGTAGTCCCACTAAATCTGGCATAATTTACAAGTCAATCTTTTACCCCCATAAGTTCATTTTGTAATTATTTTATACTGCTCATATCTTTAATGAAGCCTATCTTATCTGAATAGCTACCAACAGTTGGTTATAACTGAAAGATCACAGTGAGGCAAGAAAAAAAATCAATATTGTATATGCCTGCACTACCATTTTTCAAAAAAATAAAAATAAATAAATGAAGCTTAGAAATTCCTTCATTCAATAATTGGTGTTTTAACACAACTCTGTTGTTCTTAGTGCTTCTGCTTCTAAAATGTATTCTGATTAGCCTAAAGATATTGTATCCAAGTTACTCAGCATTTATGTTTTAAATTTCATTACATGTATTACTTTAACCAAAGTCCAAAGTATTATAGCTATGCTATGTACGGTCTCAGCCCTGTAACGCTATGTGCCAATATCTGAAACCTCTATGTTAGAAAACATGCTGACATCAGGAAGAGAGAACATGAAATCTGGATTATTTTCCTGTTAAACTTTACACTGGGATGTGAGAAAATAAAAATCATACTGATTAGGTTAAAGTTACCCACATGCTTTAGAAAATGATACTGCATTTGGGAGCTGAGGATACATGTAAGGTTTATGCCTTACACTGATGCATAGCATAGTTTAAAATGTGCAAAAGACAAAGACATAGAGCTAAGAAAATGGCTGCTAATAGACTTATTTAAGAGAAAAGACTCATGGGGAATTTATTCATTCTACTTCTAATCTACGACCCTCTGGCTTTCTCATACAATCCCCAGACAACTCATTAAGTCCAGAAATAAAATGAAGGTTGGGCAGGGTTGCTTCCTCAACAGACTAGTTAAAAACCTATCAGGGCAAAGGCTGAAATGAAATGACATGCATTGTCAGCTGTATGTATGCCATCAGCTGCTTCCCTCAATTATCTAGTCATACTGTAAATGTAAAAAAGTGCATTCCATGTTGTTCCTATTGCCCCATATGACAGCTGCTATCCATACAATGAGAAAGAAGTAGACATTATTAGCAGTTTTGGTATCTGAAACATTTACTAACATATTTCCAGGCTACTAGAAACTCCACAACTTTATTTTCCTCTGTCTAGGATGAAGGCTTTTATGGTATTGCATTTTAAAATGCCTTGAAATGCCAGTAAAGTAGCCTTTGATTTTTATGTTTGCTTCATTCTGTCATCTGTACCTCAAAGTGCCATGTTGGGGAGATTCACAAATCATATCAATGAGATTCTTTGAAAGCAGTCATGAAGCATTTAATTTGTAAAATTATGATAGTTTTTGTAACTGCTGTTGTGAAACAGCTGTTACTGAGAAACAAAGAAAGTCCTGTAAGGGCAAAATACTCCACTAATTACAACATGTCTTAAAACCAGACTGTATTTGTAATATCAAAAGTAAAAATATATCTCTTCTGTTGCTTGTTTGGGGCTTTTTCATTGGCTGGTTGATGTTTGGTTTTGGGTTTTTTTTGATTGGTTGGTTGGATTTTAAGGATATTATTCTTTGCAGATGCTTTGCTTGCATTCACTTGCATTAAAATCAGAGGGAGTGCCAATAAAACTGACTTCCTGGTTGGAATCTGTTATAGATCACCCAACCAGGATGAAGAGCTTGATGAAATATTCTACAAGCAACTGGAGGCTGTCTCAAGATCATCAGACCTTGTGCTTGTGGGTGACTTTAACATGCCAGACATCTGCTGGGAACTTAACTCAGCACAGAGGAGGCAGTCCAGAAGGTTCTTAGAATGCATGGAGGACAGCTTCCTCATGTAGCTGTTAAGTGAGCCTACCAGAGGTCAGGCCCTGTTTTTCTCAAATAGAGAAGGGCTGATGGGAGATGTGATGGTAGGAGGCTGTCTAGGGTGCAGTGACCATGAGATAGTGGAGTTTTCAATATGCAGGGAAATAAGAAGGAGCAATACCAGAAACCTTACTTTGGACTTCCAGAGGGCAGACTTCAGCTTGTTTAAACAACTAATTCAGAGAGTACCCTGGGTAGCGGCCCTTACGAACAAAAGGATCTAGGATGGTTGGACCTACTTCAAACAGGAACTCTTGAAGGCACAGGCACAGGCTGTGCCCTTGTGCTGAACGATAAGCTGGCAGGGAAGGCACCCAGCTTGGATGGGCAAGCAGCTCTCATGTAGGAGAAAACTTAGAGACGCAAAAGCCCAGTTAGAAGTTAATCTGGCCACTTCTGTGAAAGACAATAAAAAGCACTTTTATAAATACATTACTGCTAAAAAGAGGGGCAAGAAGAACCTCCACTCTTCATTGGACCTGGAGGGGAACATTGTAACTAAAGATGAGGAAAAGCTGAGGTTCTAAATACCTTTTTTGCCTCCATTTTCAACAACAAGGCAGGAGGGCTTCAGGATAACTGGCCTCCAGAACTGGTAGATGGGGTCAGGGAGCAGTGTAGTCCCCCTGAAATCCATGAGGAATTAGTTAGGGACTTGTTGAGCCACTTGGATACTCACAAGTCCATGGGACTGGATGGGATCCATCCTAGGGTGCCGAGAGAGCTGGCAGATGAGCTGGCCAAGCCACTCTCCATCATTTTTTAACAGTCCTGGCTCACCGGAGAGGTCCCAGATAATTGGAAACTGGCCAACGTGAAGCCCATTCACAAGAAGGGCAAGAAGGAGAAACCTGCACCTCCAGGATGGCCAGCATGGATTTAGGAAGAACAGGCCCTGCATCACAAAACCTGATCTCCTTCTATGATCAAGTGAAGCGCCTGGTGGATGTGCAGTGTCCCCCAGGGATCAGTGCTAGGCCCAATCCTATTAAATATCTTTTATTGATGATCCAGATGAGGGGATTGAGTCCACCATCAGTGAGTTTGCAAACACCACCAAACTGGGAGCAGGTGTTGATCTGTTAGGAGGGTAGAAGGGCTCTGCAGAGGAACCTCGACAGGCTGGACAGATGGGCAGAATCCAAGGGCATGAGATTTAACACATCCATGGGACCCGATGGGATACACCCACGGGTGCTGAGAGAACTGGCAGATGAGGTTGCTAAGCCCCTCTCTATTATATTCCAAAAGTCATGGCAGACTGGGGAAGTCCCCACAGATTGGAAAAGGGCAAACATTGCTCCCATTTTCAAAAAGGGTAAGAAGGAGGAACCAGGGAACTACAGGCCTGTCAGTCTCACCTCTGTGCCTGGAAAGATCATGGAGCAGATCCTCCTGGAGGCACTACTGACTCAGAAGAGTAGTGAAGAGGTGATTGGGAGCAGTCAGCATGGCTTTGCCAAGGGCAAATCCTGCCTGACAAACCTGGTGGCCTTCTATGAACAAGTGACAGCATTAATAGATGAGGGGTGAGCAACTGATGTCGTTTACCTGGACCTGAGCAAAGCCTTTGACACTGTCCCACACCACATCCTGGTCTCCAAGCTAGTGACACACAGGTTTGATGGATGGACCACCAGATGGATAAAGAACTGGCTTGATGGCCGCACCCAAAGAGTGGCTGTCAATGGGTCCATGTCCCAGTGGAGGCCAGTGACAAGCGGAGTCCCTCAGGGATCAGTCCTGGGACCAGTCTTGTTCAACATCTTTGTGGGTGACATGGACAGTGGCATCGAGTGCACCCTCAGCAAGTTTGCTGATGACACCAAGCTGTGTGGTGCAGCAGACACGCTGGAGGGAAGGGATGCATCCAGAGGGACCTTGACAGGCTGGAGAGGTGGGCACAAGCCAACCTCAGGAGCTTCAACAAGACCAAGTGCAGGGTCCTGCATCTGGGTCGAGGCAATCCCAGGCACAAATCCAGGCTGGGCAGTGACTGGCTGGGGAGCAGCCCAGAGGAGAGAGACTTGGGGGTGCTGGTGGACGAGAAGCTCAACAGGAGCTCTCAGTGTGCACTTGCAGCCCGGAAAGTCAATCAGATCCTGGGCTGCATCAGGAGAAGTGTGGCCAGCAGGTCAAGGGAGGGGATTCTCCCCCTCTACTCAGCTCTGCTGAGACCCCACCTGGAGTACTGCCTCCAGTTCTGGAGCCCCTATTACAAGAGGGATCTGGAGGTGCTGGAGCGTGTCCAGAGAAGGGCCAAGAGGATGATCAGAGGGCTGGAGCACCTCTCCTATGAGGACAGACTGAAGGAGTTGGGGCTGTTCAGTCTGGAGAAGAGAAGGCTCCGAGGTGACCTGATTGTGACCTTCCAGTATCTGAAGGGGGCCTACAAGAAGGCTGGGGAGGGACTTTTCAGACTATCAGGGAGTGATAGGACTAGGGGGAATGGGATGAAGCTGGAGGTGGGGAGATTCAGGCTGGACATGAGGAGGAAGTTCTTCACCGTGAGGGTGGTGAAGGCCTGGAATGGGTTGTCCAGGGAGGTGGTTGAGGCCCCATCCCTTGAGGTGTTTAAGACCAGGCTGGATGAGGCTCTGTCCAGCCTGATCTAGGGTAGAGTGTCCCTGCCCATGGCAGGGGGGTTGGAACTAGATGATCCTTGTGGTCCCTTCCAACCCTAACTGAAACTATGAAACTATGAAACATCCAAGTGCCGGGTTCTGCATATTGGCCACAGCAACCCCATGCAGTGCTCCAGGCTGGGGTCAGAGTGGCTGGAGAGCAGCCAGGCAGAGAGGGACCTGGGGGTACTGGTTGACTGTAGGCTAAACATGAGCCTGCAATGTGCCCAGGCAGCCAGGAGGACCAATGGCATCCTGGCCCGCATTAGGAACACTGTGGCCAGCAGGAGCAGGGAGGTGATTCTCCCCCTGTAGGCTGCACTGGTTAGGCCACACCTTGAGTCCTGTGTCCAGTTCTGGGCCCCTCAGGTTAGGAAGGATGTTGACTTGCTGGAATGTGTCCAGAGAAGGGCAACAAAGTTGGTGAGGGGTTTGGAACACAAGCCCTGTGAGAAGAGGCTGAGGGAGCTGGGGTTGCTTAGCCTGGAGAAGAGGAGGCTTGGGGGCATCTTCTTGCACTCTGCAACTACCTTAAGGGAGGTTGTAGCCAGGTGGGGGCTGGTCTCTTCTCCCAGGCAATCAGCACCAGAACAAGAGGACACAGTCTCAGGCTGCACCAGGGGAGGTTTAGGCTGGATGTTAGGAAGAAATTCTACACAGAGAGAGTTATTGCCCACTGGAATGGGCTGCCTGTGGAAGTTGTGGAGTCACCATCATTGGAGGTGTTCAGGAGGAGACTTGATAGGGTGCTTGGTTGCATGGTTTAGTTGATTAGGTGGTGTTGGATGATAGGTTGGACGTGATGATCTTGAAGGTCTCCTCCAACCTGGTCTATTCCTATTCTATTCTATTCTATTCTATTCTATTCTATTCTATTCTATTCTATTCTATTCTATTCTATAGTATGCTCTCCAGGGAGACTGTATAGAAGCCTTCCAGTACTTGAAGGCAGCCTACAAGAAAGCTGAAGAGGGAATAAAAAACCTGTAAAAACTAAATAAATGGCTTGTAGTGATAGGACAAAAAGGAACCAGTTTAATCTGGAAAAGGTTAGATTTAGACTGGAAGACATTCTTTACAGTGAAGGTGGCAAGACACTGGAACAGGTTGCCCAGTTATGTTGTGGATGCTCCATTCCTAAAAGTGTTCAAGTGTGGATGGGGCCTTGTGCAACCTGGTCTAGTGGAAGGTGTCCCCTCCTATGGCAGGATATTTTATACCTCTGTAGAAGATTCTGAGTCCACAGATCACTGTTTGTTTTTTTTAGTATATATATATTTAGATAGATAGATAGCTGCCTTACACATATATATATATGAAGATATATTTTTTAGTAAATACATATTTATTAAGTATGTATGCATGTGTTTAGTGATCAACCACATACACGTTCAAGAAAATTTGTTATACTGGATAGACTGATCACAGACATGTTCTATGCCAAACGCAATCAAACCTTCATGTTTTACCGAATATCTGCAGCTGCCATGTTGTTTTTACCATTTTTTCCACTTAATTCTATTATTTTATACTGAGATTTTGCATTCTGCCTTAACATGTTTCTCCTCTTGCCTCTTCACCTCCTTTTCCTCTTATTGAGGTTTCATTGCCTCCCAGCACACTGATTTTGCCCAAAAATTGTTCAGAAAGGTTTTAACAGTGGCATCAGCTAAAGCAACATCCAAACTGACATATTTCTAATCTGAGCAAACATCCAAAACTGCATACCTTCTGCTTGTGCTCAAATAAAAAGTTAGACAATATGTAATTGTAATGGTTTAGGATGGGTGCCCCCCTGCTATGGCCACATAAGACACACCTCCAGTGTCCCAAGGGTCCAGCCCAGTGGGTGGACACAGGAAGCTACATATTTCATCCCATAATATCCTGTTCCCTATAAAAACCATCAGCAAGATTCTACACTTCCTCTTTCTTCCTTCACCTCTCCTATGGAGATGCTCCCTATCTGGTAATAGAGGGGGAGTCATCTCATGGCCTCTTGGGCCTGGCTAGGCCTAAGCCTGGTAGGAGAAGGGGGAAAGGCAGTCTCAGATCTGGCCAGCTAAGATTAGCCCAACGGTGGAGGAGGGGAAGAAAGAGCCCTGGGTATTTTGGGTGTACCCTCAGGTGGGGAGAAGAAAGTGTTGGGATGCTTCTGGGTATGCTTTGGGATCTCTTTTGTCATTGTGCTTGTGGTTATCTGTAAAATATTCACTGATTTTCCATTTAAACCTTCCACCACTTCTGCAATCCATTTGTCTGAGTCTCATTTTTTTCCTGCCTGTAGTGGAAGGGAAAGAAGGATCGGCCCTTCAACCCACCACAATAATGGAAGACACTCATTTCATGTACTACTTTGAAAGAAATTATTTTATCAAGGTAAATAAAGCCATTTTTGTTCTTTATGTTCTAACTTCCATGATCATACAGGTTATCAGAGAACACTACTTATATCAGTACTTCTGTGTCATTATGATCTATCCTTAGAAATTCCATATTTCTTTAATTTGCAATCCAGTCTGCAATAATAACCAATTCTAATTGCTGCCTTTATGTTTACTTAGGTTTCTTATTATAAAAACCTAAACCAAAAAAAATCCAACCACCATCATATACCTTCTGGCAACAAACATATAAAACTTTGGTCATTTCACTGATAACTTTCATGGATAGCCGTTCCGTGATATCCTGTGTGGATGTACTTAATTCTCATCATTATCTCTAAATCTTTTAATCATGTTCTGCTGTTTCCCCATATACTTGTTTTGGGGTTTTGGGTTTTTTTTTTTGTTTTTGTTGTTGTTGTTGTTTTTTTAATTGTCCATATACTTCAGAAGCTGCCTGCCCTTAGTAAGACAAAAAAAAGTTATGTTAGAAGTCCCTGAAAAACTAACATGTATAAAACATTTTAAAATAATTACACAGAATAGGTGTTTTAAAATATACAGTCAGTAGAATGAATAGTCCTTTTATGTTAGCTTTAAATGGTAGGCTAGGATGAGACAGAAATATAAAATTAAGTAGTGGTGAATATGTACCAAAATACTAGTATCATTGTAGGACTTGAAGGCCTTACATCTTAATTAGCATATTCCACTGAAACAGTGACAGAAAATGATGTTGCATAATAAAGATATTAAAGGCAATTTTAAAGACCAGCACAAGTGAAACCACTAAGATAAGGCTTGCTCATCTACATCTTCCCAATCCAGAGGGCACAATGTAGTTTAATTTTGGACTACCAGGTCATCATTTTCCCTAGAGATTTATCTCATTTTTTCTTCACTTTTGATCAATACAAAAGTTATTGGAACCACAATAAATAGAATGACAGGGTTTAGGTCATCCAGATCAGCTTGGTATCTCTGCTTCAAAATGACAAAACTTTATGCTTTCTGTCCATAGCGTTTTAAGAACATTTGCCCTTTAAGATCACTGCAAACGAGGTTCTCTGACCTTGTTGACTTAGTAACTTTATGGAAAAATAATGCAAATTCCTTCAAGAATGGTTGTTTTATTTTTTTCTACACAGACATGAGCAAAATGATGGGGAAATGACAAACAGAACCAGATTACAACTTCTGTGTACATACCTAAAATATTTGTTTCTGAAATCAAGTCAAGAAAACAGCCAGCAACTGAAACTGGACAAAATGCAGCAAGCAGGAAGCAACTTGCTACTTACTAGAAGAGACAAGGCTAATACACTTTATTTTTCTTGTTATGTGATTGCGTAAAAGAAGGCAGGGAACAGGAGAAAAGATACAATAAACCTAGTAAAATAAAACTTCTACTAATGCTCTGAAAGTATCCAATGCATCTTTAGAAAAGTGAGGTACAGTGTCACAAGAATGTTGTCATCACAATGGAACAGCAACCAGTTTAACAGAAGGAACAGTTAATTTCTGGAAAAATCAAGCTTGGATGACTACCCGAAGACCTTGAAGACCTTGGCATCTAAGGTCTTGGCAAGAGTTAATCGGCCCTTGAAGTTATGGCATACTGCCGTTTCCCAGATTTTGGACAAGAAGCATAATTTGGATTGTGTTGTGAGAATATCAAAATCATAACATTAACTTAGGCAGGAATGACTTTTTTGGACTGATGGATGGTTTTCAAAATGCTCATTTCAGGTGAGAACAGCTATTAACAGGTCCAAGTGCAGTAATAAAACCTCATACCCTACAAAGCAGTTTGTAAAATGGTGGTAGAAGTGGAAATGGGCACACAAAAAAGAGTCTAAAACGGCAAGAAATCTGAGAAGATTTTTCAATGATTATTTTAAGTAACATACCAAGAACACAAAGCAAGAATAGACACAAAGAGATAAAGACTGGCAGAGACTGACAGTAATAATGTTAAATAATATATGTGTGCTGCTAGTCACAGAATGTCATCTTTATTAATAAATCAGAAGACAGGCTGCTCCAAAGGATTTCTAGGTGCATAACATTGTTTTATCTAAGAACTGCATTCATATTTTAATTCATACCGAAGTACATGAAGACTTCTTGGAAGTAAAGCATTGTAATTATATTGTACAAGGCAATTAACAGATGAAGGCCGAGCAACTGATGTCATTTATCTAGACTTGAGCAAAGCCTTCGGCACACCACATCCTGGTCTCAAAGCTGGTGCAGTATGGGTTTGATGGATGGAACATTCAGTGGATAAAGAACTACCTTGATGGCTGCACACAAAGAGTGGCTGTCAATGGGTCCATGTCCAAGTGGAGGCCAGTGACAGGTGGAGTCAGTACTGATCCCCAGGGATCCCCAGGGATCAGTACTGGGACCCCACCCAGAGTATTGCATCCAGTTCTGGAGCCCCTATTACAGGAAGGATCTGGATGTGCTGGAACATGTCCACAGAGGGCTGGAGCACCTCTCCTATGAGGACAGACTGAGAAAGTTGGGACTATTCAGTCTGGACAAGAGAAGGCTCTGAGGCGACCTTATTGTGACCTTCCAGTATCTGAAGGAGGCCTGCAAGAAAGCTGGTGAGGGACTTTTTAGGGTGTCCAGGGAATGATAGGACTAGGGTGAATGGAACAAAACTAGAAATGGGTAGTTTCAGATTGGATGTTAGAAAGAAGATCTTCACTATGAGGGTGGTGAGATGCTGGAACAGGCTGCCCAGGGAGGTGGTGGAAGCCTCACCCCTGGGGATTTTTAAGGCCAGGCTGGATGTGGGTGTGAACAACCTGCTCTAGTGTGAGGTGTCCCTGCCCATGGCAGGGGGGTGGAACTAGATGATCCTTGAGGTCCCTTCCAATCCTAACAATTCTGTGATTCTAAGTTCCAAGTATGACTGTTTAGACTGGATGACTGCAGCTGACAACTGCAGATAGACATACAACTATTACTGAGCTTACTTAAAAAAACCCCAAACAACAAAAACCATATATTAAACAGTATTGAGTCCAGATCAGAGTTCTCCTTACACTGCTGTAAAAGAGTCAGTCCTGTTAATTTGCAAACATTTATTTATTGTATGAAATCTTACAGGAGAATGTTATGACTGTGAAGTTGATGGAGCACACTTGGGGGTTGACTAATCTCCACAGTAAACAGATAATTTCTGTATATAATGCTATTACCTTCTATGTAGATGCCCAGAAAATATATTTGCTTTATGCTATGCTTCAGATTCTCAATCCACATCATAACTGATCTTTCTTTTTTTGGTTGCCTTTTTTTTTCTTTTCATTATTGGGTAAATGAAAAGAAGAAAAAAACAGTTTAGAGTATCAGGGTATTGTGAAATGAACCATATTTAACTCTATTAGCTATCAAAAGACTCTCCTGTAGGAAGCACAAAGCTAGGGGATCATCCAGCCTAAGAAGTCTAAATAATTTCCCCATAAAAATTAGGATATGTTAATGAGGATTTTATTACTCCTCTAATCCACTTAAGAAAACCTTCATTGGTACGTTCGTTCACTAAACAATTCTAGAAACGTATCTAAGCATTTACGAAGACATTTGTCCAAACTCTCATTTTCCTGTAATGCTGTGCTGTTAACCAGAATAGCCTGACAAGATTCCCTTATATTAATTACTTTAAAAATATGGCAGACATATTCAAAGTAAGGAAGGGACTGTATGTATATGTTTTTGTAAAAAAAATAAAAATTGAGGATGATTTTCACTGTTGTTATTTTCTGCACACCTGTTGATATCAATCTTGTATTTTGCTTTTAATGCAGGAATGTAATAGATTAGGTGAGTATCTATAACAATAAAGAAACAGCCAAAGTAAGTGCATAATGATTTTTCACACTGTTCTTCACAGAATCACACAAACATTCAGGTTGGAAAAGACGCTCAGGATCACCAAGTCCAACCATGAACCCTACTCTACAAGGTTCATCCCTAAACCGGATCCCCAAGCACCACATGCAAATGACCTTTAAACACATCCAGAACTGGTGACTTAACCACCTCACCCCCCTGGGCAGCACATTCCAATGCCTGACCACTCTTGCTGAGAAAATCTTTTTCCTAATGTGCAAGCCAAACCTACCCAGTTGTAGATTGTGGCAGTTCCCTCTTGTTCTATCACTAATCACCTGTGAGACGAGACCAGCACCAGCCTCTCCACAACATCTTTTCAGGTAGTTGTAGAAAGAGATGAGGTCTCCTCTCAGCCTCCTCTTTTTCAAGCCAAATAGCCCCAGCTGCTTCAGTCACTTTTCATAAGATTCTTTCTCCAGGCCCTTCTGCATGTTTGACATGTAAACTCAGGCAGACAAAATGTGTATTTTGGGTTAGGAAATTATCAAATATACTGATTTATATATAGCTTACAAAAAACTTTTGTCTTGCTTGATATGCCAATGCCTTCTTAGGAATTAGTTCATACTTTCAAAATAGCTATTATAAAATGTATTGTGCTTGTATTTCTGGTCAGCACTATATACATATATATATATTTAATACATTAAAATGTTCAAATGTAGTGACATATGTATTTTCACATGAAACACTAGCCAGAAACCAGTAATGTTCAGATTATAAGAGGAAAGTCTAGGCATTGTTATCTTTGTGCTGTTATATAATGCTTCAAAATGAAATAAAATCACTCCCACCACTGATGATGCAGTCTTCACTCTGAACACAGAGACAAAAATGGACCAGTTCTTTAGTGATTCTTCATTTCTTCAAATCCCTTTAAATTTTCTTTCTTTTGTGAAATGGGATTAGAATTTACCTGAGCTTTTTATTTCAGAGGAAATATATAGGGTTCAAGATGTATAAAATAGAAGTACTGTCTCTGACTTACCTCTCTCCCTAGCTCTGGTAATGTATTCCACTGAATTGTGCATAATTGGCTCACAATGACTTTAAAAAAGTGCCAATCTGCATATAAAAATGCAAATAAGAAAATTCAAAAGCAGTATTTTTGGACTTCATTAGGGAAATCTTATTGCACAGAAAAAGAAATTGTTGGTACATTCCTGTTTCTGTAGCTTTTTCTCAAAGCCTTTTGCCTCGCAGAACAGTGTGGTATACATACAAGATGGAAAAACATCTAGATTTATCAGGTCTGTATCTTGTTTGCCAGAGATCAACTGAAGCTTTAACAGGGTATGGTGAATGTGCAAATGTTCTGCAAACAATGATGTGTGCAGTTAGTGCTTTCCACTGGAACAATCATTAGTACTTATGTTAAGCTGATCCGTCCTAGCTTTCTCCTAAAAAGATGCGTGTAGTAAGTGCTATGGTGAAAGCAAAATTGTCTGCTGACCTGCATTGCTTGCACATCAAAACTCTATTATCTGACACTGTTGAGATGCCATGAGAGATAATGAAACATTTTAAAAAGTTTCTAAATTATTTTTCTCATTCTATCTTCAATACTCTCATGTGGTGGGCTTCACCCATCCTGAAAGAGGGGGCAGGGGTTGTGAGAGCCCTGCTCTCCCCCAGGGATTAAGGAGACCTGATCCAGGTAGACTTGGTTTGTTCCTTTCTTCCCTGCCTTCATCCCCCCCCCCCGCCCCCCGAAAGGGGATTCTCCCCTGGGAAACTGAGTTAGTCTGTCCTCTTCCTGTCTAGCAAAACTATAAAGGGGAGGCTACGGCCACCATTTTCTCTCTCTTTTGTTCCTGCATCGCCTGTGTGAGGGGACCAAGAATCGCTGCTGGCTTCCTGGTTCTGGTCAGGCCTGGTCATTCTCCCTGCCGCATCCATGCTTCTCCAAAGGACTGTTGGTTCCTTATCCTTGTGAACCCTTCCTGTTATTGTCATATTTATTTATTTAAGAAAAAAATATTACCTCTCTACTTCCAAACCAACTCCGAATTATTTCTTGGTTGATTTACCTTCTTCTCTTTTTTCCTTAAGCCCTTTCTTTCCCATTTTTTCCTTCCCTTATCTTTCCCTATTCTTTCCCCTTCCCTCTTCTTTCTGTTGGGAAGGAGGAAGTGGGAGCGGGGAAGTAGTTCACAGTCTTGCCCCCCATCTGAGCTCTTACATTCCAGCTAAGGCTCAAACCACAACATCTCATTTAATTTTCGTACAAGCATGGTTATATCCAGCAGTCTTTAAAATTCAAACTTTAAAATGGAGAAAGTGTCATCAGGTGTGTAACAGCTATGAAATGTCTCCAAAGTGATGTTTCATCAGATTAATAAAAATCAAGTCCTCTGCACTTTTAGGTATGCCATGTAAAGATATTCCAGTTTCTTTATGACTGGTTATAAATACATTTCAATATTTGATTATAACGACTTCAAAATTTAAATATATTTTACAGCACAATAATTTGTAATTATAAATAATTTGTCATTATAAATAATACAGTGACAGAAAAATAACTTCTAGCTCTTTGTCAAATGCAGCAGAGCAGTATTTTTTTTAATTTCCATTTAATCTTTTTTCTGTAATAACGTGTTGTCCTTGTAAAATGCAACTGCATCTCTGTATTGAGATTTTTATCTTTTTTTTAATTAATTAAAGTTGGGAAAGATGGAGGAAAACCAACAGTAATACTACCCTATGACCATTCTTGGAGAAGCAGTTTAGCTGCGAAGGGTGTTTATCTCTGAATATCACCATGAGGGTTTCTGATCTGAAGATATGGCAGGGACTTGAGGAAGTCTCCAGTCCCAGCCCCCACACACAGAGCAGGCTGAGCTGTGCAGTCAGAGTGGGCTACTCAGGCTTTCAACCAGTTGAGATAGGAAACCCCAAGAATGGAGATGGTCCAATCTCCCTCTATTTTACCATTATGTTATACAGCTCATGAAACTCTTTCCACAGGTGCATGTTAAGAACACAAAACAGTCATTGTATGTGTAGTTAAAAGATATTTAGCTTAGTACAGATCTTGTCAATTTCCAAGATCAGATGCAGCAATAAGAGTTTAACAGGACCAAACAATACTATTAATCTTCCTCAGTGTACTATCCCAGTGTCCACGGATTTGAAGCTGAGGGACTTGTTACATTTACGTTCGCTTTAAAAATACACTCTGGTGTACTCATAGAACAGCAAGGTGGAGCTATTCAATGCTCTGTTATTTTCTGCATTTTCTATTACAGCTCTGTAATCCTACATCTGCAAATTTCATAAATAAATGGAGATGCTAGAAGTAGAAGGAAGCTCAGGTCCTAATGACGTGAAATGCACTCTCAAAAGCAATTCACTCAGCCCCCACAGACACTGACAAACATCACTTCTACCTCATCTCACATTTACTAACTGTAACTTCCAGTATCCTTTTATAAACTTCTTACTGACCCACTCAGTTAAAGAAATGCCTGCCTTGATAGAAATAAATGTATATGGCATGAGAATGGGCAGAACTGTTTGGTTTTGGGGGTTGGTTTGTTTGTTTGTTTGTTTTTTAAAAGGTGCCAAAATAAGTGGCAATAAAATAAATGAAAAAAAGTTATTATGTGTTTGTGATGCCATTTCCAATAAATGGTTTTCCAGTTCCCATTTTACTTTACAAATGCATGGTTATATTGCCAAATTTCAGGGAAATGAGCAGCACAGCTATTTAAAAGACATCAAATAAGCATCCTTTTTATTACAGTGAAATGCAAATATCAAGTCTTAACAAGTAAATCTAGGGTCTGTAATTTTAAAGCAGCAATAACAATAACCTCAGGCTATGTTTTCACTTTGTGGTTGACTTTATGAGAAGCAACTGTTATTTCTGTGTGGCACCTTAATGAGTCAGAGGCATGCTCATTCAAGTCAAGACAGAGGCACTCTGGCAGTACTTGTGATGGAAAGTCAATGGTTATTGGTAAATCCAATCACACTGTCCATCACGCTGCCTGGAACAATGCTTTTAACCTGTTTCAAATTTAAATGTCAGTATTTGCATAAACAATTCTCAGGGAGATTAAACACAAGCAGGAATACCAGTGAACCTTGTGATAAAATTCTGTAAGTAGAAAAGTTCTAACTGACTCCCTCAAAATTCAGCCAGATAATTATAATGGAAGTTTCTTAATACAACCAGAACACAGCAATGAATGGTTTGTCTATCTGTGTCTGTCCTTCCACAGCAGTTTTACAGCTAAAGCTAGATTATATACCAGTTTTAAATAGTTGAAAAATAAATGAAAGTAAACAGATTTTGTCCTCTACACAGGCAAGACATTTTGTCTTTGTTGTAATAAAATGTTTCTTTTTTTTCCTCATACGCAAGAACTTAATATAAGGAATAATAGTTGACCACTTAATTGTGATTTTGAGATGCAACTGATACAGTAACTCAAAATTGCAAGTTGACAGAACTGAAAACTTTAAAACAGCAATAACAACTATAAAAATCTTTAAACTTAGGACTCATAGTGGAGAACAACATGTAAGTTTGTTCATAATGTTCTATATAATAGGTAGCATACAGACTAGATGTTTTGAATTAGTATGCAGGGAAGAATAAAGCATTTAAAACTACGTTTAATATTTAATAGACTTGACTTTGTTTCAATATTGCCATGACAAATTCTCACAAGTAATATGATCCTCTTGCTAGACTCAGAAAGTCCAAGATGAAGAACCTACTGCCCTTACTTTAGTTACAGAAAAATTTGTCAACTTCCTTTGATTTTTATTTATAGTCAATTTTAAGAGCCTCAGAGAAACTATGGTGTTACATGGTTCCTTTGGGATTTATTCACCAAAGGAATGTTTTGTTCTTTAGGCCCAAACACTAAGTCTTCAAGTTCACTGAGTCTACTGGATTCCTTGCAGACATCAAAGGAAATATTAAGTTTGACAGCCAGATTCCACAACTAAAGTACTTGCCTTCCTAAAATGTGGTGAATTGCATAAGACAGTAAGTACCGCAGTCACAAAAACTAGACAGAAAGCTCCTCTGTGAATATCTTTGTATTTCTCATTGGTCAATTACACCAGAACTGGTTGTTTTATGCCTCTAAGGAGCTGGCAAAACAGAATGAAACAGTAACTTCATACTTTAAACTTCATAAACTACCTAAAATTTTGGATTTATCTCTTTCAAAACCCCAATTTACAAGGAAGAAGATGCTACTACATTTAATAATTTCAGTTTGTCAGATATGTTGTAGTTTATCCATTACATAATAGAAGTTATATTCAACACATCTTGAGAAATTCAAGGCTAAGAATTGTCCATTCAGTACTCATATAGGAAGAGTAAGGCTCAAGAATTTAATGAAGTTTGTTATGCGTTCCTGTATTACCACATTATACTACGTAACAATTCAGTCAAGCTCACAAAGCATGTCCCCTATCTAGTAACACTAACTAGTTCTGTCAATGACTAACCCTGCTTTTACTGGCTTTTTCAATGAGAAGGATTTAAGTGCAGCAGTTGCCCAGATAACAGTATCATGCTATCGGGAATCTATTGTAATTCGGATCTAGTTCTCTCTATATGATTCTGCCACATCCTGAAAGAATGTGTTGACAAAAATTTAGGTAGAAAAACTGAAAATTAAAAAAAAAAATGGTAAGAGGCATCTTGTCCTGTATTCGTACTTTGACTGTATGCATTGCAAGGATGTGGGAAAAAAAGAAAAGAGAGAGAGAGAGAGATATAAACTAATTGGTTTTGCATGGATTTCACTCCCCTCTTTTCCATAGTAACATTATTTTATTTCATGTGTGGGAACTGCAAGTTGCTTGAAAAATATGGATTTAGAGCTTTTATATGTATTTCTTGAGTAAAAAAAAAATTGTCTTGCATCATTTTCTTACAATGAAACAAATTTACTGTATACTATTTTGGACTTGGATGACCTTAAATTCCATGCACTGTCATCCACTCCTAAATTCCACTCTCAGGATTCTTCATGGCTCCTATAACAGCTGCAGCTCCACAAAACTGTGCCAGTCTCTAAAGCTAAAATGAATCTCTCTCCTGTAGGTCTTAATTTAATAAATGGTCTTTTGATCAGAAAATTCCTTGTGATTGCTCTAATATGAAAACATACTACATCCTAATGAAGAAATAAACAGCAGTTATTCATTAACAGTCCTGGCTCACTGGAGAGGTCCCAGATGACTGGAAAATGGCCAACATGATGACCATCCACAAGAAAGGCAGGAAGGAGGAACCAGGGAATTCCAGGCCTGTCAGCCTGACCTCAGTGCCAGGCAAGATTATGGAACAGGTCATCTTGAGTGCAATGACACTGTATTTACAGGATGGTCAAGGGACCAGACCGAGCCAGCATGGATTTAGGAAGGGCAGGTCCTGCCTCACCAGCCTGATCTCCTTCTATGGTCAGGTGACCCTCCTGGTGGATGTGGGGAAGGCTGTGGATGTAGTCTACCTGGACTTCCGCAAGGCCTTTGACACCATCCCCCACAGCAAACTGCTGGCCAAGCTGTCAGCCTGTGGCTTGGACAGCAGCACTCAGATGGGCAGAGTCCAACAGCATGAGATTTAACACATCCAAGTGCCGGGTTCTGCACATTGGCCACAGCAACCCCAGGCAGTGCTACAGGCTGGGGTCAGAGTGGCTGGAGAGCAGCCAGGCAGAAAGTGACCTGGGGTACTGGTTGATGGTGGGCTGAACATGAGCCAGCAGTGTGCCCAGGTGGCCAAGAAGGCCAATGGCATCCTGGCCTGCATTAGGAACAGTGTGGCCAGCAGGAGCAGGGAAGTCATTCTGCCTCTGTACTGAGCACTGGTTAGGCCACACCTTGAGTCCTGTACCAGTTTGGGCTGGGTGCCCTCTGATGTGTTCATATGAGGGGTACTTCCTGTGTCCAGAAGTCCAGCCCAATGCGTGGACACAGGAAACCAGGTATTTCCTACCATAATTCCCTGTGCCACTATAAGATCTAGCGCGGGGTCTGGCACTTCCTCTTTCTTTCCTTGCCGCCACCCAGTAACTTGGGGGGATGGGCAGTCTCAGATCTGGCCAGCTGAGACTAGGCTAGCAGTGGAGTGGGAGGGGGGGAAGAAGGAGCCCTGGGGGTCTTGGGTATACCCTCAGGTAGGAATGGGATATTTCTGGGTATGCTTTTGGGATTCCTTTTGTCACCGCGCTTCTGGCTCTCTGTAAACATTCACCGCTTTCCATTTAAACTTTCCACCACTTTTGCAATCTGTTTGTCTGAGTTGTTATTTTTGCCCATGGTGGGGAGGGGCTCTGCCTCAACCCATCACAAGTCCTGTGTCCAGTTCTGAGCCCCTCAGTTTAGGAAAGATGTTGAATTGCTGGAATGTGTCCAGAGAAGGGCAACAGAGCTTTGGAGCACAAGCCCTACGAGGAGAGACTGAGGGAGGTGGGGTTGCTTAGCCTGGAGAAGAGGAGACTCAGGGGGGACCTTGTTGTGCTCTACAACTACCTGAAGGGTGGTTGTAGCCAGGGGGAGGCTGCTCTCTTCTCCCAGGCAACCAGCATCAGAACAAGGGGACACAGTCTCAAGATGCACCAGGGGAGATTCAGGCTGGATGTTAGGAAGAAATTCTTCATAGAGAAAGTAATTGCCCATTGGAATGGGCTACCCAGGGAGGTGGTGGAGTCACCATCACTGGAGGTGTTTAGAAGGACACTGAATGGGGTGCTTGGTGCCATGTTTTAGTTGATTAGATAGTGTTGGATGATAGGTTGGACATGCTGAGCTCGAAGGTCTCTTCCAACCTGGTCTATTCTATTCTATTCTATTCTATTCTATTCTATTCTATTCTATTCTATTCTATTCCATTCCATTCCATTCCATTCCATTCCATTCCATTCCATTCCATTCATAAAATTATGTGCAATAGCCAAAAGTCTCATGAGCTGCTCATTGTGAACATTCTATCAAAGTCAGTAAAATACACTTAAAAATTAAAAAGAAATAATATACTGCTCACATTACTTAGTGACTTTAAGCTATCAGAGACTGAATTGCCAGCATACAATATACACCTTAAGATATGACCACTAGTTTTGCAGGGTAACAAAATCCCTGCTGATTTAGTGTGTAACAGTACAAACACTGGAGAACTTCCTTGTTACTCAGAATTTTATCTAAATGCAGTATTCTAACATTTTGCACTTTAAATACAGTAGTAAAGGTCATAATGCAGCACAAATTCTAAATTTTTAAAGTTTTCCTCTGGGCGTTTATATCTCTAGCAAAGATAAGCATATGATGGAAAAAGGGGTTTAAACAGCACGTCCCACTTCCTACTGCTAATAAAAAGAAAATCAACAGTTCAAGTACATTCATTAAGTATTTATTTAATAAAGTAGATTGGCAAAAGAAGGAGAAATGCCAAATTCCTCCTCTGAAACATATATTACTGCTGATGATAAAAAGCATCTGACAAAAATCAGTATTTTGTTTCTAAGAATAAAAAATTATATACTTTTAGATTGCAGCATCTACATATTTTGTCTAACATACTTGTTTGTTTTTTTCTCTTTGCTATTTTTGCTTGTGCCTAGTTTCACATTTTGCATTTGCAGTGAATTCAGTTTTATTCACTCTACTCTTTCAGCAAACAGGGCATCTCTGAGGACTTCTGCTGTAATAGTTCAATTTCCCATGGTGTAATACCCAACTGATGTAACTATGCCAGGAAAAAATAGAAAAAATCTAGCAGTTTCTAGAGCTACTCATATTGGTAAGAGTTTCTGTGGTTGGAACAAGCAGTTTTGGTGAGGTGGAGCTGGAATAAATTATACCTCCAAATATCTTTACTGTATAAATACAGTAGGAAATCACTCCTTAACTTCTTTTGTAAGAACTCATGTTTTTTTTCTGAACAGGAATAAACCTCGTAATCCCCAAAACACATCCATTAATCTTGTAGCTGATAGCAGAACTGCTCTTTCCCTCGTCGCTTCTGCAACTCATAATATCTTTGCTACCATTAGCTTATCAAACTTCTTTACATTTGAGACTGTGCCATAAAGAAAAAGAAAACACACCGAACAGTTGAAGTGCAACAGAAAACATGTAAGAGATCTGATGTTTTTCGATAGAAAATATAAAGCCACTTAAAAATGCACACTCCACTTCCTGCCCTTTATTGTAACTATTCCATTCTTCCTTCAGCACTAGACTGCCTAAAAACAACTCTTGTAATTTTCTTCTTCATTCAGAAGGTTAACTTCAAAGGGCATAAAAGAAATACCAAAGGCATCCAGGTTAACCGCATACAAAACTGATATATGTAAATTTTGATGATCTCTACCCAAAAGTGATAACCTTGCCTAGTAAGTCACTTTAGCATTTTAGAACGTATTTTGCAATTTAAAATTTTTAAACATACTAGCATGAAGTGCTCCCCCCCACACCCCAAGTGATGGTGAGACAGTCCTCCAGAACTGGTACTTTTACAGGAAAGGATTGCAAAAAAACCCAGAAAATTCTTCCATAATATCCAACAAATGTAAAAACAAATCTTCTTAGTACAATATTGAATATTCATGCTTCCTAAAGAGGATTGGGGTTAAAATTTCTTAATAGTGGTCACTGGAAGGCTCTTATGCATCAAAACTGATGCAATGCACAAGTGTAGGCAGATTTTGGGATCCAAAGAAATCTAATGGAGCAAGATAGGAGAGGGCCACTTGGGAATCAGTCCTAGTAAGTCTAGAGGAAAAGAACAAAAGGTGTCATTGAGTGTGAAGACTATAGCTATAGTGTTGGGAGTTGTGCCTTTACCTGTAGTTAGAATCCATGCAAGCAATACCAGAATCCCAGTTCTTTGTCTTTTGAGAACTAGTAAGTCTTTGGCCACTGAACAAATGATTTATCTTGTCTCCAGGATAAAAGCTCAGATGCAACCTTGCCAACATTCACTTGTAAGAACAAACCTCAGATGACTGAATTAGAGATGCCTTGCGTAATCTAAGGAAGGTAACTAGTAAAAGCAGTCCTATTGATAGAAAGGATTCTTGATCAGGTGGTGAGGATGAATACAAAGAATTGCAACATATGATTTGACCCCTTATTTAAAAGAGTCAAAGCATCCCTTAGTAAAATTTGCTTTAATTTTCTTGCTCATTTATCAGAAATTAAAACATTGGGGGGAAAAACATAGCCTTCCTTCATCCTTTAATAAATATTGGCTTTGGAAAGGAATAACAAACACTTATCAATGATGAAAGAATGGACACAAGAGCTGTGATTTAGTCACTCTCTTACAGAGGAAGACAGTGTTTGCTGCACTGTATTAGTAGACTACTATATTAGTAGTCTGTCCACAGAGAATGCTTACAGGGTCTAGGAAAATTCCCATGATAATTCTTATGATTTCAAAGATACACATTTACATTTTCTCAGCAAATGGAAATTGATATGCTACTGGGAGAGCAGCTATCTTTTTTCCTTCTCTTTTATAAGCAGAAGTATATTAAAGTTAGTTGTTATAGATCTACTAAGAACAGATTTTATGATCCCTTGTCTAAATGTTTCCCCCTGCCTTCATTTCACCTAAAAAAGTATTAAAAATATTACATCATCATAAGTTATTTGCAAAGCAGAATTAGACTTATGGCATCAGGCATCAGGGACTAAATCAATCTATATTAAGACAGAAGATGAAAGCTAAACTGTCCTTAGTTATGTTCAGCCACTATCTTTCCTTCTGTTCTTCCCTCTAATATGAAATCTACAATAAATCAGACCATGAGTTTCTCAGATGCTATCTCCTTTGTATTTTCAATCTAAAAATGCAATCTTAAAACAACTTGTACCACTTTATGTCCTACTTTACCCTTCTCTTTTTGTCATGCAATAAAACAAATTTATTTACTTACACTGTCACTTGAGGTCAGGCAACTCATTAAACAACATTGTCTTTCCCCTGGAGGATCTCACATTAAAACTTATCATCCTCTATTTCAGGACTTAAGCAAAAATTCCAAGATTTTGAAGTACCTAAGTATGCAACATAAATTCAGAAGAACTATCAATAAGCCTAAAATGTAGGTTTACAGGTTTAAAACATGTGAATGGTAAAGCTCAAGATTTTTTTCTGCCCTACATTCCCCCCATCCCCCCCACCTTTTATTTGGTGTGTGTGGTTTTAACATTTTGCAGCTATTGACAAAAACTCAAAATTTGACTGATCTGAAATCCAGATAAGAGGACCATTTTCTCACTGACTTTAATAGACTCTCAATTCTGTCCTCTCTCTGATGTATGAAACACAGCACAAGAACAAATGATTGCTTTTGGGCTTACTAATGGCTTTTCTGCACTTGGCTTCATCTTCTTGCCATAAATCAAGTTCCAAGTGACAGTAGATTAAAAAAAAAAAATTACAAACATCCCTGGCAACTTTTCAGCCTCTCAATTTGCTTTCTTTGAAAATCATTTTGCTGTAGGTATAATGAAGAGGATTCCCCAGACAGTCTTCTTCCTTATCTGTATAGACAAAACCCAAATAAATATCTGTGTGAACATTAAGATAGAGGTTGCCTGTACAGGTTTGTTTCTCTTAGGAGCTGGTCAGATAATGCCATTTAAGACAAGTTGATATATTTTATGAAAATAAATTACAGGCATAGTGAAAACATGGCAGTACAGCACCTGAAACAATAGAATATATGGTATCTTGGATGAGGTTTTGAGCATGGTACTAAGTTAAAAGCATTACATTTAAAATTTAAAGTTTCCTAACATGCAGTCTGAACATCACCTGACACAGCTTTGAAGCATTTCCACATATCTTGTCACTAAATACCAAGAAGAGATCAGCACCTCCCTCTCCATTTCTCCTCCTCAGGAAGCTGTAGAAAGCAATGAGGTCACATCTCAGCCTTCTTTTCTTCAAACTAGACAAGCCCAAAGTCCTTAGCTCTTCCTGACAGGACATGCCTTACAGCCCTTTCCCCAGCTTTGTTGCCCTCCACTGGACATATTTGAGGACCTTCTCATCTGTATTACACTGTGGGGTACAGAACAGCACACAGCACTCCAGCTGAGCAACACCGATGCTGAACACAGTGCGATACTTACTCTTTTGACCAGGTGGTTGCACTGTTTGATGCACTGCAGGGTGTGATTTGTCCTCTTGACTGGCAGGGCAGACACTGCTGACTTAACACTGAACTTAGTGACAGCCAGCACCCCCAGATCTCTTTCAGCATGGCTGCTCTCAGACTCTTGTCTGGAATTACCCTGTGCAGAATCTGGCACTTGACCTTGTTAAATTTTATGGAATTAGTCATCATTCAGCACTCCCTCCACAAGGTATCTTGTCCCTTGAGCCAGCAGCACCTCCCAGTTTGGTATCATCAGCAAAGCTAATAATGCTGCAGTCAGCTCCTGCATCTAGGTAACTGATTATTATATTGAACAGAACGGGTGTATGAATTGAGCCCTGAGAAAGAACACTTGTGACTGGTCATGAAAGAGATAGAGCTCTATCCACTAGAATGCTTTGAGCCCTGCCCTTTAGCCAGTACTTCTCCCAGTGAACCATGTGTCTACTCATCTCACAGCTGGAGAACTTGTCCAGAAGGATGCCATGGGGGACAATACCAAAAGCCTTACTGAAATCTAGTATAACTACATCCACTGTCTTTCAGTCATCCATTAGGTGGGTGACCTTATCATAGCATCACAGACTCAAATAATTGTTTTGGTAATTGTTTTGGAAAGACCTCTAAGGTCATTGAGTCCAACTGCCAATCCAATACCACCATGGCTATTAACTTATGTCCCGGAGTGCCATGTCCACATGATTCTTTAACGCCTCCAAGGATGGCTGACTCCACCACAGCTTCACTGTGGTAAAACAACAGAAGTAATAAATACTGCAAATTAACATCCTATGGCAAGAGAACTCACTACACAAGGAGGTAAAACTGAATTAATTTGCTCTGGGAGTGAGATGAGCGGACACCAACCTTTGTGGAAATTCCTCTGAGATATTAAAAGTAGCTAAACTGGAAAGACATCAAGATCAGAGTAACAAACAGAATAGAAGAAAAAAAACACTCTATAGAAGCAAGAATGGGTTCTTCCACCACTGGAACCTACAACAGCAAGACAAAAAGGAAAGAACAGAACTTTATGGTGCTCTTTGGGAGAACAAGAACTGTCTTCCAGAATAGGGGACTGAAGACTGGCAAGTCCCACCTGTTTCTCTCATGTAGGCAGGGCAATGTGAACTCCTCAATTACACCACATGAGGAAGAAAATGCTGTTAGACCAACTCAACAAGCAAACAATGAATCTAGATTATCATAGAAATAGATCACATTTGTTAAACAGGACTTTCCTCTTGTAAATCCATGTTTCTGATCATTGCTTTGTTCATCAAATACCTTTCAAAACTTTTCCATGATTTTTCCAGCAACTGCAGTTAGACTAATAGGGCTGTAGTTCCCTGAGTCTTCCATCACACCCTTTTTGTGAATTGGAATAACACTAGCTAGCTTCCAGTCAAGAGAAAACTTTTCAGACTCCTAAGACCTGATTGAGATGGGTTCTGCTCTAATAATAAACAGAATCATTCAGGTAAGTGCAGTGTCTCCTGAAACACATCATTGCTATGAAAGACTAGTGTCATAAGACAAGATTCTGGTGCATTGACAGTCAGAATAGAACATCTGTCTGTAATCAGTGATTTTTGACTGTTTGACTGAAAGGCCTATTGAAATGCTTCCACTTGAAAAATTACTGCATGGTTCTATTTTGCTATTGTCATACTAAGCATACATGCACTGACACCATACATCACAAGATATGTTCAATATAAACAAAGGTGCTAAAATTCTGCCATGGCTGTCTAACGTTTTACATCACAGTAGATTATTTGTAGTCACTTTACAGTAAATCACTTAAATGGAATAGTTTAAATCAGAGGGGACTTAAGTCACAATTTATCCATTTGTAAGTGCACCTGATTTTTTGATTCATAAGTGAAGACAAAGAAGTTCAATTTGCTATTTAACTAGTGGGTGGTAACTTTATTGTTATATCTTTGATACAAAGATAAATGGAAGAATAGTAAATAAGATGCAGAATTTCACATCAGTTTACAGCAAGCATTGAAATAGCTAAGGTGGTACATATCATAAGAGGATTTTACATCCTGCCTAATCCTTAGAGTATTGATAAAAGTTTCTCCTTTTCCACAGAGCCACTTAAATCACAGTTCTTTCAATCTCCTATCACTCTAATGGAATGAAACCTTCCTTGCTTTGTTGTATCAACTAAAAGTAATTCCTTCAGGATTCTTTAATTACTAGCCCAAATAATCACATTATTTTTGCTTTGACAAGATCCACTGAATTTCAGCTTCCTTTTAATGTTTAACATTCGCCAAAAGTTAAGGCTTTCATAAGCATTCTTCAGTTAAGTTTTGAGTCCTATGTTTAAACTTAAAAATCACAGTAACTCTCTAAGAAGGGCCAAAAGGAATGATCTAAAGAACTACAGGCCTGTCAGTCTGACCTCAGTGCCAGAAAGGATTATGGATCATGTCATCCTGAGTGTCATCATGTGGTGCATACAAATCAAGCAGGTGATTAGGCCCAGTCAGCATGGGTTTATGAAAGGCAGATACTGACTAATCTGCTCTCCTTCGACAATATGGTGACCCAACTAGGGGATGAGTGAAGAGCTGTGGACATTGTCTACCTGGATTTTAGTAAAGACTTTAACATTGTCTCCCACAGCATTCTCCTTCAGAAACTCAGGGCACAAGGCTTGGATAAGTGCACTCTGCACTGGATAAAAAATGTGCTGGATAGCCAGGCTCAAAGAGTGGCAGTGAATGGAATTAAATCTGCTTGCACCCAGTCACTAGTGGTGATTCCAAGTGTTCGGTACTGGGGATTGTCCTCTTTAATATCATTATTAATGATGTGGATAAGAGGATTTAGTGTATGAAGTTTGACAAAGCCATGAGCCAGGTCCTTCACCCAGGTAACAACAACCCCATGGTAAGCTAGGGACCTCGGGGCGTGGATTGATACTGACTGAATATCAGTCAGTAGTGTGCTCAAGTGGCCATGAAAGCCAGTGGCACCCTGGCTTGTATTAGAAACACAGAGGCCAGCAGGAACAGAGAGCTGATCAACCCCCTATACTTTTGGTCTCTTCTCCCAGGCAGCCAGTACCAGAATAAGAGGACACAGTCTCAGGCTGCACCAGGGGAGGTTTAGACTGGGTGTTAGGGAGAAGTTCTATACAGAGAGAGTGATTGCCCATTGGAATGGTCTGCCCGGGGAGGTGGTGGAGTCACCATCGTTGGAGGTGTTCAGGAGGAGACTTGATGGGGTGCTTGGTGCCATGGTTTAGTTGCTTAGGTGGGTTGGATTGGTTGATAGGTTGTACGCGATGATCTTGAAGGTCTCTTCCAACCTAGTTTATTCTATTCTATTAGCACTGGTGGGGCCACACCTCATGTATTGTGCTCTTTTCTGGACCCCTCACTATAGGAAGAACATTGAGGTGCTGAAAGTTGTTTAGAGAAGGGCTACAAGGCTCATGAAGAGCCTGAAGCAAATGACCTATGAGAAGCATCTGAGGGAGATGGGGTTGTTCAGTCTAGAGAAGAGGAGGCTGAGGGAAGACCTTATTGCTCTCTACAACTACCTTGGTTGAGAGGAGGAGGCCAGACTCTTCTTTGCAAAGTCAAATGACAGAACTAGAGGTAATGGTTACAAGCTGCTTCAGGGGTGGCTTAGGCTGGATATTAGGAAATACTTCTTCAATTAAAGGGTTTTCAAACATTCGAATGATCTGCCCAGGGCAGTGGTGGAGTTGCCATCCCTCAGGCCGTTCAAGCAATGTGTAGACCTGGTACTTAGGGAAAGGGTTTAGAGTTGACCCTTCAGTGCTGGGTCAGGGGTTGGACTGGATGATATTTGAGGTCTCTTCCAAAAAGACATATTCTGTGATTCTGTGAAACGCTATTTTGACCTTTCTGCAGGTTAAGCAAACTGAACTATTATATAGCTTTTTTGGGTTTAATTTCTAAATTATTTTTCACACATACCTGAAAACTCATTTTTCTAGGTTTTTTTTCTGTACTGGAAGATTAGTACTTACTCCATTAAAATGTATTTAATTTTACTGCCACTCCAGTACAGTAGTGTCAAACATGTCCTACATTTCAGTAAAAACATTTCTGCCATCCTAATGGTGTACTTGACAAGATTGAAACCACTAGCCCAGAAAGCTGAAGACAGACCTACTGCTACATGAATTTCTTTTTCTAGTAATTGCCTTAGTTACATAATGCTGTATGAGGGATCTCACTTTAATATTAGCTGTGACATGCTAATGCAAATGCCATTGGGTTTCTTACAGATGATGATGTCAGGGGCTGAGTAACTGAGCATCACATCATCTCAGACAATCTCTAGAGTTCTATTACTTTTTTAATCATTGACTGAAACATTGACATGAAATCTGACACAGAATTGACATAGAATTCTGTTATCACATTTACTTTAATGTTGTGCAGTAATGACAATCACATTGCTAATTAATATTACAAGCATTTGTTTAGTGGATATATGGATAGAAAAAACACATGTAGAATTGACGCCACAGATTACAACAACAGGAAACATGGCATTTGATTAATTGCACTGGGGCACTGGCCTCAACTGAGATAGTGAAGTTAGATGTGGTAGTTTTAGGCTATGCCTTTAAAATTTAGTTACAGATTTCAATCAGAAAAGTAGAAAAATATAAATAAATCACTATTGGGTATACAAAGGAAAACTAAAGATAATTCTAAATGATTCCATTGGAGAGATATCTGCCATAAGACTGCTTGTACCAAAACATTCTGGAGGCTTCTCTTCTGATCTCTTCTCTGCTCACTTTGTACTCTGAAGGGATTACTAATCTGCTTCTGCTTGACCTTGGCTGCATTGTTTTGGTGAAGTTCTAACAACTACTTTTTCTCTGCTCCCTTTTGGACGGAGGTGGGGATGCAGGGGACGGGCAGAGGGTCAGCTTTCCTGGTCTCTGACCAGGGAGGGTTGTGTTGTTTGTTAATTGTAAATATCTGTAAAATATTGTAAATACTGTATATTTTTACATATTCATTGCATTTCATTGTAGATTGCAATTTTGGTTGTAAATACAGCTTCCATTTGCTTCCAGCTGAGCTAGTCTGGCAACATTAATGTTGGGGGGGAAATATGAACCCACCGCATTAGGTTACTAAACAATGAAAGCTTGCATAATCTTAAACCTTGATACTGAACCAGTAAAACTTTACACAAAGCCAATAGCCTTAAATGCAAGCTTAACAACTAATTCCAGGAAAAGTGATTATATTTTTGGTGCATGAAGAATAGTGTTGTACTTAGTAATAATTCAAATACACCCATTTTGCAAATAAAGTAAAAAAAAGATAATGATGAAAATTTGGATGACAGGATTATTTAAATGGACATACCTTACATCTAGGCAGAAACTGGGAAAAAAAAGGATTTTTTAAAGTATGTTTATAGATACATAATGATGCAAAATAGCACAGAAACTTAAGAAACCTTATCCTTATTTAGAGCTGCAAGCAGCTGAACATATAGTGCTCCACCTTTTCTTGTAAAGCTCATTTCTAATATCTTTTCTGTGTGCCACTTGTATCTGGGTCACTGTTTGAGGAACCGAACCAGGATGGTAACTTATTGTATATAGCAAGTCATGACTCCTCAGTCAGGAAAAGCCATTTTAATTCTGTGCAGTATCACCTGGTAGTGGCTTTACAAGGACAGACTGGCAGAAGAAATATTTGTCCTACCATGACTTATTCCTTTTTCACTGTTCTCATTGCCACTTGTTTCTAGCAGATTGTGCTGGGTTACAACCTCTGGGGGGCGGGGGGGAGGAGGGACATGTCTGCAAGGCTTGCAAGAGCCCTGCTTCCCCCAGGGGACAAAAGAAACCTGATCCAGGTGGACTTGATTTCTCCCTCCCAGAAGGAGAGATCCCCCGGGTCTAAGCTGGTGTGTTCCACTCCCCCTTCCCATCCAGCAAGACTATAAAGGGGAGGGCATGACAGCCATCTTTTTTCCTTTGCTCCTGCCTCTTGTGTTTGAAAGGCCTCCTGGTTCTGCCACGTGGTCGGGTCTGATCTCCCTGCCACATCCAAGCTTCTCTAAAGAACAGAAACCCACATACAGTGGGGGAGATAATTTAGTTTCAAACATTCTTGTACTCATCCTTATTCCTTACCCTTGTAAATCCTCCATGTTATTTATATATATATATTTATTTTTTTTTATTTGCTCTCCTACTTCCAAACCAACTCCAGATTATTTTTTGGTAGATTTACCTCCAGTCTCTTCAGGGGCAGGGGGAGGATTTTTCTTGGTGTCTTGCTACCATCTGAGCTCTTAAATTCCAGTTAAAGCTCAAACCACCACACAGATTTATAATGATTTGGTGATGACAGTCTGTGAAAAGGGATTAAATCATCATAGGTATCAATGAGTGTGAAAAAAGTGTAAAACAAATGTGTATTAAAAATTGTCTGCTCAGAATTGCTTAGTTTGCATTTTCCAAGTGGCCAGCATAAACTTACTCTTGTTACCAAAACCACTTATAACACTATACGCAGTCATTAGATATCAGAAAAGGAATACCCCAATATGGGTCATACTAAAATTTTTCATTGAGCTGATGCCTGAAAGTATTTAACAGGTGCACATTCTTAACCAAAACTGGCTGGTGAAGAATTCTTTCAAGCTAAATAGAACTGATCTACTTTTGTCCAGTATTATTTCAATTTCTCTTCTTAGACCACAACAACTGTCAGACATCTATCTATGAAATAGCACCCACAAGCTTATTTTTTTTCATAGATATATAATAAGAAAACTACGACACAGACTAGCACACTTGCTCATTTCAAGCCAATGTTTCTGACCTCCCAATTGATCCTATGCACATGTACTGAATGTGATAATTTTATAGCACTGTACATAAACCAGAAACTTGGCTGGATGAATTACAGTGATACATGAAATTCAGTGAGTAATAGAAGGAGGCAGAAATAATCCTTTACAAAGATGTAATGATATTGATGTATTACTATCCTGGCAGCAGGAAAAAATTCTCCTTATAGGTCCATTACAAAAATATGACTGAACAGTCATCCATGTTATTACAATATGTAGAACACAGAACTGAAAAGAAAAAAAAAACTTCACAGAATCACAGAATCACAGAAACATTCAGGTTGGAAAAGACCTTCAGGATCACCAAGTACAACCAATAACCCTACTCTACAAAGTTCACCCCTAAACCATATCTTCAAGCACCACGTCTAAATGACCTTTAAACACATCCAGGACTGGTGACTCAACCACCTCCCTGGGCAGCACATTCCAAGGCCTGACCACTCTGTGAAGAATTTTTTTCCTAATGTCCAGTCTAAACCTACCCAGTTGTAGCTTTAAGCCAGTGCCTCTTGTTCTATCACTAGTTAGCTGTGAGAAGAGGCCAGCACCAGCCCCTCTACAAAGTTCTTTCAGATAGTAGTAGAGAGCAACAAGGTCACCCATCAGCCTCCTCTTTTCCAAACTGAACAGCCCCAGCTCCCTCAGTCACTCCTCATAAGACTTATTTTCCAGGCCCTTCACCAGCTTCATTGCCCTCCTCTGCACTCGCTCCAGCACCTGCACATCACATACAGTTAGGAGTTAAAAAAATCTGATGACTGTGAATACTTGATTAAGACATTTTAAAAGACATCTTCTCTTTTCTGAAGTAACTAATCTCTGAATGTCTTTGACTACAGGAATTTATGTTAATGGTCAGGAAATTTGGAATTGCACTTTCATGAATTTTTCTAAATGACTGCTCAAGTTTTTGGGAAAAGCTTTCTAATGCAGAGCTTTAAATTTGTTTTGCCTGTAACGTGTAAAAAAGGGACAATTTGTACATTCAAAAATAAGAAAAAAAAAAGTTAACCAAAAGATTCAGTGATAGAGAAGAAAGACATTTGATTTTTTTTTCATCTAGGGACATGAGCAGAAATGTATGAAAGCATTAACTATAAAAAATAAAAATAAAAAATGAGCATGTATTTCAAATTACTATCAAAATAGCCTTAAAAGAACCACACAAAAGTCAACAACAGACAACTTTGAAAATAGTAAGAACAAGTGTGTACACCTGTAAGTTTAACTCAATACCAGCATCTTATACATACATTAGTAGACCCTTATATTTTTTATTCATTCAGAATTTGTAAGGTACAGTGTTTTCTAAAGTAGTAACATTAAATAATATGTATATGCCTGCACTATCAGTGCCCTTAAAGCACACAGCCATTTAGAAGTCAGCCATGGGAAATAGACTATGTATTTGCAAAATTATTATTAATGATAAAAAGAAGACTAGGGAAGGTGTGGGACCCCTTAGAAAGGAAACTGGTGAACTGGTGACATGGAGAAGGCCGAGGATCTCAATGACTTCTTTACCTCAGTCTTCACTGGCAAGGGCTCCAGCCACACTCCCAGAATAATGGAAGGCAATGGCAGGGACTGGAAGAGGGAACTGCTCATTGTGAGTGAAGATCAGGTTCACGACCACCTGAAAAACCTGAAAGTGTTCAAGTCCAGAGGACCCAATAGGGTACACCATAGGTGCAGAGGGAACTGGTGGATGAGGTTGCTAGGCCACTCTCCATCATATTCCAAAAGTCCTGGCAGTCCAGGGAGGTCTCCACTGACTGCAAAAGGGCAAACATAATGCCCATTTTCAAAAAGGGAATGAAGGATGACCCAGGGAACTGTATGTCAGTCAGTCTCACCTCTCTGCCCCATAAGATCATGGAGCAGATCCTCCTGGAGGCACTGCTGAGGCAGAAAATTAACAGAAGAGGTGATTTGGTACAATCAGCATGGCTTCGCCAAGAGCAAATCCTGCCTGACAAACCTGATGGCCTTCTAATAAAAGGTCACAACATGAATAGACGAGGGATGAGCAACTGACATAATTTACCTGAACCTGAGCAAAGCCTTTGGCACTGTCCCACACCACATCCTGGTCTCCAAGCTGGCACAGTATGGGTTTGATGGATGGACCATTCAGTAGATAAAGAACTGGCTTGACAGTCACACCCAGAGAGTGGCTGTCAATGGGTCTATGTCCAAGTAGAGGCCAGTGACAAGAAAAGTCCCTCGGGGATCAGCACTGGGACCAGTCTTGTTTAATATCTTTGTTGGCGACATGAACGGTGGAATTGAGTGCACCCTCAGCAGGTTTGCTGATGACACCATGCTGTGTGGTGCAGCAAACACAGCAGAGGGAAAGGATGCCATCCAGAGGGACCTTGACAGGCTGGAGAGGTGGGCCCATGACAATCTCATGAGGTTCAACAAGACCAAACTGAAGGTCCTGCATCTGGGTCGGGGCAATGCCAAGCACTGATACAGGCTGAAGAGTGACTGGCTTGAGAGCAGCCCTGAAAAAAAGGCCTTGGGGATGCTGGTGGATGAGAAGCTCAACATGAGCCACCAGTGTGTACTTGCAGTCCAGAAGGCCAACTACATCCTGGGTTGCATCAAGAGAAGTGTGGCCAGCAATGAGAGAGGTGGTTCTTCCCCTGCACACCACTCTCATGAGAGCCCACCTGGAATACTGTGTCCAGGTTTACAAGAAGGATATGGATGTGCTGAAACATGTCCAGAGAAGGGCCACAAGGATGATCAGAGGGCTGGAACTTCTCCTATGGAGGCAGACTGAGAAGGTTTGGGCTATTCAGTCTGGAGAGGAGAAGGCTCTGAGAGACCTTATTGCAGCCTTCTAGTATCTGAAGAGGGACTTTTTAAGATGTCAGGTAGTGAAAGGAGTATGGGGATTGGAGCAAAACTAGAAATAGGTAGATTCAGATTGGATGTTCAGAAGAAGTTCTTCACCATGAAATTGGTGAGACACTGGAACAGGTTTCCTAGGGAAGTGGTGGATGCCCCATCCCTGGAGGTTTTTAAGGCCAGGCTCCATGGCTTCTGAGCAACCCTGGCCATTGGCAGGAGGGTTGGAACTCAGTGATCCTTGAGGTCCCTTCCAACCCTGACAATCCTGTGATTCTATGATTCTGATTCTTTTGTATCTCGCTCTGGCCAGTAGTTAAATCCCTGCACTCCATCATTATAGGTAACAATAATTAATTAAGTATTTAAAATTGCATGAAAGTGATTTTTTTTGCTTGCCCAGCACACATTCACATCCCTGGGGAAAATACTGCAAAATATTTTCTGAAATATTTTCTAACAGCTATGTATTTCCACTTTGTAAGCCATTTCAAGAAATCTGCACACCATTTTTTAACAGCCTGTAAGGGTTTGGGGTTTTTTAAGCCTAAGTTGTGTTGGCTACCTCTCCTTTTGTTTCATTGTTTCACAAAATCATTTTGTGTGACTGTCAAGCAGATGTGTTTTGCTCCTTAATCTTCCTAGCACAGCTCCCCAGGAGAGGCTTTACAACATAAACTGCAAAGTACCATTTTCACAGCAGAAACAACAGTGTTCATCTTCAAAAAGAGGCATAATAAAAATAGGGCGCAATGAACATGCTAATTCTGGTCACAAAGTGCTATGTATGGCACAATAACTTAAATTTCAGGAAGTTCTGGGCTAAGATACACTCATTTGACTCAAAACTCTTCTCATGCAATACACATTTGAGATAAACATCTTTCCAGTGTATGAAGTTCCACAAACTTTTTTTTTTTGCTTTCCCTGTTTCTATTTATTCCACTTTAAAAGCCTGTCCTACTAGCAGCCCCCTGGCAATAATCAATGTGATTATACAACAATGGTTAAGCCAGATGAACACTGGTACACATGGTTTATACAGCTCCAGCTGGAACACGGCAAGTTTCTCCTACTGTGCAGCTAATACCCAGAATATGTACAGTCCTTCTTCCCATTCGCCTAGAAATGAGACGTCCCATGGCACATTTTTCAACATTATAGCCATGCCACTCCATTTGTCTAATTTCCATGCCCTCAAAGATAGCTGTCCCAGATGACTGATTACTTCAAAAGAGTTCCTTCTAATTTCAGTACTACTGGGTACAGTGAAAATAAAGAAATGAGCTTCTATTGTCATTGAATCTTTCACTAATGGCAGAAATAATAAAAAAAAAAGAACACTTTGGATTCATCATCTCTGGTTTGGTGGTGGTGTTTCATTGTTTTGGGTTTGTTGTTAGTTGTTTTTTTTTTCCCCTAAGAAGTGTGGAAATGTTTTGCACTTCTGAGACAGTAATAAAAATAATCTCCCTGAATTCTCTCTCTTTTAATCTCTGTATCAATGGACAAAGAAACACTGTTCAATAAATATTTCACTTTTTATTTTATGCAGTAATGACTGACTGACATTAAATCAGTCAGTTTCTACAAGCAGGAAAAAGAATAATGCTGTAAGTACTTTCCATAGAAATTTTACTTGAATTCCTCCACCCATACACAATGCCCATGCTATGATGACGCCGTATCTCAATATTTTTTAAATGCACAGTATGATTAACAACAACACAGAAAAAACTGCACTAAGAAAACAAACTGCTTTCTGCTTAAATGCCCTGTGTGGTTTCTCTCTTTACTTCCTAGACAGCAAAGAATGAAAAACAAAAAGCAGTGATATTAGAATGTACCTAAGTATTGTACTATACTGGATCTTTTCCAACCTTGCTTAAAACCTGCACTCTTCTGTGCTGCAGCCATATACCTTCTCAGAAGGTCGCTGAAGGCAATTTTCTCAAGGTCTCCCTACAATGCTGGAAAAAGTATATCAAGGAAGTTTATTTTTACAATAATTTTAAAAATTAAAAGCATGGAACTATTGCTGATTTCGCTACTAGAACAGGGCACCTCATTTACTCCTCCCAAACAATTCATATACTTGCAGAGGATGCCAGAATCTTTGTTCTACAGCCATGAAAAATGTCAGTTACTCACCATTTGCAAGACAAAAAAACCCAACTAGGTGACTTTAATAAGGAATGAATGGACACAATAAAAGAAGTTGTTCCATCTCTGATATCTGCGGAGTATGGGATGAGCCTACACTTTATTGTCATTCATGGCCAGCTGAACACTGATAATTCTGAATTAAATGATCAAAGCACTGTTCCACAGTTCTTAGCACAAGTTTTCAAAACAAAACCCTCCAAAATAAATAGCATCAATTCCTTTGTATGGAAAGGGACTTCTAGATTTCTCCATACAAGCCTTTTTTCCTTTCATATTCAGGATTCATGTAAGTGAATCTATCCTGGAAAGCAGCAACCTTCTTTACACACAGAAAAATCAAGAGCAGTTTCTATTTATCGCAGACATTTCATCTTGGTCCAGATTGTCACAATATTCAGCCCATCAAATATAAGTTTTGCCTGGAAACTTTTCCTTATTTACTCTGGTAACAGGAAAAAAAAACCAATACTTTGTTGCTGCTAAGGCCTTGAAATGTTATTAACTGTAGCTGCCTTTTCCCTTCTTGTATTGTGAAGTTTCAACATCCAGATGCTAAAGACTTTATTTATATTCATAGTTCTTAGAGAGCCAAGTACTACAGATTGGTCATATAGTGTAACAACTGAACAAAACTGAGTAAAATCTGTGGTGCACAGAATTACTGCAACTCTATACTGCCACAGATAGAAAAAAATCAAACATTTGGTTCCAAAAATACAAATATATGTGCAAATTATTTATAGCAATTAAACTGCATTTAGTGAAACAATCAAACAAGCAAAAATGAACACAGGTAGATACTTCAACTTCTGGGACCATGTCTCATTTGAGGGTCACAATACTGACGGGTTGAATTGTGGGCAAATTCTGACTTTCTCCACAGGCTGCTCTCTTGCAAGAGGTGCAAATGCCAGGTTGAGTCTGTGAAAGCACCATCATGGAAAGACTTGAAGAACACAAGAAAGGTGTGTGTGCATCTACTGCCATGCAGTCGCATGGGATGCTCCAGGGATGAGTAAAACCTAAGTGGACCACAGATCCAACTCACTCCACTCTTTCGTAGTTGATCATTTGTTAATTCCTGTCCACATCTATGATGTACATTTATTCCTGCAGCAGCTGTGTGAGGCACAGAGGCACTGTTTCCCAAAAAGTTATAACCAGATGGAACATTTTCCACAAGGCTGTCCTGAAGGGTCAAACGGCAAAACATGCCCTAGCCCAGACAATGGGCTAAGTACCTCTGAATGTGCAAACCTGGTCAGTTCCTGGGATCCAGATGGTCCAGACAAAATGTACAGCACATGTAATTAACCTTGTATGCACCTGTGAATGTGCAAAACTGGACACTTCCCTGGATCCAGTTAAAGAGGCAGCACACATGATTAACTTTGGAACACAGCTGTGAACTGTGCATGTCCCTGGCCATGTTCAGATATGCTCCATCCTATAGGTCCAGTGATCAGGGTTTTGTGTTACCAAAGGACATTAATGGCTTGGAACAGTATTTAAACCAGCCAAGAAGTTAGGCAACTTGCCTTGCTCTCACCCAGCAAGCAACAAAAGCCAAATGCTGCTGGATAGCAGCTGAAGGGCCTGCTCTATCAGACCAACTACACTTGGAACTTGTTCTTACCACAAAGAGACAAGAGGCAAATGCTGCCCAAGTAGCAGCTGAAGAACCTGTCCTAACAGGCAACAACTACACCCAAGGCAGAAAGTGGAATGGCTCCAAGAGAATTGAATCCCAGAAGAGGTTACAGCCTAGCAAGGGAACATGCAAGAGAGAGGCCACCTAGCCCTCTGCGAGCCAAGGACTGCTTGAATTGCAGTCACAGCATCTGCGAAGATCCTAGACAGAGGAGCAAGTTGTGAGTACCTGGCTAATTTGCCACGGAATCCCATTTCTGAGACAACCACAGATCACAGTATCTGCATTTCGAGTTTGAATTGCTCTATTGGAAATGTTAGATCTGTGCTTAAATCATTTACGTGTCTTTATATGTGGAATGTGATACCCACAACCGAATAGAACCTGTAAATATACTGTGCAAGTAAGTTATAGCGGAGCTTGAAGATACCACCGCCCAAGATATCAAGTAGTAAAGTATTTTTAAAAATATACATTTTATTACAAAGGCTACTATTGCAGACTGTACAAGATGAAGATTTGTGTAAGTCTACAAAGTAGAAGCTTGTTAACAGAATTACTTACCTTCCAGTCTAGTATCTGTAGTACTCAACTATTTTTTTGTTTTGGAAAGCAAGATATCAAGTCATTGTACTTAAGGCACTCCAAAAATTTTAACCCTGACAAAATTTCCCTACAATGCTCTGTTACTATGCATGATCCTTGTTTTCTCTGATGTTATTCCTTTATATAAACCCACAGTCCTAGTACGTTCATAAACTCCCAAATGTTCCCAGTTTCAGATTAAACCCATAAATCCATTCCCAGGGTCCAAGTATACCCTAGCAGTTGCAAAAGCCATCCATATTATGCTTGCAAACAGTACACAGACTTTCATATTAGACTATTTCAATTAAAAGTAACCTAAATTTTAACTAGTTAACGAATAGCATACATTTCTGATCATCAAGATTTTGTATACCATTATGCATTATTTTTAAAACAATGTTGCTCATGTTGTCTGAAGTAGCACAGAGCTATTTCACTAAGAAATAGATAGCAGAAGAACATATGCTGCACACACACACACACAAAAAAAAGGAGAAAGAAAAAAGAAATAACCAATAGGACAAACAAACAAACAGATAATATTTTACAGTCAGTCAGTTTTGAAGCTCAGACAACTCTCATATCTTTTACAACCACTGTGGTTCTTGGTAGAGAGATAAGAGATTCTTCTCTTCAAGCCTCAAAATGAGAATTTTGGTTTGTTTGCTGCATTCCAAAACACATGCATGCACAGTTCAGGACCAGAGAGCCCTGTAAATACTTTTCAAAATAAACTCTGAAGACAAAGAATACTTCTTCACATGGTAGAGTTTTCACATGTATGGGTTTTTTTTGGTCCTTTTCTCCCACTCCCATTTACTATCTCCCTATAGTTTGTGAAACTTTTAATGCACTAGAAAAATGCTACTTTATGTTCATTTTTTCAAAAGTGTACAAACTGTGTGTAAAAAGTGTTTCTACCAGTTAATGAAGGGAAAACCTTATCTTAGGGTGTTAACAGCTCCATGGCACTGCTAAAATATGAACCTATCCCTCCCCCCATTCTCATTGGCTAGACTGAAAAGAATTTTTAAACTATAACTGAAAAGAACTTTTAAAAGGTAATAGAAGGAACAATCATAGCGTTAAAGTAAGAACATTAAATTTTAAAAAGGTTTGCTTCCACCAGACAACATCTACCAAAAACCAACCAAACAAAAAAAGTGTTCTTAAGTGTTATCTGTTCAGCAGTAATACCAGGACTGTCCATACTGACTACAAAAGCCAACAGAAGTACAGAAATGTACATATATATATATATAAAATTTTCTTTTTATAAATCCAATTTCAGATAAAAGTAAGAGAAAAATCTCATCACTCTACATTTGTGGCAATAGGATTAAATGAAAAATAAAGCAAAAATTTTACAAATTTTCTTTAAATTTTGTAAAGCTGGGTAATTATTTTCAATTCCTATAAACAAATGACAGTTAATTCTGTAAATGAAGTCACGCTATGTAATATCACAATACAAGACTTTAATTTTCAGTCATAAAACCAATTCTGCAAACTGAAGGGTGTGGTATTTCATGAAATGTCTCCAAATTCAATTTCTATTCATTTCCAGATGACAGAATGAAACATTTAGGTCATTTGACTTCTAGTATTTACTCCCTGTGAGTATTATCTAGACAGTAGAGTTGTCAGCACATTCATAACTTCACTTCAGAAGAATGGCTGAAAAAAATTCTTTTTTTTTCCTTTACTGTCTTCAAAACTTTCTTGCCAAACTAAGAATACAATTCAGGTAACGCATATTTGAAATGGAAGAAGCCCTCTCCTTTTTTATGTCTTCTGTCTTGGGGGGGGAAATCTTGAAGCAGCTTTACCTCATCTAAAAATATTTTCAAGGTCACTGCTAATTGGGCAAATTTCCATATAAATGTTGATCACACTAAGCTAAGATACCAAGGATGCCACTAAAGTAAATCAGTACAGCACTCCTGTTTTACTCCTTTGCTTCAACCTTACCTGTCATGCCTCACATAGTTACATCACCATTTTATAGTGAAAAAATCAGAAACACAGTATTTCAAACATTAAATGAAAAAATGTGTCTTTAACAACATCAGGACTATAGTAATGAACATTTGAAAAGCTGTCCTTAGCTCTCCCTGAGGAGAAAACTTTATTTTACAACATAGCGCTTTCAGACCTGTGAAGTAAACTAGTTCTGTTTACGAACAACTTACCACGTAAAACTGTGAGTCTTGTGGACACACTTATTTCACCAACACTGTTGGAAGCCACACACTCATAAATAGCTTCATCTCGTGGAGTACGCAGCGGTTGTATTCTGAGAACTGATCCAGATCCATCATCGAACTCTATTACCTATAGAAGGAAACAGAAGCTGTCACAGATGTTGTTACAAATGCCTATCCCTCAGTTAATATGTTCATACTTGCTTTTCAAGTACTTGAACTAGGACAAATTCCACACAGACAGCAAAATATTGAAGAGGCAATGTCTTGTAACATGCATTGCTGTTCCATGAGTACTGGATGGCTGCCCTAAGACAAGTTTCAAGAAAATGCAGGACGAAAATCAAGCTTTCATTTCCCTTCCAAGCAAACAAGGGCTCTAAGAAAGGATTCTGTAACTTAATGCTCTTTTATGCTGAAGTGCACCACCAATCTCTCTTTATTCTCTTAGTTTAAGTACTCTACCTTCAAGTGCCAGTTGCATTCATTTTAATTGCTGCAGGCTATATTCCCACTCTACTTACAAAGCCCAGTTCACCCATTCCTTCAGTTCCAATGTGAAAAAGGGTCAGTAATTTCTGAACAAGGCAGGACTACAGTTTAGCTATGCATTTAACCCACAGAAGTCAGTAAATTTATCCAATGATGTATTAGAAATCATGTGAATAACTAAGAGGCTAATTAATCTATATAGATGCATAACATAATTTCCATACATGCCTATTTGAACATGTTTGCATCTGTGTGCCTAATTTACACATAAGCAATCCACTAGATCTTTATATTTGTTGAGAGTGAGAGAAATAAAACACAGGGTTAGGAATCATGGTTACATGCCCATTATCTTCCCATTTTCATTGTAGGAATTGCTCAGCTACTTCTTAGCAGTGGCAAAGGTGTAAGTGGAAATTAGATAAAAACATGGTTGTTTTCGGAGAAGAAACTGGTCTCGTAGCTCCACAGGCTTTATTATTTTCCCTTGTTCTAAGTAAAACCATTGTTCTAAAAAAAACCTAAACAACAAAACATTTCTATCACATTCTACTAAGAACAAAAGAATAATTAGCATTTTTGCTAAATTGACATATATGAGGGAAAGAAAATTTCAGTCTTAAGGCAGACAGACATGTTTTGTACATAAAAAAAATGTAAGCACCAGATCCAAGTAATCACAATTGTAACATTCAAAAAGAAACATTGTTATTGGGTTAGTCAGAAGTCTCAATAATCCTAGCTAGATCATAAATAAACACAATTGCAGTAGATTGGGTTGGGTGAATATTGCAGAGATTAAGCTTCAAGTCTATCGTCTCCAAAAAATGTATCACAAATTGGCTTTACTTTTCCTGTGATGAGTTCTCCCTCTTCCTAAATATCACAGATAGTAAATTCATTCCACTCCCTCATTCACTGAATGTCATTTTTTTCATCTGAAAAAGCATAGAATTTTAATAAAACCAGTCTCAAATCACAGGGTAGAATGGTAAGGTTTTTAAATTTGGGTTTTACCTCTTACTCTTTAAGGTCTTCTGAGAAAGTAATTTAAAACAGATTTTTCTAATTGATATTAGTTGTATTGATTTGAAGCCAGAGGAGAAAAAGAGATTCCTTTTGTATCACGTTCATCCTTACTATATGTTTGCAATATAAATAAAAGATGAATGATTAATAGCAAAATATCGTAAGGTCTTACTGTAGCCTTTAATTTCAGAAACAATATATAGCTTTCACCAATATTCTAACTCATTTGCGAGAAATAGCCTGCAAGTCAGAATATTCCACATTAAACAATGACAGAGAGAATAAATTATTTGCTCCCTTGTTGCTAAATAAGACACTAATAATGTGCACCAAGTTCTAGCAAAAAGGTTCAGGTACAACTTGAGGGGAAAAAAAGTGATAGCAAGACTCATCAAACGCCACAAGATGCTGTTCAGCTTACTGGGGGAAGGGGGGAAAGTGACCAACAGCATCTCTGGGAAAGACTGTGGATTAGGTGGCCCACTGAAGTCCTTTCCAGAGTATTTAATAGGCCTTTATGAAGGCAGGTGCCCAGGTAACACTCTTTTCATATCTGGTATTACTAAGTAATCAAATTCAGTGACATATATAAAAAAAATAAAATGAAAGAAAATTAAAAGCCCATCTAATTATTCTCTTATTGGTGCAGATGGCAATCTCAGATGTTTCTTTTATCCCCAAATGTTTCAGGTGTCCTTTCATAATCTTATTTCTGTTGTTCTGTTCTTATACAGAGGTTCTACAGCATGAATGAATGGCCTTACTTTGGACAGAAGTAAGGGAAAGCTGCTTAAAATAATGATGTGCTCTGTATACTTCATAACTACTTTGTTCAGTAGTTATAATAAAAATTTTAACACTTGGTAAGTGTTTTCTTTTTTGTTTTAATTATGTTCTGGCATACTTTTGCTATACAGCTTGTTGAACAGTCCACTAAAGGCATTTTTAATATATTTTATATACACATTTATTTTATTCCTATATTTAAGTATTTTTAATGGAAATAAAATAGGGTTTTTTTGCTTTTTCTCACTAAAAACAGGTACACATGCACATAGAAAACAATATATGAAGCAAATAAACCACAACGTATTGCAAAATAAAACTGCATCAAGACAGTAAAAAATGTACAGGTCCAATCTTAGAAATCACCTTGAGTGGAAATTTTGTGGCCAGAAGAGGATAAATTTGGTAAAGTTTATGATAAAATTTCTATGTTAATCCCTCCAGCCAATTACAGCCCTGCATATGGTCTGCAAAGTGCAAACACTTCTCAGTACTAGGAGGTCAAAATTAAATTCATGTTTTTATTTTTCACACTGCAGTAAACCTGCAGACAAAGAATCACATTGGTTAATGAGCAAATTCCAGTGTCTTTAAATATTTTTTACCAAGAAAAGGAGAAAAAATAGTTTGTACATGAAATCTTCTTCTTGTTGATGTAAATCTAACCTGAACACCAGGACAAGCAAGCTTTTCAATTGCTACTACTAAATGTTAACAGAGAAGACTTTAATATTCTCTCAACTTTTAATAGGTGTATCTTAGATTATTTGATCAAGCAATTCACATTACAACTGTTTTACACACTAATTGGCCATGTTTCAAACAGTTATTTTCTTTATGCAGAAGTCTCTTAAATAGTGAAAAGACAGTAAAAATTACACTCTCTTAGTGCCAGTTTTGGTATTCATTCTACATGCCTCCTCCCATTTTCTGAGTTTTTCCTTCATGTTAAAGGTCAATCCATATTTGATATTAAATGAACCTGACACTAGAGGAGGGAATAGTATTTGTTGCCTTATTTTCCACAAATAACCAGCATCCTTTGAGACGATTATCTTGACTGTTTTCTTTAATTGAAGACTGTAGAGAGAGAGAGGAAATAGCTTTCTCTGAAGCTTTTTCCTAGGTCATTTTGAAAAAATAATCAAAAGCAAAAAAGTTTTACGTTTCATTTTCAGCAGCAGGGACTACAATATCTCTTTCATCTCTCTCTGCAACAATGGTAAACAGCAGAAGCAGTAGCAGACTTAGTCTGTTCAATTGCATACTGGTGTAAAAAGAGGTGGCTAGCTCTCTGGAGACAACAAGCATTTCCACCATCTCCTTCATGGAAAATATAGCTGGCTGAACAGAAGCATACCAAGGTTCCCCAATTAGACCATACTAGTTTAGAAAACTGCAGTAGCAGTCTTCTCTTCAATAGCGCTATGCATGACCAGTTTGCATAGCAAAAATTTCACAAGACTGCTCCCACTGAACTATCCTTGATACAGCTATTTTTCTTAAAAACTTGTAATAAGCCACACATATTGTGATAGGAAGTGAGGTTGGAATTAATGTTTTTCAGAGGAACAGAACAATGGACCTAATACCTCAAATCTCTGATTGCTGACTTTTTTTCCCTTTTTGTTCCAGACAATTTTAGGTCTTGGATCTCCTGTAGCTTGACAGATGAATGAAGCGACTCCTCCTGAAACCCCTGTCTGGTCAACGGGAGTTCTTGTAAACTTTGGTGGTGCTGAAAGAAACAAACAAAACAAAACCCAAAAATTAATCAAAGTAGTAAACATAAAAATAAGTCATGTCAAGATTTCAAAATTAAAAAACAATGGGAAAGTTTAAATTCTCCAATGACAGTATTCACCTGCAAGAGAAAGTATTAAAAAATAATTCATCAGACACTCTGAGACAAATTCTCTACTAGCATGGTTCAGGTAAACATAGAAGTTTGAACTCATTTGCACCATATGACAGTTTACTTTTCCCATTGCTGTTGAATACAAAACAAACACAATCCTCTTTATCTCCTACACTCTGCAAACTACAAGGCTATTTATCAAATAGCAATATACCTGAAACAATCTTTTTTCCCAGCAAACGTAACTGTCATTGTTACATAATGAAACTACTCCCTATTTGTAGACATTTTTTTCATGGAAAACACCCAAGGTTTTGAGGCTTTATGTAAAGACATTACTGTATGTAGAGACTAATAATATCTACATAAATGAAGAAAGCTTCACATTCCAGTATAGAAAGGAATTGAGGTGATGTGCATAGATAATTCCACATGAAACTGAAAAGACATTGTAGTCCAGTATGTATTTTAATGCCTACAATAGCCATTTTTATCAGTTTATCTTTAAATTCATGTTAAATTTCCTTTGGCAAGCCAGTTAATTCTCTGCTTGTGGCTCAGCAGCTGCATTGGAAGGATAATAACATCTGCATGTTTAACACTTGTTGTGAGGAAAAACTCATTTATGGTCAAGAGATACTCAGACTATAGTTATAGGAGCCAGGAAGCCAAGAAGAAAGATTGATATTATGTAATCCATCTTTAAATTATTCAGTCAACATATGAATCTCATTACATATGAATTTTCCATCAGTCTAAGGGTATCTGAAATCATAATCCAAAAGAACCAAAAAATTAAAAGTAGCATTTGTTCACTTTGTCTTTATAAAGGTTGTTAATTAAGGTTTGACACAAATTATCTCCACAATTTATGTTGTCAGTTTCTTGACATTGATTCTCACCTAGTTGCTAGGCACTCTGATAACAAACAGAATTACGTTGCACACACAGTTGTGCTTTTTAACATGGGAGGCAATTTTGATTGAGAACTGACAACTATTTTCAATCTCCCTTAACAACAGCAGCACGGAGTCCAACAAAAACTCTTTATAACACACTTCATTAAGCACACTAACAATCTATATGGGAACCTTCCAGTACAATTAAATCTGCCAGAAAATCAGATGTAATACGTTGCCAGCTATAACATTTCAGCACTTTTGAAACTAAACTTGGTCACATTTCAATAAAGCTGCAATTAAAATAACAAAAGTGTAATTAAAATAACAAAAGTAAAATTCATTTAAAATCAGCATCTCAAATTTCTGGACTTTAACTCTCTTCTTGGCATCAACAAAATTGCAGCAATATTGGCTACTAAATGCAAACAATACAAGCATCACTTGTTTCTGCTTTTTTGTCTACCAGTGCCTCTTCAGATATTTGCGCTGATACTGAATGCTGATACCTTGTTGTGGTTTAAGCCCACCCAGCTGGCAATAAAGCAACCATGCAGCTGTTCACTCCTACCCTGCTCTAGTGGGAAGGAGAAGGTCACAGGTGAAAGATAGGCTCAGCTTGAGGAAAGAAAATCAATTTCATTTTAACAACAAACTCACAATGAAAGTACCAATTAAAACAGACTAGGACAGGGATAAAGACAATTTACACCCCTTCCACCCTTCCACACTCTTCCAGGGCCTAGCTCTGCTAACTTCTCTATGCAAATGCTTCAATGGGACAGCAAATAGGGCCTGAGGTCATTTCCAGTTCATTCCATGTTGTTCCTGCCACGTTTTTGTCCTCAGAGGGGACACAACTCAGTCCTTCCCTGCAGCCCATGTGGCCAAGAAGGCCAATGGCATCCTGGCTTGTATAAGAAATAGTGTGGCAGGACCAGGGAGGTGATTGTCCCTCTGTAGTCTGCATTGGTGACATCATACTTCAAGCATTGTGTTCAAGTTTGGGCACCTCAGAGCAAGAAAGACATGGAGGTGACAGAGTGGGTCCACAGAATAACAATTAAGCTGGTGAAGGGCATAGAGAGCAAATTTTATGCGGAGTGTCTGAGGGAACTGGCACTGTTTAGTCTGAAGAAAAGGAGGCTCTATTGCTCTCCAGAACTATCTGAAGGGAGGTTGTCATGAGGTGTTAAGTTGGTCTGTGCTCCCAAGTTACCAGCGGTAGAACAAGAAGGAAATGGCCTAAAGCTGCAATAGGGCAGGTTTAGGCTGTACATCAGGAAAAAAAAAATTCAGAGGAAGACTTGTCAGGTACTGGAATAAGCTGCCCAGGGAGAAGGTTGAGCCACAATCCCTGGATGTGTTTAAAAGCCCTGTGGATGTGGTGCTTGGGAACAGCTTACTGATAGACTTTATGGTATAGTAGGGGTAATGTTGGACTTCATGATACTGAAGGTGATTCCAGGCTACTGAAAAACCTACAGTTTATATATGTGTACTCATTTGCTTATTAATAAGACTTTTCAAATGACATTCATTTACAACATTTGCTGCTAATACACTCGTTAATCATCATTTCTGACATCAGTTAGAGTAACCATTGTTATAAGCAATGGTTATGACTTAATTTTAACCTGCATGTACAGTGGACTTGCAAATTACCTATGTAAGAAAGTTAGAATTAGATTTGTATTTCTGTAAGGGTAAATGACAATTTGTATTCATGAAATCTGCATAAAGAAATCTCAAAGTTACCAGCTGGTATGTTCATAAATGCTGTTGTCTGCCTGAAACAGGCTGGTGTAATTTTCCTGTTTCTCACCATAAACATCTTAAAACTGCATCATCCTTACATCCTTCAGTAAGAAGAATAGCAACACCACCATCATACTCTAGGCAGCTGAATAGTTTTATTATATTGTGATTGAAAATTATCAGGCTTTCATATTTGAACTACTAAATGGAATTCAGCTATGCCAAGTAATTGCAGCTGAAGGCCTTAGTCCACTTGGATCACCAAAGTCCCTACCACAATGACCATTATATCTGTATAATATAATCAAAACAATTATGCCTCCACCTTATTTCTGCTACACTTACTCTAAAACCAAAAGCATTTAGAAGAAACAGTAATGCAAGAGAAGTCTGGGGATTTTTATCATCTTTTGTCTTTTTTTTCCCCTAATATAGCAGTCACTCATCTTCAGTTCCCAGCTTTCAATCACCACAGTGTACTCATCCTACAAAATTAGTAAATTCTACAAATATAGTAAGTAGTGGGGGGAAAAAACCACACACACACACAAAAACCTGAAACAGCACCACAACAACAAAAGCCCAAAACCCAAACCAAACAAACAGAACCAAAAACAACCACCAAAAAAGCCCCAACTATCACTTCCTAATCTCTGAAGGAAAACATTAAGGGTCAAGTTATCTTTATATTTTCAAATTATCTGAAAGGCACAGTGCCAGACTGACCATTGAGTTTGTTCTTCCCAGAAATATGAAATCCAATCAAATACTGAAAAGTGAGGCATTATCGGTGAATAGGTAGGTTACATTTTCCAAAACTTCTAGTGTTGAAATAGCACATTCCTAATTTGTACCTTTAGGCTGTGGAACCTTAGTACCAGCTCATTTCATTGTGGATTATGCATGCATTTTTAGAGATAGACATTATCTGAGCCTTAGGGGCATGGGAGGAATACAAACCAACACAGACAGCAGCAGACATTTGTTTACAAACTAATACCATCCACACACTCCCATTCACATTTACATTAATACATCCACACATACTCCCATATTCATTTACAGTTTACAATAACTGGAATAAAGAAAAAGGCTTTACTGTGTGAAAAACCTGTGGAAAAAAATGTTAATACTAGAGAGCAATATGTTTATACTCTAAGTAGGATGAAACTGAAGAATTTATTACTGTGCTTTTCTATTCAAAATTTTGTAGGCAATCTTTTAAGTATTTGAGTAGGTTTCATGACAAATTACTAGGACAATTACTGTAAACTGAGACCAGCTCTCAAGTACTGCCTCAGCAGACTGCGTTTCATAGTTTCATAGTTTCAGTTAGGGTTGGAAGGGACCACAAGGATCATCTAGTTCCAACCCCCCTGCCATGGGCAGGGACACTCTACCCTAGATCAGGCTGGACAGAGCCTCGTCCAGCCTGGTCTTAAACACCGCAAGGGACGGGGCCTCAACCACCTCCCTGGACAACCCATTCCAGGGCTTCACCACCCTCACGGTGAAGAACTTCCTCCTCACATCCAGCCTGAATCTCCCCACCTCCAGCTTCATCCCATTCCCCCTAGTCCTATCACTCCCTGATAGTCTGAAAAGTCCCTCCCCAGCCTTCTTGTAGGCCCCCTTCAGATACTGGAAGGCCACAATGAGGTCACCTCAGAGCCTTCTCTTCTCCAGACTGAACAGCCCCAACTCTTTCAGTCTGTCCTCATAGGAGAGGTGCTCCAGCCCTCTGATCATCCTCGTGGCCCTTCTCTGGACACGCTCCAGCACCTCCAGATCCCTCTTGTAATAGGGGCTCCAGAACTGGACGCAGTACTCCAGGTGGGGTCTCACCAGAGCTGAGTAGAGGGGGAGAATCCCCTCCCTTGACCTGCTGGCCACACTTCTCCTGATGCAGCCCAGGATCTGATTGGCTTTCTGGGCTGCAAGTGCACATTGAGAGCTCATGTTGAGCTTCTCGTCCACCAGCACCCCCAAGTCTCTCTCCTCTGGGCTGCTCCCCAGCCAGTCACTGCCCAACCTGTATTTGTGCCTGGGATTGCCTCGACCCAGATGCAGGACCCTGCACTTGGTCTTATTGAAGCTCATGAGGTTGGCCTGTGCCCACCTCTCCAGCCTGTCAAGGTCCCTCTGGATGGCATCCCTTCCCTCCAGTGTGTCTGCTGCACCACACAGCTTGGTGTCATCAGCAAACTTGCTGAGGGTGCACTCAATGCCACTGTCCATGTCACCCACAAAGATGTTGAACAAGACTGGTCCCAGTGCTGATCCCTGAGGGACTCCGCTTGTCACTGGCCTCCACTGGGACATGGACCCATTGACAGCCACTCTTTGGGTGCGGCCATCAAGCCAGTTCTTTATCCATCTGGTGGTCCATCCATCAAACCCATGTGTCACCAGCTTGGAGACCAGGATGTGGTGTGGGACAGTGTCAAAGGCTTTGCTCAGGTCCAGGTAAACGACATCAGTTGCTCGCCCCTCATCTATTAATGCTGTCACCTGTTCATAGAAGGCCACCAGGTTTGTCAGGCAGGATTTGCCCTTGGCAAAGCCATGCTGACTGCTCCCAATCACCTCTTCACTACTCTTCTGAGTCAGTAGTGCCTCCAGGAGGATCTGCTCCATGATCTTTCCGGGCACAGAGGTGAGACTGACCGGCCTGTAGTTCCCTGGTTCCTCCTTCTTACCCTTTTTGAAAATGGGAGCAATATTTGCCCTTTTCCAATCTGTGGGGACTGCCCCAGTCTGCCATGACTTTTGGAATAGAATAGAGAGGGGCTTAGCAACCTCATCTGCCAGTTCTCTCAGCACCCGTGGGTGTATCCCGTCGGGTCCCATGGACTTGAACACTTTCAGGTTCTTCAGGTGATCACCAACCTGAGCTTCACTTATGAAGGGCAGTTCTTCCTCCCCGTCCCTGGCATCATCTGCCATGACTCCAGGAGTGTGGCTGGAGGCCCTTGCAGTGAAGACTGAGGTAAAGAAGTTATTGAGTACCTCAGCCTTTTCCACATCACTTGTGACCAATTCACCAGTTTCCTTTCTGAGGGGGCCCACACCTTCCCTACTCATCTTCTTGCCATTAATATACCTGTAGAAATTCTTAGTGCTCCCTTTGACCTCCCTGGCTAGATTCAATTCAAACTCTGCTTTGGCTTTCCTAACCAGGCCTCTTGCTGCTCGGGCAGCTTCCTTATATACCCCCTGTTCTATCTGTCCTTCCCTCCACTGCCTGTAGAGTTTCTTTTTAAGTAATAGTGTGTCCAGGAGCTCCTTGTTCATCCAGGCAGGCCTCCTAGCGTTCTTCCCTGTTTTTCTCTTTGTTGGCACTAAACCTAATGGGAACCCAGGGCTGATGGACCATCACAGTCCACCTCAGTGATCAGAACAAAGAAGATGGCTCCTGAAGGCAGACCTAGTCCACCCCACCTCCTCTTACCTTCAATTCTCATAGCTGTGTATGCAGCTGACAGTGTTACTGTTACATCGTGTGCATTATCAACTTCAACCTTCTTTTAAATATCACAACACTAAATGAAATGGATTTACACATTTCTGAACCTCTCCTTATTTATTCCAGCATCTCTTCAGTTGTTTCTATACAAGAATGCTGACTTGCACTAGTTTGAGAAATAAGAACCACGACACTTAGATCTAATATTTGATGGGCTGCCCAGGGAGGTGGTGGAGTCGCCATCCCTGGAGGTGTTCAAGAGGGTATTGGATGTGGCACTTGGGGCCATGGTTTAGTCAGGAGGTCTGTGGTGACAGGTTGGACTTGATGATCTTTGAGGTCTCTTCCAACCTTGGTGATTCTGTGATTCTGTGATTAACCTGAGCACTGAAAGACATAGGTATAGCATTAAGTACTCACTATTAAGTAAAAGCACAGGAGGGCAAAAATTCTTTCTCATGCCTACAGTATTTCAGCAAAATGCATATAGAACTTTAAGTTGTACACTAGCACATGTGTTTAAATGCACAAATACAAAACAAAATAGGTATAAGCTTGATTGTGTACATAGTATTTATCACATATACTGTATCTAAAATCTGGGTGGGGCTTAAACTACCTAAGTTAGAAAGAGGAACTTGCTAGTAAAAAGACTTCTTCCAACAGCAAACGAAAAGCATAAAGACTCTTGAATCTGAAAGGTTAGTGACGTGCACCACTTTGTCCCCCAGGAACATTACATAACCTTGTCAAATTCACTAAGTTAATGAAGGGAAATGCGCTTCAAAGCTCTCTACTGTGTCTTTTTCAAATTTTAATGTCTGCAGACTGCATATGAATTATTTGGTAACTGAGCACTGACACTCCTTTTCAATGTGCAAAGTAGAAGCAGTGGATCTTAAAATGCTAGGCAAGCTGATCTCTTTCCAGAGGAGTTTTGCTCTAAGAGAAAAAGGGGAACACAAGGCCTTACAGTTATGAGTTTTAATTAAAACTAAGGGTATCTGCATTATGGGACAGGCTTCATTAGAGAATTGACATAAACATAATTTATTGAGCTAAACTGGTTAATAGAAAAAAACAGTAGAGGCTCATAAATCTTTCCTTCCTTTTTACTAGGTTAGAACTACTTTATCCTAGAACTTGATAAGCATCTCTATTAATTGCAAAACCACATTCAACATTTGCTTACAATAACTGACTATATGAAAACTAAATTAGGTGTAAAGACAGGTAGAGACACTGTCTCTTGCACCAGCAATTATGTGACAGCTAAACAATGCAGCTCAGCTTCAACTGTACTAAAATACAGGTTAGTATGGCCCACAGAATGATACATTACTGATGCAGAAGCAGACATTCATAAACTAGGTCAGAAACTGTTTATACATATTAAAAAAAGATTCAGTGACTGAAGCCCCAGTGGATTGTCCCAATTCCTTGCCTGCAAGTCACTTAAGATACATCAGTGTGGCTAACATAGTACAAGTAACCTGCTCTGGGATATGGTTATGCAGATACAAAAGCACTGATTAGAATGTATTCATGCTGACAGTATTTTTGATACTGTATGTTCTCATACTGCACAAATGCCCTACTATGTATAGCTCCTCCTGTGAATGCAAGCTCCTAAATTCACATTTGATTATCAAGAGGGACAATGCACCTTCAATATGCAAAAAATACTACCCAATTTCACAGTTAAAATTGCATCTGCTCTGTGAACTTCTTTACAGGACCTGTATTGCTCTAACTCCAGTAAAGGTATGTCAGCAAAAATTTGAAGAGGTTTGAAATATATATTAAAATTGATACTACATTTTTTCAAATTATTTTTTACTTCAAAGTTAGTGCATAATCTTATTTTCCTTTTCCATGCTTACTCATATTTTAACAGATATAATAGAAAAAGGCCACAGTACAGCTTTGCTGATGCTGGTCCAAACAGACAAAAAGAAAAGACCATCCAACCAAACAAACATCATGTGTGGTAAGACACTGGAACAGGTTGCCCAGGGAGGTGGTAGATGCCCCATCCCTGGAGGTTTTTAAGGCCAGACTGGATGTGGCTCTGAGTAACCTGATCTAGTGCGAGGTGTCCCTGCCCATAGCAGGGGGGTTGCAATTACACGATCCTTGAGGTCCCTTGCAACCCTAACAATTCTGTGATTCTATAATGCATTCAAGAATGTGAGAATTGAAACCTAATATAAAGGTGTGAATGATCAAGTGTCACTAGCTCCAAAATTAAATTAAGTAGTAGAAACATAACCAAAAGAAACATATCACCACATAAAGGTAAATTTCCAATTACTACAAGTTCATTTCTATTTCTGGTAAGTGACAGCACTTTCTACAATGATGTTCTGCAATCTATTACCTAAAATCACTGGAGAGCACATTTGCATTTGCTTTACTAGAAATTTACATTGTCATTCATGTTCCTTAAGTGATTTTAATATAATTTCAAATCATTAAAAACAGACCTAAATAGATAATCCTTGCCCACAGTGCTGTGTCTAGCTTGTAACTATGTCATCTGTATCTCAGCAATGAGATCTTCCATTCTTCTCTCTTTAATCTAAATCTATTCTTAGGGGAAAAAAAAAGTAGATTCCAAAAAATCATTACACTACTGACATTCAGTCAAAAGATGCTATTTAAAGTGGGATATGAAGGCAAATTCAGGGTGAAAAAAGGTTATGAGTCTTAAGTGTGGCCAGATACCATGTTGTAGGAGGAAATCCTTAGCAATCTTCAGCTTCTTTTGACATTGAATGCAAAGCTTTTCTATGATTCGGTTGAAGAAGCCAGAACTTATTTTATTTTATACAGGTTATTTACAGTGTCAAAGTTAAAAACATTACCACATGAGTCTTATAGATGTGGTACATACAGAGTGTGAACAGCCTCACTTTGGTTCGGTCATCTCCTTTAGAAGGAATTCCCTTTGAATACTAAAAACTTTTGCTCTATCTTCACTCAATAAAATCAACAGTGGCCACAACTCAGTTACTGTTATTGCATTTTTACTTTCCTTTAATGAATTGTCCTTGTCTTATTCTTTTCTCGCTCAGTTCATATCTGTTCTGGGACCAAGCTAAACAAACCAACCTAGAACAGTTGAGCTGTGTATCATAGAATCATAGAACCATAGAATTGTTAGGGTTGGAAGGGACCTCAAGGATCATCTAATTCCAACCCCCCTGCCATGGCCAGGGACACCTCACACTAGAGCAGGTTGCTCAGAGCCACATCCAGCCTGGCCTTAAAAACCTCCAGGGATGGGGCTTCTACCACCTGCCTGGGCAACTTGTTCCATTGTCTTACCACCCTCATGGTGAAAAACTTCTTCCTAACATCTAATCTGAATCTACTCATTTCTATTTTTTTTCCCATTTTTTTCCATTCCTCCTAGTGCTATCATTACCTGACACCCTAGAAAGTCCCTCACCAGCTTTCTTGGAGGCCCCCTTTTGGGGGGACTTTTGGAATATGATGGAGAATGGTTTAGCAACCTCATGTGCCAGTTCCACACACACCAGTGGGTGTATCTCATCGGGTCCCATGGACTCAAACACTTTCAAGTTCTTCAGATGGTCACAAACCTGATCTTCACTCACAATGAGCAGTTCCTTCTCCCGGTCCCTACCATTATCTTCTATTATTCTGTGAGTGCACCTGGAGTCCTTGCCAGTGAAGACTGAGATAAAAGAAGTTGTTGAGACCCTCAGCTTTCTCCACGTCACTTGTCACCAGTTCACCTGTTTCCTTTCTGAGGGGTCCCACACCTTCCCTACTCTTTACTTTAGAATTAATATATTGGTCTATTCCAACCTGGTCTATTCTATTCTATTCTATTCTATTCTATTCTATTCTATTCTATTCTATTCTATTCTAATTCTGTTCTATTCCTATGGAAATTTTTACTGTTCCCCTGGATCTCCCTGGCTAGATTTAATTTTAGCTAAGCTTTAGCTTTTCTAACCAGGTCTCTTGCTGCTCAGGCAGCTTCCTTATATTCCCTCCATTCCAGATGTCCTTTCTTCCACGTGTTGTAGAGTCCTTTCTTCCACTTGTACAGTTTCTTTTTGTCTGACACTGTGTCCAGGAGCTCCTTGCTCATCCAGGCAGGCCTTCTAGCATTCTTTCCTGCTTTCCTCTATGAGGGTATATATGGAGGGTTGAAGTTTCCCCCCAGCATTAGCTTGGCCAGACCAACTCAGTTAGAACCAAATGAAGCTGTATTTACAAGCAAAATCTACACTCTACAATGGGATGTGAAGAATATGTACAAAATATACAGTATTTACAATATTATACAGATATTTAAGATTGGCAAACAATATGAAAACACCCCACCAGTCACAGACCAGGGAAGCCGTTCCACTACCCCCTTCCCCCCATGTCTCAAGAGAGAAAGAAGCGAAGATAAAAGCAGTGGGTTGGACTTAGCCAAGGCCAGTCGACAAGCAGGTTATCTCCCCTGAGTGAAGCAAAACCAGCCAGACATAAGAAGAGAGAGAATTGTTATGGTACAGCTCATCTTATTCTAGATACTTATACAATGAATTTGTTTTGAATAACCTCTTGTTTTCCTTTTAAAACCCAACAGTGATTTATTTATACTTTCTACTTTTCTGCTCGATATCTGCAGCTAAATTTTAAAAGCATAGTCTAAAACCACCACAATTCACCCCTTCTAAACAATTTCATTGGCTGCTAATAATATCCATCTAATCTAAAACAATATCTACAATAATGAGTAAATACAGTTCATAGTCAATTTTGGCTATCTCAGATGTAGATGATTCAGAAGTCCAAAACCAGGAAACAAGGAAACAGGAAACAGTTTTTCTCTCCACAGACAAGGCGAAGAAAAGGAACAGGGACTCTCAGTTGACTCAGGGCTCTCAGGGTTCTTAGGGTTTGTGCATTGTAGATTCCTCATGGATTCTTCCTTTGTGCATGATGTTATACCTGTGCAACATTCTGAATTTAAACTCTCTCAGCTAAAGCTAGATTTCTCTGTGGAATACACTGAATTTCACCATTCTCTTGCATTACCCAGTAAGTGTGACCAGGACCTTCAGCAGAAACCAGCCCTCGAACATACTTGGTGTCTCCTGAAGGAGAAAACAACCAGCTTTCCTCAACAGATTCTTTTCTCTAACAACAGGAACTCTATCACCTTCTACTTTTTGTAGCAGATCTGAGTGTGCAGGTCCAGCTCGGTTCACTGAACCTTTACTATTTACCAGCCATGTTGCTTGTGCTAGATGTTTCTCCCAGTTTTTCAAAGATCCACCCCCCATGGCTTTGAGAGTTGTCTTCAGCAAACCATTGTAGGGTTCAATCTTTCTTGCAGCTAGTGCATAGTAGGGAATGTGGAATATCCACTCAATGCCATACTCTTTGGCACAGTTTTTCACAAGATTGTTTTTTAATGAGTTCCATTGTCTGACTCAATTCTCTTGGAGTTCTGTATCTCCACAGGATTTGTCTCTCCAGACTAAGAATGGTGTTATGTGCAGTTGCATGTGGAACTGGACAAGTTTCCAACCATCCAGTGTTCGTCTCTGCCATAGTAACTACATATTGCTTACCAGATCAAGAACGAGGTAGAGTGATGTAGTCAATCTGCCAGGCCTCACCATACTTCTACTTGGACCATCTGTCACCATACTACAAGGGCTTAATATGCTTTGCCTGTTTAATAGCAGCACAAATGTCACAGCCATGGATGACTTGTATGATAGCATCCACGGAAATTTCTATGGATCCACCACAAGCTCACTGTTAGGCTGCATCTTTTCTTGATGTTGTGACAAATTGTAAGCCCACCAAGCTAAGAACATCTCACCTCAGTGTTTCTAGTCAAGATCGAAATCAGAGTTCATGTCTACCTGAGAAACTTTTGTAGGTAGATCTGCCTGATGGATGTGTTGCTGCTCCTCAGTAGCTTTGCTCTTAGGAATGTGAGCACCAACATGTCTCACCTTCACTGGAATTCTCTCGATTTGAGCACCACTGTCCTGCCACAGACCAGCTGCCCAAATAGGCAATTTGGTCAGTGATATGGCTAACAGTAGCAGGCATTCCCCCATAACTTCTTGCCACAATACTGCACACCAGAATGGTAGCATAGGAGGAGCAAGTTTGATGAGCTTTTTGTCAAGACCTGTTCCCACAGGAATGTCATCAGGATTCACAATACCATGGTCTCCGTATATCACCTCTCTCACAGCAAACACTCTCATGTGCTTAATTCCCTCATCCATGGTGTTCCAAGGCTTAGGGTTCCATGGAAGGTCATCTCTGGATGCATACCTCATAAAAGCTGCCAGTAGAAGGCGTGTCCACAAAGAAACCTTACCAAGACACCTGTCTAGGTGTCTATCTCTTCCACTACCTTTTGAGAGGGTTCCAAGCTGAGATGCTGACCTGTCCACCACTATTAAAGCAGGAGCCCCCATATTGTAGCACCTGCCTAAGCACGATAGAATTGTCTAATTCTCTCCTCTAATGTAATCCTTTCTTACATGCCTAATTTCCTGTCTGGGGGTGTTAGCAGATTGTATATCATCTTCATCATCCTCATCCTCTTGAAGCTGCTGTCCCAATAATAGTATCATAGTATCAGTCAGGGTTGGAAGGGACCACAAGGATCATCTAGTTCCAACCCCCCTGGACTAGATCAGGCTGGCCAAAGCCTCATCCATAATCCTGATGATACTCTCCATAGGACCTCTTTAAGTTCAGAAGCACCTCCATTAGCTTCTGACTTAACAGAACCTATATCCTGTCCTCCAACTACACTATTTACTGATGGTCTCAGTAATTCAGCCATATCTTTAAGGCACACTTTCTCTCCTTTTTAACAGAAGGTCCCTCAGCAGCAGAGAGATCTTGCTGCTCTTGCTGTTATTCTGCCTCTGCACCTGCCTTGTGACTGCTCCTTTTATCCAAAGCTGTGATTTGTTTAACTGGAGCTGCATTTGAAATTACATTGGCATGTGGACTTTGGGACCCAGCGGCTGATGCATCACTCGCTTCCGTTCCTGCTGCTGCAGGTGGAAGGTTTTTTTGCATCTTTAATGGCTGCTGGTGAAAGTGCAGCCACAGCCACATGCACTGCCGTTGTGGGCTGCTGTGGGCTGCAACTGCCCCCCCCGCCCCGGGCTGGCTGAATGCCAGAACTTTTGCCAATCTCACTCAGAGCTGCTCTATCATTAACTCCTGTCTTCCTGTTACCCCCTGTTTGTCCTGTTTCTGTGCCTTCCTCATCACTAGAAATGTCTGCATTTGAGTTAGAACTAGCCCTACGACGCCTGCATCTGCTGCATCTAAAAATAGAACACCTGTTCACTACACGTCTCTCAGTACAGTGCCATTAACAAGAACACAACTATTATCACCAATAGTAGATTCACACATAGCAAATAAATCACTTTGGGATCCCAGCTGCTCACATAACTGTCTACAACAGGAATGCTGAATTTATATATCTCTGCAGGAACAGTAGAGTCACATTATCCTATCTTTTAAGCCAAAGAAATCCCAAGCAGTGGTCATACAGCATTTTTCAGCTTGTATTTAAACCAAAGGAACAGTTTATATGCCAAATATCTTCCCAGCTTCTCTAACATGAGAGCCATGCACCACCTATACAGAATCACTGTTAGAGAAGAATATATCAAATGACACAAAACCCAAAACAACTTTGTTTTACTTCCTTAATCTGAGAAGGAATTAATCAATCAAGTAATTGCCCCACATTGGGTGCCAATTATTTGTTTGTAATGTGGTGGGTTGAAGTTTCCCCCCCAGCATTAACTTGGCCAGACCAACTCCATTAGAACCAAATGAAGCTGTATTTACAAGCAAAATCTACACTCTACAATAGAATGCAACTAATATGCACAAAATATACAGCATTTACAATATTATACAGGCATTTACAATTAGCAAACAACAAGAAAGCCTCCCCCTGGTCACAGACCAGGGAAACCATCTCACTGCCCTCCCTTCCCCCCCGCCCTGTGCCTCAAGAGAGAAAGGAACAGAGAGAAAAGCAGTGGGTTAGACTTAGCCAAGGCCAGTCAACAAGCAGATTATCTCCCCTGAGTGAAGCAAAAAAAACCAGCCAGAGATAAGAGAAAAGAGAGAATAAACTTTTGTTTTCCTTTCTACACCAATAGTGATGTATTTATATTTTTCTACTTTTCTGCTCAGATTCTACAATTTAATTTTAAAGGCATTGCCTAAAACCACCACAGTATACTTTGCTCCTGGGCACAAATAAGGTGATCCTTGAACACTGACCAGCTGTCCTGGGGCCCTCTTCCCTCTGAGGTTTTGTGCCGCAATACTTTGGCCAGCAGATCCCTGAAGCGATCAAAGCCTGTACACCTAAAATCCAGGGCTGTAAACTTGGGCGACATCCTCCTAGTTGCTCTGAGCATCTTAAATTCTATTGCTTCATGGTCATCCCTGAGCCTCACACTGGTGACCAGCTCTTCCCTATTTTGGTGAGAACAAGGTCCAGCATAGCACCTTTTCTCATTGGTTCCTCTACCATTTGGAGGAGGAATTTGTCTTCTATGCATTGAAGGAACACCCTGGAATGCCGGTACCTAGCTCTGTTGTCCCTCCAGATGTCAGGGTGGTTGAAATTCCCGACAAGGACCAGGGTCTGTGAACATGAACCACTTCTATTTGCCTGTGGAAGGCCTCATCTGCTTGGTTCTGCTGGTCAGGTGGCCTGTAGCAGACCCCTACAGTAACGTCACCTTCCCCTGTCTTCCCCATGGTGTAGTCCCATGAGAGTCACTGAAGGCAATATAGAATCAACAAAGTTAATTCACCTGGCCTTTACACCATGCTTAATCTGTAAACTGATTATATTTTTATAATGAAGGACCCCCCCTTAGTTGGAACTAACAATCAAGTGCCAGGTTCTGCACATTGGCCACAGCAACCCCAGGCAGTGCTACAGGCTGGGGTCAGAATGGCTGGAGAGCAGCCAGGCAGAGAGGGACCTGGGGGTACTGGTTGATTGTAGGCTGAACATGAGCCAGCAGTGTGCCCAGGCTGCCAAGAGGGCCAATGGCATCCTGGCCTGCATCAGAAACAGTGTGGCCAGCAGGAGCAGGGAGGTCATTCTGCCCCTGTACACTGCACTGGTTAGGCCGCACCTTGAGTCCTGTGTCCAGTTCTGGGCCCCTCAGGTTAGGAAGGATGTTGACTTGCTGGAGCGTGTCCAGAGAAGGGCTACAAAGTTGGTGAGGGGTTTGGAAGACAAGCCCTATGAGGAGAGGCTGAGGGAGCTGGGGTTGCTTAGCCTGGAGAAGAGGAGAGTCAAGGGTGACCTTATTGCTCTGTACAACTACCTGAAGGGAGGTTGTAGCCAGGCAGAGGTTGTACTCCCAGGCAGCCAGTACCAGAACAAGAGGACACAGTCTCAGGCTGTGCCAGGGGAGGTTTAGACTGGATGTTAGGAAGAAGTTCTATACAGAGAGAGTGACTGCCCATTGGAATCGGCTGCCCATGGAGGTGGTGGAGTCACCTTCATTGGAGGTGTTCAGGAAGAGGCTTGATGGGGTGCTTGGTGCCACGGTTTAGTTGTTTAGGTGGGTTGTATTGTATTGTATTGTATTTAGGTGGGTTGGATTGGTTGACGGGTTGGACGCGATGATCTTGAAGGTCTCTTCCAACCTGGTGGTGTATTGTATTGTATTGTAATATTTTATAAGTTACAGAGAAGTTTTGTATTTCTTTAAGAGTACCTATACATTTTAATTTTTTTAAAATACTCTGCAGTAAGGATGACTGTGCATGGTCATTCTTGGCTTTGATTTTCACTAATAAAGAGAAATGGCCACTCTTAAAAAAAACAAAACCCAAAAACAACTATCACTGTATCATTGAAATCCATGTGCAGAAGTGATGAATTTAGTGATCTGAAAATAAGTACTTCCAACACATTCTGATTTGATGCAATCATCCATTTTTAAGGCATATTTGACGTATTAGATGATTAAAAATACAAGCCTGCTAGGTTTTTGCAGGATATAATGAACCCTTGCTTAAAAAAAAAGCAGTTCACATTTTCCCTGCCATAGAGATTTTCATTCTGAAATCTCCATCACAATTGAAAAGGAAAATTCATGCTCATCTTTTAAAAAAATGTAAAAAATACTGAAATATAACTACCATTCACTCTCTGTTTCTTTAACAGGCAAAAGCAATGAAAGTGACCGTTGTCTACTAGATAGAAGAGAGGGCTGAGAGCCAAAACTTTATAATTCTAATCCCATCTCTGCTAATTGCCTGCTGCTTAGCTTCAGGTAGATTACTTAACCTCCATGTATCAATTTCCTTACTTCCATGATTATGCTACATATAGATGTCACAAAGCATGGGAAGGAGTATAGTGGCTACTGTCACTATATTTACAAAATTCATATACATTTGTGCCTATGCATTGAATGAGAAGACTGAAAAGTGTTCAAATTTAAGCCCTATCTACTAACAACAAGGATGACACTGTTATTAGGATAAAGGAAACAAGAACAAACAAAGAAGCAAATGACACTCAAATCTTTAATGTGTCAGGGAAAACTATTTGGCAAAGTTAACAGTCTGAAAATTGCAGTCCTCTGCATATCAGTATTGCAAAATGTTGGTTTAATTAACACTCTTTTCTCTAAGGAAATCAGCTTACATTGCACAAGAACAGCTTATTTTGGCACTGAGAAGTACATAGTGAAAGCATTTATCTTCTGTGAAACTATAATTTCTGCAAAATATATTGCCCTGCATCATATTTCAAACTGCGAGGTGTATAAATAATGTGGCTGTCCATTTAAATAACAGAATTGAATCTTTTAATTGCACAGCTATGTTAATTATAGTGCTAACTTTAATAAGCATTTATTTACATAACAATGTATAGATACATTTACATCAAAGTGACACACATATTCAGAAATCAGAAACTTATGAAAACTGTAGTTTACACATCAGGCTTCAGCAGCTTTCTGAACATACCCTTGGAAACAATGTTTCCTGAAGGGAATCAAGAACTTGAGTTTGCTGTCATATGTCTAAATACCATTGGAATATTTGAAATGTAGAAAATGTGTACCTATTAATCATTGTACTGCATTACCAAAGCTACAACCTGCTCATAGGGATCATACAAAAGGAAGGTAAGATCTGCATGTTTGCAAAACTTCTTTATTTTCCTTTGATTTTTCCTTCTGTACCACCAGAATTTCTCAAACAATATTGAAACTACTGAGACAAATTCTTTTGAGGTTAAACTACTGAAGCTAGGGATGGAAAGAACATATCAGGTCACCAAAAAGAACACACAATGTCTGGCTTCAAATATCCAAACATGAAAGGAACTGGGCTGTGGAAAGACTGGAATAACTAACAAGCTGAAAATACGGCTCATTTCATGAAAAAAAATAATAAAAAAGCTGAAAAGCAAAAGTGAAGCAGAAATCAATGGGCAAACAATGCAGTGATAACTCAAACCAGGATGAATTTCATGTCTACATAAGTAAATATAAGATCTTTACATATGAATATATAGCCAGTCACTGCATAAATTTATCAAAAATATATATTGTTTGGAAGTGTTGGCTTTAGTATGTATAAAAGTTACTCTCCCAAGGGCTATCTGGAAACTCGTAATTCACTCTTTCTGTTTAACATGCAATGCACTGTATAAAATAGTAAAACCTCTTGACTGAATTACTGTATTGTTCATAAATCACAAGAATCAATTACTGTGTGTATTGTTCTTTCACTGAATGCCTTTAGAAAAGCAACTGCTGGAGGCTGAATAATATTGCATATAACTGTGTCAAAAGCTGGCACACACAACAGGAATAAAATTCTAATTAAAGTTCACAATAAATATTTAAAAGTTATACTTTGATGCTTTCACTTCAACCAGCAAACCTCTTTTTTCCAAGTGCTCTTCACTGTAATAACACAATATAAGGCATGATAAGATACCAAACTAAAAGGGAAATGAGAAGAATCAATAAAAAATTACTATTAATAGAGGTAGACGGTAGTATGGTATGTTCATATGTATATATTGACCTTTTGTATAAAATCAGTACACAAGAAAGGGGTGGGGTTTTTTGCTTATTTTGTCAGCTGTGCACAGGAATACATGAATACCTCTGCTGGGTAGAGTTAAAAGAACTATGGTTCTTGGTCTTCCCCATACAAGAGCCTACAGCAATCTGTATTGTTAGAGGAACTCTAGCCTTTGACATTGTACTTGATAAGACATGCAAGAAACATAAGGAACTAATCCAGTGTCTTCTGCTTATTTTCAAAAATGTGAAAACTTATTTGGTGTACTGGCTTGTCTACTGTAGTCCCATTCTACTAGGACAAGCGTAGCAGGATGCTTGCAATGGTCCCTGCATTCAAAGAGCTATACGCAGGTATATGAAAATGTTAAGGATGAGGAAATCAGTATAGTGTATATAGGATCATTTTGTTCTTAAACTCTTTCATGCTGTAAAATCAGAAGGAAGAAACAAGAAAAACTATTTTTCAAAAGGTCTTTTACATTTAAAAAAGACACACTGCTTTCAATAATTAAGATCTACTGTATGATGCTTAGAGAATACAGTTATAAATTAGTAGTCACTGAAAAAAAAACACACCAAACTCTTACTGCCTGCCTATGTGACAGCACACACACAAAAAAAAACCTCTAAAGAATGTTTTTGGATTTTTTTTTTGATCACTTAGGGCTAAGTTAGGCATCTGCATATCTATAGCACAGAAAAAAAAATATCCAAACACTTCAAATGGTGTCAAAAGCATCCCCCACCTTTGAGTTTACTACCCATAGTGCAGTCATTCCTGTAATTACAGTGGCATACAGATTTAATTTAGGTAAGACATCACTATTAACCATTAGTCAGAGATCCCTCAAGCAGGTCTGAAGTAACCATATGGACCTTGCAGAGGTACTGGAATTCACACAGGCAATCAGGCTACCCTCTCTGCATAACAGTTAAGAGAAACAGAGAACATCTATAGTCAGAATTAGGAACAACAACATCAGAACTGACAGAAGTATTGACACACCAAACTTTCCACTTTCTTTATCATCTCACAAAAACAACCCAAACCTGTACCAACCCATATTGCATTACACACAGACTCCCTTTATTCTGCAAAGATGATTCTCACCTTGTCTTCTATCAAAATGAGATTTTGTTTAGGTGTGCAAATCTTTCCATATTGGTATCCTCCAAGTTCAAATTTCCTGGAACACTTGAATGTCAGACTGCTTTTCCAATCCACTAGGCATGTTTTCTTTTTACATTAGGTAGAACTGTATCCTTTATCTGATTCCTGTATCTTGAGCCTCCTCTGTTCCCTCAGATCTGAGAATATAAGTCCTTTTTGATGGAAGTCAGGACTTATTTCTTAAGCTTTCTGATCGTGTTTCACTGAATGTTTCCACCATGCCCTCAATTTCTTTCTTATCTTGTTTACAGCAGATTCCTCCATACCACAGCAAAGGAGTATGAAATTAGTCCAACAGCTACAGTATTACACTGCTGTAATGTGGGATGGCTATGACAAAGTAATTCTAATTGCAAAATATTGCAAATAGAATAAATACTGGATCTTACACTGTGGAGACAGAGCCAATTGTCTGTCATTGTTACTTGAAAATATGCTTACTCTTCCCCATGCACTGCTTTTACTGTGACCTTTCAGGACTGACAAATTTTAACCTCTTCTCTAAAAGAAATAAAAAGACAATGGAAGTCATGCAGGTGTGCATCGTTTTATCTCAACGAAAAACAAATAAAAGATTTATACAGTTACCTCTATATCTGATACCGTCACCCACAGCAAACTCCTGGCCAAGCTGGCAGCCCATGGCTTGGATAGCAGCACTCTGCACTGGGTTAGGAACTGGCTGGAGGGCTGAGCCCAGAGAGTGGTGGTGAATGGTGCCACATCCAGCTGGCAGCCAGTCACTAGTGGTGCCCCAGAGATCAGTGCTGGGCCCCATGCTCTTTAATATCTTTATCGATGATCTGAACAAGGGGATTGAGTCCATCATCAGTAAGTTTGCAGATGACACCAAGCTGGGGGCAGGTGTTGATCTGTTAGAGGGTAGGAGAGCTCTGCAGAGGGACCTTGACAGGCTGAACAGATGGGCAGAGTCCGACAGCATGAGATTTAACACATCTAAGTGCCAGGTTCTGCACATTGGCCACAACAACCCCATGCAGTTCCACCTAATGTAAAAAGAACACATGCCTAATGGATTGTAAAATCCACATTTTCATTTATACCACTTTAGAAGTAGAGATTTTGTAACAGCTCTTCTTTACTCTCTCTTTTGTTTGCTTTGGTTTGTTTATTTGTTTTTGTTGTGGTTGTTTGGTCTGGATTTTTTTTTTAAGCTGCCCTGTTACCAGAGATGAACCACATTTGTGATGCAACTAAACTTCTGTAAAAGATCATTCCTGCTAGACAATCTTTAAAGATTGCACTGTTTCAATTTTTATTTTTTTGTTTCCATTTTGTTACAAAACCACCTTCACCAACTGATATTTGTTTCAAAATTCAGGAGGTTTTACACATTTGGTGTGTCTCTAATGTAAAATACTATCCCTCTATTGAAAAGGAGAAAATAGGCATATTATGTATGTGAGGTGTTTTCTTAAGTGAGATGGTAACTTCTTTAGGACTGTTAGCTGATCAAAACTCAGTAATTTTAGTGACACTGCCCAAATTTACAGAAATTAGTGATTGGCTTGTTATTTTTAGATTCAGGCTGAGCAGCAAGCAGCACACATTTACAGCGCTGTGATCAGGTATTAATTAAACAGCTTCAACAACAAGAGAAGTTTGCAAGCTAAACTAAATTATCTCTGAACAGAAAGTTGAATTAATAGCTATATGGTACTACTCACACTTTTGCTTCAGCAATGTCTTACCATATCAAGTCACCTAAACAAGTCTTATTAATTGGCTAGCAGTTACCATTACACACACAACAACAACAAAAAAGGTTGAGAATACATTCCATGAATATATTCTATGAATTGTGAACTAATTTGCTTGGTTGACACACTCATAGTGCAAGAAACCACCAAAAATATGATTATTGAGTGGGAGTCATGCAAGTTCTCACATTTAAGTTTTTTACTTATTTTCCAATGAGACAACAATTAACCTGTGCTTCCAATGAACTGACTCATATTTTTCTTGGGTCTTGTAGATAAAAAGTCAAAAATTAAAATTTTTTTTAACATTTCCTCAATAGCACATAAAAATTAATTATTAAAATATGAGACTTGGTATTGGTTTCGCTCATGAGCTAAGAGCACATTATTTCTTTATTCCAAACTATGTTAATTTCAGCAAGTAGAAAAAAAATATGCATTATTTCTAATCTCACTACTTATTTAATTAGTCTTTGTTAATTAGTCCTAATTATTTATAATTAATATCTGGATCTATATTCACAATGAAACAATTATCAGGAGAAAAAAAAGGTATGAAAATGTCAAATATCATCACTGTTTATTCAGTTCAGCTTTTATTTAATAGAAAGATAAGGGAGAGATGGCAGAGCTTGTTTTCAGCAACAGAAGGAAATTTATCATTATGTTTTTATAAAGTTGATAAACATAGGTCTGATCCTACAGCATAAAAAACTACAGAGTGGAAATTGTCATGGCCTACAGTGAAAATATCCCATGTGAAGTGATGCTAAGTATGTCCTTAAATAAGAAGCCTCCTTCTATATTCAGTGAAATGCTTTGTGTACTTCATCATGCCTCTGTTACAAGATGTTCATAAATATATAGACTAATTTTGTAGCTGGCATCAGTTTATTTATTGACTGGTATTTTTGTCAAAGATCTGTCTAATCCTATCCCAGTAATTTTGGCAGAAATCAATATGAATTCCAGTGAAATAAGGGAAATCAGTGTCTGAAGACTTTTTTCCATAGACAGTTTGTTTTTTCCCCAGGGTACAAACTCCAAGCAAATAAGTTATTGCAATTTTCTCAATACTGCTCAGCAGACTTGTTCATATGTCTGTGAAAGTTAATTATGTGATAAGATACATCATAGTTACTGCTGTCAAAAAATAAACAAGTGAATTTATTAATGTATTCTACTGAACTTTAGGGACATAGCAGAGACATCACTTTCTTATTGTTGTATGGTCATTTAAATGCTGTGAAGTACCATCTCTCCCCCTACAATGCATCCAAATGCATTTTGCACTATTAATATAAGCAGTCAGTGCATTTAATACTATTGATTTATTTTCATGTATGTAAACCAGCAGAACAAATAATACATGGTATATTTTCTGATATGAGAATCTTCCAGATTCAAAAAAATACAAAAAATATCAGATCTGAGGTTGCTTTGAATAAATTTAGTTCTGCTCACCCTTGAGTATATTATGGAGATCTTTGTTAACTTACGTTTATGTCTTTTTTACAACTAGATTTGAAAGTGCCATATGTCAACATCATGTCATATATCAACATACAGTGCAACTGCTGTTTGTATACTGTCAGTTATAAAGTAAAAGAGAACATTCACATTTCTGACCATAGAAAGAAAAAAACAAAGACTAAACGAGATGTCTCAAAAGAGTAAGATTATTATTTTCATTCATATGAGTGCACAAAAGGGGATCAGGTAGAAGCATAGGGAAGGGTCCGATTACAAATTCAAACAGCAGTTAAAATCTATGTTGTCTTTAAATGTTTCTGAGTAAACAGAAATCTTAGCTGCAGAATTTTAATTACCAGGACAGTTATGAACAAAATATTAAGGTGAGAAATCATGGAAAGAAGCCCATAAAAATCATGCAAACTGAAGAGGTAGGAAGGAATAATGACCATAATTAAAGCAGAATTTAAGATTGTTTCCCTTCACAATGTCCTACGGTTTTCCTTCTGTCACAGAAGCCTATGTATAAAATTAAAACAATCTTCCCGTTATAGAAATTATATTTACAGAGTATCTGTAAATCATTCTATGAAAATCAGAGATTCTGTGTGCTATGATCCTCTAATAAAATACCAATGTATATGTGTTTTACAACATTATCATAAGCCACACTATTTTTCCAGCTTGAAGGGTCAACTTCCAGCTTTACATTCAGATAGTCTTGCACTGATATGTATGTGCACTGTAATCCATTATTTGCTTAATACAGGAAAGCAGCAGTTAAACAAGAATTAAATCTCATACTTAGGAGCAATGTTGCAATGAGCAACAATTATATAGAACTGATCAAGTTCATCAAATTTTGTATGCTCTCCAGGAAATTCTAGCTCAAGAACCAAAGAAAGCTCCATATTCAGGTAAACTGTATTTCAAAAAGGCTCTATGATTACTATGAATCTCAAATTCAACACAAAGAAAATTATATTATAAAGTGATGCACTTTTCCAAAGCAAACTCATCTGAAGATCTTAGGGTAGGAATAACTCTTTGGCCCCTGATTTACTAGCCCATTCTCAGGAATATAATATCCAGTTAGAAAATCATAATAACGGACTTAACTTCAAAAGAGAAAGGTAACAAAAGATTAAAGAAATGTTCCCTCTTTCACTGCATTTCTAATAGATCACATTTTGCAATTGTCAGATGCCCATTTATCAACACTATTTAGTATTTTTAGAATATTTAGCACCATCCTGACTTTTCTGCATCTAACAAAACCAGAGAAGATCTTCTTTCTGCAGGAACATTCATTATCTTCATCTTCTGCTTTAAAATATTTATGGTCTAAGATAATGCTTGACAGCTAGCTACAGCTACAATACACTGAAAACATGAGCTTTAGTCAACATCATAGCATCATAGCATCAGTCAGGGTTGGAAGGGACCACAAGGATCACCTAGTTCCAAGCCCATGCCATGGGCAGGGACACCCCACACTAGATCAGGCCGGCCAGAGCCTCATCCAGCCTGGGCTTAAACATCTCCAGGGACAGGGCCTCAACCACCTCCCTGGACAACACATTCCAGAGTTTCACCACTCTCACAGTGAAGAAGCTCCTCCTCATGTCCAGCCTGAATCTCCCCACTTACAGCTTCATTCCATTCCCCCTAGTCCTATCACTACCTGATAGCCTGACAAGTCCCTCCCCCCCAGCCTTCTTGTAGGCCCCCTTCAGATACTGGAAGGCCACAATCAGGTCACCTCACAGCCTTCTCTTCTCCAGACTGAACAGCCCCAACTCCTTCAGTCTGTCCTCATAGGAGAGGTGCTCCAGCCCTCTGATCATCCTCGTGGCCCTTCTCTGGACACCTTCCAGCACCTCCAGATCCCTCTTGGAATAGGGCCTCCAGAACTGGAGGCAGTACTCCAGGTGGGGTCTCACCAGAGCTGAGTAGAGGGGGAGAATCACCTCCCTTGACCTGCTGGCCACACTTCTCCTGATGCAGCCCAGGATCTGATTGGCTTTCCGGGCTGCAAGTGCACACTGAGAGCTCCTGTTGAGCTTCTCGTCCACCAGCACCCCCAAGTCTCTCTCCTCTGGGCTGCTCTCCAGCCAGTCACTGCCCAGCCTGGATTTGTGCCTGGGATTGCCTCAACCCAGAGTCATTTTGCTTAGAAAACATCACTGCTTACAATTTCATACTCTACAAATCTGTGGCTAAACCATGTCCCTTAGCACCATATGTATGTTCCTTTTCAAACATCTCCAGGTATGAGGATTCAATCACTACCATGGGGAGCCTACTCCAGTGCCTGAAAACCTTTTAAGTGTAGAAAGTTCTTCTAATATCAAATCTGAACCTCCTCTGGTGTGACTTGAGGCCATTTACTCTCATCTTATCACTGGATACTAGGGAGAAGAGGTCAGTTGTAGAGAGTAATAAGCTCTCCCTTTAGTCTCCTCCAGACTAAAAACCTCAGTTCTCATCTGCTCTTGCTAAGAACTGTTCTCTAGATTCTTCACTAGCTTCATTGCCCTTCTTTGGATCTGCTTCAGCACTTCAATGTCTTTCTTGTAGTGAGGAGCCCAAAACTGGATACATTACTCAAGCTGTGGATTCACCAGTGCTGGTGCAAGGACACAGTAACTTGCCCAGTCCTGCTTGTGACACTATTCCTGTTATGGACCAGGATGCTGCTGGCCACCTTGGCAACCTGAGCACACTGCTGGCTCACATTCAGCTGGCTGTAAACCAGCACTCCCAGGTTTTTCTCTGCTGTGCAGTCTTCCAGTCACTCTGCCCCAAGCCTGTAGTGTTGTGGGAGGTTTATGTGACTCAAGTGCAGGACCCAACACTTGGCTTTGTTAAACCTCATGCAATTGACCATCTGCATATAGTGTGTTCAGCTATGACATCAGTGCAGGAGGGTAGCACAGAGATCACCTGCAGGAGATGTACCCAGGTAGAGGAGCTCCTCTGCTTGGTAACAGAGCAGGTAAGCAGGGTGAGCATTATCTGGGAGTGTGAGTCAAGAGACAGACCGGTAGAGTTACACCCTGCCTTCCAAAACCAGACTCAGATCTCAAAATTAGGGTGAACAGAAACAGGTCCTTGCTTGAAACAGCAGGTAACTCCCCCTTGGCCTCCCACATATTTCCAGCTGCCTACATAACAGGTACAGGGCTCTGGACTCTGAGGGACAGACAAACAATGACAAAGATGAAAATGCTCCCAAGGAGCTACCAAAGGCAAGGCAGTCAGCACCACATATCAAGACTGCCTCTACCAACAAACAGAGAAAGGTTATTGTTGGTGATGATTCCCTAAGAGGGACACAGGGTCCAATTTGCTGAACTGACCAACGCCACAGGGAAGTCTGACATCTCCCTGGGGCCTGGGTTAGGGATGTTAAAAGGAGTCTGATAAAGCCCTCTGATTATCACCCTCTACTGGTCATGCAGGTTGGCAGTGATGTCATCAAGGAGGGAAGACCAGAAGTGATCAAAAGGGACTTCTGGGCACTGGGGCAGATGTGTTTGCCTCAATCCCTGCAGTAGCAAGGACAAATATCAAGTCATTCAGAAAAACACATCTGATAAATACTTTGCTGAAAATATGGTCCCAGCAATGCAATTTGGGGTTCTTTGAACATGGGGAGATCTAAACAGCATCTGGCCTGTTGAGGCCAGATGGGGTTCAGATCACTGAGAGGGGAAGAGGATCCTGGGTCATGATCTGGCAGGAGTTATTGAGAGGGGACAAAACCATCCTGACTAAAGATGATTTTAGGAATAGCATGAGCAAAACTATTAGCCTAGCCTTGATTGCAGCAATCATGAGAGTTTGAGATCCTAAGGGCAGTGCAGAACAGGGTGCTCAGCAGTCTTGAAACCATTGACTTCAGAAGAGCCAATTGGCCTCCACAGGAGCCTCTTTGCTAGAGTGCCATGAGATAAAGGCCTGAAAGGATTTGGAGCCCAGGAAAGCTGGTTGATTTTCATGGATAAACTCAAGCTCAAAGGCAAGGCATCCCTGAAAAGAAAAAAGTAAGGCAAAAATGCCAGGAGGCCCATAAGGATGAACAAGGAACTCTTTGTCAAAATCAAACATAAGAAAGGAGCCCACAAAGGATGGATGCAAGGCCAAGTAACCTGGGATAAATACAAGGAAAATGTTTGAGAAACCAGGTCAGGAAAGCTAAAAGGCCTAACAGAATTAAATCTTGCCAGGAACATCCAAGATAACAGGAAAAAGATTTTACAGGTATGTCAGGGAGAAAAGGAAGGCAAAAGAGAATATAGGCCCCCTCTACAGGAAATCAGGTAAGCTGATCACTGACAATATGGAATAGGCTGAAGTACTCAATGACAGCTGTGCTTCAGTTTTCACTGGTAGCTAATTGAGCCATATCAAAAAGTGGAAAAGTGGAGAACTACCCACAGTAAGTACAGATCAGGTCCAGGAACACCTAGAGAACTTGAAGGTGCACAAGTCCACAGGACCTGACAAGGACATTCATAGGTCCTGAAGGAACTGGCAGCCAAGGTTGCTAGGTGACTAGCCATTATATTCAAGATGTTGTGGAAATTTGGAGTTCTCACAGACTGGAAAAGGAGAAACATAACTCTCAATATGAAAAAGGGGAGCAAAGAGAATCCAGGGAACTACAGTCTCATCTCTGTGCCAGGTAAGATCATAGAGCTGATGCTCCTTGTAACTGTGCTAAGGCACATGATAAATAACAAGGTGATTGGTGAGAGCCAGCATGGCTTCACAAAGGGCAAGTCATGCCTCATGAATATGGTGGCCTTCTATGACAGAGTTATAGTCCTGGTAGATACGGGAAGAGCAACTGATATCATCTACCTGAACTTGAACCCTCGTACACTGGACTCCGTCCAACATGACATCCTTCTCAGTCCGACAGAGAAACACTGACTTGGTGGATGGATCACCCAATGGATAAGGAACTGGATAGATGGATGGACTCAAAGGTTGCAGTCAATGGCTTAATGCCCAGGTGGAGCTCCTTAGGGATCTGTACTGGGTCCAGTGCTGTTTAACATCTTTGTCAGTGACATAGACAGTGTCATCAAGTCCATCCTGAGCAAGTTTGCTGATGACACCAAGCTGTGTGGTGTAGTAGACTCACTCACTTGAGGGAAGGGATGCCAACGAGAAGGATCTTGATAGGCTTGAGAAGTAGGTCAGTGCAAACTAAATGAGATTCAAGAAGTCAAAATGCAAAGTCCTGCATCTGGGTCAGGCCAATCTCAGTCACAAATACAGGCTGGGTGTAGAGTGGTTGAAGAGTAGCTCTTGAAGAAAGAGACTTGGGTGTATTGGCTTATGAGAAGCTTAACATGAGCCAGCAGTGCACTAATGCAGCCCAGAAGGCAGATCATATCCTAGGCTGCATCAAGAGGAGAGTGGCCAGAAGGTGAAGAGAGGTGATTCTTATCTTCCCCTTTACTCTGCTCTGGTGAGATGCTACCTTGAATACTGCATTCAGTTCTGGTGTCCCCATCACAACAAGGTCACAGAGCTGTTGGAGTGAGTCCGGAGGAGGGCCACAAAGATAATCCAAGGACTGGAACACCCCTGCTATGAGGATATGCTGAGGGAGTTGGGGTTGCTCAGCCTAGAGGAGACTCCAGGGAGACCTTACTGCTGCTTTCTAGTACCTGAAGGGATCCTATAGGAAGGCAGGAGAAGGACTTGTAATAAGGGTGTCAAGCAACAGGACAAGAAGGGTGTCTAGCAACAGGACAGGTTTTAAGCTGAGGGAGGGTAGGTTTAGACTGGATCTGACGAAGAAGTTTCTAGGTTTAGGGGTGGTACTCCAGAATAGGTTGCCCAGGGAGATTGTGGATGCTTCCTCCTTGGGGATGTTCAAGGCTAGGTAGAATGAGACCTTGAGTAGACAAGTCTGATTGAGAGGCATACCTGCCCATGATGGGGAGGTGGGAGTAGATGATCTCTCTTAAGGTCCCTTCCAACCTAAGCCGTTCTATGATAATACATAAAGGCAACAAAAAGTGGCACAAATACTGAGCCCTGGGGAGCACCACTAGTGACCGGCCACCAACTGCATTTAACTCCACCACCAGATTTTTGGCTCTGACATGCAGATAGTATTTTAGCCAGTGAAGCATCCACCCACTGAGACCATAAGCATCCAGTTTCTCCAGGAGAATGCTGTGGAAGAGAGTGTCAAATACTTCCCCATAGTCCAGGTAAATAGCATCCACAGCCTTTCCCTTTTCCACCAAGTGGGTCACCTTGCAGATCAGGCTGGTTAAGTAGGCACTGCCCTTCATAAACCCATGCTGACTGTGTCTGATCTCCTGGTCATCCTGGAGGTACTGCATGGATGGCACTAAAATCACATCTAATTTTCTAGGAATTGTTGAGTTTTTGCAGACTAAAAGTCCACTAAAGGGGAGATTCTGAAGTATTTCTGTGGACAATGATGAAAAAATAAATTTCTTCTTACATGTTTTAATAGCCTGCAATGTGGACTTATGCAAACCTGTAGAAGTGTCTATAGAATAAAAATCCTTAATAAGTCACTATCTCTATAGCCCAGGTTTGGAATCAACAAAGACCTCACAGGAGATTGTTCTTCAGGTTATCTCACAAGAAACTCCATGCAACGGACTTGCAAGTATTAACATTAAAAAGTAATATTGAAAAGTAATCTGTGATTTCACTTATTACAAAAAGAACACATTCCCAAATGAGTGAGAAATTAAGAACTTAGTGTAAATATAATGCATACTTTCCAGCTGTAACCACCAATGGAAAATACCTCCAGAATTAGAAGACTGATTCAGTTCTCACATTGTAGTGTAGAACTACTTCCCATTTTGCCCATTAATTGTTTTGGTGTCTTGTTTCAGTTCAGGAAATATAGTATGATAACCAGCTGTTAAAATGCTCAAAAATATCAATCTCCTACCAGAAGCTGTAATATTGATAGATATGCTTTCACTATGTTTCTTATCTGCTAGAAACTTTCTTTCACATACTCACTGTTTCAATATCATACACATCAGCCCTCCTGTCAACACAATTTTCTGGGTTTGAATCATTCCAGATTCTGCTTGCCAGTGGAAATCACATCCCAGCACAGCCACAATATTAAAATTGAGGTTGATATCTTACAGCAGTTGAAGCTTTAATTCTCCTATTGATATTTAATACTATTTAGCATATTGCAATATGTAATCAAACATTTACTTTCATTAGTTGTGAAAGAGGTGCAAGCAAGCTAAGCTGCACAGTGAGAAATTCCAGCGATTTCAAAGGCAATGGGCTTATAATTGGACTTGGACTTTTGTACCTGTGTCAGGGTAGCACTGCACACATACAGACTGATACCATTCAATTTTTTTTCCAAAAAAAATTATAACATTTGAAAAGTATCACTAGTGGTTATTTTGATGTTCACATATGACTATCATTGACTTCCTTCACCTCTACGGGAGCTATAACTTACCATATGGCTGCTCTAAAGTATTTATTTAAGCTGCAGTGAAATTGTAGTGGCAAAATAAACCTCATTCATGAAGACTTTTCAAATTTTAAAAAGGCTCCCAAAGGTGACAAAAATTTGATCAATTAGTGGATACTTTCTACTGCCTAACACCCCCACCATTGTGTCCACAATCTACAAGAACTTCCCCACAATGTGGGGCAGGCTGTGGATGTAGCCTACCTGGACATCAGAAAGGCTTTTGATACCATCCCCCACAGCAAACTCCTGGCCAAGCTGGCAGCCCATGGCTTGGACAGCAGCACTCTGCATTGGGTTAGGAACTGGCTGGAGGGCCGAGCCCAGAGAGTGGTGGTGAATGGTGCCACATCCAGCTGGCAGCCAGTCACTAGTGCTGTGCCCCAAGGATCAGTCCTGGGCCCCATGCTCTTTAATTTCTTTATCAATGACCTGGATGAGGGGATTGAGTCCGTCATCAGTAAGTTTCATAGTTTCAGTCAGGGTTGGAAGGGACCACAAGGATCATCTAGTTCCAAACCCCCTGCCATGGGCAGTGAGACCCTACACTAGATCAGGCTGGCCAGAGCCTCATCCAGCCTGGGCTTAAACACCTCCAGGGATGGGGCCTCAACCACCTCCCCCGATAACCCATTCCAGGGCTTCACCACCCTCATGGTGAAGAACTTCCTCCTCACATCCAGCCTGAATCTCCCCACCTCCAGCTTCATTCCATTCCCCCTAGTCCTATCACTACCTGATAGCCTGACAAGTCCCTCCCCAGCCTTCATGTAGGCCCCCTTCAGATACTGGAAGGCCACAATCAGGTCACCTCACAGCCTTCTCTTCTCCAGACTGAACAGCCCCAACTCCTTCAGTCTGTCCTCATAGGAGAGGTGCTCCAGCCCTCTGATCATCCTCGTGGCCCTTCTCTGGACACCTTCCAGCACCTCCACATCCCTCTTGTAATAGGGGCTCCAGAACTGGATGCAGTACTCCATGTGGGGTCTCACCAGAGCTGAGTAGAGGGGGAGAATACAATACAATACAATACAATACAATAAATCCAGGTTGGAAGAGACCTTCAAGATCATTGCGTCCAACCTATCAACCAATCCAACCCACCTAAACAACTAGATCATGGCACCAAGCACCCCATCAAGTCTCCTCCTGAACACCTCCAATGATGGTGACTCCACCACCTCCACGGGCAGACCATTCCAATGGGCAATCACTCTTTCTGTATAGAACTTCCTCCTAACATCCAGTCTAAACCTCCCCTGGCACAGCCTGAGATTGTGTCCTCTTGTTCTTGTGTTGCCTGCCTGGGAAAAGAGACCAACCTCTGCCTGGCCACAATCACCCTTCAGGTAGTTGTAGAGAGCAATAAGGTCACCCCCTCAGTCTCCTCTTCTCCAGGCTAAGCAACCCCAGCACCCTCAGCCTCTCCGCATAAGGCTTGTCTTCCAAACCCCTCACCAACTTTGTTGCCCTTCTCTGGACACGTTCCAGCAAGTCTACATCCTTCCTAAACTGAGGGGCCCAGAACTGGACACAGGACTCTAGGTGTGGCCTAACCAGTGCTGTGTACAGGGGCAGAATGACCTCCCTGCTCCTGCTGGTCACACTGTTCCCTGCTGGCCACACTTCTCTTCATGCAGCCCAGGATCTCATTGGCTTTCCAGGCTGCAAGTGCACATTGAGAGCTCATGTTGAGCTTCTTGTCCACCAGCACCCCCCAAGTCTCTCTCCTCTGGGCTGCTCTCCAGCCAGTCACTGCCCAGCCTGGATTTGTGCCTGGCATTGCCTCGACCCAGATGCAGGACCCTGCACTTGGTCTTGTTGAACCTCATGAGGTTGGCCTGTGCCCACCTCTCCAGCCTCTCAAGGTCCCTCTGGATGGCATCCCTTCCCTCCAGCCCATCTGCTGCACCACACAGCTTGATGTCATCAGCAAACTTGATGAGGGTGCACTCAATGCCACTGTCCATGTCACCCACAAAGATGTTGAACAAGACTGGTCCCAGGACTGATCCCTGAGGGACTCTGCTTGTCACTGGCCTCCACTGGGACATGGACCCATTGACAGCCACTCTTTGGGTGTGGCCATCAAGCCAGTTCTTTATCCATCTAGTGGTCCATCCATCAAAACCCGTGTGTCACCAGCTTGGAGACCAGGATGTGGTGTGGGACAGTGTCGAAGGCTTTGCTCAGGTCCAGGTAAATGACATCAGTTGCTCGCCCCTCATCTATTAATGTTGTCACCTCTTCATAGAAGGCCACCAGGTTTGTCAGGCAGGATTTGCCCTTGGCAAAGCCATGCTGACTGCTCCAAATCACCTCTTCACTACTCTTCTGAGTCAGTAGTGCCTCCAGGAGGATCTGCTCCATGATCTTTCCGGGCACAGAGGTGAGACTGACTGGCCTGTAGTTCCCTGGTTGCTCCTTCTTACCCTTTTTGAAAATGGGAGCAATATTTGCCCTTTTCCAGTCTGTGGGGACTGCCCCAGTCTGCCATGACTTTTGGAATAGAATAGAGAGGGGCTTAGCAACCTCATCTGCCAGTTCTCTCAGCACCCGTGGGTGTATTCCGTCGGGTCCCATGGACTTGAACACTTTCAGGTTCTTCAGGTGATCACGAACCTGAGCTTCACTTACGATGGGCAGTTCTTCCTCCCCATCCCTGGCATCGTCTGCCATGACTCCAGGAGTGTGGCTGGAGGCCCTTGCAGTGAAGACTGAGGTAAAGAAGTTATTGAGTACCTCAGTCTTTTCCACATCACTTGTGACCACTTTCCTTTCTGAGGGGGCCCACACCTTCCCTACTCTTCTTCATGCCATTAATATACCTGTAGAAGTTCTTAGTGCTCCCTTTAACCTCCCTGGCTAGATCAATTCGATCTCTGCTTTGGGTTTCCTAACCAGGCCTCTTGCTGCTCGGGCAGCTGTTTGCAGTTGACACCAAGCTGGGGGCAGGTGTTGATCTGTTAGAGGGTAGGAGAGCTCTGCAAAGAGACCTTGACAGGCTGGACAGATAAGCAGAGTCCAATGGCATGACATTTAACTCATCCAAGTGCTGGGTTCTACACACTGGCCACAACAACCCCATGCAGTGCTACAGGCTGGCGTCAAAATGGCTGGAGAGCGGCCAGGCAGAGAGGGACCTGGGATACTGGTCGATAGCAAGCTGAACATAAGTCTGCAGTGTGCCCAGGTGGTCAAAAAGGCCAATGGCATCCTGGACTGTATCAGGAACAGTGTGGCCAGCAGGAGCAGGGAGGTCATTCTGCCCCTGTACACTGCACTGGTTAGGCCACACCTTTAGTCCTGTGTCCAGTTCTGGGCCCCTCAACTCAAGACAGATGTTGACTTGCTGGAACATGTCCAGAGAAGGGCAACAAAGCTGATGAGGGGTTTGGAGCACAAGCCCTATAAGGAGAGGCTGAAAGAGCTGGGGTTGCTTAGTCTGGGGCAGAGAAGGCTCAGAGGAGACCTTACTGATGTATACAACTACCTGAAGGGAGGTTGTAGCCAGGTGGGTGTTGGTCTCTTCTCCCTGGCAACCAGTAGCAGAACAAGAGGACACAGTCTCATGCTGCACCAGAGGAGGTTTAGGCTGGATGTCAGGAAGAAGTTCTTCATAGAAAGAGAGATTTGTCATTGGAATGGGCTGCCCAGGGAGGTGGTGGAGTCACCGTCACTGGAGGTGTTTAGGAATAGCCTGGATGGGGTGCTTGGTGCCATGCTTTAGTTGATTAGATAGTGTTGGATGATAGGTTGGACTTGAAGATCTCAAAGGTCTCTTCCAACCTCGTTTATTCTATTCTATAGTCCTTCAAGAAATTCCTAAACTTTTACTTTCTGCAATTCCCTGATTCACTCACTGTACAACTTCCATGAAGGATAGAAGGTGCACAGGGCTTATAGAAAAGAGCCTATGTTACAACAAGGCCTAAAACCTTCCAGACTGCCAGGGAAATGAAGTCACTGTCATTGTATTATCATGCATTCCAATAACAGAAACAGAGAAGTTACAACAATACTTTTGATATTAGCATTTACTAGTAAGTGCAAACATAGGAATATTCACACAGTTAAGGAAGGAATGCAACAGTATAATACGCATTTCTATTCATTCCTAGGCATCCACACACTTTTGCTGACACAAAGAAGCAGCAGAAGCTTAATGGAATTTTGTAGTTGTTTAAATTGGTATGTCTGCCTGAAAGGAGAAAACAATCATTCTCCCACTAGGTTTAGAGGCTATTTATTATACAGCAAAGGAATCCTTCATCCTGTAAACCGTGCTGTGCAGAACCAAGTTTTTACCACTCTTGTATTCTTTACTTTCTCCTCCTCCAGCTTCTGTTCTAACCTTACTATCTCTACCAGGGCTGTGTCTCATGAATACAGGGAATTTGGTTCCATCTCCACAGCCTAATACAACTCTTTGGCACTTATTCATGATCTAGAGCACACTTTAACTTCAGTTCCTGCCTCATTATCTTTCTTCAATCCTACCTAGGCCCCTTCCTGTGGCACACAATTTTCAAATATCACACAACAGCCTTCACTCTTGCTTTTCATGTTGTCCTGTTTATAAACTACATACATCACAGACTCACAGAATGGTAACGGTTGGAAGGCACCACTAGAGACCATTTAGTCCAACCCCTCTGATAAAGTATCTTCACCTAGATCAGGTTGCACAGGAACATCCAGGCAGGTTTTGAAAGTCTCCAAAGAGACTCCACAACCTTTGTGGGCAGCCTGTTCCAGTGCTCTGTCAGCCTCAAAGAAATTTTTCCTTTGCTTTATGTGAAACCTCCTGTGTTTTAGTTTATACCCATCACCCCTTGTCCTACCACTGGCCACCACTGAAAAGAGCCCAGCCCCATTCTCATGACCTTTTCCATTTAGATATTTATATGAACAGACAAGATCCCCTGTCAGTCTTTTCTTTTCTACCAGCTTCTCCTCATAATCACAGAACCACAGAATGCTGGGACATCCAGAATTGCAAGGGACATGCAGAGATCATTGAGTTCAACCCACCTGCAAAAGCAGGATCACCTAGGGCAGGTCTTACAGGAACACATCCAGGCAGGTTTTGAAAATCCCCAGAGAAGGAGACTCCAAAACTTCTCTGGGCAGTCTCTTCCAGTGCTCCATCACCTTCACTATAAAGAAGTATCTCTTTGTGTTGAGGTGGAACCTCCTGTCTCCTAGCTTGTACCCACTGTTCCTTGCTTTATCACTGTGTACCACCAGAAAGAGAGTATAACTTTCAACTTAATACCCACTCTTCACATAGTTATAAACATTGATAAGGTGCCCTTCTAGCCTTCTCTTCTCAAGATTAAACAGCCCCAGTCCCCTCAGTCTTTCTTCATAGAGAGATGTTCAAGTCCCTTAATCATCCTCATAACTCTCCATTGGACTCTCTCCAAAAATCCCTGTCTCTCTTGAATTAGGAAGCCCAAAGATGGGCAGAATATTCCAGGTGTGGTCTCACCAGGATGGAGTAGAGGGTAAGATCATCCCTAAACCTGCTGGACACACTTTTCTTAATTCACCCCAGGATGCCACTGGCCTTCTTGGCCACAAGGGTATATTGCTGTCCCATGGATAACTTGCTGTCCAGTAAAACTCCAAGGTCTTTCTCCATGGAGCTGCTTTCCAGCAGGATGCCCCCTAGTCTGTTCTGGTGGCTGGTTTTATTCCCCCCCAGATGCAGGACTCCACACTTGTTCTTACTGAACGTCATGAGGTTTGCCTTTGCCCAGCTCTCCAGCCTGTCTGGATCTCACTAGATAGCAGCACAGACTTTCAGCATGTCAGCTGCCACACCCAGTTTTGTAAACCTGTTGAAGGTACACTCAATCCCCTCCATCCAGGTCATTGATGAAGATATTGAACAAAACCAGACCCAGTACTGATCCCTGGAGAATACTAGTGGCCACAAGCTTCCAACTGGCCTCTGCTCTGTTGTTGAGTCAGTTACCAAGCCATATCACAGACCAATCATCTAACCCACTTTTTCTTGAGTTTATATACAAGGATGTTATAGGAGATAATATCAAAAGCCTTGCTGATGTCAAGACAAGACAATATTCATTGTTTTCCCTTCATCTATCCATTTGGTCATGTCTTCCCAGAAAGGCGATCACATTAGTCAAGCAAGATTTCCTCTTAGTGAATCCATGCTGGCTACTCTTGATAACCCTCTTAGCTCTTGTGTGGTCACAGATGGCCTCCAGAATGAGCTGGTCCACCACCTTTCCAGGGGTGGAGGTAAGGATGACTGGTTGGTAGTTGCCCTGCTCTTCCTTCTTGTCCTACACATTTACACTTTGTATATGTGTACACTTTGTACACTTTCTACTCACTACTACTTGAAATAAAGCTTAATAAGTAACTTACAAAACATAGCAGTTTGTAGCCTTTTACTTTTCAGATGATGAAAAAAAAGGCCACTCATAAATTATCAGTTAACCTTTTCAGACATATGTAACTTGTTTTTGCAATATGGAAGTAATCTGATTCCAAAAAGCTAAACATACCATAACCTGTATCAAGCACAATCAGCTACAGACAACAGAAATTATCTCAGCCCAATTCAGTTATTTACAAATTAGTAACAATAATAAAGTACAAGTAAGTAAAACATAATTTGAAAGAACTCTCCTTTTGGCCAAGCTAGTGCAGTCTTTAAAGAACTCCCCAAAAGATCTTTACACACATGTACAAAGTGCTGCTGCTTTCTAGTTAGGCCTTCAACTGCTCTTAGCAGAATTACTCTTTTGTTGCAATCTCTGAAGAAAATCAAATTGGTAGTACGTGTTCATTTTTTCTCTCTCATTTCAGTTTTTGTAGTTTCACACAGCTAGTAAATGTAACATTATAAAAACCTTTCAAGTAAGCCTTTCATAATGAAGTTACTTTTTAGTTTTTCTGATTTTACTGAGGTCCTCTTAATGAGGCTTGCAAATAATTTTATTAGAACGTGAGCCTATAATTAAGTTCCATGAGATCCAAGTGGTTTATGTAATTGACTTCTCATTAAACTTTCCGTCATCTGTCACCACAGCCATAATTACAGTGAAAACCAATCTGAGTTGCACGCTAATTCCCCAAAACAGGATATAGAACTACCTATGGGTCTCCATCACTGGCTGCATATTCCAACTTCAAAAACCTGCACTTTAGACATATTTGTTTGATCTTTTTCCTTTGCAGGACACGTACCTGAGAGTTATGTAGCATGACCTGTTGTCTTGAGTTCAGTTCTTTACACAAATACTGATTATAATGCTGTCCACAAAGTTCTATTTGAAGTGTATTGCATTTGTAAGAGTGATCTTATTAGAGAGGCAAAAAATGTATTTAAAAGACAATAAAAATCACAAGCCTCAAAAACTTTATAATTTCAAATTTTTAAACAATCTTTGAAACAATCCTTACTGAGACATTGTTCTTCAAGTGCAGTACTGTGTCATACTAGGGGGTCTATTACCAGTAGAAAATATTTATTACATTATTTCAAAGCTTATCCAATGCCAACTATTTCTAGATCCCTGAATTAAGAATTTAAATGCAATTTCCATGACTACCAAGGAAATTGAAAAGGTCACAGTTTACACTGCTTGCTGTGTAGAAATTTATTTATATGGTATCCTTTTTAATCAAGAAGTTGTAAATTTGCACAATCCTCCTGTTCCACTTTATTAAAAAAGGTCTGCAATTGAATTTTTTTTTTTTTTAGGAAGTGTAAAAAACCTCACAACTTTTATGGAATGTGAAAAATTATACAGAAAGTCTTATGTGCACCAGTCCTTGCTTCATCTGTTTTAATAAATTTCAATTTTTTAAAAGCTGTGAAAAATAGTGATAATATCCTCAATTTTTTGACATAGCAAATTCTAAAATAACCCACAAGGAAGTGCAGTATCTCTGCTTTCCACATCATTTTTTATCAAATGAAGAGAAGAAATTCATTTCCCTTATGCACAGCAAGGATGAATTGTAAAACTTGTATCTCTTTTAATACGAGAGGCACATTAACTGCGTTCTGTCAGTACTTGTTTGATTGTATCATAACAAGAATATCCTGTTGAACAACTGTCAGTATGCATAGTATTCACAAATCAAAAAAAGCATTGATATGTATTTTTTTAACTGAAGCTTAGAAACAAACACAAACAGTACATAACGTTATCCAGAATTTTTAATAAATTTTCCAGTAAGTACTGCAAAAAAAAAAAACCCAAACATAAGAGTCATATGAAATACTTGTTTGTGACAAGAAATAGAAGCAACAGAAATATACATAAGGGTCTAGTCTCTGAATCCTCTATTTCAGTGAAATGAGTACTTTTTTCTTTACATAGATCCACTAATTGCATTGAGGCTCTCTATGTATAATGCTATTCGATGTGAGTAACACCACCCCACCTCACCTTGGGAATTAATGATTAAGTAAAATCATCTACTTACATAAACTCTGTACAAAATGACTACAATTATCAACAGAACTGAAAATTACCCGTTAAACATGATACTTTAACATGGAGCCATGTTCTGGCCTCAGTTATGCCCTGTGTTGGTACTCATCTGCATTCATTCAAAAATGCAGAGCTCACTGCTTCACAGGAGGATGTCAGTCTGATGTATGTTTCAAAGCTAAGCCTGTGTTTCCCAACAGTGACGAAGTGCTGTGCATAAATTAATAAAAAGGTATCTTCTTCAACTACCATTGCAAGGCTACAAATGCTATTTCAATCCTCTGCTGCGAAACCAAATCTATAATAAGCCTATAAACTAAAAGCTATCTATGATTTATGATATTAAATATTTCTTAACATCCAATTAGAATTAAAATAAATCCATTAACAGTTCTTTTCTAATAGCACTTAGCTTGTTAGAATACATAAAAGGCTTTCCTCCCTTGGGTCACTTGGCAAACATAATACACTTACAGAGATGAGAACTTCCCACTTGAAGAAGGACAAATATTTGTTCAAAATGTACATTATATTGTTTACCATTTAGCTTCCTGTTTTACTTCTACAGTTCAGACCTGTTACAACCCAACATTTAAATAGTGGAATGTTTCTATTACAGAGAAATGCAATGACATTAAGTTTCAGTTGTGTTTCAGATTCACCATTACTCCTCGATATAAGCTCTTCTATTACTACCATCTCTGAACAAACTAAAATAATTCTCACTGAAGATGACAGTGACTAGATGAAATAGATAGAATACAAGGTCAGTTGTTCCAATTATTGGCCACTGTGTATACTTTAGCGCTTTGGAAATTTTTAGTATCTAATGAAAGAAAAACTACAGATGAGGCAACTTTGCAAGTAAAACAGTGTTAACTTAAAAAGTTTTGAAACATCAATTCAATTTACAGTATCCATAGGCACTCCCATATCCATTCATTGTAAAACAAAGAGAGACAATAACTAGCATGAGACACACTGAGCTAGATAACAGTGTGTCTTTTCTCGGTAGGATAAGTTCAAATCCAGTCAAATAAGAAAGAAATGAACATTACAAATGCCACTTCTGACACATATACAACCAGAGGTGAAGGACTAATATACAACAAGAACCAATTTTGGAGAACATGTTCTTGAGGCACTGAAATAATCTAAGTTTGAAACATCACATTTCAGTCTTAGGAATTACTGACTCAAACATAGTGTAAAGACAGGAGCAATGACATGATAAAGAATACACAGGTAAACTACTTTCCTATGTCAGTAAGCTTCAGGAACGTGAGCACTTAATGCCCTTAAACAAAAATGATGTTGTGAAGTTTGATGTAAGCTCACATGAGTGACATTAATTTTGGTGCAGTATTTAAGTGCAGTGAGTATCTTCACAATTTAGTTCCTGATTCCACTCATTTCTATCACTAGTGGGTTATGTTGTTGGTTTAGGGTTTTTTTATTTTCACATTTTCCAACAATGGATAGAGAAGACAAAAATTTATAATAAATTTCCTCAAAATAAAGGTAAAGAATGATTACTCAAACCGAAAAAAAACTATTTGATAATGTACATTTCTGCTGATTATGTACATTTCTATTTGCAAAACACAGATTGTCATTATTTCACATAGAATAACACAATTGCTATGAACATTTTAGCTACCTTATGCTTATTTGTAGTAACAGTATTTTATTAGAGCCCTATAGTAGCAAGGAACTTTCATGACTTCTGTGATCAAGTCTTAAGCCTTTTTCTGACATGACATAAAATTTCACTGGTATTTTATTTTAAAACACTAAGGATCAAGCAACAATGGGTCAAAATCAATACCCTACCAGAATTCAAAGCAGTGAAAAGGTATAATCTACACTATGGTGTTCTTAAGCCTAGCAGACACAATACTGTGTATGAGATACCCCACACATCAATAAAGGCAATAAAGGCAAACTGCTAAACCCTTGTTACACTAAGTACTGCTTTTCCAAATAAATTAGTTGACCCACCTGAGAAGTAATAAACATAATCTGAAGAATAAATCATAGTCACTACCAAATTATTTAAAAAAAAAAGACATGAAAAAGTAGCATTACTATGCTAACCCTCATAGAAATGCTTCATTAAAATCATAGTTGTGTCTTTGTCCTTGATATGCACTCCTTTCATGCATGCAGTACTGTCATTTCTCACCGCATTACATCATTGTCCACAGTTGGTAAGATTTAGCAGTGGTTTTATTAAGAATACTGCAGACTGTTCATAATTAAAGAAGCACAACAGCAATTTTGAATGAAATAAAATTCAACAGCACAGTATAAATGCTCAAAATCTGAAAACAGAGTTATGTAATTCCACATACTCTATATGTAATCTTTTGAAAAATACTGCAATTTTTTGAAAGATATCTGCTAAAAAAACTTCTACTCTTGAACTTGCAGTGGTCTCTTGATGAAGGCCAGGAAGTGATTGACTTTCTGGGATGCAAGAGCACATTGGTGGCTCTTGTTCTCACTCAGCAGCACACCCAAGTCCTTTTCTCCAGGGCTGCCCAGACTATGTAAATGCTTGGGATTGCCCCGACCCAGATGCAGGACCTTCAATTTGGTCTTGCTGAACCTCATGAGGTTGGCATTGGCCCACCTCTCCAGCCTGTCAAGGTCCCTCTGGATGGCATCCCTTCCCTCCACTGCATCTGCTGCACCACACAGCTTGATGTCATCAGCAAACCTGCTGAGGGTGCACTCAACACCACTGTCCCTGTCACCAACAAAGATATTAAACAAGACTGGTCCCAGTACTGATCCCTAGGGGACTTCTCTTGTTACTGGCCTCCACTTGGACATAGACCCATTGACAGCCACTCTTTGGGTGTGACTGTCAAGCCAGTTCTTTATCCACTGTATGGTCTATCCATCAAACCCATACTGCACTAGCTTGGAGACCAGGATGTTGTGCAGGACAGTGTCAAAGGCTTTGCTCAGGTTCAGGTAAATGATGTCAGTTGCTTGGCCTTCATCTATTAATGTTGTGACCTTGTCATAGAAGGCCATCAGGTTTGTCAGGCAGGATCTGCCCTTGGTGAAGCCACTGCACCCAAACACCTCTTCATTACTCTTCTGCCTCGGCAGTGCCTGCAGGAGGATCTGCTTCATGGTCTTACTGGGCACAGAGGTGAGACTGACTGACCTATAGCTCCCTGGGTCATCCCTCTTTCCCTTTTTGAAAATGGGGGTTATGTTTCCCCTTTTCCAGTCAGTGGGGACCTCCCCACACTGCCAGGACTTTTGGAATGTAATAGAGAGTGGTTTAGCAACTTCATCTGCAAGCTCCCTCAGCACCCATGGGTGTATCTCATCAGGTCCCATGGACTTGAACACTTTCAGGTTCTTCAGATGGTCAAACCTGATCTTCACTCACAATGAGCAGTCCCAGCTTCCAGCCCCTGCCATTATCTTCCATTATTCTCGGAATGCCACTGGAGCCCTTGCCAGTGAAGGCTGAGGTAAAGAAGTCATTGAGAGCCTCAGCCTTCTCCATGTCACTTGTCACCATTTCACCTGTTTCCTTTCTGAAGAGGCCCACACCTTCCCTAGTCTTCTTTTTACCATTACTATACCTATAGAAATTTTTATTCCCTCAATTTTTCTATGCAAAACCACATGCAACTAAAAGTGTTTACAAACTCTTCTTCCCACTCTTTTTCTCTCTCCCATGTACACACAAAGTAACATACACAAGCAAAAAAACTTCAGTATAGCTGTGTTCAATAAATCAGAAAAATTCTTATAACAGAAATATCTATAGCAATTTAAAGGATAAAAAATTTCTTCAGTGATTAGTGAAATCCAATTTTCTTACTCTTATACTGCTTTTCTTACTCTCTTTCTTTGCGATATAACTAATATGCTAAGTCACAGAAGAAAACTGAACCTTGTATTCACAATTCTTATCTTATACATATGTGAAGAGATAGTGAAATGCCACAGTGCATATAGCAGGATGTTAGTATTCTAGTCCAATTTTTTGTTTTATGTAACTCTGCCTTCATTATCATCCATGAATGAAACACCACAAAGAGTAAAAATGGAAGATACAGCAAAAAATCAAGATTTCTCCAGGGAAAAAAAAAATGCTCTTTTTTTCCTATCAATGGGAAACAGGCTTTTAATTATCTACATTCTCACATCAAATTTAAACTAACACATCATGTAACTGATAAAACATGTTCAGTATCTATGCTTATCCACAGTCAGATTAATCAAAAGAATAATGAAGCATTATGTTCCCCTTCAAAAAATACAGTCTACGTAGCAATCACTCTTTAAGTAGCACATGACAGCTGTTTGGACGATGTTGGGGTTTTTTTAAGTAATTCAAATAACACACTTTCATCATGGGACACTGGACAATATCATATTTGTGCCTCTTTGGTACGCCATCAAATTAAGTTACTCCCTACATCCTACAGAGTTTCACTCACTAATTTATCAGCACTACTGAGACTGTTGGCCCAGACACAACGTGTCTTTTGGGACACAAGGGGCCACCTAATGGTCTCTATCTCCTCTCCTACCACTCCTGAGGCTCAGAGCTGATTACCATTCTTCATCCAATAATTCCAAGTACGCAACTCGGTCATCTCGCCACACTCAACACTGCCTCTTGAAAAGTTTGTCAGACTTACCAATACATCCCACAAAACATAGCTTTCTGCTGAAGTTGTCAAGGTGATTTAAAAAAAAAAAAAAAGGCATAGTGGACTCTCCAGTCACAATTTTCCTCGTCAGATTCCAAACAAATTCTTACCACACAAGTCTTAGTCTTCACTAAAGGGAAGGGTTCTTTCACTGAACCCATCCTAAACACAGACACTGAGAAGAGTGCATAGATGTACCAGGCAGCAGTAATCATCACGTATTTGAACTCTGAGAAATCTCATGCCTGTACCTAAATAAACAGCAAAATGTGTGCCTTGGTGAAAAATCAAGAGAGGGGAAAAGTAATTTTTGAAAAGGACCAACATAGATGGGAAAACAGCTTACAGTTTTCAGAATATATTAGCGTATATTTAAATCAAACTTTAGTCACCAGTTCATATATTAAATATAATAGAAAATAAAGACAGTTGAGTTGAATGCCCAGTTACCACATCTTCATAGATGTGCAGATATAATTCCTGACTGACTCTCTGAAAAGCTCAAAAAGATATCAAGTAGCACAGCCAGATCCTAGAAACAGCAAATATTTGAAGTATCTACTTCAGATGAAAAATACATTCTTGAGTCCATCAAGAGCTTATATTTCCTAACTCTACCATCTCTAAAATGCAGATAAGAACAGAATTCTTTCAGAGAAATTCTTTCTAAATACAGCATGTACCACAAAGAAAATAAATAATTTTTAAAAAAATTATTATTTTAAAACGCAGCAGCTTTTCCCGATGGTTGCTTCCAAATCCCAATCCCATAAGAAAAATGAAGACTTTGATTTACACTTACTTAATTATGATACAGATTTCCATATGAGAAGTTCCAGTGTTCACGCACAGTGTCTGGGCACAGACACCTAGTTAGAGATCTTCTGAGCTGCTTGGACCTCCACAAGGCCATGGGACTGGATGGGATCCATCCTAGGGTGCTGAGAGAGCTGGCAGATGAGCTGGCCAAGCCGCTCTCCATCATTTTTCACCGGCCCTGGCTCACTGGAGAGGTCCCAGAAGACTGGAAGCTGGCCAACATGATGCCCATCCACAAGAAGGGCCAGAAGGAGGAACCATGGAATTCCAGGCCTGTCAGCCTAACCTCAGTGCCAGGCAAGATTATGGAACAGGTCATCTTGAGTGCGATCACAGAGCACATACAGGATGGCCAAGCGATCAGGCCTAGCCAGTATGGATTTAGGAAGGGCAGGTCCTTCATGACCAACCTGATCTCCTTCTAGGATCAGGTGACCCACCTGCTGGATGTGGGGAGGCCTGTGGATGTGGTCTACCTGGACCTCTGCAAGGCCTTTGACACCGTCCCCCACAGCAAACTCCTGGCCAACCTGGCAGCCCATGGCTTGGATGGGAGCACACTGCGTTGGATTAGGAACTGGCTGGAGGGCCGAGCCCAGAGAGTGGTGGTGAATGGTGCCACATCCAGCTGGCAGCCAGTCACTAGTGCTGTGCCCCAAGGAGCAGTGCTGGGCCCCATGCTCTTCAACGTCTTTATTGATGATCTGGATGAGGGCATTGAGTCCATCATCAGTAAATTTGCGGATGACACCAAGCTGGGGGCAGGAGTTGATCTGCTGGAGGGTAGAGAGGCTTTGCAGAGGGACCTCGACAGGCTGGACAGATGGGCAGAATCCAACAGCATGAGATTTAACACATCCAAGTGCCGGGTTCTGCACATTGGCCACAGCAACCCCATGCAGTGCTACAGGCTGGGGTCAGAATGGCTGGAGAGTGGCCAGGCAGAGAGGGACCTGGGGGTGCTGGTTGATTGTAGGCTGAACATGAGCCTGCAGTGTGCCCAGGCAGCCAAGAAGGCCAATGGCATCCTGGCCTGCATCAGAAACAGTGTGGCCAGCAGGAGCAGGGAGGTCATTCTGCCCCTGTACACTTCACTGGTTAGGCCGCACCTTGAGTACTGTGTCCAGTTCTGGGCCCCTCAGTTTAGGAAGGATGTTGTCTTGCTGGAGCGTGTCCAGAGAAGGGCAACAAAGTTGGTGAGGGGTTTGGAAGACAAGCCCTATGAGGGGAGGCTGAGGGAGCTGGGGTTGCTTAGCCTGGAGAAGAGGAGACTGAGGGGTGACCTTATTGCTCTCTACAGCTACCTGAAGGGAGGTTGTAGCCAGGCAGAGGTTGGTCTCTTTTCCCAGGCAGGCAGCACCAGAACAAGAGGACACAGTCTCAGGCTGCACCAGGGCAGGTTTAGACTGGATGTTAGGAAGAAATTCTATACAGAGAGTGATTGCCCATTGGAATCGGCTGCCCAGGGAGGTGGTGGAGTCACCTTCATTGGAGGTGTTCAAGAAGAGGCTTGATGAGGTGCTTGGTGCCACGGTTTAGTTTTTTAGTGGGTTGTATTGTATTGTATTTAGGTGGGTTGGATTGGTTGATGGGTTGGACGCGATGATCTTGAAGGTCTCTTCCAACCTGGTGTATTGTATTATTATTATTATTATTATAGTGACTATTGTGCCACAATCACTGTAATTTTCTTATGTGAATGGCTGTCATGGAAGAGCAGTTTAAAACTGCCTGCCATGGAATCAGTGGAATGCACCTCAGAACAGTAATATGTTTTACTGAGAAAAATTGGTAGAATTTAGTAAATTTGATGGAATTTAACAAATTTAAGATATTTATCAAGGTTCACAACAGTGGCAAGTCTCACTCTATAGAAAATGTAAAAGGGGAAATAAAGTTGGAATTGGGCTAGAAAGACCTACAGAGAGATTGGGAATGAAAAGTTTAAAGGAGGTCCTCCCATTGAAACAAGAGGTTCAGAATTCACTCCTTTGCTTTCTAAACTCTCCATAAATGAGAGTGCATCTGAATCCATACTTAGTCCTACACTTGGTCAACTTTTATATATCTAAGACATACAAAGGATAAAGCATTAAGTGCCCTATATAACTTTGAGGTAATAGCAAGTTAATGTCTATTAACACTGGTACAATAAATTGTAAGATTTGACATTGTGGTTTTCTAACAATACTTAACAAGACAATAAGCAAAAATCTATTGTAATCAACTTAGTGATTTAGTTTAAGATTCAGAGTTTCCTAAATCAAAATGCATGATGCACACAGACACATATATAGAAGTCAGCCTACGATTCTAATGTTTCCTTTACTATATATTATAATAAAATTTTGGTACCAAATGTCATTATGTATTTCAGGAAATCTTATTAGTGAATTACTCACAGTTCACTTCATTGATTTTATCAGCACATGGTCTTAGTTATGTTGCAAAACCCACATAGAACCTTGTGAAAATCTACCCTAAGAGGCATCCCAACTCAGCGGGAGATGCCAGTTCACAGGTGGTTTGAGCCTTAACTGGAAGTTAAGAGCTCAGGTGGGGGGCAAGGCTGAGAATCTCTCCGCCACTCCCCCCCTCTTCCCTCCCAACAGAGAGGGGAGAAAAGGAAAGAGCAAATCCACCAAACAATAATTTGGAGTCGGCTTGGAAGTAGAGAGGTAAAGAGTTGTCTTTAAGCAAAATATATATATATATATATATATATATATATATAATAACAGGAAAAAGGTTCACAAGGGCAAGGAACAAGGACGGATGGGAGGGGGACAAAGAAAAACAAGAGAATAATACAAAACCAGCCTTTCTCTGAGGAAGTGTGGAGGCAGCAGGTCCAACCTCGTGGCAGAGGAGCAGGAGGGTAGCTGCAGTAGCTCTCGTCCAGCAGAGGCAAAGCCAGAAAAGCCGGGGGGCCAACAGCTATGAGGTCCTGCTTTTTATACCCTAGCTGGGCAGGGAGGGGGGAGTGGAACAGACTCAGCTTCCCAGGCGAGAAATGCCCTGCAGGGAGTGAAAAGTACCTGCAAGCCCTCCACCCTGCTTTGTTCTTTTGTTCCCAGAAAAGGGTGTTAAACCACCACAACAGCCCACTGTGGTCCCAAAGATCTAAAAGGTCCATCACATAGTATTGATGTTTACGGGGTGCAAGATGATTGACTGTAGTCAGTACTTTTTCGTCATGGCTCTTATTCTTGTCAGGACATCGTGGCATCCTTTAGTGTGGGCTACAACCCAGACAAAAGGAGGTTTGGGGTACATTTCCCAGGCAATAGGAGTTTCAAGTACAGTTAGGGAGTGCCTACTCACCCTATTTTACTGAAGTGGTACCTAAGGCAAGAAGGTACCAGATTGTCTTCACTCACAGCTCCTGCAGGCAAGATCATAAAGGGCTGGATTGTCCCAACTGACTGCACTTATAATTAAAAGAAGAGCACAATGTTAACTGGCCTTAGCATCACGATGCAGCTCACAGGGAGGTGCATAGCACCACTACATTTTGAAAGGACAGCAGAAATGTGCAGCTGCTCTGCTGCTGATCATAGATTAGTTGTAGATCTTCATATAAAAGAAATACCTGCTTTCATTGCCCCTATTACATGCCCTAAGTTTTACTTAGCATTTCTTTGCAAATATTAACTGTTCTCTACAACTATGGCCTTTTCCCACAACCTACCAAAAGATGCTACGTGTTTCATCAGCAATATTACTGGAGTCAAGTAGTCAGTATTAACAGTGTAATGAACATATGAACATATGAATATATGAAAATATGGACATACAATGACTTGTGGAGAAGAATCAACACAACTACACACAAAACTCTCCTTGGCTGCTGTCTAAAGAAATTTTTTTACAATATTAGGTTTTAGAAAGACTACGAAAACTTCATAAGCAGGTGCTCTGGAGTCTAAGAATATGGACAAAAGCCACTTAGGCAGTAATTTAAACACTGTGTACTAGATACTTGTAGTCGTTTTAAGATTCCTCTTGTGCTGGAGGTGGATGGTGATGGATGCATGGAGTCACAACAGCAGCTCTTTCCTTGACATTATACACACATTCATTTTCATTTAATGTCACTATCTTTCCTCAAATTTGTGAGACACCAGTTTCAAAAGAAAATAACTTACTCCAGGATAACATGTGAGTAAAATCATGAGAATTGTGCAAAGAATACTACAGTTTGAATTTCAAGTCTGTTGCCCTTTTCCTTGTTGTATCTAACGAACAATGGCACAACTACCTAACTGGCCAGCTTCAGCTGAGCTAAAGTGTATTTGCATGAGGCTCAGATCTCACAAGATTGATACAGTTTTATTAGTCATAAAATGTTTCTCCTATCATAGAAGCACTTACTGTCACACTGTCCGCCAATTTTATTGCAATAAATTTCACGATGTTCCCGTTGTTGCCAATGACTCTAACTAGAATTTCTGTAATTGTTTTAGGCAGCAACGTTTCTCTGATCACCAAATAAGTAAAAAATAAAAGAAATAAAAGGGACCCCAGAAGAGTAGTTTAGTTTCATTAACAAAGTGCATGATCAAAGGAGCTGGCCATCTGAAAAAACTTTAGGCAGTCATCTGCCTGCTTAGATTAGAAATCTGTCATGATAATCAAAATGGAACAGTGAAAAAATAATTGCTGAGGAAACAGATTACATTATTCTTACAAGGAAGAGGGGCTAGCCTGTATTAAAGCATTCATTAAAAAGTCAAGCTACACTGTGGTGTTTTGGTTTTTGGTTATTTTGGAGTTGTTTTTTTTAAGGAAAAACCCATTGCCACAACATTGTCAGAAGATGCTGAATGCCAATAAAAGATTTTACTTTATGTAACTGCAGTCCAAATGAGAAAAACAAAATGAGAAAAGTCCAAACTATCATGATGTTTACATGGTATACGTATACACATAAACATTGCCCAACTACTGCCAAACTTTGAAATATATAATAGACAAAGAAACAGAGAAAAATGCAAACAGAATGAACTACAGAGATGGATCAGAATTTGACTGCACCAAATGAATCTATCATCTTTCTTTGATTAAATACTTGATTTTCCAGACACTGAGGAAAAAAAAAAGATAGAGCTGATCTATTTGTATACCAATAACACTGCTCTGTATTCTTCAGTAAAGCATGCATGAAATGGGAAAGTAATGACTAAAATCAAAACAAACTGTGATTAATTATAATTACAGAACAAAATATTCTGATCTGAAAAAATATCCAACACCATAAAGCTACACAGAATTTCTTATATTATTGCTGCAGGATCAGCCCCAAAAAAACCCAGAATTAGTTAATGAAATGTGCCAGTGATGATGCAAAGTTAAAAGGAATTGCCGTGACTGTGGAAGATGTTGTGAGCATACAGGAGGATGTGTACCATATTAATGAATTAGATCTAGAGTACAGAAGAAAAGAAATGTCACAGATGTAAAAAGTACAAGGTAAAGTGCTCAAAGCTTACTGCTCTCTAGCACAAGATATATATTCATATAACTTAATTATAGAATTATTTTGAAGAGACAAATAAATGCAGTTGTTTCAATGGCAAAGTTTCTGCAATGAGCATACCTTATTCATAGAGTTTGACAAGAACTAATGCAATCATATCAAAAATCTAGTCTTTGGTAATTTTACATTTTTAAGCTTACATACATTTCAGTTATCTGTGTGCAAGACAGAGCATTCTAAATGGAAAAGGTACCGGTATGACTATGCATTTTGGAAAGGGGGAACGTAGGAGCTAATGGGGAAACACAAGGGAAGAAAATAAGTATAGGTTTAAGCATAAGACATAGCCCAAGTGGTTATAAAATAAGTCTAAGTGAGAAAGAAAACCAATTTACCACTTAGCTATTTTCAGAACACTACACTGTTCACTGCCTGAAGTATCCCTTAAGACTCTTTTGGCCATTTTTCAACTAGAAATATAAAAAAGCTTCACCTGGGATTTTGCATGGAAGAACATGTGAAAATGGTTTAGGGAGAAGGAGTCAGTGGAAAGACACAACATCAGGAAAATCACAAGAACTGTAACAGAGAGCTAGTCAAAACTTTCAAACATAGATGAGCTTCTGGGTGAGTGGCTGCCACTCTCTTTTTCATTAACCCTTTGAAACTGCTGATTAAGATTTTTTGTGCAGATGTAAAAAGATAGGGAAAACTCAAAATCGGCATTTTTTTACATTTTCTTTTTCCTTCATTTCCCAGTTTACTAGCTACATCCAGAAGGCTAAAATAAGAGTTTTTGTATGAAATGAACAACATTAGGTATAGGCTACAAAATAAAAATAGTATCAATTATTAAAAGAGTCAAGTGATTCCAGATCCTGTAAATTTCCTTCTGGAAATCCATTTCCAAAAAAATATTCCCTTTTCAAAAACTACATGAAATGGAAAAATATCTCCTGGAAAACTACAGAACCAAAACCAGCCTTTCACTTTGTGCCAGTGATTTTAAGTTACCTGCTCAATATAAGCAGGATTTTTGAAAACCCAATTATGGCTAAATATCAGTGGGACTTCGGTATGCATTTCTCACATGCTTTAAAAAATCCTCCCTTTTAAAGATTTCATCAACAGAAAGTATGTATTGAAGAAAAAAACACAACATAGCAGAAAAAGCTTGAAAATATCAAAACTAAGTAATTTAGGATACTTGGGAATAATTAGGACAGTATATTCTAATAACCTCAAACATTATACTACCTGACAATACTACAGAAAACATACTGAATGTGAGAGAGGCTTAGAACTTGTAATACACTCTGCGAACTTCCAATGTCATAAACTGCATCAAAACCTTGAAGTGACCAAAATACCAGCAATTTTCTGTATCTCAAGAGCAAAATATACATTTTTGTATGAAACAAAAGGAGCATTTTTTTGTTTTTATTTGAGCTCTTTCATGAATAGTGTAGAAGTAAAAAAATTATACCTTGTAAAAAAAAAGTCAGAAAAATCAAAAGGCTTAAGCAAGAAAGGAGTTAAATATATGCGTATTATTATTATTTAAAATAAAGAAAATCCTTGTAAAGATGCTAATACCCCCTTTACACACATTTTAAATTAAAGTCCTAATTCTTACTTCAGATGTACACTAACAGTTCCTAATCCCTGTTTTATTTTCAGCTTTGGTCCTAAGAACCATTAGCTTAGCATAGTGAAGTGGAAAACAAAAAACACAGTTAAAAGTTATGAGTGATATCATTCTGCTGACCTAATGTGCTATGGTGCTGGGAACTAACTCAACAGGACACACTTTGTGTGAAAAAGAAAGCTGGCTTGGATGCAGGCTTCAATATTCACCTAGGAACAAATACAATACAGTACAATACACCAGGTTGAAAGAGACCTTCAAGATCATTGCATCCAACCCATCAACCAATCCAACCCACCTAAACAACTAAACCATGGCACCAAGCACCCCATCAAGTCTCCTCCTGAACACCTCCAATGAAGGTGACTCTACCACTTCCACGGGCAGCCCATGGGCAATCACTCTCTCTGTATAGAACTTCTTCCTAACATCTGCCCTAAACCTGCCCTGGCGCAGCCTGAGACTGTGTCCTCTTGTTCTGGGAGAAGAGACCAACCTCTGCCTGTCTACAACCTCCCTTCAGGTAGTTGTAGAGAGCAATAAGAAATCAGTTCATTCAAAATGCCTTCAGCCATTTGCAGCTAGCTGGCTTGTATACATACACCACGTAATGATAAGCATAGCCTAATGCTACTTCTGACTATTACTTCCAGGGAAACACTGTGAAAATGTGCAAGAAAACTGCAGATTGGAATTACACAAAAATTAAAGTTGACATCAGTTGCTGTTGTCTTCTCATCTTCTTATGACAAATTCTACTGATGCTTCAATAGAAAATAGTCTTCCTAAAGTAGAGTTGCAACAGAAAGTGTAACAAGCTTACAGAAATTATATATTACAAATACCTTACCAAAAATCCCTAAGCATAAGGCTGAGGCTGTTTAACAAAAAATCAATAAATTATTGGGCAAATAGCTAAAACCGAACAAACAAACAATGCAAGAATCCTGATTTTTCATTCTGCAACTTTTATTTTTAAATATATGGATAGTTTAAACCTGCACTTAGTGTAGTTCTGTTCCAAGTACTATTGCAAAGGTGTCCCTAGATAAAAAAACTTTTGCTTGCTTATGTCAATTTGCTGTTGATACTGACACCCTATATCTGACAAAGCAGCATGTAGCTAAGCAGCATTTTCAGCAGGTATTTTTCTGGATATTACTCCATCTCTCAGGGGGCTCTTGACCAAAAGTATTCTAACATAGCGGCAACCCAGCTAAAAATTAAGAAATGGAAACAACAGCTTGATTCAAAGGATACGCAACTTCCTTAACACAGCAGCAGTCCAGATTGCTCTCCAAAAACACAAACTAAGAGATTGCATGCCAATACCAATGCTGGGAAGAGATCCAGACTACATGTCACTGATCCAAAAGGATGTTACAGGGCAGAAACAGGAAGAGAAATAATTTCAGTAACAGTTGTCACATCTCAAATGCGAAGAAGTAAAACACATGATGAAGAACAGAAAGAAAACGCTGCTTTTATCATCTGCCATTAATTCTGGTTGACCTCCTTTTAATTCTGTGATATCCTGTAGCACTGATATACCTACTGCTCCTCAACAAGACAAAAGGAGAAAAATCACTTAGGTGAGCATGCAGCCAATGAGACAGGGTTAAAGGTAGGGGGAGGCAGACACAGAAGGAAAAGAGAAATGACCAACTGCACAAAAGATTGTGTTCCAGGACATGAAAAGTTAATTCTTTCCAGAGAAGTCATACTAATGCCACTATTGAAAGTGTCTGCATGAACTGATGGTAGATAACTGATTTATTACAAGAACATACATCTATTATGTAAAAAATAGTGCCTACTAGTACTCATAATTATTACAGGTTTTATTATGCAATTGTACTACATTATGCTGTAAGATGCATTACTGTTTGTATAGTTACTGTACCTCCAAAACATAAAATAATTTACTGATAAACAGCATAGAAATAATACATGGCATTTCACACTTACTAAAGTCTCACTTACTAAAATACTATTTTCATGTATTTATTCAGCTACGCTCTTGCCTGATTTGGGCCTTTACAGAATATCCATTAACTATTTTATTTATTTATTTAGAACACTACTTATACCCAATCAATGGTCAATCAATGCATGTCTAACAATTACAATGAAATTAAGACAAACTGTAGAAGTATCCCTAATTTTCTTTATGAAAACTATCACTACAGCTCTCTGACAGGAAGATACATAATGAACAGCTTCACTAAACCATATTTGTGGGGAGAAAAGGCTATTTGTAAGACTCTTTGACCTAAGCCAAATAAACCAACCAAACAAAAAAACAAGGGAGAAAGGCAGAGAGATTGCAGAAGTTGCACTGAAGTTCTCAATAAACCTGAAAATTATATGAAGTGTGCATACTTTGATACGTCTAAAAGCCAGGCTGCTACAATATTACTCTATTTCTCAAGTTTCATCATTGTATTTATTTGCTGGGTATATCCTTGAAATATCCTCAACATTCAGATTAGATTTCAATCACAATGTCTCATTTATAATTCATTTAATCCTATTCTTTATACTGAAAAAAGTACCTAAAGCTGATGTCAGGAGGCTACACATGAATAAGCCTATGTACTGCAATGGAAAATGTATTTCATTTAGTGATTTCTACCTACAACTGTGGTAAGATAATGTCTTTATACTAGAATATGAGAAATGCTTTTCAAAAGAGACAGAATTCTCATACTTTGAATATTAAGTGACTCAAATGCTCTTTGAAAGAATTTATTCTAAGATACAATCATTTGAGTCTGTCAGCATTAAGTCATTCCATGAGCTAAGTTGCAAAACAAACCTGCATGAAATTTGGTAATGTTTCTACTGTTACTAATGAATATGCAGATCTGGATGTGTTAAAGTAGTTTCAGTAATTACATATCAGAAGACTAATTGATTCAGCATGTATTTGTAAGATTGCTATAAATGCAAAATACACAGGAAGAGTTTTCTAATCTATATGGCTTTATATATTAAAACCTGCATTAAATATACATCCACTAGAATAGCAAAAGGTCCTTCCAGTCATCACAAACCATGCCTTAATGAAGGAAAAAAATAAATCTTAAATTATGAACCTGTTACAAAGATATTATTATTTTAACAATCATTCAGTACATAAATGGGTGTTAAATGCTGTATCTACTTTGCATTTGAGCTTCTTTCTTCATAGGAAACTGTAATTAACATGAACAACCCTTGCATGCACACCACAGAGTATAAAATAGGTGAGTTTTTAAGAAAAGGTTGCAACAATATCATATACACTGACTTACCCATATTAATCTTATTTGCATCTGTAAAATTTGCACTTCTAGCTTATTTATCACTATGTATTTCTGAACTTTTTTCACAGCATTTGATCTTATCATAAGCCTTGAATTCCATTTAGTTACTGGAAACAGTCTTCATTTAGATCCAGAATTCCAGTGCAGATCATTCATCTTTCATCTTTTCTGTAACTAAGAAAATTTTATATGATTTTTCTCTTTTTTTTTTTTTTTTTTTTTTTTTTTTTTTTTTTTTTTTGTGGCTATCCATCAATTTCTACATCAAATGGACAGAAAAATGCTCCTGTCCTTTATCCATTTGTTTTCAAGCAAAAGCCTGAGATCACATCAGAACCTTATTAATCATTATTTGGACACATCACATTGTTAAGCCTATGTTCCAATTCAAACATTATTTTGTATTGTAGGGAACACTGCGAGATTACTCTTCTCAGTGCAAGAATACTGAAGGGTTTGAAATCTTTTGTTAGGCAATCTGTCATTTCAATTAGTCCAAACTATCTACATTCACATTTTCTCTTTTTTTTCCCCATCCGTACATCACATTTCACTGATGAGTACAACTCAATGCAAGAGAACAATTTCATTCTGATGGCACGGTATTATTTTCACCTGTGGAATTGTGCCACCACTAAAAAGAAAGTACAACTATTATTCACATTTGTATGTGATCAGACCTCAAATTTCTTATGGAACAATAAAACAGCCAGCTGAGTGGGATCAAAAGCAGGGTTTTTTTGCCCCCATTTTATAACAGTTTCCACTATCATCAAGCAGTTCTCTTATTATTTTGCCATACTTAAATTCCATTTCATATAACCACTCTTCACAAGCGGAATTATTCAATTACATGGTTCTACTGCACACTAGAGGTCATCCATTAATGGCCAAGATGTATTGTGATGGGCTTTTATTATTTCTAACCAGTGAGAGAGATAATGTCTTCCATTATAAAGCTTCAGTCACCACCAGACTGCTCATTCATTTTTTTAAAACAAACCAGCAATTGAATCTCACACTTACAGAAATTCAACATCAACATGACACATACAAATGTAAATAATAAAACCTTACAGTTTTGCTTCAACTCATTTCAAGCAATCTTTTCCAATGAATGCTGCACGCCTGAAAAAAGCTTTTGTCACCCATCTTTCTCTTGTACAAAACTTTATGAGTAAATCAGGGAATTAAAAGCATAAAGGAGAATGTATTAATGAAAAGCAGTTTAGGATTGGAAAACAGCATGGTTTGGAATGAAAATTTTGTTTTGCCTGTCAGTAGGACATTACATACTCCTTTAGAGCACAATACACATTTTAATCACACTGTCAGAACCAGTTCAAGCAACTAATAAAAAAACAACCAAACAAAAAGGTATTCTATGGATTACACCATTTCTATACTTTGAACTCATGGTATATTTAACTTTAATAAGTTAGTACATGAAATCAACTTTTTAATCTAAATATTTTCAATTCAGTTGAGAATGTAAAACAGAAAATGCACTGTTCAAGTGGTAGGGCTTTACATCAAATGGAAGTTGTAAAGGCCTGGTCAAAATTCAGACTTGGAGGTACTGCACATAGACAAGAGTCTTCTATGTTTTAAACTGATACTGAGTTAGCTTTTATTTTAAACATACCAAACTGATGTGTGCTAATGACTTACTTAATGCATTGGGAAGCCTAATAGAGTATTTCACACAGTGTATATATGGAAAAAGGCGGAAATAATTTGGTAAGAATTTTTCCAATGCATTTAAATTGTGCAGGGTCTCATTCACATGTTTAAAGATATTTATTACATAGATAACTGCAGCTATATTTATGAAAAAAAGAGAATTCATTCAGCCAAAATAAATAGCAGAATTTTTGGCCATAGACTTCGAGACATGGAACAGCATTCAAAGTGACAGCAATACATGCAAGGCAGAGACCTCAAGTCATGTAGTTCTTTGCTTTATTGTAAGTGGCACAAAACTGCAAAGTGCAGAATTTGAAAGTGTGGACTCTCTAGTTTTGTATGTCACCTATCTCCTACATGTTTTTCTGTATTGACTGCATATAGATGTATTAATACTTCCAGGTTTTGGATTTGCTTTTCATTGGGAATACCATGATTTTGTTTGTTTATGTAGACAAAATCTAATTCATTACTAAACTACCAATTCTTTTCTCCTTTCTCATGGTTAAGGAAATTACACCTTTGGCATAGTCTAACATGTCCCATTCTTATACCTATGTACATAAAACAAGTAATCTTAATAATATTCAGTTTCCACAGTTTCATATCAACAACTGAAAAAAGCATTAAAAGTCTTAAATGAACACTGAATTTCAGGTATAAATATTCACAGAACCACAGATTCACTAAAACTGTCAGCCACAACTACAGATGCCTAGTCAACTCCTCACACCTAGGTTGCCTACAGTTTTGAAGAGTTGCCTAGAGTCATCTTTTATTCAGTTTCAAATATCTCCAGGAATGGTTAGCTTACAAATACTTTTGATAACCTGCTCCAGTACTCAAACACTCCGGAAAAAATAGCAATAACAATAATAAAATTTCTTATGTCTAAGCACAGATTCATCTGTTTCAGTTTTACATCCACTGCCTCTTGTGCTGTCACTGAGAAGGCACTACTGAAAAGTGCCTGGCTGCTACATCTTCACTCCCTACTATCAGATATTTCATAGATTTTTTTCAGTTGGAAAAGACCCCTAGATCATCAAGTCCAACTGTCAACTTAAGACCATGGCCGAAGTGCCATGTCTATACATTTCTTGAATACCACCAGAGATGGTGGGTGCCTCGACCACCTCCCTGGGCAGCTTATTCCAGTGCTTGGCCACTCCTTCAGTAAGAAATGTTTCTGAATATCTAATCTTAACCTCTCCCGGAACAGTTCAGGCCATTTCCTATCATCCCATCACCTGATACTAGGGAGAATATACCAACCCCCGTATCACTACAACTTCCATTTCAAGTAAATGCAGTCAGTAATGAGGTCTTCCCTCATCCTCCAGCTCCCACTCTTGCAGTTCCCTCAACTGCTCCTTATAAAACTTTTCTCCAGACCCTTCACCAGACTGGTTGCCCTTCTCTGGACAGGGTGCAGCAACTGGCTGGGAAGTGACCTTCTGGATGAATTAAGGGAAAAAAAGAGGGTGTATCATCCTTGGAAGAAAGGGGAGGCAATCCATGGAATGTTTAAGGCTGTTGCTAGGTCATGCAGGAAAAAAATTAGAGAGGCAAAAGCCCATTTTGAGCTTAGACTGGCCACTGCTGTGAAGGACAACAAAAAATCCTTCTACAAATATATTAATAACAAGAGGTGGGGCAAGGACAACCTCCACTCCTTAGTGGACACGGAGGGGAATATAGTAACTAAAGATGAGGACAAGGCAGAGGTACTTAACACCTTCTTTGCCTCAAATTTTAATAGCAGGATAGGTTATCTTCCAGACAACTGGCCTCCTGAGCTGGCAGATGGAGGCAGGGAGCAGTATAGTTCCCCTGTGATCCAGGAGGAAGTAGTTAGAGATCTCCTTAGCCACTTGGATCCCCACAGGTCCATGGGACCAGATGGGACCCATCCTAGGGTACTGAGAGAGCTGGCAGATGAGCTGGCCAAGCCACTCTCCATCATTTTTCAACAGTCCTGGCTCACTGGAAAGGTCCCAGATCACTGCAAGCTGGCCAATGTGATGTCCATCCACAAGAAGAGCAGTATGAAGGAACCTGCAAACTACAGGCCTGTCAGTCTGACCTCAGTGCCAGGGAAAATTATGGAGCAGGTCATCTTGGGGGCAATCATTGCACACCTGAAGGATTGCCAAGGGATCAGGCCCAGCCAGCATGGATTTAGGAAGGGCAGATCCTGCCTCTCCAAGCTGCCATGATTTAGTAGTCATGAGGTACTGGGTGACAGGTTGGACTTGATGATCTTTGAGGTCTTTTCCAACCTTATTGATTCTATTCTATTCTAAATATCTGAGGGGTGGATGTCATACAGAGGGGGCCAAGCTCTTTTCTGTGGTGTGCACTAATGACACAAGAAACATAGGGCTCAAGCCTTAATATAGAAGATTTCACCTCAACATGAGTAGAAACTTCTTTATAGTGAGGGTGATGGACCACCAGACCAGGCTGCCCAGAGAGGTTCTGGACTCTCCTTCTCTGGAGACTTTCAAAATCCATGTGGATGCATTCCTGTGTGGACTACCCTAAGTGATTTTGCTTTGGCAGGGGGGTTGGACTGGATGATCTCTTGAGATGCCTTCCAACCTTCAATGTACTGTGCTACTGTGAAGTCCATAGGACCTGATGAAATGCATCCCAGAGTCCTGAGGGAATTGGCTGATGCGGTTCCATCACTTTTGCAATCCGTTTGTCTGAGTTGTTATTTTTGCCCGTAGTGGGGAGGGGGGCTGCCTCAACCCACTACAGCCACTCTCCATGATATCTGAGAAGGCAGATAGGTGAGGTCCCTGGGCACTGGAAGAAAGGAAACATTACACCCATTTTTTAAAAGGGTAGAAAGTAGGACCCTGGGAACCACTGACCTGTCAGCCTCACCTCCATGTCTGGAAAGATCATGGAACAGATCCTCCTAGATGCCATGCTGAGGCACATGGAGGAGAGGGAGCTAGGGTTATTCAGCCTGGAAAAGAGCAGGCTCTGGGGAGACCTGATAGCATCCTTCCAGTACCTGAAGCAGGCCAACAGGAAGGATAGGGAGAGACTGTTTGCAAGAGCTGGCGGTGACAGGACGAGGGGCAATGGCTTCAAAGTAGAGAAGGGCAGATTTAGATTGGATATCAGGAAAAAGTTCTTTATTATGAGAGTGGTGGAACACTGGAACAGGTTTGCCCAGGGAGGTGGTTGAGGCTCCTTCCCTGGAGATACTCAAGGTAAGGCTCAATGAGGCCCTGGGCAGCCTGGTCTAGTTGGAGATAACCCTGTTGACTGCAGGGAGGTCGGACAAGATAACCTTTGGAGGTCCCTTCTGGCCAGGACCATTCCATGATTCTAACACCACCTTGTGCACTGCTTTGATAAAATGTCCTATTTAAGGAAACAAATGTAAGAATTTATCCATTATCATTTTAATTCCCTAACAAATCCAAAACCACACATCAATCTTAAGTAAATCCAAATGAAAACTTACTGTGAATATTTACACACAGATTAATGCATTAGTTTTCAGAATTTAAGCAAAGAGTTTCCAAACATAGGAACAGCTTTACTTCCAAGAGGCTTCCAGAACAGAATCACAGAATCATTAATATTGGAAAAGACACTTAAGATAATCAAGTCCAACCATTAACCTAACACTGCCAAGTCCAATAAACCATGTCTCTACGCACCACATCTACCCGTCTTTTAAACTGCTTCAAATGTCTCCAGTAGCTTGTTCCAGTACTTGATAACCGTTTCAGTGAAGAACTTTTTCATAATATCCCAGATGTCTAGCTTGGAATAAAACTGAGAACTCTGCCACATAGGCTTGAAAAATCAGCCAATCATTTTGTTTTCAAGAGATCAGAGTTTTGATTCAGTTCTACCAGACCAGTATGAGCTGAATACTAGCACAATCAGTGCTAGCTGATCCAGTATTAGCTGATGAAGTACTAGCCAATCCAAATTACTAGAAACAAATTATCAGTCACTGAGTCTGGCGTCTAGACTCAACATTGCAATCCTGAACAGAGAGATGTGTAAGTCTAACCTGGTACATATGAAAACAAGTATTAATTGTGCCATATCCAAATCAATTTTAATGAAATACATATCCACAGAAGTACCCCTGCACAAAATCATGAACAATGAAAATTAACTGTTAAAAAAAAAAAGTTTAGCCTCTACAGTGAACTCTATAACATTGTCCAGCACTAATTACCTATAGTGAGGCACCATATTGTCTTTAATTTTTCACTGAGGCAACACATACCAAGAAGCAGTTTGCCTAAAAGTATAACCAATTAGTTAGATTGACCACCTCCCAGAGCTACTCGTGTTGGAGAGTTACACTGCTGTGCACTGACTTCATGCCTTTTGACAGTGCAAATACACAAATGATAAGATGCATAAAGAACTGAAATGGCAGGTCCTAGGGGATCAACCAGGAAAATGCTAAGTTGTACTATTTGTTAGCAAGGGATCTGTGCCAATCAATTAATGATTTAATTACTTACACTAATTAAGATAATGAACAACAGTAAGCCTACAATCAATTAGGTTTATCTAAACTTTACATTCTTAGGATAGGACTTTGAGAACTGCATTCTTCTTAGAGCTACTTGAAGTGTGAAGTCTGTGCTACTTCATGCTCACAAAACAAAGTAAAACAATACAAAAAAAACCAAAGCAAACACCAGAATCAATAAAATACAAGAGTTATATTAGGAAGGACAAAAAAAAAGTATGTGAATAAGAAAAGAAAAAAAAAAGTAACTTTGCCAGCAGTAGCAATTCTACAGATCCCATAATCTAGTAAATTGGGACAGGATGTTAAATTTTAGCAAAATGACAATTCTTAAGATTATTTGAAACTTTTTTAAAAACAGAAACAAAAAATAGAATACTTGTGCACGATTACATTCCCCTTTGAAAAGGTCTGTCTAGTCTCGACAGGTAAAAAAATTAGTTTGACTTTTCTCTATGTCATTAATGAGAGTTCACCTTTTTTTTTGCCACTGAAAGTACTGAAACATCAGCAGAAACTAAGCCTGGTCTGTCTGACTACTTGTCTGATCATACAACACAGATACCACTGAAAGGACCTTTGCAATTTTTAGAAATTCTCATTTTTTGGAAAACAATTTTAAATATCCAAAACCAGAAAAAAGTGAGAATGTGTCCATTTTAATACAACGAAAACAACACTGCTACAGCTTATGCTTTACTTTGTAGCTACTTTATTTTGTAGCTACTTTCCTGACCCTTAATGAGTTTCTGCAACATAAATTAATTTTCTCTGATGAATATTTCTATCTATTATAATCTCCACATTACTGCTCCTGCTTTATTTTGACCTTGTGACACACAACTGGCAACATTTTTGTACCAGATTCCACAGACATTTATGAAAACTGGTGCTTAGTTTTGACATAGAAGAATCCACCAAAAGAAAGAATTAAAGACAGATGGTGAGGAAAAGGAGACACAGAATGAAGTAGAATGCACAAAATAAGGATACAGGAAAAATTAATATCAGTAAAGTACTGTTACTCTAAGGTGGGGCAGAAAACAAAGCTGTGGGTACAATTCAGGGACAAAAAGTTGCTAGGCTTTGTAGGTACACAGCTATCCCTCTGCATTCCATTTTGGCCCAGAGAAGAGCACTTCTTGAGGAAACAGCAGAGAGTACACCCTCTCAAAGCAGAAGACATTCCCTGATGGCTTTCATCTCCAATTAAAAAACACTCCATGTCTGGCTGAAGGAAACTGGGATGCAGGCTGTAAAAGGTATAATTGCACAATTGTGCAGGTGTAGGGACAGTACATCCATTGCCCTAAAGAACAGGCAGAACTTGAAGCCAAATACTCAGAGTGTGACAAAAAAAGAAGGCTGGAGCATCAACACTATTTTTATACCATAGGCTCTACTGTCTTTGTGCAGAAAAAGCAAAACACACTAATTAGCAGGGAAATCTTGCACACTTGTTTATAAGCTTTTATATTAGATATTTTCTAAACCTTCAATGACAAACCATGTCAGCATAAATGACTCACCATAAAGTATGAAATATTAACTTTTCATTCTAGTTAACCAGTTCCTGAAAAAAAAATTGCAGTAGCCTTCTAAAACGATCAGCCGGTTTTCCTTTTGATTTTCCATTACCTAACCTGCATTTTACTAGCAGTATTCTACCAAATAGCAAGGAAAGCTTGCCTACCTTAGTGACTTCCTTTTCCTCAACTTGAAATGTGAAAGCTCTTAAAATTTACCTGTGAAGTCTAAATGTTCTTGTTAAGGTAAAGAAACATGAATCTTACGTCATCTAAGAAATACAGAATATAGAATAGAGAATAAACCAGGTTGAAAAAGACCTTCCAGATCATCAAGCCCAACCTATCCCCCAACACCATCTAAACAACTAAACCATGGCACTAAGTGCCCCATGCAGTCTCTTTTTAAACACATTCCAATGGCCAATCACTCTTTCTGTGAAGAACTTCTTCCTAACCTCCAGCCTAAACCTCCCCTGGCGCAGCCTGAGACTGTTCTGGTGCTGGTTGCCTGGAAGAAGAGACCAACCCCTACCTGCCTACAACCTCCCTTCAGGTAGTTGTAGACAGCAAAAGGTCTCCCCATAAGCCTCCTCTTCCCCAGGGTAAGCAACCCCAGCTCCCTCAGCCTCCCCTCATAGGGTTTGGACTCCAAACCCCTCATCAGCTTTGTTGCCCTTCTCTGGACATGTTCCAGTAACTCAATATCTTTCTTGAATTGAGGGGCCACAGAACTGGACACAGGACTCAAGGTGTGGCCTAACCAGTGCAGTGTACAGGGGCAGAATGACCTCCCTGCTCCTGCTGGCCACACTATTTCTGACACAGGCCAGGATGCCGTTGGCCTTCTAGGCCACCTGCTGGCTCATGTTCAGCTTACTATCAACCAGTACCCCCAGGTCCCTCTCTGCCTGGCCACCCTCCAGCCACTCCAACCCCAGCCTGTAGCACTGCATGGGGTTGTTGTGGCCAATGTGTCAAACCCGGCACTTAGATGTGTTGGACTCTGCCCATCTGTCCAGCCTGTCAAAGTCCCTCTGCAGAGCACTCCTACTCTCTAACAGATCAACACCTGCTCCCAGCTTGGTGTCATCTGCAAATTTGGTGATGATGGACTCAGTCCCCTCGTCCAGGTCACCAATATAAAGATATTGAACCAGATCGTGCCCAGCAATGATCCCTGGGGGACATCCTAAACCCAGTAAGAAAATTGTAGTATGTAAAAAGAAAAAAAATTGTTGGTATGAGGAAGATTGTAAGAGTATTGGATTTGACACAAAATCTAAAACCTGAAAGTTATATTTGGTCCTCTTACATTAGAGACTCTGTTTTTATTCTCATTGATCTTTCAAAATGCTTTCTTTGTAAAACAGGAAGACATGACAGATTTCTTAACATCAAGGAGATCCAAAATTCAGTCTTCACACTCTGAGAGTACTGCATCTTTCCCCCATGTTAAAATGTACTGTGCAGGGTAGAATAAGACACTGAGCCCTGCACTCACAGATAAAAATTAAAAAGCACCTACAAAATCAGAAATTATACTAGGTAGATCTGCTCATTACCAAAACCAAACATTCACAAACAAAGGCATCTGTAAATTCTCATTAAACAAGTGCAGGTATTAGAGAAAATGTGGATTTTTCTGACTTGGTAAATAAACCTAGGCATCTTCTTGAAGTGGGGGATCTTAGAATAATTTGGCTAGGAAGATCTAGTATTTTCATATAAATAAAATCTACAAATTGTATCCACATATTCCATTTTCACTATTTCAAAGTCAAATTAACAACTTCATGGCCAAATCCAGTTAAAAGTCCTCTCTATGCTCTATTTACATTTATTCAAAAGGAAAAATGAGGCAAAAATTTGAAACAGTGCTGGTAACACATACATTAGTTTGTAGCAATACCAGTTAGTTTTATAGCTGTGAGAAATACTTTATATATTTATTTTCTTTTACAATTTGTTCTACAACAGAACAAATACACACAAAAAAACAGACAGATTAACGGATCATGTTTATGTAGACTTCAATTGTTGTTAGCCATCTGAATGACACAACTTACCCATTATTTAAACTGAGATCAATCATGAATTGTCACAGATACTCAGTTTCTTTTCTCAAGACATAAAATGAGCTCCTTCCCTGTGCAGGTAGTAGGCTACTGTCAAATATTTGTGGATGTTCTGTCATGAGAAAAAATCCCACACATTTTTCATGTAAATCTAAAAGCTATTTTTACCATACTCATGTTATCCACACCACTGTATTTACTCTCCTACAAAAAACTTACTTTTACTGTACTATTTTTAGAAGTCTGTAACTCCTGAGTAAAAATCAGCACGGAGATGCTAAACAGAGCAGAAATCATCAGTCTAAGAGAATTAAAGTCAGCTAACAAAGGGGGAATTAGTAGAAATAAACCCCCCCGGTTGTAATTTTTCTTTCCATCTAGACTGGAGGTATTTGTATAAACATTAAAAATAATACCTTTTCAATGGGATAAGCAGAAACTGAGTTTTTAGATACTAATAAATTCAAAAATAATTTGTTATAAGGTTCAACAAAATCATATAAAAAGCTTTTTAAACATACAAAGCAAGCAGGTATACTCTCATGATACAACCAACTTTCAAGAGAGTCCAACAATTAAATCTGTGAGTTTAGGCCTGCTTTAATAAAATAGTATACATTGCTCCTGTTCCTGATAAGGGAAACTAATCAAAATCTTAGTCAGAATGCAACATTAATACAAGGAGTCAACAGACAAATGATAATCAATCATCAAGGTCAGTCATAAAAAGGCAGATGTATCAAGCAGTCAGTGTATGTTAATTAAGCAGTGATTGACTAAAAGCATCTATTGAGGTTTATAAAGGGGATGGTATAATTGCACTTTTATTTAGTACAGGGTTTAACATTTTAATAAATGTCCTTAGTAAAGAACTGATCTTTCATTAGTGCATTGTCAAATTGTTTTAAGGGAATCTAGATTTTACAAGACATTTAATTTGAAAGGGAACAATATATAATTCATATTGTTAATGAAATCCTTATCCACTAGATCTGAAATGCTGGGTTTAAGACACAATGCCATCTTCCTAAGATACTGCATGAACTCCCAGAGCTGCTCTTTATTTGTATTATTTTTTCTATAAAGTATAAATCTTTAGATGGTACAACCTTTAAGTCACTTTCATCAGACCGCAGATATTGGAAAAGGTCAGTGGACATATTACACTTCTTATGTGATCAGTATGTCTACAGACAAAGCCTCATATTAAAAAACAAACCAAAACATTAAGTGACTAATATTTTCCACTAATTGCTTCACCCATGAACTGTACAGCATGAGCAAGCAACCCACAAAATAAGCCTAATCCTTGTGTCTCCTGCCCCGTGACAACATATACATATATTGCCAGCCAGATGGCTGGCATACATGTGCTTTGCTGTCTGTAACATTAATATTGGAATTTTCAAAAACTATAAAAGACATTTGCTTAAATGCTTGCCACTGCTTTTCATTTCACTTTCACTTGTATCAATTGTATTGACTGTGATACAAGAATCTCAAAATTATCTTCTTTTGAAAACGATAGTGAAGAATACAATACAATAAAACCAGGTTGGAAGAGACCTTCAAGATCATTGCGTCCAACCTATCAACCAATCCAACCCACCCAAACAACTAGATCATGGCACCAAGCACCCCATCAAGTCTCCTCCTGAATACCTCCAATGATGGTGACTCCACCACCTCCACAGGCAGACCATTCCAATGGGCAATCACCCTCTCTGTATAGAACTTCCTTCTAACATCCAGTCTAAACCTCCCCTGGCACAGCTTGAGACTGTGTCCTCTTGTTCTGGTGCTGGCTGCTTGGGAGAAGAGACCAACCTCCCAGGCAGCCAGAATAAACGGTGGTGAATGATGCTAGTTGTGAATATGTCTTTCTTAATGTAAGACCACAATGAAAGCCTTATTGGATCACACTAAGTCTGTGTAGCCTGCTAGCATGTCTTCAGCAGATTCAAGAGAAGGTACAATCCAAGCATGTAAACTCAGGCACTTATTTAGGTCCATTCACTTCACTTTAGGTAACTAATTATGGATGTCCTTTCTGCTCCTCTTCATTCTACCCTTATTTTCCCAATCAAAACTACTGCCTCATCTTAGCACCAGCAACTGTGTCACCAAAAGAAAAAAATATTTCAGAATCATATCATTTAAAGATACTTCTGGCCTCAAATACTATTCTGGATGGCCTTGTGTTTGTTGCTGCTAATAAAATGCATTTTTTCACCAGAACAGAAGATTAAATGACATATTTCTCTCTTCAATCCAGACATCACCTGTCAATGTTCTCAAGAGTTGTTTTATACCCTTCTCTGAAGGATATGCAAAATTCTGGGAGGAGAAAAATTGCCCAGGTGGAAGTTTCCTGGAAATGCTGATATATAATTAAACCTCACTCACATACTAAATTTAGTAGCATTTCATTTTGTCATTTTTCCCTTGTTCTTCACATTTGCATAAATAATCAAGATGGGTGGAACCTCTTATTTGAAAAGGAAAACAGGGATGGCTCAAAAAATACTTTCATTTAAAAATTAGCTTCTGAAACACAAACGGTAACAAACTCAACAAACTTAATGGTTAAGTTTCATAGCCACAGTTAATTGAAGAATTTATACCCCAACAGAATAAATTTTAAACCTCTATTAAATTATCTTCCTGAACAGCAGTCTGACTGGGGAAAGGCTCTCAAATGTCTTTTTAGCAACCAACTCAGAAATGTGGCATACATTGTGATGGTCTGTTATTTGCTATCACTTTCCATAGCAAGACCATGTCCAAAATGCTATTTACAGTCATGCTCCAGAATTTCTTGCAGAAAGTAATGATCATTTGCTACATATTCACATTTAACTCATAACTTCAAGTATAAACTGTCTTTTATTAAAATACTCTTCTCAATTATACATGAACTTTCACTTAACAACTGGTATTGTAATACTGTGCTGATTTTTCTCATAATACGTATGTTATAGTCATGTATAATTCAGTGAAACCCACAGTAGCAATTTATACAGAACTGTATGTTTAAACTCCTTTTACAGCAACTTCAAGCCAGAATATAAATTTATTTTTCACATTGCTACTTTTAGAAGAAGGAATCAGTCAAATTAATTTGTTTGCAACATTAAAAATTCAGTAAGAATTGTGCATATTCCCAAAATTTTAAAGGGCTTATATAAAACAAAAAGGTATTTTGCTAACTATTTTGACTAAAGCTTCCAGCTGACACTATTTAAGATGGAGAAATACCTATGGGGAGAAGTAGTTTCCTCTTTTAGAAGGAAAATTTATTTCTTCCCTCTTTAGAGTAGAAGTGAATGGACATCTTTCTATGCATCTTCAGATTTTTTAATTCACTAAAGCAGTTGTCAGAAATTCATTGTTTCAACAGATATTGCTACTTAAGCATTTATCTCCATTTCAGCCACTGAAACTTACAACACAGAACCGGAGTGAAACTACTGTAAACCACCACAACAGTTGTTATGCTGTGTAAATATAAACTAAAACAAAAACAAACCCAAACAAATCTAAAATGTCTGTATGTGCTCTTTCTTCTTTCCTTTTCCCTAAGAACTGCTTCTATATTGTTAGTAAACCTTGAAAGTATGCAGAGAAGGTTCTTAGCAATCTAGGAAACACAGACACTTAGGTATTTGCTGACTGTTCCAACACAGGAATACTAATGCCCACATTCCTTTATTTAACAGTGGTCATTAGTGATGCTGCAGGGAACTGCACACAGTGAAACAGCTACCCCATACTGAAGATTCTCCAGCAACTCTTTCTGTTTCAACAGTAAGCATCTATTTTATCTGTAGTTCCAGTGACTAAGTCACTAAGTTTGGAACAATCACACAATTGTTCCAAACTTCCCCTGATTCTCCATCTCAACTATCACATATATTCCAAAGCCTTTGCTTCACTGCAGAGCAAAATGAATACATATAGAATAGTTCAGTATGACTAGCTGTCTACTCTTCTCTAAAAAGAAAACTTTTGAGAATTGACAGGTGACTTAAGTGATGTATTGAGTATCATATTTAACAAGTGCAATACAAAATTACTCTCACAACACTATATACCAATTTTCATAAATTCATCTGGAGCACAGAGTTCAAGTGCAAACAGTATATAAAAATTACTGGGGAAAAAAAAAGACAGATTTTGGGGTTTGGTGGGGGATTTTTGTGTTTGTTTGGTTGGGTTTTTTTGGTGGTGGGGTGTGGTGTGTTTGGTTTGTTTTTTTTTTTCAGTAAAGGTGATCTGTGCTTCAGCTCTCTGGTATACATTGCCACTATTAAAAGAAACAGTAATATAAACAAAGAGCTGTATCTTATAGAAAATGATGTTATCAGCACTAAGATGTAAGACAGATTATAGTGAAAAAAATTACCAGTAAAAACTAGAAAGATTTTATCTCTGAATTTACAGTTCTAGCTCCTGCTATAATTGAAAACAGTAATTGAAATAATCTCTTTAAAGATGTTGGCTTAAATGTAAATCTAGTACCACAGAAATGTAGACCTAATTTCAAAGGCTAGTGTTGTAGTTAAGCACTTAGAAATAGCAGTTTCAATGTGGACCGTCCGAGTGTCTTTCATCTTGTTGAAGAACAAAATAAATTGTTAAAGGGAAAATAATGGTATTGGTGGAGAAAAAGCAAGTGTTCTTTAAAATCAAAATGAAGGAACCAAATGGAACAAGACAAAATTAAAAAAAAAAAAAAACCAACATTAAAAAATAAAAAAAAAAAGTTTTCTTTCACCAATACTTAACTAAATGCTTTCACATACTCCTTAAAAAAGAATTTGTCTCAATCACACTTGTCAAAAATAACCACTGTCCTGTCAGCACTAAGTTTTTAGCCTTCCCTGATGCTGATCTAGAGAAGATCATGAAGACTCATATAGTAGACTGTATGATGTATGTATCAGGAGCCAGAGAAAGAACATGGAAGCAGAGTACACGAAATGTGTTGTTTACAGTTAGTATTTCTGTCTGCCTTTTTACAGTCAGCTGCAACCACTTCTACTGAATGAAGAAAGAACTGTGGCTTCTCTTATAAAACACCAAATTAAAAGAAGCAGCAAAAAAATAGCATTAGAGAAGAAACTCGGTAACCAAGAATAAAGGCAAAGCATTATAGACAGCATGACTGGAATGCAGTGGAGATTTGGAAGCACTAGTGACCAGGACCTTCTTCTGGGAGGAGAAAAAACAGAATGCATGCTCTAAGAATTGATTTAATTACCAAAAAGCAGGATGCATAATATCTATTTAATTCTACTAACACATATTAAATTCTTGAATTAAAAAACTAGGATAGTAGGAAAAACTAAAATTAACAATTTAAAAAAACCTTTTAATACTTTCTGTATTTCTTCAAGGTTGTTGATTAAGTTGACACTTTATCACTACAGAATTCAGAAAGAGATAGTATAATATATCCTATAGTTTCAAAATAAATGTTATGTAGCAGTCTCTGAATTACATACTTCTTGTTATCAATGAATCTACAGAAAGCTTCCAGACAGTTACCATTTTGTCAATTCATTTATAAAACATGAACAAATCAGTACTTTTCTTATGACAAGCAATGTGATACTACTAATTTCTCGGTAGATGTCAAGAAGTCCTGCCTTAACACAGTTATTGTTAACATTAACAATGCAGTCTGATAAACACTGTGAACTAGCAGATTGTCCTTCGACAAACAAGAAAGCTAAACAAACATTTCCTTCTTCAGTGAATTCTGTAACATCTTCTCACAGTGTGCTTTGAAGGTAGTACTAGAACAGAAATTAAGTACTAAGGACTAATGGTGGGAACCTCTTCAAAAGCATGAAACGAGCTTATTACTCAGATCCCACTCATACTGATTTCACAGTGAGAATGGAAGGGTACAACTTCCTTATCCATCCGTAATTACCCTGGAAAGAATACAATGTCCGGATATATCTTCTCTTCTGCAGAAGACTGCAGTGCTAGCAACACAAAAAGGATGGGGGAAAAAATAAAGTATAGTTTTTCCATGGTAACAGAAAAAAAGACACAAATTTTGTCCCTTTTGTCTTGCCTCCTGTGTCCATTCCCCGCTGAGAGGAAGCAATGTAGTCCTGACAACTGTTAATGAATCATAGAATCATAGAATGGTAGGATTCGAAGGAATCTCTGAAGATCATTGAGTCCAACACCCTGTTAAAGGAGGATCACTTAGGGCAGGCCACACAGGAACATATCCAGCTAGGTTTTGAAAGTCTCTAGAGAAGGAGAATCAACAACCTCTTGGGGCAGCCTATTCTGGTGATTTGTCACCCTCACAGTAAAAAAGTTTTTCCACATCTTGAGGTGAAATTTCCAGGGTCCCAGCCTATGACTGATGCTCCTCAGCCTATCACAGAACACCAGTGAAGAGACTGGTCCCTCCTTCTTGACACCCATCGTTCAAATATGTGTAAACATTAATAAGCAATAGGAAAAACCACAAAATTACAGCTCATTAAGAGCATATATATCAATGCAAAAACCAGTATAAGACTGTGATGTACATTGGAATAAAAGAGATTTATCTTCACTTCTTCTAGGTAATATACTAGAATGCATGCAATGCAGCAATAGCCTTACAGTAGAGGTGAAGTGATAAATTCACCATTTCCCATGAATCTAACTTGGGTAAGTGTAAAAGACTGTTTATTTGTCCCAACATTGCTGGAATGTGAAAGCATCAGCTGACATCACTACCACAGCAACAGAAAGTCAATGCGGACATTATCCATCTTACACATCTGAATGTGGCACTGATTCAAAGAAATTCAGGCTAACCCCTATGTGTGTACTCAAACTCAGGGCTTGGAAGACAGAGGGACTTGGAGACCCCTGAAGACCACTTAAGACTCCATGAGACCCCCTAGTGATGGTATTGGGCATGATCACCACTGCTGAGGGGTGGGTGTGGTTAAGCAAAACAGCTCTTGGAATATCCTAATTATCAGAAGAAAAATTAATATATATAAAATAAAATAAGAGAAATTACCAATTCAGATCGAACGTTCCCCCAGTGGCCTACAAGACAAGTTGGTCTGCCAGGATGCTGCAGATGTTTGGTAGCTGTGGCAACTAATTCTGTCTTCCCTTCCTCTCTTTCCTTGCTTTCCCTCCTTTCCTATACTTCTAACTTTCCCCTTTTTGAAAAAAAGATTCAAGAGCCTTTGTCAACCAGCTACTCAGTTCCACCTTGGTACATTTTGGATATCCCTAAAAGAACATACTCTCTCATAACAGCAGGCTGAGACAGTAAGTTATTTGAAAAGATTCTCCAGACCATGGCTTTAAGTATGACTATGCTGACCTAAATTATACTGTCTGATAGATCACTACTGCTTTCAAAAGATCAGGATAAGAATCATTCTTTTATGCATTCATGTGAACATTGTTAAATATAATTCAAGGTACAGATATGCCTTTTTCAGTGGAGAAGATCCAGGAGGGCTAAGAAGAAGCTGAAGAAGTACCCTGGATGACAAGAGAGTCTGGGACATTTAGAAAGAGCTACACAATTCAAAACAGTATCTGTCAGAGTTGAGGGCAGACTAACTTCCAGCACAGCAGGAGCTTTCCTTCAAGTTCTCAGAAGAGGTAACCATGGAAAAAGGGGACACATCTTTCTGTGTGTCTGCACACAGAAGACTCACTGATTCTGTACAAAATCTCACCAAGACTAGCAAATAACTATGGTTGTGCAAATTCAGCATGTCTTCCAGACAAGCAAAGTATTATCTGAGTAAAGTGTTACTTATTCTCAAAGAGCTCCTCTTTTAAATTAACAAAACCAAACCCCACTAATTTACAAGTCACAGCATTAATGCAATATTATATGGAGCCATATAAACACATATATGACATAATTTAATTCATAACATATAACGAATACCATTTGTATATACACATACAAACATTTATTAAATTTACAAGTCTGGGCATATTGATTACCTGCCAATCCTGGCCTCTTTCTTTACTCTCATAGGTTAAGAGACAATGAAGAATACACAAGCCTTTCTTGGTTTGTTCTGGGTATACAAAACCTTTTAGTTGAAATTTAAAACAAGTCAGTTCAAGTGAAAAAAAATTTGCCTTAGATTTTTCTCTTTCCTTTCAAATTGAATTCTTTCTATAACTCCTTGGAAAGAAAATGTGTGAATGCAGGCAAGGATGCATGAACCTGAAAAATCAGCTGTGAAGTTGGCCTTGTAAAAAAAAGATTACACTAATTTATACCAATTGTGGGCATTTGCACAGCATCTCAGTCACATGTCTTAAGAGTAGTAAGCAGAAAATAATATGAAACTAGAAGCCTTTTTCTGTAAAATAGATTAGAGATTTAAGGTGATACTATTGTCATGTGGTACTACCTCCCACAAGACAAAAAAATCTGAAAACAAAACAAAAAACCAACCAACCAAAAAAAATACTATGAAAACCAGAGCTTTCAAAACTGTAAACAAGTGGAAATTATTTTAAAATGATCAAGTGAGAAACTGCACTTCCGTTCATAGAAAGTTATATTTTCCAGCTCAATTCTCTTCTTAAGGAAACACAGAAATGTTAAAACCAGAGTTACCTAATGCATCATTTCTTAGAATAATTGCCTGCTTATTCTGGAATATTTTCACAGAAACTCTAACCTAACATCTTGGCTAGGACACAGCATGAGTAAGCCTCTCAAAGTATTTTCATTTATTTTAAAGAAAAAATAGTTAATAAAATTATTGTTCCATTATAATCTAATTTTAAAATTCTAGCAGTATTTCTCAATTTTTTGAGTTGAAACCTTCTCATCTTCGAACATTTTGAAATCTTCCTAATTTTTATTTGTAATATTTTTAAATTGCCACTGGTTAACAACTATTATTAAATAATAACCATAGAAGATACTGAAACACTGTAAATTCCTCCAAGAAGATAACCTAACGTAGCTTTTTTTTGGCTACCCTTTGTTCTTCTAAGTTTGCCAGGTAATACCTACTAATTACAAAGACAAATATGAGATATCATAAATTATTGCTTTACGTGAGATCCTCCAGTAGAAAAATCAGCTCATTTGTGCAAGATGATCCACAGTATTTAGGGCTGGACGTTTCCAACTTACGTTAACAGCACTCCTCACGTATTGCCCAGTAACATAACCACATGAAATTATTAACCACATAACATGACAGTATGATATACACCAGTGTGTAAAAGAAATAGAAACAGGCAATCTTGAACAGACTTTTGCTTCGCTCTGCAGTCAGCATAGTACACTAGTCCTGTGAAGAGCATGATCATTACAGATCTTTCATTGAAAATGTGACTTATACAGATTCACAGTTTACAGCAGGTTAGAAGGTTATTCTCATCCTACCCACCTACAGTGAGTAGGGATGCCTCCAAATGTATCAGGTTGCCCAGCACGACCTCAAGTCTGATCTTGAGTGTCTCCACGGACAGGGCCTCAACCACATCCCTGGGCAACCTATTCAAGTATTTTACCACTCTCACTGTAACAAACTTCCTCATAATGTATAATGTAAATCTACTCTGCTGCAGTCTAAATCGACTGCCCCTCATACAACATTTTTTTACTCTTAGTTTCTTATAAGGCTGCATCTTACTGTCCAAGGTGGTTTCATTGAGGGTAACTTAGGCAAAAAGATAACCTTCTTACATCTTGGAACCTTTAATCTGCATATAATATGCCACAGATTCTAGCAACACCACAAAGTCCTTCCAGCCCAGCAAATTCTCACTTCTCTTTTGTTTCATGTTATTTAAAACAAAAAGCATTGATAAGTGGAATACAGCAGCCTTGCAATATAGAATCTGAAAACTCCTTTAAGAAACTGTAACAAGACACCAGCCAATGAGAAGTAAACTCCATGCTAACCTTCAAAAAAACTATCCTATTTCCCCACAGGGAAGAATAATAAAAGAGAAAACCTTCTGTTTAATATAACATAATTACAGAACTTTGCCCTTCTCTCCTGAGAACTGGACTAACAAAGTAGGTCGTGGGGTTTGACTATCTTTTTCCAGTTGGGGTTGCCAAAACTAAAAACTCATTCACTTCTCATGCACAGGATGATGAACGTTCCATTTTCTGAGCAGAAAAGGTACATTGGATTCTAAAAGTCTATGTTTGTTAAGCATAGAATTTACTTTTTAAAATAAGTGATATATAACTATAGGAACACTAAACATATGGACCCCCTTCCCAATTAATTACTTGCTAGCTAAAGTGTTAAAATATCCTTGGCATCACCTTAGACACAATCATCCCAGGTGGTCATTATCTACCTGGAAAAGGGCCAAATAATCTCAGCTGTCAGTACTGTAATGAACATGCATATTTTGGTTTGGTTTTGTTTGGGGTTGGTTTTTTCCCCCCCATGAACTTCACTTATACAGAGCTGCAGTTAAAAAGTCTTCTTACACCTGGAAATAGAAAAAATTTGCAATTTATTATGCCTGGAATACAGGTGATAAATGTAGTGAGAAGGAACTCTTCAGTATGGGCTTACTGAGAACTAATTTATCCAAACTTACTGACAGTTTTTATTCTGGTGTGCTCCTACTTAATTCAACTTTTCCTGCGCACACAAATGTGTGAAAAACCACAGTAGTCTTCCAAAGGCAGAAACGGAACAAAGTTACTGATGGTGATGTATCTGTAGAGCACGAGGAAGATTGACTAGGAAAATACCCCTCAAGTAAGTGAATGTTAACAGACAGCATGTAGCAAATGTAATAATCAGCTTGCAGTAAACCTGCAGGTCAACAGGTGGAAAATAAATGGCTTTTCTCATTTGCACATCACTTCTGCAAGAAGCCACAGGACATCTGGGAGAAAGAACACATGTAAACAAGGCACACCTAACGATTTCCTAATTTAAAAAAAAAAAAGGCAGGTATTATCTTCCCATGAATATGTACACTAATTGACCAAAATCCAATGGTTTCCCCTCTGTACAAGTAAACATAGGTGTCTTCCTTCACTGAATTGTCACACATTTTGGCCAGCTTGGTTGTCAGTTCTTCTTCATTTGTTTGAATACTTTACTTCTTCCAACAGCTGTTGGAAGTAACACATTAGAACAGCTGTTATGGCAGGTACAAAGAGGCAGGAATTTTAATTGGACTAGGCATTAGCTGGGGAGTGGTGCTTTTGTTTTTTTGCCCCTTTTTTTAAAATCCAAAGTTAGGCAATAAACATTCAAAGAATGACAGACGTCTTATTTGACTAATGTTTTGCAAGCAAGGCCAGCCTTTGTTTTGACCACATAACTTTGTCACAATGGTCTCCACCACCTGAGAAAAATGGGATTAAGAAGCAAATAGAAAGAAACTTGTATAAATAACCTTTTTCAAATACTAGCTGTGATCTAAAAAGCACAACACAATGTTTTAAGAATTACTAAAAATTAAATTCATTCCAACACACTTTTGTAACCACCATCTGAAAACAAAACTGTTCCACAGCCAGGACCTAAGCCCAAATTAATAATAAACTTACTTTCAGCATCAGTATAGAGTAGCAAGCACAGGAGCACCACCACTGGCCTGAATATGTGCATCATCCGACAGCTTGGCACCAGCATGCTTTGGCAGCCTTGTTCTCACTGGCTTAGAAGCCACTGCGAGTCTGTCCAGTCTGAAATTTCAGATGAATTCTTTTCAGAGCCTGTGGAACAGATAAGAAAAACAGAACAATACAGTAAGCAAGACTATGTGGAGATCCTCTGTATTTTTGTAAGTATCTGCAATTTGAGGCAAAACAATTTTAAAATACAAAAATGGAAGGAGGATTCATTTCAGGCTACTGGCATACACCAGAAGACTCAAGGTACAGTATATGTTAGTGCTGTTCCAACGTATTTCTTAGTGCACTTGCCATAACCAAGCATCTCTCACACCCTGGGTCTTTTCTTGTATTCAACAGTACCTTCTGAATCACAAGAACTGTCATTGTTAATGAAGTATAATGCATTACTAGAATACTTATGTTGCACAAAGGCAATCAAAGGAGATTCACTACCCAGAATAAAAAGTCTGCTTGCATGCAGCACACTGGGAGCTGATGCCCTGGTATCTGTTAAGAATAACAAAGCAACATTTGCTTCATGAGGTCTTCTTAAAACTCGACATTCAAATGCTGGAACACTGCATAGTTCAACAACTCTCAAAGGTTAAAATCCCTGTTGTGATTTCCTGCACATATCTGATCTATGTCTAATAGAAAAACAGAAATCCAGCATTAAACAAAGGGCTAAGATTCCACTTCAATCCATCTTACTTATCATGATGCATAATTGGGAGCACTACAGCTAAAGTACCCAAGTTTTGTCTTGTTTGTTTTACAGTGTCTTATTTTTGTCCAAATTTACCATACCTGAGAAGTGACATAAATTACAGAATATTAAAACAGTTTTTTCCTCTCAACAGAAATACTACAGATATTTCTGTACAGCCTGATGTTGTTACTAAATTAATACTGAAATATAAACTTACTTTTCAAAAGTTCTGCAACACATAAACTTCGGCAAGTTCAACACTATCTTTTTCATTACCAGGCAAGTGGTTGCCATGAAGTGAAAGACAAAAGCTAAGAGAGCAGAGAAAAAATGATATCTACATACCTATCTACCAATATATATTAATTACCATTCCAGTAGATAGATCTTACAGATTTACGACTGGTATAAAGGGCCATTTTACAGTACAGTGCAATGCTCAAAGAATCTACTCAAGGGAGAAAAGACATGAGCAGTTGCTGGAAATCTATGGTTGTTACCAGTTTCTTTTGAATCTGGTACTACCATAAAAAAATACAAACCTAAGAAATCTTCAAAGGATAAGTGCTGAAGGCACCAGTTCCCCTCTCTCGCTGCTATCATCTTCATGCCAGCATTTCCAATGATAGTGAAGTCCATGAGACATCAGTCATGTCAGACTCAATTTGCATGTGCATCTGTCAACCACTACATAATGATTCCAATATTATCACAAATAAGGGGATGGATGAAATGTACTTTAAACAAAATCATAAGAGTTAGTTTTGATTTTGGTTCCTTTAGACTGAAGAAGTTACAAGGGAACCCTGAACTATCTCCAAAGGAGCTTCACACGTGCATAAAACTTCATCTTTTTACTGATGGCAAACACACTAGCTGACATGTGAAGCAGAACAATAGAAATGTGATAGGTACAAGATTTGAGTCTGAACTATAAACTCCTCCCCCTAATGGCAGCACAGGTGTGGAGAGGAAGTAATAATGAATAAGGGGACCAGAGGAGGGGATTAAAAAAGGTGACCATGAAGGTACTTGGTTTACATAATTGTTTTGGAAAAGGGCACTGGAGATCATTTTCCCACATCCCAAATACCAACGAAACACTGAACGTGGTATCTAACAGAAAAAAATAATTATCTGCTCAATGAATAAAGGGGAATTTAAAAAATCTTATGATACTGATACATTAATATGTATTTATTACCATTTATATTGTTTGCAAATTAATTTTGCTTCACAAAACCTGGCAAAGAAAAAGGAAGCATGTTTGTTTGTTTGTTTGTTTAAATTAAATCTACCATTCTGTTCTTTCACTCTAAATGTATATATTCAAGCTGATAGGAATACTGCACTCACTCTCACTGTTTTGCAGGTGGTAGTCATTAACATTCAAATCATAAAACCATTAGCCCTTCATTGCTTGCTAGTGTCATGGCTTCAGCCAACCTGGTTTCCAGGAGAACCTTTGCCTGTCATTTTCTCTTTACCTGCTTATGGCTCCATAGCTAAATTTTACTAGTTAGTATTTTAGGTAGAGTAAATAGAGGCAGCACTTGAATTAAGAGGGCAGGTGGCTTCTTTTTCTTTCACATGAGTTGAAGACATAGTTTTAGTGGAGGCATGTAGATGATGGGCTAAGACTAAACAAGCAATCCAAGAGACAATCAGGTGCTATAAAGGCTCTCCACACAAGTATGGCTCCACTTTACCATGAAAAAGGCACAGATTCAAGCAGAGATGCTGCTGCTAACAAGTGGAGCAAGCTTGAGATGGATAGTCATCTGGTATGTAGGTCAGCACTTGACTTATTTGTGAAAACTAACATAGAGACTTAATAGAAATTAAATGCAATTATCAAACAAGTATTAACTCCCAAATCAACCACCTTCATAATTCCAAAGTAAAATGTTTATCTAATGCATTATCAATTCTTACAGGAAGTAGTTTCTTCCCTTTACTATTTGCTCTTGACAATGGTTTGCTACATCCAGAGTGAGGTGGCAGATAGTGGAAACATGAAGAGCAGTTGCAACACTAGTTTATCCCAGCCTTGGCCCCAGAGGGCTAATATCTGTCTCACAGAATTAATCCAGAGTTAGGTACTCTCCAGTCACACTGCACCAATGCAGAAAGATGGGCTACTCCTTGATACAAAACTGAACGCAATAGCTAGAGATCAGCAGTTATTAAAACCAAACCAAACCAAACAAATAACAATGCTTTTTGAGATGCTTTAATAAAATGTGGTTTTCTTTTAAATAATGTGTAGTTGTTGTATTAAATAATAAAATTCAACTCTTACAGTACATTTAGAAAAGCTACCACAGCTGCTATTTCTGGTCTCTTTATCCAGACAAGAAGATTGTTAATATAAAAGTAAGAACCTAAGTGGGCAAGTACCTAATATATCTATCATTAGCACACAAGTAAATAAGAGGATAGGTTTTCCCTAATTGGTGGTTATCTATTAATAAGAACCATAAAAGCAGAGATGTTCAGGACTCCCAGAGTGTTCAGAGAGGGGACACACAAGAATTCTCTTTAGTTGAGACATACCAGATGGCAGCACTTGGGCATGGGCAAATGCCAGGGAATTATAGGCCTGTCAGCCTGACCTCAGTGCCAGGCAAGATTATGGAACAGGTCATCTTGAGTGCAATCACACAGCACGTACAGAATGGCCAAGGGATCAGGCCTAGCCAGCATGGATTTAGGAAGGGCAGGTCCTGCCTGACCAACCTGATCTCCTTCTATGATCAGGTGACCCGCCTGGTGGATGTGGGGAGGCCTGTGGATGTGGTCTACCTGGACCTCTGCAAGGCTTTTGACACTGTCCCCCACAACAAACTCCTGGCCAAGCTGGCAGCCCATGGCTTGGACAGTAGCACACTGCGTTGGGTTAGGAACTGGCTGGAGGGCCGAGCCCAGAGAGTGGTGGTCAATAGTGCCACGTCCAGCTGGTGGCTAGTCACTAGTGGTGTGCCCCAAGGATCAGTGCTGGGCCCAATGATCTATAACACCTTTATTGATGATCTGGATGAGGGCATTGTGTCCATCATCAGTAAATTTGCAGACAACACCAAGATGGGGCCAGGAGTTGATCTGCTGGAGAGTAGAGAAACTTTGCAGAGGGACCTCGACAGGCTGGACAGATGGGCAGAATCCAACGGCATGAGATTGAACACATCCAAGTGCCGGGTTCTGCACATTGGCCACAGCAACCCCATGCAGTGCTACAGGCTGGGGTCAGAGTGGCTGGAGAGCGGCCAGGCAGAGAGGGACCTGGGGGTACTGGTTGATTGTAGGCTGAACATGAGCCTGCAGTGTGCCCAGGCAGCCAAAAGGGCCAATGGCATCGTGGCCTGCATCAGGAACAGTGTGGCCAGCAGGAGCAGGGAGGTCATTCTGTCCCCGTACACTACACTGGTTAGGCCGCACCTCGAGTACTCTGTCCAGTTCTGGGCCACTCAGTTTAGGAAGGATGTTGACTTGCTGGAACGTGTCCAGAGAAGGGCAACAAAGTTGGTGAGGGGTTTGGAACACAAGCCCTATGAGGAGAGACTGAGGGAGCTGGGATTGCTTAGCCTGGAGAGGAGACTCAGGGGTGACCTTATTGCTCTCTACAACTACCTGAAGGGAGGTTGTAGACAGGCAGAGGTTGGTCTCTTCTCCCAGGCAGCCAGTACCAAAACAGGAGGACACAGTCTCAGGCTGCGCCAGGGCAGGTTTAGGCTGGATGTTAGGAAGAAGTTCTATACAGAGAGCGCGATTGCCCACTGAAATCGGCTGCCCGTGGAGGTGGTGGAGTCACCTTCATTGGAGGTGTTCAGGAGGAGACTTGATGGGGTGCTTGGTGCCATGGTTTAGTTGTTTAGGTGGGTTGGATTGGTTGATGGGTTGGACGCGATGGTCTTGAAGGTGTCTTTCAACCTGGTGTATTGTATTGTATTATTGTACTAACTATCCTCAAAAGAATCAGATGAGGGAATGAAACACCTGAACAGTGCATTACTTCCCTGCAGTCTGTTTACTTTTGCACCAAAATTAAACTTTTAGATGTTAATGCACTACGCAGGAGAAGACAGTCCCTGCTCCAAGAAAGCAAAAGTTCTAGAAGACACCTACCTGCAGGAAAACCTTAGAACAAAAAAGTAAATACTGATTTTATTTATCTGTTTGCTTTTCCACACTTGTGTGTGCATGCAAATGCTTGATAACTCAACACAGACATTTTGAACAGCAGGGAAGAGCTCTCAGAAGAGTCCTGAACACAGACAGAATAGAACTCATAGCAGAAGTGGGGAGTCACATGGAAAAAAAAAAATAAAATCAATAAGTATGGAATACAAGAATGTGTAGATGTAAGAACTCCTTTGTTTAGTTACACAAACAGGATTTCTAATTCAACTTTTCTAAATTTTGAAAATTTGAGACATAGTTCACAACCATCCCTGGTCTGCCACGAGGACTTTCAGAAAAAAAACAGATGCACTTTACCTTAAAAAAAAAAAAAAAAAAAAAAACACAACACCACACCCCAATGTTTCTGTAAGAACAAGTGGCAGGCAATGACTGAAGCAGAAGCCTATGTTGACATTCTGTTTCTACACTTTATTCACACTTCCTAAATTAAGGACATCCAGGACATCTGCAATCCTAAATTATATCCATTCCCTAGCTACAGATTTCTACCATACATATGCAAGAGAAAAAAATACAAAAACAAAGCAAAAAAAACAGATACTTGAAATGTTATAGAACCAAGAAAAGGATGAAGTGACAATATTCCACATCTTTGCTCATCAACCAAGATTCCTCCGTTAAGAAGAAAACAAACAGAATTCATTTAGAACTACAGCTGCAAAATCCTGACTAAAAGCTGAAACATTCATAGAAAAAATAGGGGGGAAATGGATTAAAGGAATGCTCATAAGGTGTTTAATTAAAATGAATTCAGAAATGTTTCTTGGTAAAATAATGTCTTTCAATGGAAATACTTCCAAGGAATGACTGTCAGAACTTCTAGATTGTGTTAGCTCTTTTACTGGATAATATGATAAAAGTTTTCATAGTTCACTTGCTGGAGAAGTTTCATGCTTCATTCTACTTTCATTATTAAAAAGCTGAAATGAAAACAAATGATTAAGAAAATTTAAAAGACAGATGTGTTGAGTGTTCCAAAGCTTAGTCTCATCAGTCCCTGGTGAACAATATACCTTAATGCTTTTCTGTCAGTCCCAAATTTCTCTGTTACAGTTATTCCACCCTGGAACAGCAGGTTTTTGAAGTCAAGAGGAACTCTGAAGTGGAATCTTGTTTACATTAAACAATAGAATAGAACCATGGAGTGTTTTGAGCAGGAACAGACCTTTAAAGGTCATCTAGTCCAACCCACCTACAGTGAGCAGGAAAATCCAACTAGATCAGGTAGCTCAGAGCCCCATCCAACCTCACCCTGAATGTTTCCAGTGATGGGACATCTACCACAGGATCACAGGATGTTAGGGGTTGGAAGGGATCTCTGGAGATCATCAAGTCCAACCCCCTTGCCAGAGCAGGACCACAGAACCTAGCACAGGTCACACAGAAGTCTTGAAAGTCTCCAGAGAAGAATCCACAAACTCTCTGGACAGCCTGTTCCAGTGATCTGTGACTCTTACAGTAAGGATTTTTTCCTCATGTTGAGGTGGAACTTCCTGTACTGTAGTTTACATCCAATTGCCTCTTGTTCTGTCACAGGGCACAAGTGAGAAGAGACTGTCCCTTCCTTCTTGACACCCAGCCCTCTTATATTAAAAAACATTTATTAAATCCCGTCCCAATCTTCTCCTCCAGAATAAAAAGCCCCAGGGCTCTCAGCCTTTCCTCACAAGCCCTCTGTTGGACTCTCTCGAGTAGATACCTATCTCTGCTTGAACTGGGCAGCCCAGCTGAAGTTTCACTAGGGCAGAGTAGAGGGGGAGGAGAACTTCCCTTGATTTGCTGGACACACTCTTCTTAATGCACCCCAGGATACCACTGGCCTTCTTGTCCACAAAAGCACATTGCTGTCCCATGGATAACTTCTTACCCATCAGGACTCCCAGGTCCTTCTCCACAGGGCTGCTCTCCAGCAGATCACCTCCTAATCTGTACTGGTGCAGTTTATTATTCCTTCCCAGATGCAGGTCTCTGCACTTATCCTTGTTGAACCTCATTAGGTTCCTCCTTGCCCAGCTCTCCAGTCTGACCAAGTCTCCCAGAATGGACACACAGGGTTCATATGTATCAGCCTCTTAGTTTGGTATTGTCGGCAAACCTGCTGAGCAGACAATCTGTCCCCTCATCAATGTCATTGAAAAAGATGCTGAACAGGACCAGATCCAGCACTGATCCCTGGGGGACTCCACTAGTTACAGCTTTGCAGCTGGACTTGGCAGAACTGATCACCACTCTTTGCACTCATCTGTATAACCACTTCCTACTCCATCTGGTAAATAAGGAGCTCCTAAATAAGAGGAGCTAAAATAAATACTTTGACTTGTGTGCATTGTTATACTCTTTCTTCAACCACCAAAGAGAAATTTGCATGGTGAAATCCACAATAAGGCCTGTAAGATATCTATTCTTTCTGCATTTAGAAAATGTATCCTATAAAACAGCAAATAAAACTTCTACCAACAGACCTGCACATGGTACTTGTGAGGCCATGCTTCAGGGTCTGTGTTTACTTTTGGGCCTTTCACTACAAGAATGACATTTAGTTGCTAGAGTGTGCCCAAGGAAGAGTAGCAAAGCTTGTGAAGGGTCTAGAACCCAAGTCTTATGAGGAGTGGCTGGGAGAATTAAGGCTGTTTAGTCTGGAGAAAAGGAGACTGAGGAGACACCTTATTGCTTTCTACAGCTATGTGAAGGGAGGTTGTATTAAGGTGGATGTTGTGTTGGTCTTTTCTCCCAAGTATCAAATGATAGGACAGAAGGAAATTGCAGTCCTTGAACAATTTGCTTTACTTAACAGAACTGGAGCTGTTTGGCCACTGAAGCTGTCTTTTAGGACAGGCTAAACCTCTGAACATTTGAGCAACACAGCCATGTGTTCATAAAACCATTGGGCCATACTCCACATACCCATGAAACATTCCCAGGAAAAGGGGCTCCAGAAAAAGATTAAAAGAGATGGTCTCAACAGCCCTACTGAAAAACACTGCACCCAAGAAAAATAGCTCTACTGCACATTAAGTAGCTGAATTCTGAGACCACAGTTACTGACAGAATCAGTATTTTTTGGTACCTTGCTTTCTCCAAGAGCTATGTGTTTAGACGCAATGAGAGTGATTGCACACATCCCCTGCTATGCACATGACACAGGCTTGCTACCACTGCTTATGTTTGAAGAACCAAAACTGATTCAGAAGAATTTTCCATCTTTTGCGTCTTTTCAGTGTAGAGATTGTGAAACCTTCAGGTTGGGCCTCATTGTTCAGGTCAGATCCAGTAGAAGTGCACTGAGTATTACAGAGAGATATTTGGAAGCTCAAAGCTAACAGGTCAAATCTGAGTTAAAATTGCAAGGCATCTCTATGATATTACTCTGGAATGTCTTCCTTGATGGCTTTTCCTTTTCACTTTACACTTTAATTTCAATACTATCAAATACACTTGTAGCCTAATCAGATTGAAGCATTACTGACTAAGATGGTGAATTTGCAGTACACAAAGGACAGTAATCCAGCTGCAGCTTGATTAGCCTGACTGCACTTCATTGCTGATGGCAGTACAACTGCATTAAAGGAATAGATAGAGAATTAAAATGGTGATTTTTCAGAAGTAGTTGGCATTATAAAATGATTTGATAATAAAGTACAAAAACTTCCTGAAGCAATAAAAGAATTATGCTTTTCCCATACTAAGATATGGCAAGTACTTTTCAAATGTAACTCTGTCAACAGCTTCTTGAGCACTCATCTTTGGGGCTGATACTAAAAGAAAAAGTATGACTGCACTCTCCTCCAAGTCTCCTGGCTGCAGCAACATGGTCCTAATTTGTAACAAAGTGATAAATTGTCAATTGCATATTAACATTGTGTTAACAACTCTTTTGGTCAGTTCTCAGTAAGAACATGGCAGAATGTGTTCCCTATGAAAATGAATGCTCTTTTCATGAAGGGTGTGAGATAGCATAAATGCAAACTGTAGTGCATACAGCTATGAAAACATTGCTCTAACATATACACTAATAGGACGTTGTGATATGGACAAGGTATGCATGTCCACAACAATATTTTGCAGATGACACCAAGATGGGGGCAGATGTTGATCTGTTAGAGAGTGGAAGGGCGCTCCAGAGGGACCTTGACAGGCTGGACAGATTGGCAGAGTCCAACATGATGGCTTTCAGTAAGTCCAAGTGCTGGGTGCTGAACTTTGGCCATAACAACCCCATGCAGCACTACAGGCTGATGTCGGAGTGGCTGGAAAGCAGCCAGGCAGAAAGGGATCTGGGGGTACTGATTGACAGCTGGTTGAACATGAGCCAGCAGTGTGCCCAGGTGGCCAAGAAGGCCAATGGCATCCTGGCCTGCATCAAGAATAGTGTGGCCAGCAGGAGCAGGGAAGTCATTGTGCCCCTGTACTCAGCACTGTGTTAGGCCACACCTTGAGTCCTGTGTCCAGTTCGGAGCCCCTCAGTTTAAGATGGACATTGAGACTCTTGAACATGTCCAGAGAAGGGCAACGAGGCTGGTGAGAGGCCTGGAGCACAAGCCCTCTGAGGAGAGGCTGAGGGAGCTGGGGTTGTTTAGCCTGGAGAAGAGGAGGCTCAGGGGAGACCTTATTGACATCTACAACTACCTGAAGGGGGGTTGCAGCCAGGAGGGGGTTGGTCTCTTCTCCCAGGCAATCAGCACCAGAATAAGAGGACACAGTTTCAAGGTGAGCCAGGGGAAGTTTAGGCTTGAGGTAAGGAGAAAGTTCGTCACAGAGATAGTTGTTAACAGTTGGAATGTGCTGCCCAGGGAGGTGGTGGAGTCACCATCCCTGGAGGTATTCAAGAGGTGATTGGATGTGGCACTTGGTGCCATGTTTTAGTAGTCATGAGGTCTGGGGTGACAGGTTGGACTTGATGATCTTTAAGGTCTTTTCCAACCTTATTGATTCTATGATTCTATGAATATTACACAGGTCACATATATTTTAGCAATAATTGTTTTCCTCCTCATCTTCTGGAATAGTTCTATCCTACTAACTTCCTACATTTTGTTCGTTAGTTTATTTATTTTTTATTTACTTCTTTATTTTACATAGATCAATAGATCTATTCATCACCTCTCTCACTTGGGAATACAACGCAGTTTCTGAAACAGGCAATGCAAGATATTAAATTGGTGAAATAAGCAAATTGCAGGCACCACTGATTGTCTTCTATGTGTCAAAATGTGTAAGAAAGAAATTGGACTGAACTTAGGACAGAAAAGAGGTTATTATCCTAATTATATTAATAACCTTTTATAAAAAATACACATCTAGGAAAACAGGTAGGTGTTTTATGCAAAACCTGTCTGTCAGGTGGAGTTTTATAGTATTTGATAATCTGCACAATAGAAGAAATTGGGGGCGGGGGGGAAAACAAAAAAAAACAAACCACAGATGTAAGATAAAGCATTTAACGACCAGAAAAGCACAATGATTTTCCAACAAGAAGGTTTAAGAACTACATATCTGCACACACACAGAGACACAACCACATATTGGCATATTTCAGATTTCTGTCAGAAGGTAGACAAGGCAACCTATCTGCCCATTCAAACATACAGCTCATATGTAAAGATCTCCAGGACTTTTGCTTTTTCTCTCTGCTTTTGGCTTTTTCATATCTGACTGAGATATAGTAGTCTGTAAATGTACGGCTATGACATTCAAACTAAAGAAAAATATTAACCTTCAACTTTACACTTCTTTGTACTTTGCCAGACGTGATGAAATATTGAGTCCATGTAGGTGTCTATAAAAATAACATTTTTGATTTTGACCCTGGTGCCTTGTACTAGATAACAATATACAAAATCTCATATACTGTGACCACAAAAGCCAGTATCCTGTAGAGTACACTGAAACTTTAAGTCTTCAGTCACACTGAAATCTTTCATAATTTCAAAGATTCAGCTTAGAACATAAAATAAAACTATTTGTAATATCTGGAGGAAATATTGTGTAATTGTACGGAATTATCCGTATCAGTACTATCAGCTTCCATGTTACCACAACACAGCTTCCAAACACAAAGTTAACTGTGCTCCCCGTCCAGAAAGATGTCACCGATGTGACAGAAATACTAAGAATTCCACACAAAGCACTGTCTCAAGGGCCACAATGCAGTACTGTCATGTTTGAGGAACCCCCAAAGCCACGCACATTACGCTGTGAAGTACAGCTGTAATGGCAGCGGCTACTCCAAACCCAACTGTACCATCTGGAGTGTTAGCAGTGTGCTGCAGATATAAAATCTCAACAGAAAAATTTTGAGGGAGCTGCAAATAGTTATGCTTTAGCGATTATTTAGAAAAAAAAACCACACACCAAAAAAACACCAAAAACCATACTATACTCTGGAAAGACAGCTCTTCTTTCTGCACCATTTATTCTAGTCACCTGTTTTACCTAAGAATCTGCCTAGGTGAAGGAAAGCTCATTTATTTTAAAATTAATGCATCTTATTTATTTATACTGACGACAAAATATCTATTTTTTCAATATGCCTAAGCTATACCTTAGCTGACGTTCTTACATGAAATACCACAATACACTTTGTGGGAGTTTCATCTTTCACAGCAGAAATGTTTGAGCAACTAATCATGTCCCAGTAAAGTTTCTTCAGCATTTCTATTATAGCTGTTAGGCCTCTGGACAGATGTGCTGTCCCAGGAGCATTGTTCTGGATTGATTAGTATCTCTGTAATGAAATGCTCAATTAGAGCTTTGAAATCAGTAATTATAAAGGGAGTGTGTATTTTCCAGGTAGAGATCTTATTTTTATTTTTTTTTAATTATCAGTGCATGAAAGGCAGCTGTAGAAGTTGTGATTGCAGTCACCTCTTTGGAAAGAAACAGTTCTGTTGCTCTCACGGTGCATAAGCTAAATTGAATGTCTTGTATGGGAGTTTTACCATAACTGGTATGAAAGTTTTAGTTCCAGTGTGCAGCCAGCTGTAAGCAATTTTTCAGTATTTTGAAAATTCTCACGTGAAGTATACAATTGTGAATGACTTAGGGACCTTGTCCTTAGTCAACAGAAAACTTTTTCAAAACACTTTCCAATTGTACTTCTTTTATGCAAAATAAAAATGTAAACAAAACTACGTAATATGCATTTTCTGCATTGTTTTTACAGCCTATGTAAAAAGGGCAAGCAAATTTGGGGATGCCTAAGTTTGAGCTACAATTTCAGACTTTTACATACATCATTATATTCTGAAGACAGCTATATCATCTTAACTTTGTTAAAACCAAGAAAAGCAAGAGTTGGCAGTAAAATGGAGATGAATGAGGAAAGTGCTTTTAATTTCAAAAGTCAGAAGTCAGGAGGAAAAAAACTATCAATATTTCTATTCCTTAGCATTTTGCATAGTGCAGCAAGAGACCAATTTTAAAAGAGGTTATCGGCTGGAGAAACTTTCTTATTTGTTGAGATGATGTGTTAGTTTGTATTGCTCCCTCAGCTCAGGTGCAAGAAAAATGAGAAAGATTATCTATCTATCCATCCATCCATCCATCTAAATTAGAGTAATAGAAACAATTAGGTAAATAAATGGAAGGATGTATGTCGCAGTAGGGTGCCAGGCAGCACCCACAGGGACAAGGGTGGAATTCAAGCAGGGAGGTAGGGAGCACCCAGGTCAAAAGCTCCTACCTGTAGCAGCATGCCCAGGAGACTGACGACTGCCTTCAGGGCAGCTCACATTCATTGCTCTCCCCTTGGAGTGGCTGCAGGGGATTGGTTAATCGACCTCCTTCTCTTACTGGCTGGCGATACTTATTAGGGTAGCACAGCTGACCCTTATCTGTCTATTGGAGTTACTTGTTAAACCATCAACAGGTGGCTCCCATTTCATCTCTCCTTGCAGTTTCTCATCTCCAATCATTCAGTCCAGGGGACACAGACCCCACAGATGCATACTAAGCAATCTTCACCTCACTGATATTCAGGAACATAATTACTTAGACCCTACCTTTGTCACTGTGAGAGACTAAATCTTGTGTCTCTTGATATGACTCAACAAAGATAAAATCACCTTTGCTGCTTGCCCAGACAATAGCTGATGTAGTATTGGGCAGACGCCACTGGAACGACTCTCGGGAAGGTGCATAGATAAAGATTGCTCACCAAACTGCAGCTGCCCTGAAATAATGGCCAGAGGCCACTGCTATCCATACTCTCTGGAATATACATACCTAAAACTGTATAAAAGATCTGAGCAACTACTGGCTCAGGAGAAGGAAAACACAGAAAGAAAACATGAGAGAAGGGAAACAGGAGAGAAGGAAAAGACTGGGGCAATGCTGCTCTGAAGAAAAACACAGAGAATACCAGGAGAGTAAAAAATTACAGAGACATCACCATGTAGCCTGGGAGAAGCAGACCAAGAGGAACCCTCTCTTCCTGTCCTAAGTTCTGCCTGCTACAACTCATGGAGCTGAAGAGGCTGCTCAGAGGACAGCACAGCCAACAAGGATGACGTCTCCTCTGCAGCCAAAGCTGTAGCACCCTTCCTCCACAGACCCAAACTTGGGGGGTGAGAGGTGTGGTAATATAATTCCTTTCCTCTTCTCTCTCACTCTCTTCTCTGACTCTCTATTCTCCCTCTCTCTCCTTCTGATCCATCCACTTTTATTTGTGTAATAAATAGTCCAGCTGTGGATATTTTGTCCTCGTTTATGCCTCTAATTTCATGACAAGGGAATATTCAAAAGAACTGAGTCTCTTTCCCTTTCTGGACCAAGACAGTCATATAACAATGGCACACATAGACAATGGTGTCTACCCCTGTGCCACCACTTTGCAGTTAATCAGCGCAAGCAATGAGGCCTATTGTTTATTAAAGGATCTGCAATGAAACAAATAATCTAGTCCAGGGGGGTTGGAACTAGATGATCCTTGTGGTCCCTTCCAACCCTGACTGAAACTATGAAACTATAATATTGGACTCTGATCTTAACTGAATCTAATATACCTAGTATTGCACTTAGTCAAAGCAAGACCAGAAAAACATCAAAACCAACCGTAATGTTTAAGTAGCTGAGGTGTAGGGACTGCTCACTGCCTCACAGAAGGCAAGCTATCTAGATACAAAGTGATGTTTGCAACTCTTCACATCAAAAAACCCAAGCCAGTAAGCCAGTAAAGGCATAGCCACATCCTAAGTAATACAATACAATACAATACAATACAACAGGTTGGAAGAGACCTTCAAGATCATCACGTCCAACCCATCAACCAATCCAACCCACCTAAATACAATACAGTACCATACAGTACAATACAGTACAAAACAGTACAATACAGTACAATACAGTACAATACAACCCACCTAAACAACTAAAAAACTAAACCCTGGCACCAAGCACCCCATCAAGCCTCTTCTTGAACACCTCCAATGAAGGTGACTCCACCACTTCCACAGGCAGCTGATTCCAGTGGGCAATCACTCTCTCTGTATAGAACTTCTTCCTAACATCCAGTCTAAACCTGCCCTGGCGCAGCCTGAGACTGTGTCCTCTTGTTCTGGTACTGGCTGCCTGGGAGAAGAGACCAACCTCCGCCTGGCTACAACCTCCCTTCAGGTAGTTGTAGAGAGCAATAAGGTCACCCCTGAGTCTCCTCTTCTCCAGGCTAAGCAACCCCAGCTCCCTCAGCCTCTCCTCATAGGGCTTGTCTTCCAAACCCCTCACCAACTTTGTTGCCCTTCTCTGGACACGCTCCAGCAAGACAACATCTTTCCTAAACTGAGGGGCCCAGAACTGGACACAGGACTCAAGGTGCGGCCTAACCAGTGCAGTGTACAGGGGCAGAATGACCTCCCTGCTCCTGCTGGCCACACTGTTTCTGATGCAGGCTAGGATGCCATTGGCCTTCTTGGCTGCCTGGGCACACTGCAGGCTCATGTTCAGCCTCCCATCAACCAGCACCCCCAGGTCCCTCTCTGCCTGGCCGCTCTCCAACCACTCTGACCCCAGCCTGTAGCACTGCATGGGGTTGTTGTGGCCAATGTGCAGAACCCGGCACTTGGATGTGTTCAATCTCATGCCCTTGGATTCTGCCCACCTGTCCAGCCTGTCGAGGTCCCTCTGCCAAGCCTCTCTGCCCTCCAGCAGATCAACTACTGCCTCCAGCTTGGTGTCGTCCGCAAATTTACTGATGATGGACTCGATGCCCTCATCCAGATCATCAATAAAGATGTTGAAGAGCATGGGGCCCAGCACCGATCCCTGGGGCACACCACTAGTGACTGGCCGCCAGCCGATGTGGCACCATTCACCACCACTCTCTGGGCTCGGCCCTCCAGCCAGTTCCTAACCCAACGCAGTGTGCTCCTGTCCAAGCCATGGGCTGCCAGCTTGGCCAGGAGTTTGCTGTGGGGGACGGTGTCAAAGGCCTTGCTGAGGTCCAGGTAGACCACATCCACAGGCCTCCCCACATCAACCAGGCGGGTCACCTGATCATAGAAGGAGATCAGGTTGGTCAAGCAGGACCTGCCCTTCCTAAAGCCATGCTGGCTAGGCCTGATCCTTTGGCCATCCTGTAATTGCTGTGTGATTGCACTCAAGATGACCTGTTCCATAATCTTGCCTAAACCTCTACTCACTTCCTCTGAAAAATGACCTGTAAGAGAATTCTTATTTCCCTTACTAGAATACACTTGCACACTAAATACACAATGTGATATCAGTCCATAGCATGCCTATCCACAACACATCTAGACTGAAAAAAGCAAGAATTACCAGTTTGATTACTTATCAGACTTTTGGTAACAGAACCTCTTCAACTGATTTTTTTTTTCTTTTTTTTTTTTTAAATCCAACATCCTTGCAGACTTTTTTAATACAAAATGAACAGATACATTAGCAAGACTTTCTTCTGTCATGGTGTAGGCACACAAATTCATTCAACTCTTCCAACGAACTGGGATTTGAAAAGGCAACTTCATCTTTTCCTTAGGATGATTTAAGCATTTATTTTTTGAGTATGACACCTGTATGTGTTGAGGCTGTATTTCTACACATAGATACATTTGCTTGCGTAGAAATGTATATATATTTACTTATGCATTCTTAAATACTCAGATAAAAAATAAAAACAGAGACAGAAAAGGCATTTACTTCAAGGTGAAAACCTTTTAGATCACCATGTCAAAGTAAAATCACTGTTATATTACTCAACTTACTTGAAGTGTGAATGACATACCATTATGCAGATTGCCCTGCTGGCAAAGATCACACTTTGTCTCTGAGGAATTATCTGCAGTTTACAGTATTCACTGCCCAAGCCTGACATGACAAAAACAGCAGACATAAAGCTAAATTAAAAGATATATGGCATGTTCTTTCAAACAAGGAAAACTGCAGTTAACTGAATCTAGTAAATATTACCTCTTACACATCGCAGCTGCTTTTGTTAGCAGCTCTTTCTGAAGAAGTCCCCAGAGTGGTTCTACTATGTTCTCACCCCAAAGAAACTAAATGGTTTGCTAAATTTTTATCATCACAGTGACATGGCAGCAGATGGGGTCTACAAGAAATTGAAGTGAGGTGTGTATAAACCTCTTTGTTTATTTACATATTTAACAATTATCCTAAAAATACTATTGTAATACAAAGTGTAGAAATAAATATTCTATAGAAGTGAAAAATATTATATATTATATATACAACTAGATAAATTCATCTTATACCCATGTATCATATAAAAATAGTAGTAGTAGTATCATAGTAGTATTACTCAGGGTTGGAAGGGACCACAAGGATCACCTAGTTCCAACCCCCCTGCCATGGGCAGTGAGACCCTACACTAGATCAGGCCGGCCAGAGCCTCATCCAGCCTGGGCTTAAACACCTCCAGGGATGGGGCCCCAACCACCTCCCTGGACAACACATTCCAGAGCTTCACCACTCTCACAGTGAAGAAGCTCTTCCTCACATCCAGCCTGAATCTCCCCACCTCCAGCTTCATTCCATTCCCCCTAGTCCTATCACTACCTGATAGCCTGACAAGTCCCTCCTCCCCAGCCTTCTAGTAGGCCCCCTTCAGATACTGGAAAGCCACAATTAGGTCACCCCGGAGCCTTCTCTTCTCCAGACTGAACAGCCCCAACTCCTTCAGTCTGTCCTCATAGGAGAGGTGCTCCAGCCCTCTGATCATCCTCGTGGCCCTTCTCTGGACACCTGCCAGCACCTCCAGATCCCTCTTGTAATAGGGGCTCCAGAACTGGACGCAGTACTCCAGGTGGGGTCTCACCAGAGCTGAGTAGAGGGGGAGAATCACCTCCCTTGACCTGCTGGCCACACTTCTCCTGATGCAGCCCAGGATCTGATTGGCTTTCTGGGCTGCAAGTGCACATTGAGAGCTCATGTTGAGCTTCTCATCCACCAGCACCCCCAAGTCTCTCTCCTCTGGGCTGCTCTCCAGCCAGTCATTGCCCAGCCTGGATTTGTGCCTGGGATTGCCTCGACCCAGATGCAGGACCCTGCACTTGGTCTTGTTGAACCTCATGAGGTTGGCTTGTGCCCACCTCTCCAGCCTCTCAAGGTCCCACTGGATGGCATCCCTTCCCTCCAGCGTGTCTGCTGCACCACACAGCTTGGTGTCATCAGCAAACTTGATGAGGGTGCACTCAATGCCACTGTCCATGTCACCCACAAAGATGTTGAACAAGACTGGTCCCAGGACTGATCCCTGAGGGACTCTGCTTGTCACTGGCCTCCACTGGGACATGGACCCGTTGACAGCCACTCTTTGGGTGCAGCCATCAAGCCAGTTCTTTATCCATCTAGTGGTCCACCCATCAAACCCCTGTTTCACCAGTTTGGAGACCAGGATGTGGTGTGGGACAGTGTTGAAGGCTTTGCTCAGGTCCAGGTAAATGACATCAGTTGCTTACCTAGTCCTGAGCAAAGCCTTCGACACTGTCCTGCAAATAACTAAATGCATATGCATCTTACAGTTTTGTATCAGCATTTTCAGGATAATTATTAAATGTGTAGTGTAGGAATCCTGAGAGATTTCTACTTGATAAAGACTCTACTCCCAGCTCATTTAAGGTTTATGATAATTCCTAATTTTTTGCAAACTTCTTCTTACAGGTGAATGTAACACATAATTTACTTCCTCATTGAAAAAAAAAAAAAGTGTTTAGACACATTCCCTTTCTTGAAACCATTTTTTTTTGTGACTAAACCAAGAAAATTCCACTTGCAAGTGTCAGAGAGTATAGTGAAGCCTTTCATATATATATTTTTACCATCATACCCAAAAATCTACAGAAGATAAAAATATAGAATGAGCTTTGCTTAATTTAGTTTTAAGACAGTATCTGAGTCTGATAAATCACTGGTTCATCTGATTCTTTCCTCTCTATGTAAACCAGAAGGGAACAGTGCTACCTTTGAGAACTTAGAGGGTCTTGTTTAGCTTCTAGCAAATTAAAAACAAACTTATGCCCTCTCCTCCAACAATACCCTCCTCCAGCAGATTCACTGATTTACAACTGTTCACAACATAAAGTCATCGTTAGCATTAGATTGTAATAGCAATAACTGTTTCAAAACGAAAAAGTTTTGTCTTGACATTTTCTTAATTAAAGTTTTCTCTCTGTGCTTAACATGTCCAACAATTTATGTAATGGTAGAAAGCTAAGGTAATAATCAAAATCAAACTGAAATCATCTGACTGATATCAAACAATTTTTTTCTCATCTGAAGTGTAAATGGCTTCAAATTCCCAATCTGGCAGAAATAAAATTGCTTCAGAAGTGCTAACGAAATAGAAAATTTGCTATTGACACATACTTATGGCACAGTTGACCACAAACATTGAGATTACAGGGGGAAAGAGGATGAATGAAGGAATGTATAAACCCTTAATATAGCTGGGCATGCTTTAAACAATAAAAATAAAAACAAAAATTCAAATACGTGTTTTCAAATGCAACCAAAACAATTCTATTATTTCCTTCCTGAACACAAGAAGGCAACAAAGTAATACCTCACACAAGCACAGTAATAACCTTCAGGAGCCGCCTCCAAATAGGATGTTTGTCTTTCAGTTCTGTCAGCTCTTGCTGTCATCTCTTATCTGTCCTTATATTTCAACATTCCTGATAAGATTAACTTTCAATGGGAAATTTAAAATATTCACAAGGAATTAGTCAAAATATAAACTCTATCTTTGACATGGAAGGTTGATATTTTAAGACTTCTGTAAGTAATTTTTTTCACTTTTAACGACTCAGATAAATAATGTTTCTTTTTTTAAGAGGGATAGAAATTTTCCTAATGTGAAGTACAATTGCTGAGAAACTACACATCCCTCTGGTAGCATGGAAAGACCTTATTTTCTTGTTTGGCTTTGCCTTCATTTCATCCAACTTTGATTTGTAAAAATAAAAAATATCTCAATTCACTGTGTAACAGATCCTTTTCATTACACAACTTTTTAATGCTATAATTCTAACTGTAGATACAGAAGTGTGTCTTAAACATCACAGTTCCCCCTGTGGGAAGCCTAGAACAGACACCAAAAAACAAAAACAAAACAAACAAACAAAAAAAAAATCATTATTTGGTGTGCTCCTTTCAGAACCTGCAACATGGTGAGTTACCAAGTCAGTAAACTATTTACTAAAGAAACTTAGCAGACCAGACCTTCATTACTTTTTCAACAGAAAAGTTTTATGAAGACCTTGAACAGAAGTAATTAGAGGTATTAATTTTCTGGGGATTGGAAAGTCACATCAAAAGAAAAGGTAACATTTTTAGCCCTTTCTCCAAGGAAAAGTGGAACACATCATACATTCACCGACTTGTAAAATATTTCCCCTTAATTCAGTGTGAGACATAAGGTGTGTAAAGCCCAAGAAGAGTGTTCTCCTATTAAAAGTACATTACCAGCACCAATCTATGCATCTAAAACACCCAAAATTTCTTGCTTTCTGACAACTACAAAACAAATTATGCAAACTCTGAAAGGAATGATCAGGACAAAATCATGGACTCACAAAATATCATTGGTTGGAAGAGACTTTATACAATCATAGAATAGTCAGGATTGGAAGGGACCTCAAGGATCATCTAGTTTCAACGTTTCAGCTTTGTTGCTCTTCTCTGGACATGTTCCAGAAATTGAATATCTTTCCTAAACTGAGGGCCCCAGAACTGGACACAGGACTCAATGGTGTGGCCTAACCAGTGTTGAGTACAGGGGCACAATGACCTCCCTGCTCCTGCTGGCCACACTGTTCCTGATGCAGGCCAGGATGCCACTGGCCTTCTTGGCTGCCTGGGCACACTGCAGGCTCATGTTCAGCCTACTATCAACCAGTACCCCCAGGTCCCTTTCTGCCTGGCGGCTCTCCAGCCACTGCAACCCCCAACCTGTAGCACTGCATGGGGTTGTTGTGGCCAATGTGTAGTACCTGGCACTTAGATGCATTAAATCTCATGCCGTTGGACACTGCCAATCTGTCCAGCCTGTCAAGGTCCCTCTGCAGAGCTCTCCTACCCTCTAACAGATCAACACCTGCCACCAGCTTGGTGTCATCTGCAAACTTAGATGATGAACTCAATATCCTTGTCCAGATCATTGATAAAGATATTGAACAGGATGGGGCCCAGCACTGATCCCTGGGGCACACCACTAGAGACTGGCTGCCAGCTGGATGTGGCACCATTCACCACCACTCTCTGGGCTCAGCCCTCCAGACAGTTCCTAACCCAGTGCAGAGTGCTGCTGTCCAAGCCATGAAGTGCCAGCTTGGCCAGGAGTTTGCTGTGGGGGACAGTGTCAAAGGCCTTGCAGAGGTCCAGGTAGACCACATCCACAGTCTTCCCCACATCCACCAGGCGGGTCACCTGATCCTAGAAGGAGATCAGGTTGGTCAGGCAGGACCTGCCCTTCCTAAATCCATGCTGGCTGTCCCTGATCCCTTGGCCATCCTGTGAGTGCTGTGTGATTGCACTCAAGATGACCTGTTCCATAATCTTGCCTGGCACTGAGGTTAGGCTGACAGGCCTGGAATTCCATGGTTCCTCCTTCTGGCCCTTCTTGTGGATGGGCATCATGTTGGCCAGCTTCCAGTCTTCTGGGACCTCTCCAGTGAGCCAGGAGTGCTGAAAAATGATGGAGAGCAGCTTGGCCAGCTCATCTGCCAGCTCTCTCAGCACCCTAGGATGGATCCCATCTGGTCCCATGGACTTGTGGGGATCCAAGAGGCTAAGGAGATCTCTAAATACTTCCTGCTGGATCACAGTGGAACTATACTGCTCCCTGCCTCCATCTGCCAGCTCAGGAGGCCAGTTGTCCGGAAGATAACCTATCCTGCTATTAAAATTTGAGGGAAAGAAGTACCTCTGCCTTTTCCTCATCTTTTGTTACCATGTTTCCATCTGTGCCCACTAAGCAGTGGAGGTTGTCCTTGCCCCTCTTCTTGCTATTAATATATTTATAGAAGGATTTTTTGTTGTCCTTCACAGCAGAGGCCAGTCTAAGCTCTAAATGGGCTTTTGCCTCTCTAATTTTTTTTTCTACATGACCTAGCAACATCATTAAACATTCCATGGGTTACCTCTCCTTTCTTCCAAAGATGAAGACCCATAAGGTCTCCCCTCTTCCCCAGACTGAACAACCCTCTGTCAGCTGCTCTCACAGGGCATGTGCGCAAGGTCCTTCACAAGCCGCACTGCCCTTCTCTAAGCCTGCTCCAGCACTTCTATATCCTTATACTGAGGGGCACAGAACTGAACACAGTAACTGAGGGGGCCAATCACCTTCCTATTCCTGCTGCCACAGTGTTTTTAATACAAGCTAATATGCCATTGGCCTTCTTGACAACCTGGGCACACTGCTGACTTAGTTGACGTTATAGGTGTCTCATTTGCTCTTATTGTATAAAATAGTCAAAGCAAGCATGTCTCCACTTCTCTTGAAGAAAAATTGCTTAAATTACATAAGGTTGCTATATGCATTGCCTGACTTGTTCTAATTATTTGTTGCCCTATTTTCTATTCTACATACATCGTTGTTTGCCAACTGTTTGGTAGAAACCTTTGATCTGTTTCTTCAACAAATACCACAAAGACATCCTGGTCCTGTTTTACTTGGAAGAAACTTAGCTCTAATGAAAAATTGACTATGTGTAACTGTTTATAGTAGAGTTTTGGTATTGTCTTAAGCTTCACACTCTAAACTGCACATAAACAGCTACCACTTTGATCTGACAATAAGTTATTTATTTTTTAAAAAGAAACTATGAAACTGAACTTTGTGCGCATAACAAGTCCCAAGCTGGTTGGGAAAAGCATGACAAATTAGTTATCAGCTGTGAATAAGTGTCTGACATGCTGTAGCTCAGTACAAGTCAGAATGAAGCCCACTGAAGAAAAAAACATTACATTGGTTTCAGAAAGAAACCAGTAAGACTCAATGTAAGAGTTTTTGCTAATAGTGTACGAATGTACAGCTAGAAAATCCTGGCTTTTCAACTAGGGTTTTCATACATGGGTTAAAATAATTTCTCCTCTGACCACTGCGAGTTTCTTGGACTTATAGCAAATGAGAGGTTGATTCGAAACATTTCTGAATCACCTCACCACTTTCAAATCATGAGGCTATATGAGGTTGGTCAAGCAGTTCTAGGATTGCTTACAGAAATAATGGCAGTAACCCTAATGTTATCCTCCGAAAAAATTGAATTTTGAAAAACCAACAACAAACACACACATACAGGAACACCTGTATCATTCAGCTCTTAATTAGGCAATAAAAGGCTAGGGGTCCTCAGAAAGACATGGGGAATGAGTTGCCAAGGCAGGTTGCAGATGCCTCCTCCCTGGGGGTGTTCAAGGCCAGGCTGGATGAGGCCTTGAGCAGCCAAGTCTAGCTGAGAGGCATCCCTGTCCATGGTGTGGAGGTTGGAGCAGATGATCTCTAAGGTCCCCTCCAACCTAAGCCATTCAATGATTCTATGACTTCTAAAACTGGAGTGCAAATGCCTGACATTTCTCTTTTACTAGCTGCGTTCCAAAACTCTGCACAGTAATACAAAGCTTCTTATTTCCAAAACAGCCTTCTCATAATCTTTCCATTGTGCAGTTTACAACTATCCTTATTTTATTAGCTTTCCCCCTTCACTATACAGAGAGAACTTCTTCTCATTAGCGCTCAGATGTGAAGCCATTTTTCCTTATTGAAAATACTGTAAGTTGCTTCCCCTCTCTGCATGCTCACATAATCTTCATTCAAGTTGCTTCAAAACAAGACAAATTAGTATCTAGGCTAAAAAGCCAAGAAACCATGACATAGTGGTTAAAGAGCAGAATCAAAACTCTTCACTAATGCTCCTACAACTAGTCACAATTTCCGTCAATGTACATGAATCAATGGTTTAAAAGGACAACCCACAAACACATACAAACCACCACATATTTACAAATACCAGGCCTGATTCTTCAACACAACATTGCTTACTCTGCAGTAGCTAATAGATCTTTCAGAGAATGAAGTACAGGAAAAACTTTTTGGTAGATTTTCAAACAGAGGACTTCCATCTTCTTTTTCAAACACATGCTTATCTTAATGCTAGTGACATCTGACAGGTTTCTAAAAGATTTTTTTCCTATATGCACTTCTGCCCATCCACATTTTATATATGTCTTCAGCCTGCATGTTTAATTCCTCAAAGTTTCAATATTTTCTGGGTAATAACCGTATCATCTCAGTATACAATCAGCACAAGTGACTGGGATACCAGGAAATATTTATTTTTCCCTTGAGAGCTGACACATCCTCTAATTTCTTTTAAAAAAACTGTAGTATGTAAAACCAAGGGATTGAGTAGTTCAAAATGTAAGACTTTGGCTGCCCTTTATATATAAGTACAATATCTGCTAGCCCTGAAGACGCTTGGAAGACTAACATAATCAAGGAAAAATTCATTCTAAATCCGAGAGAAAGTATTGACCAGGCTGGATGAGGCTCTGGCCAGCCTGATCTAGTGTGGAGTGTCCCTGCCCATGGCAGGGGGGTTGGAACTAGATGATCCTTGTGGTCCCTTCCAACCCTGACTGAAACTATGAAACTATGAAACTATTCTGTAATGTTCAATAAAAAAGTCCCATGCAATGTTACAATTCTCAGTACTGTGGAGTACATAATCCATGCTATCTTTACAGTCTCTGTCTTGTTCACTTTGTTAAAATTTCCCAAATACTTTCAAAATAATACTTTAAAATTCCAACTTTAGTATTAAACAAAAACCCACCAAAACCTCAGGATAATACCCAGTACACTAAGTGAATGAACAAAAAAATAGAAATTAAATATCTTTAGTCACCAGTATGCACAGCTGCCAGAAACTAATACAGACATGACAGCATATAAGCTATGAAATGCCAGTAAACTGTGTCAATTATTCTGGTATGTTTGTTTATTGCTGCTTCAGGATATTACAGGACAGATTCTTCTGGTAAACTATGTCCATACACCACAAGTATACACATCTTGCCCAACTAAAACGCCTTCCAGAAATCATTAATTTGTGAACAATCCCTTCTGTGTCCAACTACAGTTGTAGCTACAAACCACATGCTAACAACTTAGACATTAAGATGTTTGCTTTTTATTTTTTATTTTCTTATTTGTGATTTTGGGGTTTTGATTTCACAAAATTTTTAGAGGTTTTGAGCATGCGAAAAGTCTTTCACCAAACTGCTTTATTCAAATAAAGGGCAATACTTAAAAAGTACAAATCACCAGTCTCAACATTTAGTCACATATTTTAAGAAAAGTGCAGCTCTCTGGTACAAATGAATGAGTAAATTACTTCAAGGCACAGTCTTATTTACAAAGCACATGTTAGAACATTTGCTTCCAAATAAGCAAGAAGTATCCCACCCTAAGCAAAGTAACGTTTGGAGACTAAGTGTTGACATCTATCTGAAACTAGATTTGTGAACTCAGTCACTGTAATCTTCAGGATAGTGGTCTGAATGCTTCAGCCACAACATAGCTATTCCGAATCACAAAAGGCCTTGTCTGAAGACAAGATAATTCTGCCTGAAAAAAGATGCAGAAAATGCTATTTTTTCAGTGCTACTTTTTTTTTCCCCACACACAAATGATACAAACAAACATGCTAACATAATCCAAGTATAATATTGAAGATAGTACTTCAATCAAATGAACCACAGTATATTCTTTTCACTTAATTACATTGGTCTGGAGCAATGTTTATAAACTGACGAGACAGATTATAACAATTTCAACTTTTTCTAAAAGTATGTAGAAGTCTTTGGCACATCAATTTTAAGACTTTTTGAAGTATACAGAAATCTTTGTTATTCTCCTGAATAGAAGCAAACCATTTCCCACTCTCTGTAAAAAGGCTTAGGGCTCACTCTGCTCCCTCACACTAGCATGACTGTGGCTAGAAATGACTACCCCAACTGCATAACTTTTAGATGGCAAAGGAAAATTGGCTGAACAGCTGACAAGGCATACATTCAGAAAAAGACAGTTAACATAAGTTAACTTTTTGCTGCTGTGGTGCATTATTTGAGTCACTTACAGGAATCTTTTGCCTTCTAGAAATTACCAGATTTGAACACTTGGCAGAACCCTAAAACAGCTTTACCTGATTTCTACATAGTAGAAATAGTTGGTCATGCTCAGTCTTTCAACTAGTATCTCAGTATCAAGATAGTAACTCCCATTTCAGGTGCACATTTTTGTATAAAAATGTTCAGTGTTGACAGAGTGACTTCATATAATCAGTATTCCACCAAATATTCAATGGTTAACTGGCTCATTGATTACAAATGTTACCATATAGGACTGGAAATCTAAAATGATTCTATTACTTATTCCTTCAGGAAGTATTTTTGTTAGAACAAGCAATACTTTAAAGAGTTATTCAAATAACAGTGTTGCAAGTACAAGCTGAAAGTCTGGATAGCTGGAGGGCACCCCAACCAGTTTTAGCTGACTACCTCATCCCTGCCTCTGAAATAATCACATGACTGAACTGCATAGTTTCACCTTGGAGGGAGAGCAATTAGTTTGCCTACTCCTCTCCCACTGGAGACAGAATACCAACCTCCTACGCTTCAGACAAATATTCAGCACAGAGCAATTTTTTTTCCATGCTGATTTAAACAATAGTTTAAATATTATTAATATTAGTAATATTAACATTTTATTTAATTGTGGATTTCCTCCAACCATGCTAAACCACTCTCCTATTAATCTTCATGTTAGAAGAATGCATATAGAAGAAATCAAGTAGGTAACAACAGAAGTCAGTGCAAATTTATTAAAATACTGCTACTCTGCTTCAATATTGAAAAACTGTATTCGATCCATATATTTAACATGACCACAAGATTGTGAGAGAGACATTTGCCTGATTTTTAATGATCATTCTTCATATATCCTGAAGTGTCAAACAATGCATTATTGACAAATTCCCCACACTGTGTCCCTTCAGCCCTTGGAGTTTAACTCCTCTTACATTACAGTATTTATTGAATTTCCAAGCCAAATGGTGTTCTGCTCCATAAAATTCTGACAAGTGGACTCTGCCAAGCTAGTAACGGCTTCATTCTGCTGAAATAAACTTATTTCACTGCGGCAAACAAAATGACATGACCTGGAAAGGTTATTTTTAACTGGGTAATGACTCAATTCAAACCAAGTCTCTCTGGTTAGATTTCTAAACACTGCTAAGACAAATTTCTTAGTTGTAAATACATCTTAATACCAATTTTCTTCTATCTTGTGCTACCTGGATATGTCTATGGTAAGTTACGTTCTTTTCCTGTTTAGTATTTCAGGAAACTTGATAAACAAAGCCTAGTGAGAATACCTCAGTGGGGTGACCTAGCAAATGGTAAATTTAAAACAGGCTGTGTCCTCACATGGTCTTTTTACCCCCTATTTAGACATTTTTTGTCTATTTCTTTGACAAAGTTACATTAAAAATTGCCTTAAGAGAAAAACAAATTTGAGAAGTATTGCTTTGAGCCACTTGATGTTTTAACATCTCTCCTCTTAGTGTCACACTAATTCTGAAAACATTGACATTACAGGAGTGAAGAATAAAGGATTAGAGGACTAACTCGGTCATGCTGAAAGTTGTCTTTTACAACTGTTTCAAGTTCTTCATAATGGTCATTCAGTTAGCGAATGCTAGTGAGATAGTATTAATTAAATTATTTTTACAGGGCATTATGCTATTTTGCTACTAATACTGTGTATTTTCTACAGCCTACCTACACAGACTAATCATCAGTTTTGGGACAGATGTACCTTAAATTTCAAATGAATGGAAAACACCAGAGAACCTTCTTAACAGCTGGAATCCTGTGCAAACATGCTGCACCCTGCCGTATTTGTCCTCTGAGTGCTAATGAAAGACAATTGCTGGATGCAAATGGCCAGGCTCCTTGTGAAGCAGTTCACTTAAAGAACTACTACAGTTTCTACTGCAAAGAAATTGAGCACAATAACTACTCACAAAAATTGCATATTTCAGAGAATGAAAGGGAAAAAAAAACAGGGGGAAAAAATAACACAAAACTAACAGGAAGACACAAGATTGAGAGAATGAACCCTGTCATTCTTGTAATGTGACACAGTCTGTACTTTACCAACAGTACTTGGAGTAAGAATATTGAAAATGTGCTTAAAAACTTAACATTTATAAATTTATTAGGTCATTCAAAGCACAGAACAACAACACAGACTCTCTAGAGTCTGATAAAGTACAAATCTGTATCCATCCAATGGTTAATTCTAATCTTATCAACCCTTATCCTTTACTTCTCATATATGACAGATCACAAGTCCTGTGACTTGAGGAATACTTGTTTGTGGCAGCATCATGTTAACTACTTCTTGCACATTTAAGTTTTGCAATGTTTAGTTTCTCTCTTTAGAATGTTCAGCTCTTGGAGTCGAGTGGACAAGCTCTAGTTCTCACCTTAGATATGTACTCATCTTTCAATTTAACAAATTTCCTTTTTTTAATAACCAAGACTAATGGAGATTTCTTTGTGTTATTTTCCAACTCAAAGATGCTTCTGTAGCAGCAAACAAACTACTAAATTTTGTTCTGTATTGTAAGCACTATTGCTTCTTAGCATTCAAAAACTGTAACGGGCATTCATTTGTTGCAAGAATGTATTTGAGAAGAGGGCACACAGCCTGTTTTCAGTGTCAGTAAAACGCACTGATCAAATGTCATTCCAAAAGAACACATTACTATTTACAAAATTCCAACTGGATAGCTATGAAACTTGTTAATATTTTACTGAAATTGAATGGCTGGCCCAGAACTCATTTCCCAAATGAGATTAGGAAATTAGAAGCATATTTTTATATTTTTAACTTCTTTTTTTTTTTAATGCCACCTCCTCTTAAAAGTTGCTACCTAGCAAATCACATTAACTATATTGAATCAGGTTATACTTAATGCAACAGTATTTGAACTATGCAGATACAGGGTCTTTTTGGTTTTTTAATGGTGTATGATTTGAAAGCCTATTATAACTGATTTCCCCCAAAATATTCTTTATTTAACTTGGATTCATGATTTCTTTAATAAAATAGAGTTTTTAATTAATAGAAGGTAACTGGTATCTATCTGCTAAGCAGACATACTAAAAATAAACTAGACACTGAATCATTTAAGTCTACTTATCTGTAAAATCCTCGTATATTCATATACTTCACTATAAACTACTACTAATAAAATATATTGTGTACAGAATACTAAAAAACATAAATTGAGAAATCAGAGAATCACAGAATAATAGTTAACAACCTTTCCATACTAGCTGCACATCTTATATTCAGAGATATCAAAAGACAAGGTGCTTAATATCTGCATGAAAATTCACAACAGTTCACCAGAATGGTAGGGGGAAAAAATAATAATAAAAAACCCTAGAAATTCCAAAACTGTAGATAAAAATCAACATACACATTTAGTCACATAATTGAAATCAAATGCATAAAGGAAAAATTATTGTACATGAATCCATGTCAGAATGTTTTGTTCTTGAATGTGTAGAGAAAGATTATGTAACATTTAGAAAGTGTACATAGAGTTTAGCTGACATTGTGGCAATAAATTAAATCAACATAATTGTGATTTGCATAGACAAAGAAGCAGTATGAAACAACATACAAAAAGACTTATACACTTGGCAAAATCCCGGTAAAATTTCACAAATATACCTTCATGTTCAACACTAAAATAAGCAGGTGAAGCAGCATATAGCAAAATAAAGGCAGAAGCATCATGAGCAGCTCTGCAAGGAGAAATTTATGGAGGGAGATTGCAAAGCTACACATTGGCAAGTTGCTTATACACGGGCTAGGTGACAATTAAAAGAAGATGTAACACCAGTCTGCAAATATTTGAAGGGCATAAAGAAACTGAGATTCAAGAAATAATAGAGAACAAGTTGAGTCATTATCAAGAGAACATTTTGGAAATAAAATGCATAATCACAGGAAAAGTTCTTCTAAACAGTAAACAGGAAATCCCTCAACTTTGCATAGTTGAAAACATTCTGAACAGAAGTCATCAGCATGGAAAGTAATCACAAGACAACGTGGATGAAGACTAGCAAAATAATTCTTTCTTCCCCCTAGATAAGGACAACTATAATCCAAATTGCCATTTTTAAGGTTACCACCTCCTGTGAAACAGCCCATCAGTTTTGCAGTGCTGGTTTTTAGCATGTCAGTTAATTTTACCCTCATATGACTCATTTGGAGGTCTATGGCCTCATATGTTTATAAGTAAGGAACTGGAGATTAAAACAAATCTCAGACATCTCTTCTTGGAAAGGAGGAAAAATGATGAAAGGGACAACAAATCCATACCAAAACAGTGGTAAGACTGGAGTGTTACAGACTGTTCTGTCACCCTCACAATGAATTTTTTTTTCCTCATGTTTATATGGGACATCCTATGCTTCAACTTCCACCCATTGCCCCTTGTCCTGTCATTGGGCATCACTCCATCCTCTTGGCACCCACCCTTTCCATATTTATAAACATTAATGAGGTCACCCTTTAGTCTCCTTTTCTCCAAGCTAGAGAGACCCTATCCCTCAGTCTCTTCTCATAAGGAGAGAAAACTCCCCAAAACATTTTTGGCTCTGTCCTGGACTCTTTCAAGCAGTTCCCTGTCCTTCTTGAAATGAGGGGCCCAGAACTGGACACAATACTCCAGCCTCTCCTTCCCACATCTGTAGACTCTCTTCTTCCACATGAATTTGCTCAGCAGTTCCCTACTTTACCGTACAGGTCTCCTGGCTCCCTTTCTTGATTTCCTACTTGTTGGGATGCTCAGATCTTGAGCTTGCTTTTTGTGAGTTAGCCACTAATCATCACGTGATACTGGAAAACTTGACAGAGTGGAGTGAAATGGAAATACTCTGGTGTCTAAAACATGTTGACTTTAGTATTAAAGTAGTCATGACCACAAATAGAACTATGCATTTTTTCTACATTAATTAAATTACTAGCTTTCAGCTTCATTTTTCCTGGTAAAATGCACACATTACCCAAGGTTTTAAAGGTTACCAGAATAGATATCCTAACAACAGTGACTGAGTGATACAGATGCTTTCATTTGACAAACAAGTAGGAAGTGCCACATATGTGGAATTCATGCTCTCAAGTTAATCTCACTTTACCTAAAAAAAAAAAAAAAGAAACATCTTCATGACAGATGAGCTGCCTTCCATTTTCATTTTATCTACCAATATCCTGAAGAATCACCTTTGCATTCATTCGGCGCAGATATATCATGCAACTACCAGTTAAGGGATGATTCACTGAGCCTATGTAAGCTCAGGCAGAACACCCTTCCATGCAGTTACTCACTGACAACTGTCCTAATTCCTTGCTGCTTTCCTGTGCTATTTGATGGATTCTGTGCTTTCTCCCTTTCTTACTCCATATGGGACACTTTACTTCTATGCAGAGACCAAAACTGTCAAATCACATTTACTTGTTTTTTAATTTAGCATTTACTTAATTTTAACATAGTGCTTATTAATTTTATATTTATTATATTAACACAACTCAGGAAACTACTTCTGAGATTTTTTTTCCCCATTTTAATTTGACAAAGAAAAAAAATACAGAAAATGTAATTCATTGAAACATTTCAAATACACATTCATTACTATGGGTAAGCACTGTCCTCCCATGCCATGCAAACCAAGCATTCTATGTTGTACCTGTCAAACAAAACAGAGCCATAAATAAACCTTCAACAACATCAAAAGTCATGTAAAAATGCAATATTTCAGAAAACTTTTGTACTATACTGAGGTGTTCTGAAATTTCTGCACAAATAGCGATGTATCTAATGATGGTGATACAATGCAGACAAGCCCCTCAAGGATTTCTAGATGGGATAAAATACATGCTGCATATTAAAATATTATAAACATTGCTAAATACATTATTCTGCAATGCACTTGGAAACTGTCACAAACGTACATGTTATCCTTCACAGCAATATACTAAAGTAATGGAAAAATATATGCTGTTCACTATACTTTTCTCAAAAAAAAAAAAAAAAAAAAAAAAAAAAAAAAAAAAAAAAGCTGAAGTTGGTCTACATCACAGTAGAGACACAAAGAAAGGGGCAGAGAAGCTTACCAAGATGCTCTGAACAGACATAGAAGGACAGAAGTCACAAACGAAATAGTGCTATCAAAAAGTCGGTATTCTCCTGATAACACACTTTTTAATCATACTCTGATTTATCCCTTTGATTATCAATAGGTCTTAATATAGGCAGCAATTTCCCTTTAGCAAGAACCATTGTACTACTTTGTTAGTAAAAATCACAGGACAAACTTCCCACCATGACAGGATAGATCAAGAGAGCAGATATGAGAAACAAAAATAATCTAGAATGAAGACATTAGAAACTGGGTCCAGCATACTCTTAAGGAATCTTTCTTTCTGAGCCACTTGACACAGAAAACTAATGGTTAGTAGCATAACAAGCACACTAAAAAAGAAAAAACAGTTCAGAGGTCTGAACCTATGAAGATCTAACAGTGAAAACCCTTGTTAAGAAATGAAGTTTGGCATCTGTGTGGTTACACCCCTGCAGGCAATCAACTGGCCTGAATACATTCCAGTCATTGACTCTTTAACTTAGTTAAGAAATTACATCAGAAGTGGCAACAAAATCATTCCCTATTACTTAGATATACAAGGAAATGGTACTGCAAACAACCATTAGCCAATTACGCCTAGGTAAACCCATAAGTAAAAACTTATAATCCTGGGATCCAACAGACTGATACTGTCTCCTCAAAAGAAAAGGCTTCAGTCACAGAATTTGTGACATGCGACACAGTAATGAAAAGGGTTTTGAAAAATAAAATGCAAACAACAATATTATGATTGTCCTTAGCTAACATCATCAGATGATTGCAGCTCTAAGCTCAGGGTGCTGGGTGGAAGAATTCGTAAGCAGTCTTCTGTCCTTACTCCTGTTTTCTTTGCAAATCCAGACTTTCTCCTTCTGAGAGCTTTAATAATGGCCTAAGCAGACCAATCTCTTTATTATAAATTTACAATCAAGTTTTAAAAGTAAGCAGTTGAAAGTTTTGTTCTTTTACTGTACAGTTCTTCTTGCTGTTATGATGAATTTGAACTAGATCATTTTTGTCAGTAGTACAGAAAACTGTTGCAGTTTTGTGGTTCTTCTCAACATCAACATGAGCAATGATTTGTAGTTTAAAGGTATAAAACATCCCAAGCACCTGACAACAAAGTGGTTCCAAAAGGAGGAAAAAAAAAAAAAGACCATGTTATTTTCTATATACCACCCTAATGTTTAAATTAGTACTACATTGGTCTGACAATATGACAACACTTCATTTCTCAAAGGTAGAGCTAAAAATCTAATTCACCTATGTCTTTTTATATTTGGATAACATTAAGTGAATTTTAACAGTTTGATACTGTTCAGATGTATCAAAGCACTGCACTGCAGCAGGCATTCTGCAAAGCTCTAAACAAGTACTTCACCTTTTACCATCTGTCCAAGTAAAGCCAAAGTCTCACTGTATTTCAGGACACAATACAATAAGACAACACAGAACTTTCCTTTCATATTGAAGACGTCACACAATTCAGAATGCAGCACTTTGTGCTCAGACCTTTCTCAACATAAGCCCCTTTTCCTTGAAGGAAGCTCAATTAACATTACAGCTGTACTTTCTCAGATTGTTATGCATCTTAATGAAGAATTCCTTTCAATTCTGCATTTTTATTAATTTTGCAAGAAGAAAAAAAAATTATTTTATATTCTTCATTTACAGTTCATAATTCGCAAAATTCCTCTATCTAAACTACCTCTATTTATCCAGAGCAATACTATCGGTAGACATGAGAGCTAAACTCATACATAAAGAAAATGTAAAGTGGTAAAATTATACCCAAAAAAATCACACAAAAAAAGCAATAAATGAAAGCCTATCATAATGGGCTCTTAATGAATTTTTGTGGTATATGCATTAATATACATACTCAAATTACAGTAAATAATTTTACAGTAATTTTACAGTAAGTAAAACTAAGTATTAGGGTTCAGTAATTCTCCAAAGCCGCTTAGGACAATAGAAACTTTATGGACTTCAGCAAACTTCAGGTGATGTCCTCAATGAGAGTATTTAGTAGCTATGTACAAATACACCAAAGAGACATGATATATACATGATGCACGCATTTCTGCAGAATAAAGCTCTGTTACTTGCAGCTTTTCCCTGTCTTCTAAGCATCAGTAAAGAGTTAAGTATGCCACATTTTTTCCCCTTCCTAAGGCAACCTGTTTCTACTTAATTCTACAGTAAGTACAGGCTGCTAAACTGCGCCTGGTAAGATCTTGGAGCAGATCCTCCTGGAGGCACTGCTGAGGCAGAAGAGTAACAAAGAGGTGACTGGGTACAATCAGCATGGCTTCACCAAGGGCAGATCCTGCCTGACAAACCTGGTGGCCTTCTATGACAAGGTCACAACATTAATAGATGAAGGCTGAGCGACTGGTGTCATTTACCTGGACCTCAGCAAAGCCTTTGAAACTGTCCCACACCACATCCTGGTCTCAAAGCTAGTGCAGTATGGGTTTGATGGATGGACCATTCAGTAGATAAAGAACTGTCTCGATGGCTGTACCCAAAGGGTGGCTGTGAATGGGTCCATGTCCAAGGCCAGAGACAAGTGGAGTCCCTCAGGGATCAGTGCTGGGACCAATCTTGTTTAATACCTTTGTTGGAGACAGGGACAGTGGCATTGAGGGCACCCTCAGCAGGTTTGCTGATGACACCAAGCTGTGTGGTGCAGCAGACACACTGGAGGGAAAGAAGACCATCCAGAGGGACCTTGACAGGCTGGAGAGGTGGGCGCATGACAACCTCATGAGGTTCAACAAGACCAAACACAAGGTCCTGCATCTGGATTGGAGCAATCCCAAGCAAAGACATAGGCTGGGCAGCGACTGGCTTGAGAGCAGCCCTGAAGAACTTGGGGGTGTTGGTGGATGACAAGTTCAACATGAGCCAGCAGTGTGCACTTGCAGGCCACAAAGCCAATCACATCCTGGGCTGCATCAAGAGAAGCAGCACAGCCAGCAGGTCAAGGGAGGTGATTCTGCCCCTCTACTCAGCTCTGCTGAGACCCTACCTGGAGTACTGTATCCAGTTCTGGAGCCCCTATTACAGGAAGGATCTGGATGTGCTGGAAAGTGTCCAGAGAAGGGCCACAAGGATGATCAGAGGGCTGGAAAACCTCTCATATGAGGACAGACTGAGAGAGTTGGGACTATTCAGTCTGGAGAAGAGAAGGCTCCAAGGTGACCTAGAAAGCTGGTGAGGAACTTTTTAGGGTGTCAGGTAATGATAGGACTAGGGGGAATGGAACAAAACTAGAAGTGGGTTGATTCAGATTGGATGTTAGGAAGACGTTTTTCACCGTGAGGGTGGTGAGACACTGGAATAGGTTGCCCAGGCAGGTGGTAGAAGCGCCATTCCTGGAGGTTTTTAAGGCCAGGCTGCATGTGGCTGTGAGCAACCTGCTCCAATATGAGGTGTCCCTGGCCATGGCAGCGGGGTTGAAACTAGATGATCCTTGAGGTCCCTTGCAACCCTAACAATTCTATGATTCTATGATTCTAACTATGAACCCTCGCAATGCCAGTCTATAGAGAGTTGTGATTATATTCATGGAATGAGAAAGTTTTTGATATGCCATGTTACTCCTGTATTAATGTCAAGAATGAAAGCTTTATTTACCATACATCACTTAAACTCAAGTTACCAATTACCCAAATTGCTGATTTCCTCATGAGTACTCAATACTGCCATGTGGTACCAATTCACAAACAATAACAAATTAACAAATTGTACATCATACATTTGTGTTGCAGATAGCACATTATTCTTACTTTACACAACAGGAACTGAGAAAAACAGCTGGGTATGGATCAATTTCATGAAGATCATGGCCAGAAAAGGTATATGTGTGTGGTGAAGGCACATTATGCCCAGGTATTGAAACTTGTCCCAGCACGTGGACAAGTTCCCCCTCCTTTCATTAGGGGAACAAAGGCTGGGGCAGTACACACCTCTGCAAGCACCCACCGCATTGTGCTAATACCAAGTATGGGCATAATTCTAATTTCACGCCTCCCATGGGCTGAAGCCGGTTGTTTACAAGAGTGCCCACTGGTCAAATCTAGCCTCAAGAAACATACAAGTATTACCCCAATTTGTAAAAACGTTTCTCTCTTTCATTTTGTTCTCTCTCCTTGCTCAAGACTGAGCTTGTGCCATAGCCTTGCTATTAAGCCTGCATCCAGGCAGGCCTGTTGAGCCTTAGCCCTGAAAGCATCTCCAGAGAAGGGCCCTTCGGTGAGCCTGAGAAGCTACAGCATTGTATTGCCAGTCTTAACAGTCAGGAGAGTCCACCATGTCTTCAAGAGGACTGAACCCCCAAGGGTAAGATCTGTCCAGTTGCTGGGGAAGGGACTTAGCCGGGTCCAGCAGTCCAGGCATCAGCCTTAAGGAGTAGACTGAGGAGCTGACACAACCTTTGTGCCAGCTTGGAAAGCAGGACCATTGCTTAATCACGTGCCTGCATAACCCCACAGCCGTGGGAGGGAAGAGGAGCCGCTACTTCCAGCACTCTGTGCCCTGTGAACCTCAGGGAAATCCAGAGCACTATTCGTGCCCTGCACTCCAAAACCGGGACTGCTCCGAGAGGTCCTGCCCACTCCTTCGAGCCAAGCAAAGGGGAAGCCACTGCTCTGTGCAGCCGTGCTTCTTCCCTAGGGATGTCCCAAAAACGCATTGCCACAGGGCCGACCCCATCCTGGGACCAGCCCTACCTGAGGGCTGACCCCACAGGACTGCTCCCTGCCATCCGGAGGGAGCTGCCGTCCAGACCAGTCAGGAGGGATCTGGAGGTGCTGGAGCGTGTCCAGAGAAGGGCCACGAGGATGATCAGAGGGCTGGAGCACCTCTCCTATGAGGACAGACTGAAGGAGTTGGGGCTGTTCAGCCTGGAGAAGAGAAGGCTCCGAGGTGACCTCATTGTGGCCTTCCAGTATCTGAAGGGGGCCTACAAGAAGGCTGGGGAGGGACTTTTCAGACTATCAGGGAGTGATAGGACTAGGGGGAATGGGATGAAGCTGGAGGTGGGGAGATTCAGGCTAGATGTGAGGAGGAAGTTCTTCACCGTGAGAGTGGTGAAGCCCTGGAATGGGTTGTCCAGGGAAGTGGTTGAGGCCCCGTCCCTTGCGGTGTTTAAGACCAGGCTGGACGAGGCTCTGTCCAGCCTGATCTAGGGTAGAGTGTCCCTGCCCATGGCAGGGGGGTTGGAACTAGATGATCCTTGTGGTCCCTTCCAACCCTGACTGAAACTATGAAACTATGAAACTATGAGCCACCCCGGTGACAGCAGTCTGCTGGAATCTAATCTTGCTACAAAAAAAGATACAGTGTATCTTCCACATGCTTTCCACTCATTAACACTAGGTTCAAAGTACATACTTAAGCCTCCATAGTCCCGTCAAGTTGCCATCTGGTGGACATGCGGCAGAATTGCATCTTCATTATATTAATAGAAAGTAATTCTGTAAATATTCTAATTGAGTCCAAATTATACATACTAAACCACTTATGGGATGTATTTCACAATCGTGCACTAGAATATATATATAAAATAGTGATTCGGCAGTTATTAATAATTTTACTAATAAAATTTATATCATTCATATTCATAGATAAATAACCTCTTTATTGCAATGTGCTAATTAAAAAAGTATCCAGAGAAAGTTAGAAGTCAAATCTCTCATGTTCAGATCTCTCATGGATCTAGATTTATGAGATTAGCCTGGAGTTAGGTTACAAGCCTGCAGGAAGTGCAGCTCGTTGCTGAATCCCGTAAAACTTGCAAGTTTAGCAACAAAAATGATTCAATAAGGGAAGAATGACTTATCATTTACTCTGGGTCAGCTTAGCTTTCTCTTAGTTCCAATGTTATGCTATTTGGTGCAGTAAAGTTTAATATTGCAAGACAAGGATTATTTGGGAAACATAAGAAAATTGTGTATTTTGTGACAACCTGGGTAAAATGTCTTCAGTCTAATATTCTGTTACCACTTAAGTTGCATACTGAAAATGTATCAAAATTTAATCTTCTTACTACAACATAAAAAAACCCCACTAAGGACACAGAAATGCAGGCACAAAAATTAGAGGCGGGCCAAGCTAGGGTAGCTGTGGCAATGGTGATGACAGTAAGTTCCTGTTACTATAGCAAATAAGGTTGGTATTGGACCAGGAGATAAATTAAATCTGCTGCTTGATCCAGCTAAGCCTTAGAGTTTGAAATAAGGTCTTGGGTTTGAAGAAAGCATCTGTTCCCCTCATTTGCTCTGCAAGGTAACTACTGAACCAAAGCTTCTTCACTAATTAATGCTTTTGTTATTTTTTTTTTATTTTTATTTGTTTTATTTGTAGATTGTGAGGTTTTCATTTGGAACAGCAGTTCTGACTTATCTAAATATGCTACTCAAAAAGCCCATTTAGTTCTTCTAATTTTATGCACAACAGAAGACCATCATAAAATTCATACTCTAATTTCACTCTTCGGCAAAATCAAATTCAAAAACTTTAAAATAAAGATTTCTCAATATTCACATCTCTTCACAGTTCTTGTGAATAATTATCCGTGATTTCTCTCCTTTCTACTTCAGCACACCCAGAATTTCAGAAACTGGTAAGCAACTCTTTCATTTTGACCAACCTAAATCTAATCTGACTTATCAGGAAAACTTCCATTTATGGAAGCATAATAAATCCTCAGCATTTTACTTCTTCTGAAGAGTCATAAACTAATGTTTTTGCCATTTTCTTCATCTAGTAGCACATTTCAGGTCTAGCTATTTACAGACACATTCTGATCTGTCCATCTTGCTTTAGGATCATTCAGTGCTGTCTCATGGTAGTTGGAAAGCAACACTAACAATAAATTTTAGTATGGAATATGAATTCGTATTGCTATAACGCAAACACAATGCATGTAATGGTTAAAATTTAAAAACAGTATAAATAAATGGCCTTAAAGCAAGAAAAAGAAACTCAAAGTAAAGCCTCCATAAAAGCTTAAAACACTTATATAGTATTGCTATCATTAGGATACTACTAGCAATTTAAAATAGAGGTAATCTCCATCCCAGACACTGAGTACTTTAAATTCACCTGAAGACTTTGAATATCATTTGAGACAGCAAATGAACTCCAAATTTGGTGGGGAAAAAAGCTCTTAGAATTTCTGTTTTATAGAACCTCATGTTACATTTTAAGCATTATCAATTACTAAATAGCAGAACTGTTTTTCTGAAGTTATTATCTTCCTGTTTCTTTTTCAGAATGTTGAGTCACTTGGTAACAGGCTTCTTGTTAACAGGCATTTGAGACACTACTAGAATACATGGCATAACACACTTTGTTAAAAGTGCTAACTAAGTCACTGTAGTTTGGACTACATTTTCTTACTATTCCTGAGTAGGTACATTTTAACAAAGATTATGTATCAAAGGGAAATACAAGATTAACCTGCAACTGAAATACATGTTTTTGTTAAAAGAATATCTGATGACACTTAAGAGATTTTTCAAGACTCAAATTCTGTCTCTGCACATTTACACTGTAGTATGTTTGACATGAACTGCAGCACCTAACCAGCTGCTACTAATGAACGTAGTAATCACTATAATAAAACAAACAAAGCAACCACAAATTATGACAGGATTACACTACCATTAAGGAAGTACTGCTGTGATCTTAAAGGTCTTTTCCAGCCAAAACAACTATATTATTATATGTTCTAAATGAGTAATTATATTTGGAAATCGTAAATGAATTTGAGTTTGCCCTGAAAGCATGGGGTTTTTTGGATTATGGTACCTGTAAAATAACTATTTGATCTTATGGATGCTACAGCCTTAATTTCACCGATGTTATTCATTCCACATCATAGTTCAAGTGGTCCATTTTACTGAAAAAAGGGAAAGGGAAAGGGAAAGGGGAAGGGGAAGGGGAGGGGAAGGGAAGGGAAAAGGGAAAGGGAAGGGAAAGGGAAAGGGAAAGGGAAAGGGAAAAGGAAAGGGAAAGGGAAAGGGAAAGGGAAAGGAAGAAAGGAAAAGGAAAAGGAAAAGGAAAAGGAAAAGGAAAAGGAAAAGGAAAAGGAAAAGGAAAAGGAAAAGGAAAAGGAAAAGGAAAAGGAAAAGGAAAAGGAAAAGGAAAAGGAAAAGGAAGAATCTGCTTTTGTTTATACTGACATTTTCATCATGACATTACAATAGATGCTAAATATAATACAGGCATAAAACCAAATTAACAACTTGCTGTAGGTGCACATTTTTGGCTTATAAATTTGTAGTCAACTGACAAATGAGATGCCACATTAATTTAATTCTCTTTTTGCTATTAGCAAGTTATGTAGTATTGCCAACAGTGGAGAAAAAAAGAAGTAGTTCTAATTTATATCTCAGACTAGTGCCACACATAACTCCCAAAGGAGTTTGTCTGTGTTCTGAAGAAAAGGAATTAAGCCTGTTGATTCAAAACTTTAACATGCAGAAGAACTAAAGATCTAATGTTGTAAGAGGATCTATTTCAAGTGTGCCAACATTTGTTTTATTATCACATGCAATCTGCTAATCTGTCATGATAGGTGTAAGTCACAAACTAAGATATTCTTAAAGCAACAGTTAGGGCCTTTAATGTTCATGAGGAATATCAAGGTTACTGTCCAGCTCAAATAGAAAAAGAGAGCTTCCATCAAGAGATGTCAAAACAAATAAGCACAGATTTGACAAGCACCAGTAGAACTATCACCTGGTATCAGTGTTGCAATGATAGGTTTGTGGTGAGAACAGCAACAAATTTAATGGTGCTCTGAGCTCCAAATATTGCTTGTTTGAATACAATACACACGTCTTTCTGCCATGCAGTATGTGTTTATTGCTGTAATGTTACTTCTATAATGATCTGACTAGTAACTGTGCAGTTTCTCATCTTTCTTATGTTCTTTGTAACTACACTAAAATACACTCATGCTGCTTAAGATAACACAGGTGCAGAAGAGAAAGGTATCCTGACATAATACAAGGAAAATAAACAAAGCCCAGGAGCAGGTAGGCAAAAGCCTGCAATGATTTTTATATTTATGTTTAAGATTATAAAGAATAATTTCATTTATTCTGACTCCCTGTTTAGTAAGACCTTTCTTTTATATGTGTTGGACAATACCTCTTGCCTGTATTCTTTTCCAACCAGTTCTAGATCTCCTTGAGTGTCTAGGCAACAATTAATTACACTAAAATTACTAATGGTTGCTTCTTCCAATTACCAGTAAAGAGACAGTGATAATACCAAAGAACCATAGTCATCCTGTATTAGCCTTTTTAAATACACTTTACAGCTTGTTGTGGGCATTTTTCTGAACAAATTAATTTCTTAATGAAATCTCCAAAGCATAGCTAGAATAAAATGTATTTTAAGTCTTCTGTCCCTTGCAATATCAGAACTTTGCACTTTTTAGCACAATTATTTTAATAAAACGTCCCCGAGATACAATACAATGCAATATACAATACAATACACCACACCACCAGGTTGGAAGAGACCTTCAAGATCATCGCATCCAACCCATCAACCAGTACAACCCACCTAAATACAATACAATACAATACAATACAATACAATACAATACAATACAACCCACCTAAACAACTAAACCATGGCACCAAGCACCCCATCAAGCCTCTTCCTGAACACCTCCAATGAAGGTGACTCCACCACCTCCACGGGCAGACCATTCCAATGGGCAATCACTCTCTCTGTATAGAACTTCTTCCTAACATCCAGCCTAAACCTGCCCTGGCGCAGCCTGAGACTGTGCCTGGGAAAAGAGACCAACCTCTGCCTGGCTACAACCTCCCTTCAGGTAGTTGTAGAGAGCAATAAGGTCACGCCTCAGTCTCCTCTTCTCCAGGCTAAGCAACCCCAGCTCCCTCAGTCTCTCCTCATAGGGCTTGTGCTCCAAACCCCTCACCAACTTTGTTGCCCTTCTCTGGACACATTGCAGCAAGTCAACATCCTTCTTAAACTGAGGGGCCCAGAACTGGACACAGGACTCAAGGTGTGACCTAACCAGTGCAGTGTACAGAGGCAGAATGACCTCCCTGCTCCTGCTGGCCACACTGGTCCTGATGCAGGCCAGGATGCCATTGACCTTCTTGGCTGCCTGGGCACACTGCAGGCTCACGTTCAGCCTACTATTAATCAGTACCCCCAGGACCCTCTCTGCCTGGCCGCTCTCCAGCCACTCTGACCCAGGCCTATAGCACTGCATGGGGTTGCTGTGGCCAATGTGCAGAACCCAGCACTTGGATGTGTTCAATCTCATGCCCTTGGATTCTGCCCATCTGTCCAGCCTCTCGAGGTCCCTCTGCAAAGCCTCTCTGCCCTCCAGCAGATCAACTCCTGCCCCCAACTTGGTGTCATCCGCAAATTTACTGATGATGGACTCAATGCCCTCATCCAGATCATCAATAAAGATGTTGAAGAGCATGGGGCCCAGCACTGATCGCTGGGGCACACCACTAGTGACTGGCTGCCAGCTGGATGTGGCACCATTCACCACCACTCTCTGGGCTCAGCCCTCCAGACAGTTCCTAACCCAACGCAGTGTGCTACTGTCCAAGCCATGGGCTGACAGCTTGGCCAGGAGTTTGCTGGGGGGGACGGTGTCAAAGGCCTTGCAGAGGTCCAGGTAGACCACACCCACAGGCCTCCCCACATCCACCAGGCGGGTCACCTGATCCTAGAAGGAGATCAGGTTGGTCACGCAGGACCTGCCCTTCCTAAATCCATGCTGGCTAGGCCTGATCCCTTGGCCATCCTGTAAGTGCTGTGTGATTGCACTCAAGATGACCTCTTCATAATCTTGCCTAGCACTGAGGTCAGGCTGACAGGCCTAGAATTCCCTGGCTCTTCCAACCGGCCCTTCTTGTGGATGGGCACCATGTTGGCCAGCTTCCAGTCTTCTGGGACCTCTCCACTGAGCCAGGAGTGCTGAAAAATGATGGAGAGTGGCTTGGCCAGCTCATCTGCCAGCTCTCTCAGCACCCTAGGATGGATCCCAGCCAGTCCCATGGACTTGTGGGGGTCCAAGCGGCTCAGAAGATCTCTAACTGCCTCCTGGAGCAGCAGGAAACTATGCAGCTCCCTGGCTCCTTCTGCCAGCTCTGCAGGCCAGATGTCTGGAAGATGTTCTGCCATGCTAGTATAAATTGAGGCAAAGAAGGCATCAAGTACCTCTGCCTTTTCCTCATCCTTTGTTACAACGTTCCCGTCTGTGTCAACCAAGGAGTGGAGGTTGTCCTTGCCCTTCTTCTTGCTATTGATGTATTTATAGAAGGACTTTTTGTTGTCCTTCACAGCATTTTTAAAAACAATCTCTCAACAGCTTTTTTTCCTCAATTAAACAATTTTAAATCTCTTAGTTAACTGTATCAGATTTCAAATAAAAAAACCACTTGGAACAATAAAAGCAGGCACAGTTGGTCAAAAGCAACCACCCTATATTCCCTCCAGGTAATGAAGCTAATAGTTCTGGAGAGAAATTATAAAGCTAAAATTTCTATGTATTCCACAAGAATTCTTCACGGATTGTCCAGAATAGCTGCCACCTTCTCTGCAGGGCACAGACACTGGTCTCTCTACTCTGCTGACACAGAACCTAAATATCTTTACAATCTGCACCACTAAGAGTAAATATGGCTAACAGGACAAAAAGAAGACAGAGAAAGTCTTCATACAGAGAAAGTAAACTTTTAAACCACTTCTAATATGAGAATAAACTTATCTCTTAGAAAACTAATTTAAACTATGGATTGAAAAAGACAAAAAGGTATTTTGTCTCACACACTATTAATAGGCCTTATCCTCCATGTAAGTCAGAGTACAAAACCAAGGACTTTAATTATCTTTATTTAAAACCTTCATGGTATGAAATGAGAAATTACATACATATTTATCATTATTAATTACAATTAGCAAGCTTTACTACCTCATTTTTATATCATATTATATAATGGTCTGTTTGACTATCTTAGACAAGAAACTTCCCTAGCATAGTACTTAGACAACTTGGTGTATCTTTTCTGCTCCAAACTGCACTATTAATGGAGCTGACATTCACCCTTTAACAAAGGATATTTATATAGTAAGCCTCAAGGTTTACCAAGATCAAGAATACATAACAAGATCTCTCTCTCTCTTAATCACAGCACTGAACTTTCAACTTGCTATTTAATATTTCAGACTTTCCCAGACAACAGCATACATAAAGTAAATTATTTACAAATGGATATATAATTGAAGAGAAAATTCAGGAACTCATAGTAACTTCCAAAGACACTTTTAATACATTACAATAGTTAATCTAGTCCTAGTTTTTTATGTTTTGAAAAATAAAGGTCTTACTGAATTTCCTATCACCAGTGTATAGTGGAGAATGGAACTGCTTCAGTGCTACAAAGAAAAAGAGGAGCAAGGCAGTCCTTTGATTGCAGAGGATAATCTATACATACAAGGAACAAAGTTGACCCTGATGTGGCCTCTCTTCACCTCTGACAAGGGACAGCAATCTAGAGATATCATTACAGGGTACAAAACAGCTTTTAGGAAAGGTTCCTAAAGGAAATCATTCTTCTATTCAACCATGTTGCTATAGAAACAGAACCAATCAAGCCTGTTCACAAAGGCTTTTATGTCAACTTCTGTTAGCAAACTCACATAGAAAGTAGAACTCAAACCAAATTAACGCAACAGTCATTAAGCTACTAAGACAGGTAAAAGACAAAAATAATTTCCAAACAAATGTATTGTATCATGTCTCTTAAATACACAGCTTTTAAGATGTAAATCATCTTGTTCCAAGAGTTTACTGCCCGCTGCAGAGAGTGAAATTTATAAAGAATATTGTCCTCAAATTCAGTGCGTCCCAAGCAGTGGGTCCCATTTTTCTCCTGTTTTCCACTCCACCCCATTAACACAAGGTTGCATAATATCCCATTCCTTCACAATATATCTTTAATCAAGATTTCAGCTGAAAAAAACACACTGAGAACATTAATATCTACCCCACATCATACAATTACAGACTCCGCAAGTTCATTGAACTACTACTACTATGTGAATTAAAAGGGCACTTAATAAAAATGGATTTACAAATTAAAACATGGCAAACTTCCCATAATTCTTAGTGTGTGCAAGGCACGTGGGCAGCAGAATCAGGATCATGGTATCTAACATAGGCTTTGTGTTTGTGGCATTATTGGCTAATGATTAAAACTCAAGAAGGACCAATACTAGATGGCAGATTTCACATTGGTATACGGGCTACTGCACATAAAAGGAGAAGCTCTGCTAAAAACAAACAAGAATACCTACTACCTTTAAACTGCTGCCCCCATCTAATTGTCTAGTCTGTGACTTGACTTAAAACACACTACAGAACTATTTCAGGTCAGGTCTCTATACTACACAAGTAGCAGTCCAAGATATCCTTTTCAGACCCTACATGCAATCCAATAAAGTTTAACTATGAAAATCATGAGTAGCATACAAAAATAGAGAGATGTTATCGATACTTAAAATGTTTGCTGTTTTTTACCAATCAATGTGCACTTAATTTATGGAATAACTTAATTAACTACTTTTTAAATTTAATTTAATTTCAGATATAAAAGGTTGGGTTTCATGCACCTCGTCTCATTCAAGCAAAGGACAAATCTGAAGTATATTCACCCATACAGCAAATTAATGCCCTGCTCCCTGCTCTTCACATTGACACATTATCTGAAAAATTTCTAACATTGCTGATTTATTCTTTGTACTTAAGTTCTTAAAAGACAAAACAAAACAAACAAAAATACCAACCACACACCACCCAAAACACTAGTACAAGGAAAGCAATCAATAATATTAAATACAAAGAAGGATATGGACCATTTAAAATTTCTAACTCTGGGGTTTCTTTCAGAAATTTTTTTGGCTTTTTTTTTTCCTTTACAGGGTACAGCAGAAAACTGAAGTTCATCAGGTATACAGATGAGCTACTTGGATCTCCACAAGTCCATGGAACCAGATGGGATCCATCCTAGGGTGCTGAGAGAGCTGGCAGATGAGCTGGCCAAGCTGCTCTCCATCATTTTTCAACACTCCTGGCTCACTGGAGAGGTCCCAGATGACTGGAAGCTGGCCAACGTGGTGCCCATCCACAAGAAGGGCCAGAAGGAGAAGCCAGGGAATTACAGACCTGTCAGTCTGACCTTAGTGCCAGGCAAGATTATGGAACAGGTCAGCTTGGGTGCAATCACACAGCACTTACAGGATGGCCAAGGGATCAGGGACAGCCAGCATGGATTTAGGAAGGGCAGGTCCTGCGTGACCAACCTGATCTCCTTCTATGATCAGGTGACCCATCTGGTGGATGTGGGGAAGGCTGTGGATGGACTTCAGCAAGGCTTTTGATACCATCCCCCACAGCGAAGTCCTGGCCAAGCTGTCAGCCCATGGCTTGGACAGCAGCACTCTGCACTGGGTTAGGAACTGGCTGAAGGGCTGAGCCCAGAGAGTGGTAGTGAATGGTGCCACATCCAGCTGGCAGCCAGTCACTAATGGTGTCCCCCAGGGATCAGTGCTGGGCCCCATCCTGTTCAATATCTTTATCGATGATCTGGATGAGGGTATTGAGTCCATCATCAGTAAATTTGCAGATGACACCAAGTTGGGAGCGCATGTTGATCTGTTAGAGGGTAGGAGAGCTCTGCAGAGGAATATTGACAGGCTGGACAGGAGGGCAGAGTCCAGCAGGATGGCATTTAACAAGTCCAAGTGCCGGGTTCTGCACACTGGCCACAACAACCCCATGCAGTGCTACAGGCTGGGGTCAGAGTGGCTGGAGAGCAGCCAGGCAGAAAGGGACCTGAGGTACTGGTTGACAGTAAGCTGAACATAAGCCAGCAGTGTGCCCAGGTGGCCAAGGAGGCCAGTGGCATCCTGGCCTGTATGAGGAACAGTGTGGCCAGCAGGACCAAGATCAGGGAGGTCACTCTGCCCCTGTACTCAGCACTTGTTAGGCCACACCTTGAGTCCTGTGTCCAGTTCTGGGCCCCTCAGTTTAGGAAGGATGTTGACTTGTTGGAGCGTGTCCAGAGAAGGGCAACAAAGCTGGGGAGGGGTTTGGAGCACAAGCCCTATGAGGAGAGGCTGAGGGAGCTGAGGTTGTTTAGCCTGGAGAAGAGGAGACTGAGGGGTGACCTTATTGCTGTCTACAACTACCTGAGGAGAGGTTGTAGCCATTTGGGGTTGGTCTCTTCTTCCAGCACCAGAACAAAAGGACACAGTCTCAAGCTGCACCAGGGGAGGTTAAGGCTGGATGTTAGGAAGAAGTTCTTCATAGATAGAGTGATTTGCCATTGGAATGGGCTGCCCAGGGAGCTGGTAGAGTTACCATGACTGGAGGTGTTTAGGAAGAGACTGGATGGGGTGCTTGGTGCCATGGTTTAGTTGATTATATAGTGTTGGATGATAGGTTGGACTCAATGCTCTCAAAGATCTTTTCCAACCTGGTTAATTCTATTCTATTCTATTCACTTAGTGCCATGGTTTAGTTGATTACATGATGTCGGGTGATAGGTTGGACTTTATCTTGAAGGTCTTTTATAACCTGGTTAATTCTATGAGTCTGTAAATCAATTTTGAAAGTACATTAGTTAATATGTTACTCTTCTACACAAGCACTCAATGAAAGCAAAAGTCAACAAGCCTTGTAATCTGTATGTCCTACAATGATTTCCAATGTTTACACATGAAATCTGTAAATTATACTTGGCTGTTTCTGATTTTGAAACAGATTTTCTGGTCTGGTGTGTACAACAGAAAAAAAATTAACCTACTAACTCTACTGCTAAGGTTGCTATGCAGAATATATGTTTTGTATTATTATAGTCCTAGAATTCCTCAATTCCAAGAAAGTAATCCTGCGGTTATGTCTCCTTCTATCAGCAGGATGAAGCTCAGAGTGTGTGATTTATACTAAAACCTCACCTCTGCATCAAAATACTTGACACCCTGGGTCTCAGTGATGCCACAGTTCAGAGTACTTTGCTTGCCCACACCAGGACAGTCCAGAAGTAAAGAAATGGGGCTCTGAATTCAGCTATATGTTTAGAACTTAAAGTCACAGAATGGTAGGGATTGGAAGAGACCTCTGGAGATCATCTAGTCCAACCCCTCTGCTAAAGGAGGCTCATGTACAGCATGTTGCAGAGGATCATGTCCAGGCATGTATTATCTCCAGAGAAGGGGACTCCATGTTTCTGGGCAGCCAACAGTCTGTTCCAGCTCTCTGACACCCTCAAAATAAAGTTATTCCTCAGGTTCAGATGGAACTTCCTGTTTCCCAGTTAGTCCACTTACCCCTTGTCCTATCACTGAACAACATTGTAAAGAATCTGGTCACCTGCTCTTGACACCTGCATTAGTAAGGTCTTTCAGTCTTCTTCAGGCTAAAAGCCCCAGGTCTCTCAGCCTCTCCTCAGAAGAGATGACCCAGTGCTCTATCTTTGCAGCTCTCCACTGCACTCTCTCCACTAGTCCCCTGTCCCTCTTGAATTGGGGAGCTGAGAACTGGACACAGTACTGCAAATGTGGCCTCACTAGGGCAGACTACAGGGGGATGAGAACCTCCCTTAACCTGTTGGTCACTCTCAGGATTCCTAAGAATACCACTGGCCTTCTTGGCCACAAGAACACACTGCAGGCTCGTGATTAACTTGTCATCCACCATGCTTCCAAGGTCTTTCTCCACAGAGATGCTTTCCAGCAGGTCAACTCCTAACTTGCACTTCCCAGGTGCAGGACTCTACACTTGCCCTTGTTGAGCTTCATGACATTCACCTTCCCCCAACACTTCAGCCTGTCCAGGACTCATTGAAGGGCAGCACAGCTCTCTGGTGTGTCAGCCACTCTTCCCAATCAGCAAACTTGACGAGGGTACATTCTGTCTCTTTTTCCAGGTCATTGGTGAGTATTTTGAACAAGATTGGGCTCAGTAATAACCTCTATGGAATACCACTACCTACAAGCCTCCAACTAGACTTTGCACTGATTCATGAATGTCCAGGTTGTCTACATTGTCACCTAACCCAGTCCTCCTCAACCAAGGGGAAGTCTTAACAGTAAAAGTCTGAAGTGAAGAAGGCATTCAGCAACTTCTCAGTATCCTTTATGAGGAGGGCACCCACCTCATTCAGCAGCAGGCCCACATTTTCCTTAGTCTTCCTTTTCCTTCTGATGTAATTGAAGAAGCACTTCTTGTTGTCCTTGGGATCCCCTGCCAGGCTTAATTGAAGTGGGCCTTAGCCTTCCTTATTTCATTCCCACATACTCTGATAGTGTTCCTGCATTCCCCCCCAAGTGGCCAGTCCCTTTTTCCACATTCTGTAAGCTTCCCTCTTCCGTTTTAGCTTTGCCAGAAGCTTTTTGTTCATCAATTCAGGTTTCTGCCTCCCCTACTTGATTTCTTACTCATTAGGGATGCACCAATCTTGAGCTTACAGGAAGCACCACTTGAGTATCAACCAGATCTCTTGGACATCTCTCCCTTGTAGAGCCCTAACACACATGAATCATCCATATGTTCTTCGACGAGCTCAAAACTAGCTCTCCTGAGTCCAGGGTCACAACCTTACTTACTGCCCTGCTACTTTTTTGCACGATTCCAAATTCCACCAGCTCATGGTCACTGCAGCCAAGGCTGCCCCCAACGTTCACTTCCCCAGTCAGACCTCATTTGTTCACTAGCATAGGGTCCAGCAGCACACCTCTCCTTGTTGGCTTCTCCACCACCTGTGCCAAAACATTATTATGAATACTCTGCAGGAACCTCCTGGACTACAAGTGCCTAGCTGTGTTGCCTTTCCAGCAAATATCAGGGTCATTGAAGTCACCCCATGAGAACTAGGACTTGTTTATGCGAGGGTACTTTTAGCAATCAGCGGAAACCTCACTGAATTTTGCTTCCTGCCTACAGTGAACACCCACAACAGTGCCACCAATGTTAGCTCTTGATTCATGCCTCATCTTCCCTATGCAGAGCTCAATACATTCTACTTGCTTATCCACAGAAAAAGCAATTCCAGCACCTCCTCACCTTGATGGTCTGTCTTTCCTAAAGATTACATAGCTGTCATTAACAGCATTCCAGCCATGCGAGCTATTTCACCATGCCACTCTACCTACAATGAGATCACAGCTCTGCAACTGCAGCCACATCTCTAGTTCTTCCTGTGTTGGTGTACAGGCATTTCAGAGAGGTTATCAAGCATGCAGGCATCCCTGGAGGCATGTGAGAGAATCCACCATAGTTATACACAACCTTGAGATGGCTGGCCTTCTACCTCTCATTTCGGAAAGCAGCTAACGGACATTTGTCACTGTTCTGGCTAGCCTGGCTTGTTCCCTCATTGGATGTGATGGCATGAGCATGAATTGCAATCTTGAACCATGTTCCCTGAGTCATTCCTAAAACATATTCATCTAGTTTCATAAGTAACAGTGATTTACAAATGGTGTAAAAGGAACAGACTCCTTTCTTAAGAAGTTTACAAAATTATGAGTAAATCTGAGCTTAAGTTATACTTTATTATTTCATAAAAAATTTAAAAATTAAAAAACATCTAACCTCACACACTCAAGATAACTCAGATCCCCAAACAAAGTCTACCCATAGATGAATTATACAGAGTATTCCCAAGTCCCTTAGTCAATGTTCCCACAGCAACGCTTTTTCCCTAATTCCCACTAAGGGACTAGATTTCTCTTGGAAAAGAAGTGGGCCTCTTTCCTTTACACAAAAAAAAAAATTGTTTTCTTGTAATTATTCGTCTTCCCATTCTGTTCTGCCTTGCTTTATGGTGGTCTTTGAATTAACAACACCTCTTCAATTATAAACTAGCCAGTACTCAAAAGCTGTTTCAAATTTGGTCAGCTGTTTGTTGCAAAAAAGATGGAGAAATATGTGTTAATTTTAATGATATTTGTACTTCAGAGGAAACAAAAAAAAAACCTATCAATTTGTGACTGTTTTAGGCTGTGCCTTTAAGAAAGGGACAGTTGTTGGAACACTGGCTGAATGTTTTGAAAAAAAACAAAGATATTCTAAACGAATTTCATTGGTAGATTGTTAGAATGCAACTTCAAGTTTTAGTTCTGCTTGAATTTCAGTTCAGTTCTGCCTGTTCCTGTCTTGTTTGTTTTCAGTCTCTCTCTGAGCAACAGCTGCTGGACGGAGTTAACCTTGAACTAACAGATAAGAATAATTCTTGCACACACTTTGAGCTAACAGAATTTCCTCCTTAATAATTACCTTTTCTCTCTCTCTAACCCTTTTTGGGAAAAAAGAGAGGTAGAGGTACAGGGGGGGAACCCTCCTGGCTGGAGGAGGGAGTTTTACATTCTTTGCTGTATATTTCTGTACACATTGTAAATACTGTATATCATGTATATAATCATCTGCATTTCACCCTGCTTGTAAATATAGCTTTTATCCATTTCTGCTTCTCCAACTGAGTTAGCTGTGGTTTCTTTGTGTGTGGGGGGAGAACTTTCTCTCACCACCACACAAGTAAAATAAATTCACTTGGCCCTGGACTACACACAGTGATATCTTTTCCTTCATGCCCTTCTACCTATTTTGTGCTACTGACACACATAGAAGAGAAGAAAAATGTGGAGAAAAGCTTCTTCCATCAGAACTTATAAATTGCTTCTTAAGCATAGTTTGACACTAGAATTTATAATTAAGTATCTTGAAGACATTTCAAAGAGTTTACTTTTAATTTTCAGAAGAGGGATTTAAGAATCACAAAGAAGCAAAAATACACACAAAAATACCCTGGTGACAGCAAAAAATACATGGATAAGCCTGGAGAAAGGGAAGAAGAGTACCTGCAGATCATAATTTCTGAATAGGAGAACACTTACTAGTCTCTTGAGACCCAGGAATAATATGGTTGTTGTTCGGAATTAAAGCATAAGACTGTTCCTTATATTTCCAGCCAAGATTTGGAAATGACATCAGTAATTCAAAAAACACTGAAAGTAACTTTCAAAATCTGTAATTTTAACAATTAATTCAATTCAACAATTGTTGAAATAACAATTCAAAGAGGAAGACATTTTAGTTGAAACACCAAATTGCAGTCTCATCTGATGAGTTTGTATACATGACTGGCAGGCAGGAAAAGCATAAGCTATTTTTGCTTTCATGTCTGTGTAGACAGCAATTATTTATGGTTTGAAACTTTCTTTTCAGATTGCACAAGGTTTGCTTTGTCAGCAAAATATCAATTTAAATTATGTTCTTAATGGTCATCTGCTCCAGCAGCTAAGCAAGCAACTACACTTTGTTGGAAAACACTCTCCCAACAACTCTGCTCTAATGAACTTAATGATTCCAAAACCTCTGAGGACGGTCCTTTCTCCAGTGGTTTAGTTCTGTGTTCCTCAATTGCTTGCAGTAAAATCCTTCAAGAAATCTGAGGACTAAGTCCCATCTTTCCATGATCCACAAAAGCAGAATTAGTCAGCTATGTTATTCTTCACTTGGTTTTGTGCACAACAAATGCAGATGGAACATTATTTCTCTAATCTATCTTCCATTTTTTCCCTTTTTAAAATTACATGCTTTTAAAACATGTTTGTCAAAAACTTGTCTGTAATAATTAAGCTAAATTTCTTTTGACATGGAAGAAGAATTCTACTTGCCTTTATTCAGACGATAATGCCTAAAACCCGAATCGACTGCATCCTATTACATTTTTGTAAAAATTACTCCTAATGATGAAGCAAAAAAAAAGCAGTTACTCTGGAATAACCCATTATACTCATGAAAGCCTCCATAAAGCATAGTATTTTACTTCATTATTTACACTATTGAGATAAAACATGTTCACAAATACTGTCACTCACACTTTTTATGTCTTCTGACACAGAAGAGAAGCTTAGCTTTGAGGCAAGACTTATCTGAATGCCTGAATCTTCTTTTTTTAATACCAAACTTTTGCAAAACCTCAAGTCTTATGTTAAAATAAAGACTTTCATTACAGGTTTGGATATTGGATCTAACATTTCAAATACTTGTTTAGCCTACACACTACATAATCTCTTCTAATTTATCTAAATTAAAGCTCACATTTACATAGATAAAGCAGCATGACATTATAAGTTTGCTCAGACATTTGTTAGTATCAGCCATAAATCTGCCTCAATATATTTGTTAATACTTTTTTCCTATCTGTCCTTTCCAGGCAAAACTCCAGCTGCAAGTCCTATGGTAGAATTCTGTTTTCTGGGAAGGGCAAAGGTGGTCTGAAAAAAGAAAATGTGAGAATGAATTTTCTCTTACAGACTGCCCCATCTTCAGGATCATTAGCTCTTCAAGCATACATACCAGTTCAGTTGCATCAGACATTAGCTGAAAACATTTGCAAATCAGTACATTGGTAAAATATTGTCACATATGCTAATTGTTCCCTTTTCGACCATTTGTTCTTAGGTTTCCTCAGAGTTACCATAGAATCATGCAATTATTAAAGCTGGAAAAGACCTTGAAGATTGAGTCCCACCATTAACCCAAACCCACTATACCTCCTAAACTATGTCCCAAAGTGCCATGTCTGCATGTTACAAATGGACACGTCATATTGTATAAGCACAGGATCACAGGGGTTTGAAGGGACTGCTGGAGTCCATTCTGCCCAATCCCAAGTCTTTAATGACTGTCCTGAATCTCAGAGGCAGTATGTCTTCTAGCACACTATGTCCGAATCTGTTTTCCTTTTACTAAGTTCCATTTTCTGGGAAGGTAGCATATTATGAAGCCAGAGTAAAATTTACCCCAACATATACATATAGCAATTATAAAATTGCTATTGATTGGATGGTCAAATTGGTCTACTTTGTCTCTCTCCCACATTCATCTTTATTCCTCTGACGTGCTGACTGTGGGGACAATAACAAGACTAATTACATATCTGTGGAAATCACTTGTGTAGTTGGAAGAGAATTAAGACAGCATTTTCTGCTTCTGTTTCTGAATTAACATTGGTAATCAGTAAGAAAGTTGGAAGTGAGACACCCCAGATACACCAAGGCAAGACAGATACTGCTAGTATCATGCATCTGAATCACAGCAAAACTTTTCTCATCTCCCCTTTGTAAACCACTGTTCTACAAAAATTATGTCTCAAATCAATGTTAGGTTGACTTATAACATAGTTGCAGTTTGGATGTTATGAGCCACATGTACACAGCACTCTGTTTTCCCTACTGTGCCTTAGAGTAAGTAGGACAGGATGGGCAAGAATTTCAAACACAGCAGGGACAGATGACTCCAACTGATTCAGTGGGATAGTCCATGCCATATAACATCATGCCCAGCAACAAAAATTGATAGGAGAGTGGTTTTTTGGGGGGGAGATAGCCACTGATCAAAGACTAACAGGGCATCAGTGCATTTCTGGAAAGTGTTGAATCACTGTTTTTGCATCACTTGCTTGGGTTTTTTTAATATTACCTTCACTTATCAAACTGTCTTTATCTTGACACACAAAGTTTTCTCACCTTCCTCATTCCTTTTCTCTCCTCCACATCACTAGTGGCATAGAGAAGTGAGAAAGCAGCTGTTTGATGCTTAGCTGCTGGCCGGTGAGCCATTGGTCCACTTCCATTACACAGTCCAATAAAACTTCACAAGGACAAAAAACAAACCCAACCCAAATCCCAAAACAAACTAATCAGACAAATCAAAACTCCTCAGAAATGAAAACACTATAAAAACACCTAGAACACTATAAAATGTAATTTTTGTACGTGTTTATTGAAGCCAAGAGTTTTTCCATGGAAGTTTGAAAAAAGCACTCAAAGTAGAAAATAATATTCCTTTCCTACACAGAAAACTCAGTGAACTAACAACTAAGGCTCTAGATCTCATTTAGCTGAGTATGACAAATCAGATGTGAGAATGTACATGACCAGACTATCAGTAAATGAGCTCTCCTAGAAATGAAGACGCTTATGGAGTGTGCTTTCACCTCAATATAAGTATGAAATTGCCTTGTAATGCAAATACTGCTTACATCTTCTCTTCCATGAGAGAAAATAAAAATCTGCAGCTAAATTATCTATAATGATGCATTTCATCATTGGTATTGGACTCTGTCACTGACAGTGAGACTGAGTGAGTGAATTGTGAGGATGGAGTCAATGAAAGAACAGCTGATTCAAAGAAACAAAAAGAAAAATCCTCTTCATAAGGGTTTTTATAATAAGCAAATGAAAGAAAATATTTAATCAAAACTGAATGTGATATTACATGTGATGCAGAAGCATTAAGTGTCTTCTGTGAGTTCTCTATTGTAAAAAGAACTAAGGAAAAAAAGAAACTACCTTGATTATAATGCATGTTATTTCTGTTCCCAAAACTATCATTTGTTTCCATCACATATCAACTTTCAGGAACAGATATGCTCCTTTCCAAACCAAATGATAAATGTAAGCCTATTTCTGAAAACTCTCTTCTGAGTGAAGACTCTACATCAACAGCTAGTGCTTTTGGGAATATAATGGGATTTTGCATACTTCTATGAACCAAGGCATCATATCAACCAACATGTTTGAACATAATGCCATGTATAGTAAAAAATTAAATGTATGATGAGACGCATAGGCTTTCAATGCATATTTTCAAATCCCAGTTAGACAACAAGTGGCAAAAATTCCATTAGTTGCAAACAAGAAACCAGATTCTGAAGTAACTGAAGGACTTGAAAGAAAACTGTAATTATTGGTGGGGGGAGGGGGTAGGAAGGGAGGAGATAAATAACCAGAGATAGTATCTCCCAGTTTCTCAGGTTTTGGATCACAGGACAAAGAACAAGAGAGCTTATTTTATATATGCTGAAGCAACAGTTAATAATTCAAGCTGACTGTGAAAAGCTGACAGGAAATATTATATATATACTTGTCATGAACTGTGTGTAACTGTGAATATTATAATGACCCACCCGAAAATATGTGATCAGTATCACTGAAAAGGAACATAAGAAACTAATCAAATTACTATGAAACAACAAAACACTTCAATATGATTTCCACAGCTTCTTGAAAACAAAATAAATTTCTTTAAACAGCTGTTAGAGATGAAAGTCATTTTCTTGAAAAAGAACATATTATAAAGCTACTCCTTCAGAATTAATGCAACTGAATGCAATTCAGATTTCCATAGAAACTAATAAATAAATTATTTCATTACTTAGAATGAAAGAACTTGGCTTCTCTTTTCATCTGTGATTCCAAAAGGGGAAATAAATATGTTAATTAATGGCAAACAAATATGTTTAAGGTTGTGCCCATTGCCTCTAGCCCTGCCACTGAACACTACTGAAAACAGCCTGGCTCCATTGCCTTTGCAACCCTCACTTCAGGTATGTATACACATTGGTAAAATCTTCCTAACATTTCTCTTCTCCAAGCTAAACAGTTTCAGCACTCTCAGACTTTTCTCCTATGACAAATGTTTCAGTTTCTTCAGCATCTTAGTGGTCCTTTGTTATATTCTCTTTGTGTCTCTCTCATACTAGGAAGCACAACAATGGACCAAGTACCCCAGGTGTGGCTTTTCCCATGCTTAATAGATAGAAAAGATCACCTCCCATGACCTGCTTCCATCATTCCTCCTAATGCAGTTCAAGATACTATCAGCCTTCTGTGCAAGGGTACTTTGCTGGCTACGTTCAGCTGGGTATCCATTTGGTACCCAAAGGCTTTCTCAGCAAAGCTGCTTATCAGCCTGTCAGCCTGTTACATGTAATGGTACCTGGGGTTATTCTTTCCCAGGTACCAAAGTCTGCAGTTCCATTGTTTTAAGTACATGTAACTTTTGTTGGCTCTTTTCTCTCACATGTTGAAGTCCCTCTGAACAACATCTGGCAAATCAGCTGCTCCTCCTAGCTCCGTACAATCATCAAACTTGCTAAGGACACACTGCAGCAACACCCAGATCACTAACAAAGATTTTTAACAGGAGTAGACCCCGTATTGAGTGAGCATGTTGTACACTGCTTGTCACTGGCATCCAACTAGACTCCATGCCAGCATCAAGGATGACCCTCTGGTCCCAGACATTTGTCCAGTTTAAAATCCACCTCACTGATTAACCAGCCCATACAATTGCTTCTCTGAGGTATTGTTCTTTTGGGATAAAATGTCAAAGCAGACAATATTCACTCTCTTCCCTCATCCACCAAACCTGCCATTTCATGGTAGAAAGTCATCAGGTTGATCAAGCATAACTTTCACTTGGTGAATCCATGATGGCTAATTTTTGTTCATATGCTTGGAAATGGTTCTATGGTTTAGCTGCTCTATCACTTTTCCAGGTACCAAAGAGAAGTCTGAGTGGCCTATAGTTCCCTGAATCATTCTTCCTACCCTTTTTGACAAGTGCATTCCTCCCATCTTTGGGCAACCTTCTCATCACCATGATCATTCAGAAACAGTTAGAAGTAGCCCATCAATGACATCAGCCATCTCTCTTAGTACTTGAGGGTATAATGGAACCCATAGATTTATGTATGTATAGTTTATTTAAATGTTCTCTAAGCTGATACTCTTCCATCAAGGGTAAGACTTCCTTACTCCAGAATTTCCACCTGTTCTCTAGGGCCTGGAATTCCTAAGTCTGGTTTTAGTAGTAAATATGGAGGTGAAGAACACATTCAGTATCTTTACCTTTGCTATGCTATGTGTCACTAGGACCAGTTCTCATTCAGCAGTAGGCTTACATTTCCTCTAGTTTTCCTTCTGTCCCTTGCATACTTAAAGACCTTCTCCTGACAACCTTCATCCAGCTGGGTTTTGGTTCTCTTAACTGTTTCTCTGCATTGCTTAGACAGTGTCCCTGTACACCTCGCAGGCTATCTGTCCTTGCTTCCCTTTTCTCTACATTTCCTGCTTATGTTTCAGTTTTGCCAGGAAATCTTTGTTCTCCCACATGGGCCCATCTGATCTCGGAACTCAGACAGGTTTCAGAGTTCTGACCAGAAAACTTTAATGTGAATGCTTCATGAATGGTTGTGTTACTTTGCTGTTAATCAACTTTTAAAACAATGCTGGTAAACATTGCACTCAACATTTTTCAAGCCCATCCTCCTCTTCCTCAGGAAAGACAGCATAAACAACAGTTTATCACCAATTCATGAAGCTTTAAACTTGTACCTACTACATGTTGTGTCAAAACGCCTTTGTCTTCTTGATAAACAGATGGCATATTTCATTCTCTTCATCTAGCTAGCATATAACCACATGGCTTTCTATTCTTACTTTTCACACTGACATTGTTAAATTTCTAAAGATTGACCTGGGAAACTGATAATTCCTCCACGAAGATCAGTCACTTTACTCATTTTATACAAAGTTATGGGAAAAAAACTAAGATGCAACTGTCATCTTCCAACATGGTTACAAGATGCATAACAGCTTACTTTACAGCATAGTAGCACAATCAGTGAAAGCTGTCAGCAGTAAAGGTAATGTAGGGTAAAATTTCTTCTCAGTTACTGCTAAAAACTTTCACATGAATTATGTATGTTTAACTGATATGGCACTGCTTTACATCACGAAAGCACCTGTTCTCTGTGAACATATAAAAGCTTCACAGAAATACTTCTTCTTAGCATATCACAATTTTGATAAATGGAAATCTAAGTAGACATGAGTGTTTCAGTATTTACCAGATCTTCTACTGATCAGTCTGTTGTACCTACATATATGTAAAGCTTAACCTAGTTTTACCTAGCTGAACAGACAAATACTTCCTTTTTATTTTTCTTTTTCTTTTTTTTTAATTCTCTACATTAAACTAAACTACTTTGATACATACATATTAGAATGGAAAGTACAGAATTTTATTCTGAGTGTAATATGTATAAATGTTATTTACATTCTGTATTAATATCACTCTGAGCGAAACCTGTACGAACAAGTGGAAGTCTGAAAATTCAACACTGTCATCTCCCAGTTGGCATTAAAGTTGTGTGTTCGTTCAATTAAAAAAAAAAAAAGTATTTCCATCACTCATTTCCAGTGTTCTCATTTCAGTATTCCATGGATCTTGTGTAGCATGTGCATGACTAACTGCGAATAACATTTGTGCAAGAAGTGCACAGCCTGTTATTTTTCAAAAACGTGAAAAACAAATTTGAAAACTATTTCAATTGTGATCAATTTCTTTGTTATATATCAAATGCCATTAATCTACTGCAAACTTTCAATTTATTTTGTCTTTCATAGAAACAACAAGTTTTCAAGCTAAACTTATTAAAAGTGTATGGTAGCTCTGCAAAATCAGTGTACATTTCTTAAATAACTTACAGCAATGATGACTGGAAGGTTTAGTCTAACACTAATGATTAAAAGGAAACCTAAAGCTGTTCTTCTAGAAAGGATGACTTTTTCACAGTAATTCAGCACTATGCTCTATCACATTTTGCAGTACGCACTAAAGCTGTAGCCCTTAAAATGAATAGAATAGAATAGAATAGAATAGAATAGAATAGAATAGAATAGAATAGACCAGACCAGGTTGGAAGAGTCCTTCAAGATCATCACATCCAAACCATCATCCAATACCATCTAATCAACTAAACCATGGCACCAAGCACCCCATCAAGTCTCCTCCTAAACACCTCCAGTGATGGCGACTCCACGACCTCCCCGGGCAGCCCATTCCAATGGGCAATCACCCTCTCTATGAAGAATTTCTTCCTAACATCCAGTCTAAACCTCCTCTGGCACAGCATGAAACTGTGTCCTCTTGTCCTGGTGCTGGTTGCCTGGGAGAAGAGAGTAGCCCCTACCTGTCTACAACCTCCCTTCAGGTAGTTGTAGACAGCAATAAGGTCTCCCCTGAGCCTCCTCTTCTCCAGGCTAAGCAACCCAGGCTCCATCAGCCTTTCCTCATAGGGCTTGTGCTCCAGACCCCTCACCAACTTCATTGCCCTTCTCTGGACACATTCCAGCAAGTCAACATCTTTAATACAAAAGACTATGACATAGACAAGATAGACTCTTTCAGACTGCATTAAAAAAAAAGGCAGTTAATGTACAGCCTGGGTCCCAGGGTAAATGAAGAATTAAGATGCCCACTGAGTCTCTGAGAGAGAATCGTGGTGGTACAGCTTAATATTTAGCCTTTTGAGTAATAATATAAGAGATCAAAATCTCATTCCTGAGAATAATCACACTGTAACACTGTCATCAGAAAAAGCATTCATGTTTTATACACACATATAATACATCCAGTTTTTCAAATATATTTGGTCATTTTATCATAGAATCATAGAATTGTAAAGAATTTATTCCTAATATCCAACCTATCTCTCCGAAGCACAATTTCAGGCCATTTCCTTTTGTTCTGTCACCCGATCCCAGGGAGGAGAGACCAATGTCCACCTCACTCCAGTCTCCTTTCAGGGACTTGTAGAGAGCATGGTCTGCCCTCAGCCTCCTTTTCTCCAGACTAAACAACCCTAGTTCACTCAGCCACTCCACACCACACCTGTTCTCCAGACCCTTCACAAGCTTCATTGCCCTTCTCAACATGCACCAGCATCTCAATGTCCTTTGTGTAGTGAAGAGCCCAAATCTGAACCCAGGATTCAAGATAAAGCCTCACCAGTAATGAGTACAGGGGCACAATCACTTCACTACTCCTGCTGGACACACTATTCCTTATCCAGGCCATGCCCTCTCAAACCGCAAAACCAGCAAAAGCAAATGTGACTAGTCAGGGCAATCACTTTGAAGGAAACAAAACCAGACTAAGATGTTCTAAGACTTTTTCGCCAGTCTGAGTCAGCTGGCTCAGCTGTGTCCCCTCCCAAGACTTTGCCCACCCCTCGATCTACTCTTGGAGCAGGGAAATGTTGAAAGGACACAGCCTGGATACTGGATTCAGCCGTAGCCAAAACACTGCCGTGTTATCAACTACTGCTGCAAAAAAACCACAGCACTAGAAAGATGCTGTGAGGAGAATTAACTCCATCTCAACTCAACCCAATAAACCCATCATCATCTTCAGTGGGCCAGGAAAAACTTTGAATCATCTTATTAATTCCTAATCACTTGCAGAGTTACAGTGGCATTACAGTGACTAGCCAGAGGACTTCCTGATCTTCAACAATTCAGTGACAGGATCAATCTGAGTTTTAATATAATTTACAGCTATTTTTATAGCAGTGGCAGTTACTCTACCTCTTCTTACAGATTATTCTCTCCAGAGTGCACACAGGTGAAAGCTAACACACAAAAAGAGGTTAAGTAATTTATGTAATTACTGTACCATCAGCTCTTTCCCGTACTACATTCATGACACAACTATGAAAGATATTCAGAAGACTTAGTCTTCTTTTTAAACTCTTTATAGAACTGAGACTGACATGTTTTTGCTTATAAAGTACCCTTTCTTAAAAAAAACAAAACAAAACTATAAAAAGTTAAAAGGATGATAGAAAGAGCTCAATGAAGCTGTATCTTCTGCTGCTTTGGTAAAAAATTACAATAAAATATTTGCCACCACCTTTTTTGAACTACAAGCAGGCAACACAACTGTTTTAAAAAGTAATTAAGAAATTCAAGTCCTACTTCATAGCTTTTCTTAAATTATAGTGTACAGACATACTTCCAAATTAGTGAAGCAAAGGATGAAATACAATACAATACAATACAATACAATACAATACAATACAATACACCAGGTTGAAAGACACCTTCAAGATCATCATGTCCAACCCATCAACCAATCCAACCCACCTAAACAAATAAACCATGCAGCCAAGCACCCCATCAAGTCTCCTCCTGTACACCTCCAATGAAGGTGACTCCACCACCTCCCTGGGCAGACCATTCCAATGGGCAATCACTCTCTCTGTACAGAACTTCTTCCTAACATCCAGTCTAAACCTGCCCTGGCGCAGCCTGAGACTGTGTCTTCTTGTTCTGGTACTGGCTGCCTGGGAGAAGAGACCAACCTCTGCCTGGCTAGAACCTCCCTTCAGGTAGTTGTAGAGAGCAATAAGGTCACCCCTCAGTCTCCTCTTCTCCAGGCTAAGCAACCCCAGCTCCTTCAGCCTCTCCTCATAGGGATTGTGTTCCAAACCCCTCACCAACTTCGTTGCCCTTCTCTGGACACATTCCAGCAAGTCAACATCCTTCCTAAACTGAGGGGCCCAGAACTGGACACAGGACTCGAGGTGCGGCCTAACCAGTGCAGTGTACAGGGGCAGAATAACTTTCCTGCTCCTGCTGGCCACACTGGTCCTGATGCAGGCCAGGATGCCATTGGCCTTCTTGGCAGCCTGGGCACACTGCAGGCTCATGTTCAGCCTACAATCAACCAGTACCCCCAGGTCCCTCTCTGCCTGGCCACTCTCCAGCCACTCTGACCCCAGCCTGGAGCACTGCATGGGGTTGTTGTGGCCAATGTGCAGAACCCGGATGTGTTAAATCTCATGCCCTTGGATTCTGCCCATCTGTCCAGCCTGTCGAGGTCTCTCTGCAGCTTCTCTTCCCTCCAGCAGATCAACTCCTGCCACCAGCTTGGTGTCATCCACAAATTTACTGATGATGGACTCAATGCCCTCATCCAGATCATCAATAAAGATGTTGAAGAGCATGGGGCCCAGCACTGATCCCTGGGGCACACCACTAGTGACTGGCTGCCAGCTGGATGTGGCACCATTCACCACCACTCTCTGGGCTCGGCCCTCCAGCCAGTTCCTAACCCAACGCAGTGTGCTCCTGTCCAAGCCATGGGCTGATAGCTTGGCCAGGAGTTTGCTGGGGGGGACGGTGTCAAAGGCCTTGCAGATGTCCAGGTAGACCACATCCACAGGCCTCACCACATCCACCAGGCGGTCACCTGATCCTTGAAGGAGATCAGGTTGGTCAAGCAGGACCTGCCCTTCCTAAATCCATGCTGGCTAGGCCTGATCCCTTGGCCATCCTGTACGTGCTGCATGATCGCACTCAAGATGACCTGTGCCATAATCTTGCCTGGCACTGAGGTCAGGCTGACAGGCCTAGAATTCCGTGGCTCATCCAACCAGCCCTTCTTGTGGATGGGCACCACGTTGGCCAGCTTCCACTCTTCTGGGACCTCTCCACTGAGCCAGGAGTGCTGAAAAATGATGGAGAGTGGCTTGGAGAGCTCATCTGCCAGCACTCTCAGCACCCTAGGATGGATCCCAGCCAGTCCCATGGACTTGTGGGGGTCCAAGCGGCTCAGAAGATCTCTAACTGCCTCCTGGAGCAGCAGGAAACTATGCAGCTCCCTGGCTCCTTCTGCCAGCTCTGCAGGCCAGATGTCTGGAAGATGTTCTGCCATGCTAGTATAAATTGAGGCAAAGAAGGCATCAAGTACCTCTGCCTTTTCCTCATCCTTTGTTACAACGTTCCCCTCTGTGTCAACCAAGGAGTGGAGGTTGTCCTTGCCCTTCTTCTTGCTATTAATGTATTTATAGAAGGACTTTTTGTTGTCCTTCACAGCAGAGGCCAGTCTAAGCTCTAAATAGGCTTTTGCCTCCCTATTTTTCTTCCTACATATAATGGAAACAGCTCCCCTGTACTGTTTGCAGATGATACTGGCTATCTCAAAAAGCAAGAAGACTTGCTTAAAGATTTACACACAGCTATCTAGAAAGCACGATATAAACTATTAAAACTTTTTTACTGTGTCTCATCACAGATGCCTCAATATCATGCAGGTATATTCTTCAGGAAATATACATACATTTTAAATTATGTGTATTGTTCATGATATTGAAACATAAGTAATGTATAAAGCAAACAAAATAAAATTACTTTTATTAAATTGTAGTTAATTCTGAATTTAAAGGGTCTTTTTGTATGTGTGAATGCGCAACAGAATCATAGAATTGTTTTTGTTGGAAAAGACCTCTAAGATCATTACGTCCAACCATCAACCTAACACCACAATGACCACATTAAACCATGCCCCAAAATGACTTATCCACATGTTTTTAACACCTCCAGAGACACTGACTTCACCACTTCCCTGGACAACCTGTTCCAATGCCTGACTACTCCTGTAAAGAAAATTTTCCTGATATCCAATCTCAACCTCCACAGCACAGTTTCAGGCCATTTTGTCTCGTTCTATCACTCAGTACCAGGTAGAAAAGACCAACCCCCACCTCACTACAACCTCCTTTCAGGTAGTTGGAGAGAGCGATGAGCTCTCCCTTCAGTCTCCTCCCAACATTTCCAGTTCCCTCAGCTGTTCCTTGTAACATTTGTTCTCTAAACACTTCACAAGCTTCAATGCCCTTCTCTGGCACTCTCCAGCAACTCAATGTCTTTCATGTAGTGAGGGGTCCAAAACTGAACATAGTATTCAAGATGCAGCTTCACCAGTGCTGAGTACAGAAGAACTATTCCTGATACTGACTACAATGCTGTTGGCCGCCTTGGCCACCTGGGGACATGTTCAGACAGCTGTCAACCTATGCACCCAGTTTGTTTTCCACCAGGCAGTTTCCCAGATGCTCTGCCCCAAGCCTATAGGATTGTATGGGCTTGTTGCACCCCAAGTATAAGACCTGCCATTTGTCTCTGTGAAACCTCATACAACAGACCTCTGCCCATCAATCCAGCCTGTTCAGATCTCTTTGAAGAGCCTTCCTACCACTGAGCAGATCAACAAACACACCCAGTTTAGTGTCATCTGCAGACTTACTGAGGATTCAACTCCCTCATTCTGATCATTGATAGAGAAATTAAAGAGAACTGGCCCCAATACTGAAGTTGGAGAACGCCACTAGTGACTGGCTGCCAACTGGATTTAATCCTGCCTCACCACTCTTTGAGCCTTTCCATCAAACCAGTTCTTACTTAGCCCAGTGAATCACCTAACCATTCAAGCCATAGCAGTCAGTTTTTCCAGCAGAATGCTGTGGGAAACTTTTTCAAGTCTTACTCAGAAGCCTAGAACTATTTCAAACATTCAGACTCACCGAGTTATTGTCAAAATTCAATAATGAAACACATCCTATAGTATTATATTTTTTAAGTATCACCATGGAGGAAAAAATAACCCCAAAAATGACCGTATCACTGGATTTCTTTAAGCCCACAGCTAATCACAAATGTCAATGACAAGACACTAAGAAACCTGACATTCCTGTTTCTTTCACTTCTATTTTGGTTTTCAAGAGGCTACTCATTAGCACAGTTTCTGTAACCCTAACTATGATAAGAAACTTCAGAAATTACGCTGAAATAATATTATCATGATGTGTAAAGAAAATATCTCCCCACTGCCAGGAGGGTACAGGATCATTTGTTAATTTCTGTACATGTACTCTTATATAATACCTTCAATAATGACTATGACTTTCAATAATGACTATGATTTTCTTTCAGTGAAAGAAAATCTTCATATACTTCTATATACTTATATAAATATGCAGAGGAGGCAGTAAAGAAAGGTAGAATATATTCAATTTTATTCACATTTAACCATCAACAGCAGAAGTTGGGTACAGGGTATCAGCTTGGAAAACCCTAAAATGCTAACATAAACGCTCCCGTATCTCCTACCAAAATTGCCACTGAAGTGTCTCAGAACACCAAGGAAGAGAAAACAAGAGGACTTACTATAGAATAAAACCCCCAGATGTAACAAAAACATCCTCTACCATCAAACAGTGAAGGACGAACATTCTTTACATAGCCCAAATTTGTCTGTAATTAGATTTCTCGCGTAATCTTCTCTCTTTCCCCTCAACAAGACATTCTAATGTCAATCAAAAATATTTATATGGATCTGGTATACAATTGAAATCATCTATAATGACCATAAAAATGCCCTAGTACTTTAGTGTATGCATTTACAGTCAGCTGAAATATTCAGTTATTTGAGGCTGCTAAGTGGCATGGATTATTACAAGAGTAACTTCCTGAAGAAAAAGACCAATTGCAAGGCTATCTGGTCAAAGGTCCACAGTAATTTAACTCACCACATGGTTCTACAATATTCTGCTACACAGACATCACACATACATACTTTTGTAGATGAGATTTATCACGCATGTAATATCTTTGAACAATCCACATGCTTTTTGTCTACAAGTATCTCTTATGGGACATAGTCTAATACTTCTAGAATAGTTTAAAGGAAATGCATAACCTGCCTCATACTACTACCCATCAAAATGTGGAACTTACTAAAGCTACAGTTCCTTTATACTTCAGATAAGGAGCAGATGATAATTTTATTATTAGCAAGTACATCATGTAGCATAGCCAAATACATTGCTAGGTAAAGAACACAGGTAAGGTTCTATTTTTCATGTCTCACCTTTACTAGCCCCCAAAAGATCAGTTGAACACTGTTAGCTGTATGCTATTAGGCACCTAATTTGCATATTGGATCAAGAATATAATCCAAGTTAGGTTGTCCTAAAATCCACTTCAGTATATTTTTAGGACATTTCTGTTATGAGACCTATGTTGGCATGTTTTGCATATGCTTAATTGACTTCCTCTGTGGAGCCTTCAAATATTACAACAAACATGTTCCCACAAATGAGAAAAATGCTACTAAGTCTAAAGCAAGATTGAAATGTAGGATAAACAAAAGTATCTAGAAGTCAAGCTAGAAATGGTCTTGCCCCTTCATCTTTTTCCTTGTTTGGGTTTGGTTGATTGGTTTGGGTTTGGGGTTTTTGGCTGCATTTTTTTGTTTGGTTTGTCAATTGGGGTTTTTCTGGGTTTTCTTTGGGGGTTGGTTTGTTCTGTTTTGTTTTTCTTTTTTCATAGGGTCACAGATGCATTGGGTTTGAAGGGATCTTTAAAGATCATAGTCTAACCTCCCTGCATTTAGCAGGGAAATCTCCAACTAGATCAGGTTGCTCAGAGCCCCTTGCATTTCTCCAAGGATGGGGCCTCCACCACCTCCCTGGGCAACCATTCCACTGTTCCACCACCATAGTACAGAGCTTCTTCTAATGTCCAATCTCAACATGCTCTTCTCTAGTTTAAAACTGCTAGTTGACCTAGTGCTACGTGACCTTGTAAATACTCCCTACCCATCTTTTTGCAGGTCCCACTCAGGTACTGGAAGGCCTCTGTAAGGCCCCCTCAGAGCCTTTTCTTCACCAGGCTGAACAACTCCAGCTCTCTCAGATTGTCTTCACAGGAGAGGTGCTCCAGCCCACTGAACAGTTTTATGGCCCACCTCTGGATCTCTCCATCACATCTGTGTCCTTCTTGTGTTCAGGGCCCCAGACCTAGTGAGGTGTCACCAGAGCAGCGGAATGGCAGAATCACCTCCCTTGATCTGCTAGCCACGTTTCTTTTGATGCAGCCCATGATGTGATTGACCTTCTGGGCTGCAGGTACACATTGCTGGCTCATGAACCTCATGAGGGAACACTCTTCCATCTTGTCCAGGTCCCTCTGGATGACATCCCATCATTCTGGTATATCAACCACACCATTCAGCTTGATGTCATTTGCAAACTTGATGAGGGTGCACTAGATCCCACTGTTTATATCATTGATGAAGACATTAAACAGCACCCATAGGGACCCCTGAAGGATACCACTTGTCCCCCATTTCCATCAGGACTTCGAGCCATTGACCAATACTCTCTGGATGCAACCATCCAGCCAATTTCTTCTCTACTAAACAGTCCACCCTTCAAATCTGTTATCTCTCCAACTTAAGAGAGAAGGACATTGTGGGGGACTGTGTCAAAGGCCTTGCAGAATTCTAGATCGATGACATCCATTGCCCTTCCCTCGTCCACTGACATTGTAGAAAGCCATGAGGTTGGTCAGGCAGGATTTGCCCTTGGTAAAGCCACGCTGGCTGTTTCAAATCAAATGTCTTCCATGTGCCTTATCAGATCTTCTAGGAGTATCTGTTCCACGATCTTCCCAGGCAGAGAGATGAGGCTGGTTTCCTTCTGCATACAAAATAATCTTCAATTGCTTTTACTGCATCAGGGATAAACTGTAAGAATTCATCTTGGAGTGTTTCTACATCTTAGAAGGCAGAAGTTCAGACAATTGTGAGAACTCCATCATTGGAGGTGTTCAGGAGAAGACTTGATGGGGTGCTTGGTGCCATGGTTTAGTTGTTCAGCCTCTATTGTATTGTATTCTATTCTATTCTAACTCCTGAAACTACTGTTAAAAAGTATTATGCATTATATTTTTCTCAAACACCAAACTAAATCTGAAGGTCTCATCTACTTCAAAGGCACCTCCATTTGTACTGAATCTCCACTTTAAAGACAAAAAGAATGAAGCACTGGAAGAAAAGCATCCAGAATTTTTAACAGGTCTGCTTCCCACATGCCCAACTATCAGAAAATACCTATAATGCCACTGGCTTACTCATACATGGCCATCCAATCTTTGATACACAGAAGATTGATTCTTTCACACCTATGTGAACATTCATTTAATATCTATTTCTTTCAATAAAAATGTTTCAGCCATTGCATTATCATGGTCACAAAGATTAAAAGTATGTAGCATTTTTTTAAACATTTTGCCACATTAAGAAAAATACAAAAGCACTATTCTGAAACATTAGGCCTGATTGTCACTGAAACTTTTTTAAATGGGGAACAAGTCAATGAAAATTATATGTTTACAAATGTAGCCTCATAGGCAGTTTACACAGATTAAGTCATTATACGAGCATTGGAAGGAGATTTGGACAACAGGAATAGACAAAATCTAAGACTTCTTGCATACCCAAGTAACTTCAAGCAGTAGCATTAAAAATAAAGCAGCTGTGCTTTACAGGATTTCTGAGGTAAAACTCAACCCTCTCGCAAAAATCAAAAGGTGTAAAACACAAGAATCCTCAGACAAGCCTCGCAGGCCACAGTGCTGCTGCTTCAGCAATTGTGAAAATCAATGCAGCTTTTCAGATCAGTTTTTAGTTCAGTAAGAATCTTATTTGCCTCTCCAAGTAAGACAAAGCAACTGTGATTCTTCACAATTTCTTTTTTTTGTGTTATGTCTCTTCTCCCAGGCAGCCAGTACCAGAACAAGAGGACACAGTCTCAGGCTGCGCCAGGGCAGGTTTAGACTGGATCTTAGGAAGAAGTTCTATACCGAGAGAGTGATTGCCCACTGGAATCGGCTGCCCGTGGAGGTGGTTGAGTCACCTTCATTGGAGGTGTTCAAGAAGAGGCTTGATGGGGTGCTTGGTGCCACGGTTTAGTTTTTTAGTTGTTTAGGTGAGTTGTATTGTATTGTATTGTACTGTATTGTACTGTATTTAGGTGGGTTGGATTGGTTGATAGGTTGGATGCGATGATCTTGAAGGTCACCTCCAACCTGGTGTATTGTATTATTGTATTGTATTATTAATACTGTTAACATTGATAAAGGTCTGAAAGCGTCTTGTATACTTTAAGAATATCTTGTCTTTTGCCATAATTGGGTATTTACCCACACACAATAACTGTATTGGGTTTATTAGTAAAAGCTCATAACAACATATGCAAAAGTAGAGTTAAGAAGCCCATATAGAAATCATTTTGTAAAGAGCCTCACAACATAACTAAATCATTTGACTACTATTGACATTAACTTTCTTTATAGGTCCCTGTATTCAGGGGTTCTTCAAATTTCTCCCAGGAATTTCTGTTTAGCTGCATTCCTACTTTCATAAACAGCAGTTTGAGGTCATTTCTAGTAAGATCCATTGAAAAGGATCAGTAACAGAAGCATAGCACAGTGTGTGCATACAGCACAAAGGAAATTACTTAGCTTATTTTCCTACAAAGCCTTTAGAATTATGAAGCATTACAATCTAAAGGTTGACAGTATTTATTACTTTAGCTTTTAAGAATTTAAGCATCTTCACATATAGGATCTCTTCACAAATAACACTGAGCAAATTATTATGATTTAAATTTCAACAGCCCAAACAATTAATGTAATATATTTAGGTACACACAATACATTTCTAATCACTATATTAATTTTTAGAAGCATCTATTCAATACATTTTATTGAGTACAATGCAGTAAACTAGTGCAATTAGGGTATAGAGAACTGAATCTGAATGAGATCCACTTAAAACAATAGGCCTAAAATTGCACAAAATAGATGATTTTGCAAATCTATGCATTCCTGCAATATCTAGTAAAACATTCTTAGGCACATTTAATCAGCACTTACAATGTTAGTAATAACAATAAAGTGTATTAAATCAATTTTGTACTTTTGGTAAATTTTGACAGCAGTTATACTACAACAAAGAAGCAAAACAAAACAATGGATTGTTCGGTTATGAATCCACCCTGTGATAGAGACTCTGCACTGCAAAGATGTGAGGTCTTCTGAAAGGAAAAAGTTTTCTGTTGTACAGAGTGATCGCCACAAGCAAGAATAAGCCTTGTCTACAATTGAGATTGAGCCAAAAAAAAAAAAAAGGCATAAGAGCACAAGGATATCAAAACAAAATCATTATGAAAATAGCTAAATAGAACTCCTACAAGAGTGTCACAAGAAAGAAAGTTACAAATACTTTTATCTTTCTCTTTTATATTCTAGTATAATACACAGCAAAAAAAATAACATAACTAGGTAAATATCATTAGGATTCAGTATGTGGCAAAAATATTATGTACCACATCTGTTGGGAGTTATATCTCATACTGGATAAAATGTATATAATTCATCAAAGGTATATTCAGAAAAATCATTTGACTCATGCAAATAAAAGGTTTTGTTCTTACAACGTAAAAAAAAAAAAAAAAAAATCAGTATGTTTCCAAAAGCACCAGCCCTGAGGGTTCATAAAGCTAGACTGAATTGTCAACTTTTTAGCTTGTCTCGCAGAAAATATGATTATGTCCACAGTGTAGTAGCTCTATGAAACCCCCATTTCTTATGTCTGTGTGGTGCAGTGACAGCAGAACAGAGGTATGCCTCTCCTATGGGGGAAAGCCAGTATCAAAATGCTGTTGTTCATTTACTGTGTGATTTCAAATTCCAATAGACTGTGCCTCACAGCACTTCTGTTATAATTTATCTTGCCATGTCCCTAAGACTTTTTAAAATGGAACAGGCTCACATTGCCTAGGTCCCACCCACTGAATCACAGAGGCTTAACCTACCTGACAGAGAATTTACGTTTTAAGACAATCTGACACTGATTCCCACAACAACATTTTTATTTTTAATTAAAAACTATTGTTGGAGTAAACTTGAAAAGGTCTGGTTGTCACTGTTATTATAGATTCTAAGGCCAGATGAACAAAACCACAATACTTTGGATAGAGCAGACACATTAATATAATTAATTTCAAATATGCAACTAAAATATTTCCAATAAAATAATTATAGAACTGGCAGGTAAGCTAAGTATAGTTCAGTAGAAGAAACATCATGAGGCAAACATGACAACCTTTCATTAGTTTAAAGTTATATGGAAAGACTGGCCTGTATCATAAACTTGTGGTAAAACTTCTTAAAATACACTCTATTTCTGAAATAAGTTTTGTTGAGAAATCACTGAAGCACAAAATGTCTTAGGTTGGAAGTTACCTCAGAGATCATCTTCTCCAACCTCATCACCCCATGTCCAGAGATGCCTCTCAACCAGACTTGGCTGCCCAAGACCTCATCCAACCTGGCCTTGAACATCCCCAGGAAGGAGGCATCCATAACCACCCTGGGCACCTATTCCAGAGTCTCACCACCCTCTTTATGAAGAACTTCTTCCTATGATCACTGAAACACAGAAAACATCTGGTTGGAAGTCATCTCAAAGATCATCCAGCCCAACCCTCCATTCAGCACTGAAGAGTCAACACTAAACCATGTCCCTAAGCACCAGGTCCACACACTGATTAAACACCTGTGACAGTGACTCTACTACTACCCTGGACACACCATTCCAGTGTTCGATAACCCTCTCATCTGAAAGAGTATTTCCTAACATCCAGCCTGAACCTCCCCTGGCACCTGTCGCTTGCCACCAAGGAGACAAGGCTGGCCCCCTCCTTGCTCCAACCTTCTTTCAGGTAGTTGTAGAGAGTGGTGAGTTTTCCTTTCAGCCTCCTCTTCTCTAGACTGAACAAGCCCAGCTCCCCCAGACACTCCTCATAGGTCAAGACATTTTTTTTAAAAAATTCAAGAAAATCACAATACACAATATAAATCACTACAATAATATTTCCATGACTCTTTTTTTAATCAGGCCAGTTCAGGATAATAGCCAAGACAAAAAAACAATGCTTACATTTATATCAAGTGGCATCAACTGAAAACAGCTAAAATTCTTCATTATGAAAGACACATGCAACTTGTCTGGGCAAAAGAATAAAGCTCAACTGAATCTGTCAGAGAAGAACAGCTTGCATTTGCTTCAGGAGGTTTCTCTTCAATGTAGCAGAGCTCCAAACTGTTAAAAGTTTTAAATTACCTTAACATTCAAATATAGCTTAGGAACACTAGGGCATGTGGCCAGAAAAAAAGCCCAAGTAGTCCGTATTTCAGGCCTGCTGAGAGCAATGGTAGAAGCAACATAAATTATCAAGGGAATTCCTTGGCAAAAGAAATGAAGGCAAGAACAAACCTACTTAATTCAAACTGTTCTTGAAGAATAATACTAAACAGTACGTGGTGGGTTTGGGGAGCGGTGGTGATTTTTTGCTGGGATTTTCAGATGGGTGAAAGTACTCTTAAGGTCTTGGATGATAATAAACCAGGATAAGCTCCTCTCACACCCTTTGGGATCTCACTTATGGAATGCACAAACCAGATCTCAGTGTTCAATGGCAAGCATTCTGCACTGCTTGCTACTAAATACAGTCCAACAACTATAGTATCAAAAGCCTATATGAAGGGTGTTGCAACGTGGCCAACAAAAATTCTGAAGTCAGACACAAAGCTAGCTGATGCCATTTTTCCTGAAGAAACAAAATCAGTTCATTTATCTCAGAACTGCATTAAAGATATATTCTGATTCAGTGATAAGTAACTAAAAAACAAATACAATTGGATGACAGTAGACATCAAATGAAATCACATATTTTCCCAGAGGACTTGCTTCAATCAGCTCAGAAACCAAATACACAAAGGACATAAATGAGAGAGTGTGGCCTGCTGGAAAGCAGTAACAACTCATTCTTTATGCTTACAACCTATGCAATCTCTTTACTTTTTTATACAGTATACAGGAGATTTTTACCTCAGGCGGAATCTATGAACACTCAAAACACCACTTCTAATTTAGTTCAGAGTTAATTTTAAAATGTCTTTTTTTTTTTTTAGGCTACTCAGGGGCCAGCTCTTCCTTCTGTGCTACGATAACCTCCCTAGGTAAACCTTTCATGTACTTTTCCTCACTCTTTATGCAGTATTGGTTTTCTTCTTCCCATGGCTGTGATTTATTACTGACATACAGCCCTTTTGCTGCAATGGCTCTCCTCAGTCATCCACTTAACTTTCTTTAAATCACATTTAAACTGTAATTTTCTCCCTAATTTGTAGCCAATTTTGTATGAGAACAAGATGTTCTAGGAATGTTAATCAGATATGGCGGCTTTAACACATAGGTGTCTACATCAAAGTCCTTTCTATGAAGAGTAGGCCAGTGAAGATTGGGGTGGTGCTTCTAATGAACTATGGGAGATACATAGAGAGTCTCCATCAGACTTGAAGTGGCCAGACAGACACATCATAACTTTACAGAAAACAATGTAACTGTTAGTCACAGAACAGGTATGGGAAATAAGGATTCCAAATTCATAATCTTGCAGATGGTAATAAAACTACATCAGCCCACCTATATGCAAGAACACCAGCCATCCACAGAATCTGAAGTAAATATTAGCACTTACACAATGGCATTACATTAATCAATACACAGATTAACAACCACTAAATATCCTTGTGTTTTATCAGATTGCATGTCAAAGACAGAATGCTAACAGTTCAATGCTTATGTGATTATAATATGTAAAAAGTTACCTTTACTATATTTACCTCTTTATTTAATCTTATTCAATTATTTTAATTCATTTAATCCTCATTAAAGAAACAGAAGTTAAAAGAGAACACAAACAGCAATAATCAGGCTGCATGAAAACAGATGCCATCTTAAGCTGCACACTGCACACTCACATGACTGGAGCACTGTAATTGATGGCTATAGGCTCTTCAGGAGAGACAAGGGAGAAGGGGTGGAGGGGTGGCCCTGTACATCAGGGAGGCACTAGACACCATGGAACTAGAGATCAAGGATGATCAAGTTCAGTGCCTGTGGGTGAAAATTAGAGGGAAAAACAAGGCAGACATCCTTGTTGGAGTCTGTTATAGACCACCCAACCAGGATGAAGAATTTGATGAATTATTCTACAGGCAGCTAGAGGCTGTCTCAAGATCACCAGACTTGTTCTTATGGGCTATTTTAACCTGCTGGTATTTGCTGAGAACTCAACACAGCAGGGAGGAGGCAGTCTAGGTTTTTTAAGCGTATGGAGGATAGATTCTTAATCCAGCTGCTGCATGAGCTTACCAGGGGTAAGGCTTTGCTTGACCTTCTTTTTACCAAAAAGAAAAGGGCTATTGGGAGATGTGGCGGTCGGAGGCTGTCTGGGGTCCAGTGACCATGAAATAATTGAGTTTTCAATATGCAGCCAAGCTGAGAGGGGCAGCAAAAAAACCTCCATTCTCGACTTCCAGAGGGCAGACTTCAGGTTCTTCAAGGAACTAACTCAGAAGGTACCTTGGGAAACAGCCCTTAAAAACAAAGGGGTCCAGGAGGGCTGGATCTACTTCAAGAAATAATTCTTGAAGGCACAGGAACAGGCTGTGCCAATGTGCCAGAAGATGAGCCCCCACAGTAGACAGACAGCCTGGATGGGCAATAAGCTTCTGAGTGAATGAAGAGAAAAAAAGAGGGTGTATCATCTTTGGAAGGAAGGAGAGGTTACCCATGGAATGTTTAAGGATGTTGCTAGCTCATGCAGGAAAAAAATTAGAGAGGCAAAAGCCCATTTTGAGCTTAAAGCAGCCACTGCTGTGAAGGACAACAAAAATCCTTTATACAAATATATTAATAACAAGAGGAGGGGCAAGGACAACCTCCACTCCTTAGTGGACATGGATAGGCCGGACAACTGGCCTCCTGAGCTGGCAGATGGAGGCAGGGAGCAGTATAGTTCCCCTGTGATCCAGGAGAAGGCGGTTAGAGACCTGCTCAGCCACTTGGATCCCCACAAGTCCATGGAAACAGATGGGATCCATCCTATGGTGCTGAGAGTGCTGGCAGATGAGCTGGACAAGCTGCTCTGCATCATTTTTCAACAGTCCTGGCACACTGGAGTGGTCCCAGATGACTGGAAGCTGGCCAACGTGACGCCCATCCACAAGAAGGGATGGTTGGATTAGCCAGGGAATTACAGACCTGTAAGCCTGACCTCAGTGCCAGGCAAGATTATGGAAGAGGTCATCTTGAGTGCGATCACACAGCACCTACAGGATGGCCAAAGGATCAGGCACAGCCAACATGGATTTAGGAAGGGCAGATCCTGCCTGACCAACCTGATGTCCTTCTGTGATCGGGTGACCTGCCTAATGGATGTGGGGAAGGCTGTGGATGTAGTCTACCTAGACTTCAGCAAAGGCTTTGACACCATCTGCCACAACAAACTCCTGGAAAAGCTAGCAGTTCATGGCTTGGACAGATTCACTCTGAAATGGGACAAGAACTGGCTGGAGGGCCGCTCTGAGAGTGGTGGTGAATGGTGCCACATCCAGCTGGCAGCCAGTCACTAGTGGTGTTCCCCAGGGATCAGTGCTAGGCCCCATCCTGTTCAATATCTTTACTGATGATCTGGACAAGAATATTGAGTCCATCATCATTAAATTTGCAGATGACACCAAGCTGGTGGCAGGTGTTGATCTGTTAGAGGGTAGGAGAGCTCTGCAGAGGAACCTTGACAGGCTGGACAGATGGGCAGAGTCCAACAGCATGAGATTTAACACATCCAACTGCCGGGTTGTACACACTGGCCACAGCAACCCCATGAAGTGCTACAGGCTGGGGTCAGAGTGGCTGGAGAGCAGCCAGGCAGAAATGGACCTGGGGGTACTGGTTGACAGTAAGCTGAACATATATCAGCAGTGTGCCCAGGTGGCCAAGAAGGCAAATGGCATCCTGGCCTGTATGAGGAACAGTGTGTCCAGCAGGAACAAGATCAGGGAGGTCATTCTGCCCCTGTACTCAGCACTTGTTAGGCCACACCTCGAGTACTGTGTCCAGTTCTGGGCCCCTCAGTTTAGGAAGGATGTTGACTTGTTGGAGCGTGTCCAGAGAAGGGCAACAAAGCTGGGGAGGGGTTTGGAGCACAAGCCCTATGAGGAGAGGCTGAGCGAGCTGAGGTTGTTTAGCCTGGAGAAGAGGAGGCTCAGAGGTGACCTTATTGCTGTCTACAACTACATGAAAGGAGGTTGTAGCCAGGTCGGGATTGGTCTCTTCTCCCAGGCAACCAGCACCCAACAAGAGGACACAGTATCAAGCTGCACCAGGGGAGGTTTAAGCTAGATGTTAGGAAGAAGTCCTTCATAGAGTGATTGCCCATGGCATGGGCTGCCCAGGGAGGTGGTGGAGTCACCATCACTGGAGGTGTTTAGGAAGAGACTGGATGGGGCGCTTGGTGCCATGGTTTAGTTGATTAGCTAGTGTTGGACTCAATCTCAAAGGTCTTTACCAACCTGGTTAATTCTATTCTATTCCATTCCATTCCATTCCATTCTATTCTAATTCTATTCTATACCGTTCCATTCTATTCTAATTAAATGTGGTTTGGGACTGTCGTAATATCCCTTCTTTAAGAAGCAGTGGGGAAAAACAGTCAAAAAGTTAATTAACATTCAATCTTTGAAATACACAAGATCAAGTATCCCAGATAAATGATGGAATCCCAGCAAATCCAACACTGAAAAGAGATTACATAGTAATGATGCTTTCTACTATTAGTCAATAGCAGGTGACAACAACATTTATTAGTGTATTTCAGGCCCAGAATATCATCTGAATTATGATCTAATGCGTTCAGATAACACCATTTTGTTATCAGACTGCTATTCTGTTATCAGAATAGTACAGGACAAATATATTCCTCACCAAAAAGACCTACTGATCTTAGATAAAGCTTATAAATTGTGAGGAGGGTGGGGAAAAAATAAGATTGTAAAGCTCAAAACAGACATAAGAATTTTATTCAAACTTCAGTATTACTGTGCATTTTCTTGCCTCATCTTTCAAAAGCTCCTAGTGAAAATGTTCCTATATTAGGTGACCTGAAGGTTTGCAATTGGTCAGACTTACAAGGCAAATAACTGTGAATTCCATGCAATGCCAACTCTACCTTTGCAATAACTCATTCATTTCAGATCTTCCAGCCACTCCTATAGATTTATTATATCCAAATTAATCCTTTTTTTAATATCCACACAAATGACTAAAGGCTGACTGTAACAGTAAAGTAGCACATCCTCACACTATTCTATAACCACCTAAACAGGTATGTAAGTGCCAAACTAAGTTTTAGATTTGTCACATGCCATTTGTGGGGAATCTTAAAAGTATTCATCTTTTCAGGACGTGTTTTTACATTCTATGTTCATTTCTCAACCACACTGAATTACAATGACCATAAAAGGATTAAGCTTCAATCAGCATTATAGCAATCTACCTCTTACTTATGTATGCTGTAAGAAAATCCTTTTATTTACTCAAAACAAGAAAAATAAAATTTAGTAAAAGAACAAACCAGTCTGGAGCAGCTTGCTCAAGAAGTGTTTCTAATTTTCACATCATTAAATAATAAAATTCGCAGAAATGTATTATTTTCCCTCTTATAAATATAAAGCAGTGTCACTTGAGACCAATCTGCTTTATAACTGAATAAAAGGAGACATTATAATTCCGCATTGATGATGAAAAGACTGGAGTGTTTTATTTTTCGAAATATTAGTTTAAAATCCATATATAAGAAGATAGAATGTGAAAGAAAAAGAAATAGTGCAGCTAATACAAAAGTACCAAATTTCGATCCCAGTAATGTAATTCAGAGATAGGAATATCTTTATTAAGAAATCTCAACTGTCACATTTTTCAAGGAATATTTCTGTTTAAAACTATTAGTGCTACATTAAAAATTCTTGGTTTAATTCCTGTAATTTCAAATAAGTAATTTAAGCATCAAAAATGTTCAGTCCAATTTCAGGAAAAGAAAGACTTAAGAATCACAGTCAGTAATGACCATACCCCCTACAGAGAAACACTGGATCACAAAATAAACTAAAGAAAAAATGGTATCTTTTTCCAGGTGCTTTACCCAAAAATAATTCATGTACAAAGAAACTGGTAAGAAATTTTGAGATTCATTCTCAACCATCCTATCCTGTATTCATATAATCACAGAATCAACCAGGTTGGAAAAGACTTTAGAGATCATCAAGTCCAACCTATTACCTAATACCTAACACCTCATAACTAAAATGTGGCTTCAAGTGCCACATCCACTCCCCTCTTGAACACCTCCAGGGACAGTGACTCCACCACCCCCGTGGGCAGCACATTCCAATGGCCAATCACTCTTTCTGTGAAGAACTTTCTCCTTACCTCAAGCCTAAGATTGCCCTGGCACAGCTTGAGACTGTGTCCTCTTGTTCTGTTGCTGATTGCCTGGGAGAGGAGACCAACCCCCACCTGGCTACAACCTCCTTTCAGGTAGTTGCAAAAAGCAGTAAGGTCTCCCCCAACCCTCCTCTTCTCCAGGCTAAACAACCCTACCTCCCTCAGCCTCTCCTCAGGGGGCTTGTGCTTGAGACCTCTCCCCAGCCTCACTGCCCTTCTCTGGACTCATTCAAGTATCTCAATGTTCTTCTTAAATTGAGGAGCCCAGAATGGGACACAGTACTCAACTGAGTATTTAAAGAATTTCAGATTTCTTAACCTTATGGAGGTTAAGAAATTAATTAGAGAAATTGTATCACAGTACATTAGAGGATGGAAGGGACCTCCAGAGATCATCAGATCCAAGCATCTAAATTACTCAAATCTAGGTACTTACACAGAAACAAATAACCTATCCTATTCATAGTACAACAGACAGGTCATCAATGACCCTACATGCAAACAAAGCATTACAGTAGCACCAGCCAAACACTTGCATTGTCATCTGTCCTCTTATACAGATCACATAGATCACATACGTACATTATACATTTATATATAGTGGCTATCAGACCTAATGCTACCAGAAGAAAGACCAGCTATACTGCTGGTATTAAAACTTGTGAGGCAAGCACAGAAGGAATAAGGTAAAGAATAAGAACACCAACAGAAAAAAAATGTTCATCACATGTAGAATAATCAGTAGTCTACAGGAGAACTTTGTATATCTAAATGAGGACACATTTGAAATGCACTTCAAGAAATGCCAGCATTTTCTAAATCACATTAATTTTTTAAAAAATCAACAAAAATCTCAAAATTTCATTTCTGGTGTGCAGAAATAGTAACTAAATTGAATACATGCATGCAATCGCTCCAGCCACTATGAAATTCTCATGATTTATGTATGTGTGCATTTGTCTGTATGTGTGTTTGCATGCCTGAGCTCTAGAGACTAAAAAGAAGGAAAAGAAACGCATCTGTTTTGTACTAATCTTAACATTTTTCACTTCCTAGGGAAAAAAATTATCAATTTAAAAATATGAATCTATATGGCTTAATTCTACATCATTTTTATAAGTCAACTGTAGTTGTAAACATTTATATCCTACAGCAAAAGCTGGACAATTTGCATATACTATTTTGACAAAAATTGCTTTGCAAAATACTGTGTTTTATAGAAGGCACATTCTATTCTTCCTTTAGTGATTTTCCAGCAGTAGAAATAGATACAAGTCATAATTCCCTTATAACAATTTCTTTCTTTACTTGTGTCCAGTAAAATGATTCAAACAGCACGACAGATAAACAGCAATAATGAAAAGTATTCTTGGTCTTCAGAGAGCTATAATGTGCACTGAATACAAACAGCAGTTACAGAATAAAAATTAAAAAACAAACATATACATACTTAACAAAGTCATGCTGGTACCTTGTAGAACAACTCCTAAATGTATTTCAGTTTCCAGCAATGAAAATGTTATGTAAAACGATGTGCATTGATTCAGTAATCCCTAAAGCTCTCAGAGTGACTTTAATTTACCTGAACACAGAACTGTTTTGAGAAAAATCCTTCTAGACCTTGCCAAAATCTGACTGCGGGGAACAACATATCTTTATGGTCATAAAAGCAGAACAACAAAAAAGATGTCAAACACAAGGCTAATGGTAGCTGAAGCCATCATGTTTTTTTACACAAATAGCAATCAATAGTGTGATAATTACCGGTAAACCAGGCTATGAAGTACAAGATGAAAAGAAAGTTGATCATGAGTAATAGTGAAATATTTTTAGGATTAGCAGCCCATACAATCTACAGGCTACAAGGTGTATAAAACAGAAAATTAACACATTTTCCTAGAAGGGTGTTCTTGTCTGAGACCACAAAGAGCCCATACTCTTTTAAATGTTACATTCTGTATACGTTAAATGTTACACTCTGTATTCTAACTCCAACTGATGTCAACAGAACTCAAAATTAGGCCTTTTAAGATTTTAGTTTATGTTCCCATTTAAATTTTCTTTTTGTGCAACATTTAATGCTATCCATGATTAGGATTTCTATTTAGTACCTTCTTCCAGAGTGGAAGAATGGGCTTCTAATTATGTGCATTACAAACACACACATCAAAAACATATCAAAATGCTGACTTCAGTTATATTACTACTTTAGAAGTGCAACAAATAATAGATTATGTATATAACAGAGTCTCTGTCCTACAAAAAAATCAGTCAAAAAAGCTAAGTCCTAGACAGCTTTTATTCTCACATAGCAGGAGAAATCTGGGGCTTAGTGTTGCAATTCCAAGAAATACCCTCCTGGCTATACCTTTATTTGACTCATATGATTCTTATCACTCTATACATGATTTATTAATATTGGGCTTTATCACATGTAGAAAGATTTCTGATAGCTCTGTGTTTATTCCTGTGTACTGAAGTCTAGAAAACCATATAAGGAATCAAAGACTAATTGAAGCAATTAGACAAAGAAGAAATCAGAAGACAACCCATAAGTGGCTCATATAATTTAATAACATTGTATTTTAAAAACAAAGCAAGTCTATGCCATACATGTCAGTCTATGTCATCAAATCAAGCTGTTAAAATCACACTGACTTAAAATTACTTTTATAACTATCTGGAGAAAACACTCCTTCATAATCTTACATTTTTCCAATTAATAAATTCAAATTCCAAAGTATTCTGTTCTTCAGCTCACCCACTAATAAAAATGTACAAAAGCTACTCATAGAAAGAGAACACAGGAGACTTGGACTGTAACAAGGAAACCTTTTTGAGGAAAAAGGCTGTAATGCCTATGAGAACGTAACACTAAAGCTAAAGAGCAATGAAGATAAAGCCCCTTTTTAAACAAAGAGTACAGCACTAATATATAACAGCATCACATATAAAACCACAGAAAGTAAGTTATTTATACATCATATTTTACAATGAGATGCCAACTACTATTCACATTCAGTTCCACAGATTTACATCAAATATGAACTTGTTCACTGTTTTCAGTATCTGCAAAATTATTTTTGGAATGCAAAGATAAACTGATAAACTGTTTCATCTAAATTATTTCTCCATCATCCGTGCTACATAATGGTGAATAATCACAAGACTATAAAATAACATAGAAGAGCACAAGCCCAGCGTGAGGGGGGAAAAAAAGACTAATTTATCTTGTAAATTTTTTTCCTACTTATTTCTTTGGTTACTAGACTCAGAAATAAATTTTACCAATCCCTTCATTTTATACACAACAATACAATTTTTATTCTGCAATTCCTCCACAGGAGAAACCACTAGCAGTAATAAGATCACTTTCTATTTAAAACTTCCTATTTCCCTCACAAATCTGTAGCAATCTAATTCACCTTTAACAATCTAGTGCTGTAGTTTTTTTTATACTAGTCTTAAAAATTAGTAGGTATGACAACAAAAAATAAAAGAAAACAAATATTACAATAGATGCAACAACAAAACTCAGCATATATCTTGTCTCTGAATTTTCGCACATATCTCAGCTGGTATTTGAATAAATACTGAAATAGATTTCCACTAAAATATTAGTCAGTATGAATCAATTAAAAGAATCTCTTGGCCTGATTGGGTTCAGCATTTCAGTCCTGCACTTTGATATCATTAAAGACAGAAATTCCCCACAAAGGGAAACATACCATGTAAGATTATTATTAAAAAAAAAAACAAAAAACACGTGCTCATGAATAGAAGTGATCATACTTATAAAACAGTCTTGTTACGGACCTTTTATTTATTCATATTTTTTTCTTGTAGTCAATGACAGTGTTCCACAACACACATGAATAGAAAATAGCCCCTATCTATTTTACATTTCAATAGTCTGTAGATGCTTGCTTGCTCTGTATGCAAATGGAAAAGAAAAACAATATCATATAGAAGCATTAGTATATTACTTTAATTCTTTCCATAAACCAATTAAAGCAGTCAAGTATTCCATCTCCTGTCAGTTGTGCTATTATTATTGAACACTCTGAAGTAAAATGTGTAACACAAAGCAGGTATTTTTTTCACTTCCTTTCCCTCCAGATTTAAATGTCAAAATTTAAAAAGTCACTTGTATGCATGCTTGTTTTTAAACCACACATGCTTATTTTTAAATCCACATTATACTCTCATAAATTTCAATGATGTTACATAGCTGTGAAGATACCTAGATGTGTATTTATGGGTATGAGTGAGCCTATCCTCCCCACTGAATTCCATCTTAAATATTTTTCTTTACTCTTTCTGTCCTTGCTTACATTCTCATATATATGTTTTCATATATTTACTACGTAACTTTTACTACATAGAATGTCAGGACAAAGAAAGAGCTCCTACTAACCTGATGTGCTATTAAATTCACTTGATACTGTGGGAGTATGAGCATGAATAAAGTGAGTCATACGCAGCACACAGTTCGTATTACCAAGGAATGCTTGCACACAAAGATTGTCCTTCCACAATGAAGGACTATTTTAAAATAGAAAAATTTTATCCCAACACTCGATAAAGCCATTTACATTCCCTCACTGATCTGGTATGTTAGCATTAGCAGCAATCACGAATGTTCTGTGTTTTTAACATCATTTCAAGCTGTCTGGTTACATGACTCTCAGCACCTTTAGTTATTTCTAGCTATACATCTATAAAGATTCTTTTCCTTCAAAGTTACCTTTGGATTTCTAGATAATTAGTAAAGAATAAGAGGGAATAGGAAAAATCAGGATAGTTTACAGACAAGACCCTTTTTCTGTATTATTCATAGGAATTAGACAATGACACAAACTAGGCACTAAATTCTAGACTGTAAACTACAGAACATACCTACAAGGATTTTCTTACATGTAACAGCACAAACAGTAAGGGGATTTTTGCAAAGTACAGTGTACTAGACTATTTTTTATCACTCTGCAGAGCTCTATAATCTCTCTGTCTGGGCAGTGCATTTGTGGTGCACAAGTGTACAATTCTTTCATACCTCTGAGCCATCCTAAAAACACAGTTCTAAAGCTATTTTTGATAGCTCAAGTACAAACTAACAATGGAAAAAAATTTATTATAGGACCATTTGTACCCCTTATAGACACCCAATAAAGGACTGCATAGGTATCTAAAATTTGAGTTAATTTAGTATTATTTATTCCACCTAAGATCTAAAATACTGTCCACCTGAGAGTAGTATGAATTTAATTCCTGCTTGCCATCTAAATAATCCAAATTCAACTCAGTCCACTGATGCTAGTTCCATTATCACTTATTTGATTACCAGTCACATGCTAAGCCCTTTCACACAGCTTCACTAGTTAGGGTTAGGAAAGATCAGGAACTTGCCTTATTGTTCTCACAGTCTAAATATGAAAGGAATCAATGGATGCAAAATATGTTTTCACAGTCTTCTAAAGGAAGATACCAAGTTTGGGTATTTTCAAGGAAATACTGTAAGGGAGAGCTGTTTTGAGATGTACTTCCTACATTTCTCCCAGTTTACACACCATTAACAAAAAAATATAAACATTAAAAACTCACCAGCATTGCAGCAAAACACAGAAGAAAATTACAGAGAATAAAATCTGAGCATGTTTTTTTTCTTTCAGCAAGTTTGAAGGCAACAACTGGAAACAGCTTATCAGGAAAGAAAGCACTGATAAATCAAGATGTTAATCCACCAAATAGCTGAGCTATTTGCAAACAGAGAACAATGAGAAAACAGACAAAACAAGATCTGCAACACATTGTGAAGTACAAGGTCTCAGTGACAGATTATTTCTGAAAACTGGTCTTTGTAAGAAGAGGACTCTGAAAACATGCATGTACCAAAAGCCATGTCCAAATAGCCAAAAAATGAACTTTGAGAGAAGTTTCAGACTCCGGGTAGACTCAGATATGTTACACAACTTCAGGATTAGCTTTAAGGCAATAAAACAGGCAACCAAAATTACAAGTAACCATTAGTGTCAAGGGTGTGTGGTTACCTATGCTCTCAGCAAAAATCACAGCTTCTACAACTTCATTGCCAGTAGTGGTATCATATACTCCTAGGTCACCTCAGCAGCTACTAAATAAATACATGCAATTTCAAGAAACACCAGAAATCTAGTAATACAATCCATATCTTTGATTGTAATCCTACACTAGCAGAATCAAAACTTACAGATACAAAAGCTGGGGGAAATCCTGCTTATTGTTGCATATGTATATGTGTACATGTAAGTCAAGAAAAGCAGCCATTAACTAATAATACCTCTGAAGCTCAGCAGCTGGAATAGTAACTACGTTAGTGAAAAAAGCACAGTGAAAACCTGCCTTAAACACATTAAACAAAGCCACACTAAGGGAATTACAGTGAGTAAGACAAAGTCTGACAAATGGTGTCTAGTAATGAAATTCACTGCTTCAAAATATTAACAGTAGTTTTGTGTTCTTCTGAAAAATATTTAGCCCTGATTCTAGGGAGGTCCCTGGAAACGTTCAAAAAGATTGGATGTGGCACTTGGAGCCAAGGTTTAGTTGGCAGGTGGTGATGGACTTGATTTCTGAGGTCTTTTCCAACCTGGTTGATTCTGTGATTCTGTGAAGTCAGCTTGAAACCTTGGGAAACCTTGCTTAATCTGGAGAAAAGCAGACTGAGGAAAGACCTTGTCACTCTCTACAACTGTATCTGAGGTAGAGGTTGGACCTTTCTCCCTAGTAAGCAGTGATAGGACAAGAGTAAATGGCTTCAAGTTGCATCAGGGGAGGTTTAGAATGGGTATTAGAAAAAATATCTTAAGTCAAAGAGTTATTAAAAAGTGCAGTGGCTAAATCCCCATCCCTGAAGGTATTTAGAAGATACAGAGAAATGTGAAATGCTAAGGGACATGGTTCAGCTCCAGACATGGTAGTTGATGACTGGACTCAATGAACTTAAAAGGTCTTTTCAAATAGAAGCAATTATATGATTCTGTCCTACACTCATGAAGTTTCTCATCAGAAAGTGAACTTGCACCTCTTGTACCACTTCATCTGTGAGAAAAAAATTACCAGGATTGTGCATCTGTTAAAGCTGACTCACTTTGACAGACTGGGACCTTGACACGCTGGACAAATTGGCAGAGTCCAAGGGCAAGAGATTTAACACATCTAAGTGGCAGATTCTACACACTGGCCACAACAACCCTATGCAGTGCTACAGGCTGGGGTCAGAGTGGCTAGAGAGCAGCCAGGCAGAGAGGGACTCAGGGATACTGGTTGACAGTAGGCTGAACATGAGACAGCAGTGTGTCCAGGTGGCCAAGAAGGCAAATGGCACCCTGGTCTGTATCAGGAATAGTGTGGCCAGCAGGAACAAGATCAGGGAGGTCATTGTGCCCCTGTATTCAGCACTGGTTAGGCCACACCTTGAGTACTGTGTCTAGTTCTGGGCCACTCAATTCAAGAAACACATTGAGTTGCTCAAGCACGTCCAGAGAAGGGCAACAAAGCTGGGGAGGGGTTTGGAGCACAAGCCCTATGAGGAGAGGCTGAGTGAGCTGACGTTGTTTAGCTTGGAGAAGAGGAGCTTCAGGGTAGACATTATTGCTCTCTACAACTACCGGAAGAGTGGTTGTAGAAAGATGGGGGTTGATCTCTTCTCCCAGGCAACCAGCACCAGAACAAGAGGACACAGTCTCAAGTTGTGTATGGGGAAGTTTAGGCTTGATCTTAGAAAAAAGTTCTTCACAGAAAGAGTGATTGCCCATTGGAATGGGCTGCCCAGGGAGCTGGTTGGGTTGATGTCCCTGGAGGTGACTGGATGAGGCACTTAGTGCCACAGCCTACTTGATTATTTAGGGTTAATTGATCAGTTGGACTTGATGATCCTGGAGGTCCCTTCCAACCTGGCTGATTCTGTGATTCTGTGTAAGCAACTCTACTCAACTGAATAACACAAAGACTTAAATGGAAGGCTGTACTTGCACAGAAGATGGTACCCACAGTTAAATCTAAATCTGTTACCTCTGCATCTAGAGATAAAAACACCAAAATGATATCTAAGAGAGACAGTTCTTTGTTGTGTCACCCCTGTGGCTATCCAGACACAGCAAGTCAGTAGAAACTGTCAAGCAGGTCTATTTCTCTTCTTCTGTTCCTTCTCTTAATGTGGAGAGCCTCCTGATGTGAACAATGGGGAGTGGATGAGAAAGTAAAGATTTCATGAAGAACCAAAAGACAATGTTGTATCCTGAGACATAAAAGAAAGAAAGCACAAAGCACAAAGTTATCCAAAGACCTTCACAAAGGCAGGTGTGCAGGTGTGCAGGTGTACATGTGATATCTTAAGCACAGCAGCAGATAGAAGAGTTTACACTGAAAAACTGTAGTCTACAAATTTATACATAGTCAAATTGGAGATCAATGCAAAAAGGACAAGCCCACAACACCTAACAGAAGATGTGAAAACCATAAAGAAGGTTTTTGAGATCCCAGTGACAGCAGGTTTCAGAGGACATTTCTAGAACACAATTCAAGTAAGTACAGCCTAGAAAGCCATTCTCAGAGTTTTTGAGACTTTGTACCCTCACATATGACCTATCAACAAGAAGCAAAAACTACAGCAGAGTTACCTTTAAAGGATGCCTGAAGACTCATTCAAGACAGAATGACTTACAGTATGGAAGAGCTGGAATGAAGTAGGGGTCAGTATTTCTCAAGGAACATACACTTCTCCTTGATTTACTAACTGTCATTTTTCATACTGAGGGCATATCTCCAGGTGAAATGTTCCTAGTAGTACAAAACCAGGACGGAGAACAACTTGGAAAAGTAAGATGCAGGGAAGGGGCATCCCCAGTCATAGTATTTTTTTTTGGCATTGATTCTGCAGCAGTTTTGCTTTAGTGAAAAACTTCTGAGGTTGTAAAATTTTACTCCTTGCTCCTTCAAGTGGGTGAATTCAGATTGCCTCCCATGACAAATATCTTCAGTGTTCACAAGTGTTCTTTGTCATTAAATATAAAATAGATATTAACAACATTACAACAGTAACAGGTACAAACTGCAAGAAGTAGTTCTGTCTTGATCTTCTGACTGGCAACTGTAATATCAAGTTAAGCCAGGGAAACTTTTGCATCAAGATGGCAAACCTACCAGGAACACAGTTTAAGAATTTATCTATTAAGACAGTACAGTTGTTAAATACTTCTTACCATGTAAACATTCTAGCAATTAATTCATCAGCATGGTAGAAAAATCTCATCACACCTTTCTTCTACACACAACTCACATACAATCTATTTTCTTGTTTTTAATTAATATCGCTCTCTAGCCTGGATGACTGCTGAGATTTGTGAAGATGAAGCAACAGTTTTAAGGCCACTATAAAATTTACAGGCTATGTACCCTCTTCTAAAAAGTAGAAAAACTTACTGAGATTTTATATGAGCATTGCTCAAAAGATACAGAAATCCACATCTCTAAGAAGTCCAGTATATATTTCCATGCTTTCTAATATCTCTGGAAAAAGATTACCTTTGTACACTAGATTAATAAAGCAATCCAGAGATACAGTCCTATCAACTGTGCTTTTAGGGATTACATTGACTAGAAGGACATGTATCTGTTCCACCTGCTAGAATTAGAAAGTACAATGTTTTTTTAACTACTGCCCATGACAGGTTTAAAATTTTCATCTAATCGGTATGCTTAAATTTCATGTGACCATTTAAGGCAGCTTTAAAAAATGCTAAATGTCAAACAGGTGCAAATTTGGTGTATTTGTCATAGTTACAAAAAAAACCTTACACTTGATTATCCACTACCATTTAAAAAAAACTGCATTAAAGGATCAATAATAACAACTAAGTGAAACATTTCTTCAAGTTAATGTTATACTTTTTCTTTCACATGTCATGCAACATTGAAAAATTCAATGCATCTCACATTAAGGAAAAGTAATACTCAAATATATCCAAATCACCAAACAAGTCAAGCATAACAGCTCTGCTGTTTGGAAAATTCTGTCAATCAAGATTAGGTCACTGATACACTTAATGATATTTTGCAAAACTCCAATGTTTGTGAAATAGCTTTTAATTAATTAATTGGAAGAAAAAAAAAAGAAAGAAAGGAAAAAAACGCACTAACCACTGAATCCATCTGTTATTTATAGTAAAATGCATCACGAGTTTACCAAATAGTGCATATTTATTACTTAAGCAAAGACAGTTTTCCAAATAAAAGTTGATGGCATGCTGCCAGCAAGTGAAATACACAGGCATTTGGCAAAATGCCACTTCCTTGATGCAAAACTCTTCTAAATCGATTCTTGCTGCATACATGTTTCTCTTTACCAAAAAACGCTTCCTACTCCCTGATTCATGAGATAACAGTAAATCAGCTTCCCAGGTGTTTTTGTTAAGCTTTCATCTCTGTATTTGAATTTAATCATGGCGAGGACTACCTGAGGTAAAAAGTTACATCATTTAAGCAAAGGCATCATGGATCTGATCAAAACAATGCTTCTGTCAAAGGAAACCTTTCTCATCAATCACTTAGGGCTTTGAGTCTACTAGAATTGCTGCTCTGATGCTTGACCAAAAAAATCCACCTATAACCGCATTAATGTATAAATTAATACAAACAACTCAAAAAGGTTTGCAAGCTTAAAAGTAAACCCATGTTTCATTGTACACCTTTCTCTACCAAAATCCACTTTGTAAAAGTTAATCACTGTGTATCAGGAACAAGCAGCTCAGGGAAGGTAGGCAGTCAATAAATGAAGCCTGAAAGCCTAATCTTAACAAACTCTTTGAAATGACATGTCAGACTACTCCTTTCTATTGGAAATACATATTGTGATACCCAAACTAAAAAAAGGTAACATTCAATATCATTTACCCTTTCTAACTGATTAATATGTACCCTTTCATTACTGATAATTATCAGCTTAACCTTAAGCTTGCTGAAAACAATTTACTATTCTTTTCCTGTCAAAAAAAAACCACACCATATCTTAATATAAAAAAGAGTACGTTCATGCTCAGTAAACTGTTAAAAAACTTAAGCATATCCAAAACAACTGAAATAACAAGGCAACAATGCAAATTCCAAATTTGTTAACAGATTGTAAAATGATATGTTAAGAAAATCTAAATACAGTCACACCATTGTCTTTTCTTTTTATAGCTATTTTCTGGCTGTTTCTGTGAAACAAAAGGGCACACTCATGAGTAAATCTGTCATTACTCACAAATCCACTCACTTTTTCTCACTAGCATAGATAGCTTTCTGAACTATGCTGCATACAAGCTCAGCAATGAACACAACATACCTAATTTGGGGACGGTGGGGGAGGGAAGGGTTGTATGTTTGTTTTTATTTTTTCCTTGAGAAATGCTACTGGTTATGCTGGTGTAGAGACATAAGGCTATAAATTCCTATCCTCCATCAGTACCACTGACCTCAGAGCAAACCCCACAACTGGCTACAGGCATTCAACATCCATCATTGCTCCTGAAACCTAATCTTTCAGGGAAGGACAGCTGCACTGGGTAGCAGTTAAGCAGCTTTCTAAGACACACTATCATCCCAAACAAACCTAAATAAACAAATAAAACTTCTTGTCCTATTTTCTGGACAATGATTTAGAAAATTTTCACACCAATTACATTACCTTTATCTACACATAAGCAATTTTTAATCTAGTAACCACAAACCATTTTCTTAAAAACCATTCTAGTAACCATTTTCTTAAAAAAAAAACTTGGTTTCTAGCATGCAAAATACAGCTGCTTGCTTGTTAATGAAAAATAACCAAATGCTTACACTTATTAACACACCAAACACTTGTTAAAATGTTTTAATAAAATGTAGCGCAGTAGGTAAAGAAATGATGCACCTGATGTTCGTATCACTGAAATGCAAGGGCAGGAAATCTCCAGCTCTACATCTATAAACTATATCTAAAAAAAACAAAAAACTACCTCCCTGTCTACAATATACACCACAGCCCAGGGAGAGGGGGTGGGTGCGGGAAGCCTCTTCCTTAAAGAAAAAAATTAAGTGTGATTCACAGAAATTTAATCATGTAGGTGATCACAGACATATTAACTATGTCTCTACGCTACAAATTGTGACACACAGCTGTCTCATAAACCCCATCTCTCTGTGGCATAAAGAGATGAAAGAAAGGTTAAAAGTACAGAATATCCCTAATTAATAAAAGAGGTATTTTTTTTCCCCTGAGAAAAAATAAACTTAAAGAATTGATCAATTAAGAGTATGTGGTTTTACAAATGTGTACACAAATGTGGAAAAGAAAAACAAAGGGAAAAATCAGGAAGGGAAAGGGAAAAGCAATGGGAATGGGAAAGGGGAAATCAAAATGACAGTCTCCTTATTCCTCATACACAGAATGCATCTTTTTCAGGGAAAGCTTTGTAAGATTATACAGCCTACAGACAATTCAAAAACACAGTTAGGAATTTTTTAATCCAATCATTGTAAAGCAGTAGAATTACTGAGTCCAAATTCAGCAATTACTTCTGAAGGTCAAAGCCTATGACATTGTTATCAGAATGCATCTGAATTTCCTTTCAGTGAGTCAAAGTAATTAACAGAAAAAAAAGACAGACTTCTATGTAAAACCAGTGAATAAACAGAAATTGAAATGGGATTGGGCAAATTTGCAAAGAACAGTGTACACCTACTTGCAAATTTAAGACCTAAGGCACATCTGCTTCAGTCAGGTTGGCACCAACTGTATTTTTCATTAGAATCAGTCAATTCTATGTTTTAAAAAGCCAGATTTTGCACACCACTTACTGAACTCTGACTTACAGATATGTGTTTTCCAGCACAGTAAGAACTGTAAAAGAAAGAGCTTGCTTGTGTTACTCCACATACCTCGTTTGATGTATTGCTTGGGGAAAAAGTATGCATTATCTGACTACAACAATATGTGAGCAGTTCGGCTGGCACTAACCAGAACATCCATTCTGATTGTCTGCAAACAACAAATTAATTTGTGTACCAGTGGAGCGACTCCAATAATTGGAAGATTACTGAAAACTCAAATAACTGCACTATGCTTAACTATGAAGAAGCACAGCACAGTGCGCAGTAATACATTAAGACATACCTCTGATACAGTAAATCAAAGTGCCTAAAATTCCATCAATTTCACTTGGCAGAGAATGAAGAAGTTTTCTGCACATTATTTTTATTTGAAAGAACACCCAATACCCTGGTAGCGTATACAGGAGAGTCAATTTTTACCAAATTTTCTGTTTTGGAACTCTACTACCAAGACCAATCACTCTTCGGTTTGGGAATTTTCTGTTGTCTTGGGGTTTTTTTCAGTTACTGTGCTACCAAGATTATGGAGAAGGCTGTCACTGCATACAAGTATGAGACACTTAAAGCTGTAGGTCTTTATATCTTAGGGAAATACAAACAGTGTATACCTGCTGATGTAATTAAAAATAAGATGATAAACAGAGTCTAGTATAAATTGTCACTTTTATTAATTAATTGAAATAACATGAATAATAATGACGGTTTTTAAAAGCAAACGCTTTTAATATTTACATAGCGATGTACTCAATCTTTTTTTTTTCTTCAAACAAACCATTCATATTATTTCATGTTTATTTTCATTGCATTTTAGCTATTCACTTCCTATAGAATGACACGAATATGCAGTGTTTTAATAAATATTATCAATCACCAACCAAAAGCCATCTGAGCTGCAATATAAGTTAAAATTGCACAGTACTAGACATATGGTTCTATACCAGCACACGGCAGCTTAAACAAGTGAAGTGAAGCTTGTTGCAAAGGAATTTACCGGCAAAGCACTCTCATGCAATCTTTTTCTATATCACCAGATTTCTCCAGTTGTACTTCAGCTCTCACTGTAGCAGATGACCTGAAGTAACACTTCCTCTTTGCTACTACTCACTAACAGTATATAAAGGAGCATTTTTAAACACAGATCTTGCTTTAGGCTGCCAAGTTTCCAGCATACTTTCATTAATTAGCTTGATTTAAGGCCTGTTCCAAAGAAAACAAGGATTAAGCAAATAAGTAAGCAACTCACAGATACATGAAACTGTACATTGACTGCGTTACACCTTTTTTAAACAGAATTAAAACGTACGCTCCTGTTGGAAAAGACGGCATTACATGACTCTGATGCTGAACTTAAAGTAGCACACATATCTTTTTCTCAATTTGTTGAAGAACAAAATGTTAAAAATTCCCACAAAACCTACATACAATGATTTGCAGACATGTACTGTATTACTCCTTTTGATATCCCAAGTGTAAACGTTGTGCCTATCCTCTGCATTTTGGAGACATCTTCTTGGTTTACTCACACTAAAGGAAGACTAAGAGTTCTGAACATACATCTATCATTTGAGAAGATCTTTAAAGTGGATTTCCATCACAACTTTACCTATGTGTGCATACACATATTTCAGAAAATTAAACTCAGTATTTGCACAACTGTCATCAGTAATATGACAAAAAGCTTCTTGCTGTAAGTGCCCCAACACCACGACATAAAAACTCTGCTGTTCTAAAGACAGCTTATTAAAAAATTAACATACCACAGAAAAACTGCATTTTGATTGCATGACCTTACTGTGATTCTGCTTAAAAATCCTTCTAAATTAGAATTTTCAAAGAGCTTAGTAACGGAAGTTCATTTTGAAGGAAATCCAATATGCAAATATTTCAGCTGTGCTCTTTTGCAAATTGTCTGCCTTATCGGTCTGAAAAAAATGAAAACCAACAATGGAGCAGTGTAAGTATACTTGACCTTACTGCTTAATGTCCATCAAGATACTACTGATGGTGGATTTTAAATTTCTGAAACTAACACTATAAAATGTGTAGTGCATCTTCTGCCTGGATCACATAAATGCTGACTACACTCTAGCCACACTCAAACTTATATAACACTTACAAAGCTAGTTTAAATACACCATCAATCTATGTCTGTTCCTGCCTTCAAGTAATCCTGTTTAGTTTATCTTTCAACCCTACACTTGCATGGAACAGTACCATTACTAATCTAATAGAAGAAACACATAGGCAACAAATCTCATTTTCTCAGCTTACAGAAATGTGGGGAGACACTCAAATCTAATTTTGTTACACGTTTGCACCTCCCCAGTCAATATTCACCCCCGACTGCCACAGCACTGAGGAAAACAGGAAGGAAATAACCATGTTTGACACCATACAGGTCTGGAAGAAGTGGATGGAGTGGGGTAAAAATACCCACAAAATAATACACAATTTGTATGCATCTCCTAAGTAACTGCAGTCTCATTTATTAGTAAGGAATAAATGACTGTCAACTTTGCTTTTGACATTAGACACCTGTGTAAAAAACATCTGGTGAAAGAGTGAGCATATGCCATGTACTGGTATTTGCTGTATGAGAGCAGTTTATACAGGCCCCTAGTGGCTCAGCACACACAACAGCAAATGAAGGGGAATTCCTGCTCTTCAGCTTCTGTAGTGCTGGTCCCTGCATTATTCAAATGTAGGAATCAGGGGCAGTATTAAAAATGAAAGATGAATCACTGACCTGACTGATTTCAATCTCCAGTCATTTCACTCTTTTGCACATGCCAAAGTCTGATCTGGCAAACTCTCTCCTAAGATTAAGCACTGATTTACTATCATTGGTTGAGTTCACTGACAGTGCTAGTGTTCGAGTTACATAACCATCACAGCAGAACACTTAATTTATATTATTCTTTAGTGTCAGTTTTAGAAATAGTATGGCTCATGGGTCTAAAAGCTGGTCCTAAGGCCTTCTGAAATCAAGAAATACTGAGATAACATTTTCCTTTCCACACACTATTCCTGACAGCTTGCCATAGCACACACAAACTATAATGAATTTCTTAATGATTTCTTAGAGTAGAAGTCTTGTACTTAGGCAAAGCTTTCAGTGATTTAAATGGATACAAACAAACTACACATCATTTATGCATTGAGAAAAATCTAAATGTATGCCACCATATTACCACAAGTGACAAAACTAAACCTGGAAAGCTACTCCTCTAAAAAGTCTCTCATTAAATCCTTCTTCCTTTCTTTGTAACATTGTCTTGAAAATCACATGCCAGTACATTTGCAGCTTTTAGCAATTCTGACTGAGTAACATTTGACAGCTAAATTTATTAAACTGACCAGTTTGTCAATTTCACACATTAAAAGAAATAAAATAGTAATAGCATACCTCCTGAGACAGAATTCAAAGAACCTATCAAAAACCTGCCATCTAAGGTAAGATACAAGTACATATGGTAGTACTTAGAAGAGGGGAGAACATTTTTCTTCTTCCAAGTTGCTCTGTTTAATAATAATGGTAGCAGCTTAGTGAGCTCTCATCCCAGGAGAAAATGATGCTATTTACTATACATTCTTACAGAAAGAAAGTTCCGATGTTCCGATGTCTAGTAGTTTACATAGTAAACTACTGGAAGATACCAGAGGAAGAAGTACGGTACATACACATTTTTTTCATCTCTGCAGCAAAAATCCTGATACATGTCCCAACGTGACAGAAGTTGCATGTGCCTAAACAAAAGGTATCTTGCAAGCAAGCTCTGAAACACTGAGAAGACAATCGTAACTTCCCACATTAATCCTAAATTTAATAGAAGCTTCTCCAAAGCAAATGAGCATCTACAGACCCATCTAAAACGCAACACTGTCTTAGGCGACAAGTGAAAGAACACATAAAACCCTAACTATTCTGCGTAAATAAAATTACCCTCCTGTGTATACTGAAGCCAAGAATATGCACATGATAAGCATGGTGAAGAAGCTGCCATCCTTCCACGAAGCAGTAACTGTCCAAAGGCCGAGCAAAACAATAAAATATGCATGACAGCAGTCTGGAGAAGTAACAAGGAGAACCAGACATTCAAAAAGCCATATATGCAAGGGTGAGCGGTAATCACTTAAAAAGGAAATAATACCGTTCTGTCGGGGAGGGAGGGGATAGAAAACAGGCAAAACCACTGTTTTATTTGCCAGCTTGGGAGAGCCCGGTTGCAGCAGTGAGGAGCGCCTGCTCGCATGGCCAGACGGTGCAGAGGGAGCTGCTAAGTTTGCTGAACAAATTGAAGAACCTCTTTGAAAGCGCTCGGAAAACTGAGTTTTCAGGCCGATGCGCTGCCTTTCAAGTGGTTTCGGGAAAGTAAACAAAAAAATTAAAAGCCTAACCTCTGAAAAGCTTCGCATCTCCGTGCCTCTCCGCTCCGCCGAGAGAGAGAGGAGGAGGAGAAGGAGAAAAAAGAGAAGGAGGAGGAGAAAAAAGGAGGAAGGAGGAGAACGGAGCGCTCTTCGGACGGGCGCCCGGGGTCCCCACCGGCCACTCTCCCCAACAATCCCTCTCCAGCGGCACGTGCCTCGCCTCTCACCCCCTTCTACCTTCCTTCACCCCATCCGTTAACCAAAATAATATCAATAACCGTTCCCTCGCCAAAGCAAGCAGCCAATGTGTAATTAGCGTAGCCTCCACTCTTCCCGCCCGTGTATAGTGGCATTCAGTGGAAACGTCGACTCCGATCCATCACTCGCCTTTATCCAGCTCCGTCTCCCGTCCCCGCACCGCGGCCGCCCGAGCAGGCCTCGCCGCCAGGGTGAGAGACCGGCCGGAGAGGAGGAGAGAAGGGAGGAGAAGAGGAGAGGAGGGGAGAAGGGTGCGGGCCGGCAGCCGCCGCTGGGGAGCCCCGGGGCAGGCGGGGGCAAAGCTGCGTGTGAGGCACGAGCGTGCTAGGCTGCACACGCGCGCGCACCGACTCGCGCGCATACACACGCATATTTCGATGCGCGCTCACACTCACAAAGGCGCCGAAAGAGGCAGCGGGGTAAAAAAACGGGTCAGGAGCGGGGCAGTTACCTGGTCATCCTGGCTTCCGCGATCCCAGCAGCAAAGCCGCCGCCGCCGCCTGCGCGCCCGCTGCCGCTTCCCGCCGCTGCCGCCACCTCCTCCTACTGCTCCCGCTCGTCTCCGGGGCGGCCAATTTAATCCAAGCCCGGCAGCAGTAGCAGTACTAATAGCAGCATCAGCAGCTACAAGCTGAGTTCCCCGCTGCTGCTTGCTGGTAGTGGTGCGTGTCTGTCACAGTCCGGCGCCGAGGAGAGAGAGAATCAACTAGAGTCCGAAAATCCAGCATCCAGAAGAGCTAGATCTCCGCCTGCCTCCTCCTGCCAGCGCCACCTTTCCTCCGCTCTGCTCCGTTACGCTCTGTTCTTCTTTTCTTCTTCCTGCGGCGGCGGCGGCTGCTGCTGCTGCTGCTCCCGGGGCGCGCTCTCTATTCCCGAGCTGCTGCTCCGTTTCCCCTCCTCCTCCCTCTCTCTCCTTCCTCCTTCGCTCCTTTTTTTTTTTTTCCCTTCCCTTTTTTCCCTTCGTCTCTTTTAGCCGATTCTTCCGCTACAAATAGCAGCGAGGTCGCCCACCCGGGCTCTCCCCCACTCTTCCGCCCCCCCTCCAGAAAAAGTGCAGTGCAAACAAAAGCGAAAGAAGAGGGCACGGGGCGGGTGGAGCGGGGAGGGCAGAGACACAGGAAAAATCCCCAGAAACCGACCCTGGGAGCCGAAACTCGAGCAGCCTTCCCCCCACCCCACCTCGCTTCTCCGGAGAAGGAAGACGGCGTTTGTAGACTACTGGGGACGACGATCTCTTTTTCCGTGCGCTTGAGGTTTTGGGGTTGGGTTTGTTTGTGGTGGTTTGGTTTTTTGTGGTGGGTGTTTTTTGTGTGTGTGTTTTTTTTATTTTTTTTTTTTAATCCTCTTACGCTGTGTGGATCACAGGGTCTGCCTGGCCCCAAGCGCTAGAGAAAGCTTGCTGACGAGCTCTCTGCCCGCACGCCTATGTGTGCGCGGGTGTGCGCGGAGAAGAGCGATGGAGGGGGCCGGGCACCGCCTGCCCCAGCGCGGGCCGCGGCTGACCGAGGAGGGAGCCACACTCCACGCGGGGACACATGCACACCCGCGTGGGGCTAGGCGCTGGGGGAGGGGAGGGTGACGTCACTCCGTGTCTGCCCGGAGGGGCGCCCACTGCCACAGCAGCCCGGCCGACGTGGGGCCGCCGAGCCGGGTGAAGACCAGGCCACAGGGCTGCCAGCGCCAGCCTGCTTCGAGTGACGCTGCCCGTTGTCTTCCCATGTTACATTCCTCAAGCCTCCCCGGACAAGTGAAATTCACCGGAGTTAAGATGCCTAACTTCTTGTCCCAGGTGTGCACCCAGATGGTTACATATCCGGGGGTTCCCTAATTGTCTTCCTGAAGAATGGTCAGATTCTGAAATTACACCACATGTTGCTTGTCATAATCGGTGGTGTATCGTAGTACTAAAAAGGTCCCTGTTTTCCTTAATCTAGCCTGCCTAATCCTCTGCAAAGAAGCAGCAGCGCATAAAATGTACTTGAAAACAATGTGATTGAGGTACAATGAGCTTTGGAAAACCTCACTGTTGGCTGTTAACCATCTTCAGAAGCCTGGAGCATATGTCCTCCATGCCACAGTTTCTCCTGTGCAAAATGGGGGTAAACAGGCTAAATACAACAAAAGCTAGTTAGTCATTATGGTAACAGAAGTCCGTTCATGTTGATGCCACAAAGATTGGCTTAAAGGCTTGCATGTGTGTGAAGCTCCAGGTGCTTGTTTGCCTTATGGTGATTCCTGTCCTGAATTTAGCGCTTAGTGTTCACAGTCTCAGCAAGCGGTGTAGCCCTGATTCTGAAGCCATTGTGGTTTATGCAAATTTCATTGCGGATCATTGCTATTTTTCTGAAGAGGAGAAGAATTTCAGTATTTGTACTGGATGTTAGAAATTTACAGTGAAGGTGGTGAGACACTGGAACAGGTTGACCAGGGAGTTCATGGATGCCCCCTCCCTGAAGGTGTTCAAGGCCAGGTTGGATAAGGCCTTAAGCAACCTGTTCTAGCAGAAAGTGTCCCTGCCTATGGCAGCAGAGTTGGAATTAGAAGATCTTTAAGGTCCCTTCCAACCCAAACCATTCTATGGTTATATGATACCACAGAATTATATCTTATCATACCTTGGAAGATAATGCTGTTGACATGAAGGCTGATAGAATTGAAGATAAATTTAGGTCTTCTTAAATCCTGTAAGTTACTGTCTTCTTTTGATGCTGCCAGTTACATGATGAAAAATTTTCTTCCCAAGTAAACTTACACTTAAGGGAGCACTAGTCCTTTCCAAATTGTATCTTTCAAAACTGTAAAAAATTAATTTGTGTGAAAAGGTAAATATATGAAATGTAGTACAGATGGCTACTTTTAGTCTTGTCAAAACCATTTAACAAAAGACAACAGTCAACTGTAGTTTCAGAGTAAAACAATAAAAATCAAAAGCTGGACAAAATTATCATAGTAAATGAGGTTAAAGAAAGCAAGAATAAAGTCCTCACCTTTGCCCCCTTGGCTCAAATGACTGCAGGACTGTATTTGCTCTGAAACAGTAATACTAAATAGGTATTTCAGATTCTAATGTTGTATCTCAGCAGTTTTTATCAGTATACCTAGCTGTTTTAGTGCTCTTCATGCTGTGATCCCTGTGTGACATTGAAGAATTGGACAATAAACTCATGTATTTTATATTTTTCATGTGGTATCACAGTGTGCATGTGAGTTTTGGGACTACATCTACCTTTCTGTTATCTTAGATTCATAAGAAGGTTGTGTGGATCTTCTTTCTGTTCAGTCAGCATCACAGTACTCATTAGGAATTAATGCTTTTCTTTCTATAGTAGTCTTAAAAGCAGATCTCATCGATATTCTCATGTATATTATTTGTAAGATTTTCAGAGTTTGTAGTAGGGATGCTACAGAATTAAAAAAAAGAGAGGAGTTGACCTAAATTCATGAATCAGAATTAAAATAATGTATGTTTACTGTTGATCTGATGCATTCATCACTCATTATCAGTAGCATAAACTTTAGATTTATGATAGTAGTGTACACATATGCATACATGTGTATATGTGGTTTGGTAATGCATCTTTCACATTTCTTCCCTATTCAGAGAAGACAGAACATCAAGAAGCATAATGCATCTGTTACCAACTACTTGTTAAAATGGATTTTTTTTCCAAAATACACAAAATAATCAAACACAGCATTCTACACTGGTGTTCTATTTTAACCAAGATTGCAGCAGTGTGTTACTCTAAGGTTACTACCACACTGAACTGGAAAAACATTTACACATTTTATTAACTTTCAAATGTTTCCTGTAAACCACTGAGCAATCTCTACAAGCATAATTAAATTAGGTTTGGAAGATATGAATTTATTATTTTATTTTTTTTTAAGGTGGAAGGAAGAAGGTTTTTTTTGGTCATTTGGAGTTAAGTATCACATATTCCCTCAGAGTTTTTATTAAAACAGACATCTTTCTCTTGTCATCCAAAGTTAACTGTTTAAATTCTGTTCTTCCTGCTCATGCAGCTGCTTTCAGTGTCATTGAAGCTTCATACCAGCAGTGCAAGTCTGATGTGACAATGCAGGGTATGAGCTCAGGTTTAAAATTGAAAAGATGTATGAAAGAAAGAACAGAAAGAGATCCATTTTTCCATCTGTTCATCTAGATACCTACCCGTGACCATATTCAAGTGACTTCTGCCTTAGCTCTTCAAGCAAAGGACCAGCCATACACCATCATGTCTCTGTCTCATGAATTTCGTATGTTAAATAGTACTCTGTTAATAGTGTGCAGTGTTATTTTTTTCTCAGCTGTTCTGCCTTGGATTGTTGCTTGCATCTCTGTAGATGGTGTCCCACTAAGCTCTTCAGCACAGTAGGACATTCCATTAACAACTGGCACCAGTGGACGTTGCAGTACTACACAGTAAGATCAGGAAGGGGAAGGGGAGCAAGGAGGAGAACAGAAAGGTTACTCTATAGTTGCCTGTCTCTCTGGTTTTTGGTGTTTTGTTTTGTTTTAATATATTACAGTTATTTAGTATTAACATATGACAAGGTGGTGTCTGAAATTGAACAGACGGCATTGATGCACGTAATGGAGTTACAGCATCTGTGATAAAGAAAGAGCAACTGATGTCATCTATCTGGACTTGTATAAAGCATTTGACACTGTCCCACATGATTCTGGTCACCAAATTAGAATACAACGGACTTGAGGGATGGACCACTCACTGAATAAAATACTGGCTGGATGGCCACAGTCAGAGAGTTGCAGTCAACAGCTCAATGTCCAAAAACACAGCACTAAAAAAAGATGCTTTGGGGAGAATTAACTCCAGCTCAGAAAAACCCAATACACCCAGGGAGGTTGTGGATGCCATCTCCCTACAGGTGTTCAAGGCCAGTTGATGAGTCCTTGAGCAACCTCACGTAGTAGAAGGCCTGTGGCAAGGGGGTTGGAACTAGAAGATCTTCAAGGCTTCTTCCAGCCCAAACCATTCTATGAATCTATGAATACGTTAAGCACTGACTTGCAAAATGATTATGTGAAAGAGTCTGAGTTGCTGTACTGATGTTTGGAAACTCTCATTAATAAAGCACAAATACTGGGAGGCAATTGCTGTTCAATTACAGTTTCACTAATTGTCCCATTTCACATTAGGTGTTTTCCTTCAGCCTGTATTTCCATCAATTGCTTATAGATCTTTCAAATTTCTGGAAAGTTCTAACAGACAAATCATATCAGTGGGAAAAATAAGTTGACATTGCCATGTACTTTCATCAAAATGGGCTGAAGAGAAGCTGATGGACAGCTCAACACTTTTGAGAATTGAATAGGATATAAATGGGGCCCTGCAGGAGAGCCAGTCTGAGTCAATACTCTTCAGAGCAGCAGATCTGCAGTCCGGTACTCTCCTTTTGGATTGAGATGCCACACAATGAAACTCTCTGGAATTAAGTAAACCTTATCTTCCATATTTGGAGGGCTGTGTTGGAATGTATAGAGCTGCTGCATTTACATTATATGCAATATTGTAAGTATTGGAGCTGTCTCTGAAAAACTCTTGAGCAAATGAGTGATTTGCAGACTTTCATAGAATCATAGAATCAACAAGGTTGGAAAAGACCTCAAAGATCAAGTCCAACCTGTCACCACAGACCTCATGACTACTAGACCATGGCACCAAGTGCCAAATCCAATCCCCTCTTGAACACCTCCAGGGACGGTGACTTCACCACCTCCCTGGGCAGCCCATTCCAATAGCTAACAACTCTCACAGTGAAGAACTTTCTCCTCACCTCGAGCCTAAATTTCGCCTGGCACAGCTTGAGACTGTGTCTTCTCATTCTGGTGCTGGTTGCCGGGAGAAGAGACCAACTCCCTTCTGGCTACAACCACCTTTCAGGTAGTTGTAGAGAGCAATGAGGTCTCCCTTGAGCCTCCTCTTCTCCAGGCTAACAATCCCAGCTCCCTCAGCCTCTCCTCATAGGGCTTGTGCTCAAAGCTTCTCACCAGCCTTGTTGCCCTTCTCTGGACATGTTCAAGTGTCTCAATGTCCTTCTTGAACTGTGGGGCCCAGAATGAGACACAGTACTCAAGGTGTGGCCTAACTAGTGCTGAGTACAGGGGCACAATGACTTCCCTGCTTCTGTTGGCCACACTATTCTTGATGCATGCCAGGATGCCACTGGCCTTCTTGGCCACCTGGGCACACTGCTGGCTCATGTTCAACCAGCTGTCAATCAGTACCCCCAGGTCCCTTTCTATTTGGTAGCTCTCCAGCCACTCCCAGCCTGTAGTGCTGCGTGGGGTTGTTTTGACCAAAGTGCAGCACCTGGCACTTGGACTTGTTGAATGCCATCATGTTGACTCTGCCCATCTGTCTAGCTGGTCAAGATCCCTCTAGAGAGCCCTTCCACCCTCTAACTGGTCAACATCTGCTCCCAACTTGATGTCATCTGCAAATTTACTGATGACTGACTCAACCCCCTCATCCAGATTGTCAGTGAAGATATTAAAGGGGATGGGGCCCAGCACTGATCCCTGGTGGACACCAGTAGTGACTAGCTACCAGCTGGATGTGGCACCATTCACCACCACTCTCTGGGCATATTCCTCCAGCCAGTTCCTAACCCAACACAGAGTGCTGCTGTCCAAGCCATGGGCTGACAGCTTCCCCACATCTGCCAGGCAGGTCACCTGATCATGGAAGGAGATCAGGTTGGAGAGGCAGGATCTGCCCTTCCTAAATCCACTTTGTCTGGACCTGAGCCCTTGGCCATCCTTCAGGTGCCCAGTGATTGCCCCCAAGATGATCTGCTCCGTAATTTTCCCTGGCACTGAGGTCAGGCTGACAGGCCTGTAGTTTCCAGGTTCCTCCATCTGACCCTTCTTGTGGATGGGGACCACACTGGCCAGTTTCCAGTCATCTGGGACTGCACCGGTGAGCCAGGACTGGTGGAAAATGATAGAGAGTGGCTTGGACAGCTCATCTGCCAGCTCTCTCAGCACCCTCGGATGGATCCCATCCAGTCCCATGGACTTGTGAGTATCCAAGTGACTCAGCAAGTCCCAAACTAGTTCCTTGTGGATTTCAGGGGTACTACACTGCTCCCTGACCCCACCAACCAGTTCAGGAGGCCATTTATCCTGGGGTCCTCCTGCCTTACGGTTGAAGATGGAGGCAAAAAAGGTATTTAGAACCTCAGCCTTTTCCTCATCTTTAATTACAATGTTACCTTCCAGGTCCAATAATGAGTGGAGGTTCTTCGTGCCCCTCTTTTTAGCATTAATTTATTTATAAAAATGTTTTTTATTATCTTTCACAGTGGTGGCCAGCTTAAGTTCTAACTGGGCTTTTGCCTCTCTAATTTTTCTCCTACATGTTCTAACAACATCCTTAAATGTATGTCCAGTTGCCTCCCCCTGTTTCCAAAGGCAATACATAATTTAAAGATACGTCAAAGGATCAAGATGTGTAACTTGAAGGACTTTAGGAGACAGAATGTGTGCCCTGTACAGAGACTGCTGAGCTCTTCTGCTCTAGTTTATAGAATGCACTTCACAGTAAGCTTTGCTCCAACAGCTAGAAACAGCTCTACTGATAGGAGTATAGTCTTCTTCAAGTGACTGCCTGTGAAGATGGGGAGCCTGGCTTTGGAAAACAAAGATTTAAATGAAAGCGAAAGCTCTAAAGAGACGCAGTCAATATACTGTATTGGAAATACGAATGAAGCTTAGTACCTCATTTGCTGACATGTTCATAAGCAAACAAAGATCACAGTATCACAGTGTCACTAAGGTTGGAAGAGACCTCGAAGATCATTGAGTCCAACCTGTCACCACAGACCCCATGACTAGACCATGGCACCAAGTGCCACGTCCAATCCCCTCTTGAACACCTCCAGGGAAGGTGACTCCACCAGCTCCCCGGGCAGCCCATTCCAATGGCGAATCACTCTCACAGTGAAGAAATTTCACCTCACCTAGAGCCTAAACCTCCCCTGGCACAGCTTGAGACTGTGTCCCCTTGTTCTGGTGCTGGTTGCTAGAGAGAAGAGGCCAACCCCTTCCTGGCTACAACCACCTTTCAGGTTGTTGTTATAGGTTATTCCTAATGCTGGCCTGCATTAGGAATAGTGTGGCCAGCAGGAGCAGGGAGGTCATTGTGCCCCTGTACTCTGCTTTGGTTAGGCCACACCTTGAGTCCTGTGTCCAGTTCTGGGCCCCTCAGTTTAAGAAGGACATCGAGACACTTGAACGTGTCCAGAGAAGGGCAACAAGGCTGGTGAGAGGCCTTGAGCACAAGCCCTCTGAGGAAAGGCTGAGGCAGCTGGGGTTGTTTAGCCTGGAGAAGAGGAGGCTCAGGGGAGACCTCATTGCTCTCTACAACTACCTGAAAGGTGGTTGTAGCCAGGAAGGGGTTGGCCTCTTCTCTCTAGCAACCAGCACCAGAACAAGGGCACACAGTCTCAAGCTGCGCCAGGGGAGGTTTAGGCTCTAGGTGAGGTGAAATTTCTTCACTGAGAGAGTGATTCGCCATTGGAATGGGCTGCCCGGGGAGCTGGTGAAGTCACCTTCCCTGGAGGTGTTCAAGAGGGGATTGGACGTGGCACTTGGTGCCATGGTCTAGTCATGGGGTCTGTGGTGACAGGTTGGACTCGATGATCTTCAAGGTCTCTTCCAACCTCAGTGATACTGTGATACTGTGATACTGTGATCCCATCTGGTCCCATGGACTTGTGGGTGTCTAAGTGGCTCAGCAGGTCCTGAACTAATTCCTCATGGATTTCCAGGGCAATACACTGTTCCTTCACCCCATCACCCAGCTCAGGAGGCCACTTGTCCTGTGGTTTGTATAACTTTTTTAGGTAATGAAACTTAGGTAGTTAGCAACAGAGGAATAGGGAAGAAATTGATTGTAAGTGTAGGGTTTTATAATTATTTTTGCCATGCTTCATATTTCTTTCCCTGCTGTTTTAAAGAGTCAAGGCTTTATACACTAGTTTGATCCACCTGGTGTTCCAAACAACTTTTTTGTGTGCCAGCATATTTGTCCTGGTTCAAGTTAGAACAGAACAAATGCTGTTCAGTGATTCAATTTCTCGGCTAATTCAATTCTAGTAACTTCCACTTGCTGAAATTATCGGCATGTTTTCATACACAGAGCCTGCTTCTGACAGTCATAATGCTTGATGCTTCTAGTTAGCACCAAAGATTAGCATGCAGACTGATGTCACCGATAAATCTTGTGTACTGTGTTGGGAGTGCAGAGTAAAAGGCTGTACCCGGTGGGGAGGAGGAGCCAGGACAAGTGATCTTAAACTGACCAAGAAGATATTCCAGTCTATGTAGATCATACTCATTGTAAAGCTGAGGGATCATGAAGGTCAAGCTCTTCTTCCAAGGAAGATTCTGTTCATTCTTCCTTTGATCTCAATCTGTGTGTTCCTGAATCCAGTTCCAGAATCCAGATCCTGAATTTACTTTGCATTGGCCACTGAGGCTAGTCTGGGACTTCTCCAGTGCCTGTGCACAGCATCAGTGGTGATAATGATATAATTGCCATCAAGGAGGGCCAAGTTTGATATTGATTCAGTACATATTTTGTTTTTTAAAACTTAATTTCATTTAGCTGTGGTTTGGGGGGGGGTGTTGTTTTGTTTTGTTTTCTCATTAACACTGTTTTAATTTTCTTGTCCAATTTTATAAGTCTTACTCCCTTATTCACTTTCTCTTCCTCTTTGTGATGAGATAGGTGATAGAACACATCTGTTACTCTCTTAATGGTTGACTTGGCCCTAACTCTTAACAATGTATTAAATCCATTCTCTATTCTAATTTTAATTCTATGCAATTAAGAGACTTGGTAGAGGGAGACAAGCAGGCTGGTCCACACACTCGTCCTAGCACATTCATTGAGTGAGATCGTCACACTGCATTCACTACCACAGTCTCAAAACTAGATGATGGGGAAAGGATGGTAGAATGAGGTGATGCAGCATGTTAATACAAAGAAAATTGGGCTTGGTTGTTTCTACTTTTCAGGATACCAACCTGTTTTAGTAGCTCATTGTATGTTTTGGGCTTTTTTCTTTAACTGGGAAGCGCAAGAGGCCTAGAGGACTAGTAATTAATCACATAGTACATGAAAATCTGCAGGAACTTGGACATGATGTAGCAGAATCAGCTTTATCAGAGTACACTATGGTGTGTGCCACAAACTCAAAATAACCAGCAGCATATGTAGGGAATGCTGTAAATAAGATTGGTAGATACAGAAGACAGCTTTGTCTTTTCCTTCTGGAGTATTGTATCTCAAATGTGATGAGAAATCTGCTAACCATTTAGAAAGAATATGCTTAGAATACACAACGCAATGTGTTGGTAATTTTATTTTAAAACATGCATATGCGTATAATGTACATACACACACCGGTGCAGAAAGTCTGTGTCAAGATTTGCTTTCAATTTAAATACAGACGAGTAGATGAGGTTTCTTTCTTTCTTTTCTTTTTTTTTCTTTCCTTCTTTGAAAATACAGCCTTTATGGGAAGAAGGTACATCTAAATTGTAATGACAGCAGCAGAGAGCTGAGTATCAGGAATATTTGCCAGTATCAGAAAAGGAAATCAGCAGCCAGATGACAGCTTGCTAGTTCATAACTTTTACAACAACCAAAAGAGTTATCAGCCATTACTTAATGTATGATTATTTCATGGTTGCTCAACATGCACTAGGGAGACTAAAGGCACCATTTTGCAACCATAAGTCAGAGATCAAAGTCTATATAACACTATCTGATGTAAGTTGTGACTGGAAGTAACTGAATTAATTAATGCATTTTAAAACTCAGAAAGAAGATGAGGATACTAATGCTGCAACTGATTCACAGAAATGGAAGATTTTCTTACTTTCTCATTTAACACTGGTTTCTAAGCAGGCACTAGTGTTTCATGTACATAACTTCTTTTACATAAAAGTTTCCAAAATCAGCTCATATAAAACAAGCATAAACTAAAGACGGGTCCACCTGAAACCTTGTTAACCTGAACTATTGTTCTCTTCTGGCAAACCTCAAGGAGATTCATATCACAAAGTCTTACATGGCTGTGCTGGTAGTATGTCTAGGAGCTGAACAGGGGATGGAGGGAAGAGAAGGAGAGGTCTAAGTTTATTTCCTAACCATCAGCCTTTTACTTCTTGACTATAGGACTGTTATGGAGTAAACTGCTCTGTCATCTGAGGGAGGGAGCATTTCTCCATTCCCTCTTGTGTCCTTTCTAACAAATCAGGAGTGATGCACAAGCACTGGAAGACAAGATTTGCATTTTCCTAGCAGAGGTGCTGCATTATGAAACCTTGTAAGGTACAACCAGAAAAGGGAAAAGAAAAATGTAAAAGAAAAATCTTCTTAGCATCACTCTCCCTCCAGTTGCCTACAGTTACTATTTTAAAATCATTATTGCTGTAGACCTATAAATATTTCAGCAACAGGATTGATAAATATCTACACTACCAAAATAAGGATTTTTTATATGAGAATGTTTTGTCTTGTCTTTATGTCTGTCTCGAGATGGCCAAAGTTTAAACCTGTTCTACTGAATGTGACCAACTTTTACACATTCAGTTATAGTAATTTTTTTCCCACCAACATAACTCCCATTAACTTCAGATACTGTGTTTCCTAATTAGAAATAGAGAAAAGTGTCTGTGCCCTGATTATCAGTGTGTGGCTAGGGAGAGTTTCAGCTCAGCTTCTCGTGGGCTGATGTTCACATTACAAAAATGGTGTAATATTTAATAATTATGTTCAAGAACTTTATGGAAAATCAAATTATTCTTTCATTTCCAAACCCCATTGCTCCAGAGGTAGCTGCAAGTTTATTGGCAGGTCAGTCTAGACAAAAAATGATGAAGTCTTTGTCCATAGAGTCCTGCATAGTCCAGCAGTTTTCATGAGCATTGTGTTCACCATATTTTTGGTATAAAGTTGAGTAAAAAATTTAAAATATTGCAAATTCTGTGAATTTTGATATCTGGAGAAATTTATGCAATATGACTTTTACTGACCTGTGCAAACACATTACAGAATTTCACTGAAACATAAAAAATACTTTACTTAAAACCACACTCATTACCTTTCCAACCACACACATATTACCTTTCCATTATTTCAGTTCATGTTTCCTTCAATACCATCCATTAATCACTGAATGCAAGCCCACTGAACATTTAGCGTATTACAGAATGAGGTATATAAACTATGCACTATCACATCCATTTAAGGAAGACCGTATATTTTGTGCCGAACAAGAGGTGTTAAAAACGCATTATCCAAGCAAATCTGCTTACTATAAAACATTCTCTAATAATTTTCATTCTCACCAATTTAATTAAATCAGAAACTAGGACCACAAGGAAAATTTGTATGAAATCTCTTGTATTGAATCCAGATTATTAGCAAGCTCAGATGCCAAGTCCTTTGTTTTTTCAGTGTTGAAAAGCACTTTTACATGCTATCTAGCCCTGTGAGGGAAATCATGTATTAGTCACAATTTTCCAATCAGAATATTTATTTTTCAGTGAGGGAAAAAACATTTTTAAACTTATGTTATAAAAATGACAACCCATTCATTATGAACCTCATCAAACATCTTTTTAGGATAAAAGTGTTGTTCAATGACCTCCATCTAATTAGTTTTATACAGGCCTGACCTAGCACAGCATGAACTGGTAGAAATCAAATCCACAATCTAAGAATGTGCTGGCATTTTTTCATTTGGTTCCTTTACTGAGAAGGCACAAAGGACACAACAGGGGCAATAAATTTCAACTCCAGTGTCTATGGAATAATAGCAACATGATTCATGTTTTTAATCTCAAGTAGTTTCTGCATATTCAAGGTGCCACTATGATTTTTTTTTAACTAGAAGATAAAGAAATAGAGACCGCTCCTTTTGCAGACCTACTTCACTTCTCTTGATCTGAATCTGTAAATACACTTTGGATTTTGCAACAATGTTCAGATAGATTTCTTTCCTCCCAGTGAAGCTACCAATCTCTTTTCATTGTCTTACAACCACCTACATAGAGTATCTTTCCTGAATCATCTGCTTCTTACATCACCCAATGCCTCTCAAGTTACTATGCTTTCTTCTCCTTAAATCTCTCCTTTCTCAAATTACAGCTTCTGTTTTCTGTTCCAAGACACTGGATGCTCTCTTCCTTTTTTCTTTTTTCAAGATTTACCTCATTCTGTCTTCCTCCTCTGTCATTGACCTTACTGTCTCCCAAGTCCTTCCATCTTTCATTCTAGAAATAGATTATGATTTATATAGGTAATGGTGGAAAGAGGTAGTATCACCTGAACTGTTTGGGTTTTGTTGGGGATTTTTTTTTACCAGTTTTGAACAGCTTAGTACACTCTTGCTCAACACATAGAATCACAGAATGGTTTAGGTTAGAAGGGACCTTAAATATTATCACAGAATCACAGAATCTCAGGGCCTGGAAGGAACCTCAAAAGATCATCTAGTCCAACCCCCCTGCCAGAGCAGGATCACCTACACCAGATTACACAAGAATGCATCCAGGCAAGTTTTTAGTATCTCCAGAGAAGGAGATTCCACAGCCTTCCTGGGCAGCCTGTTCCAGTGTTCTGTCACCCTCACAGTGAAAACATTTTTCCTCATATTTACATGAAAATTCCTGTGCTTCAACTTCCACCCATTAATCTTTATCATGTTGCTGGGCACCACTAAGAAGAGCCTGGCTCCATCCTCCTGGGACTCACCCTTTACATATTTATAAACACTGATGAAGTCACCTCCCAGTCTCCTCCAAACTGAAGAGCCCCCAGCTCCCTCAGTCTCTCCTCATATGGAAGATGTTTTATTCCCTTAATCATCCTCGTGCCTCTGCACTGGACTCTTTCAAGTAGCTCACTGTCTTTCTTGAGCTGAGAGGCTTAGAACTGGACACAATATTCCAGATGCAGCCTCACCAGTGCAGAGTAGAGGGGCAGGAGAACCTCTCTCAAATCTACTAACCACACCCTTCTAATCCACCCCAGAATGGCATTGGCCTTCCTGGCCACAAGAGCACATTGCTGGTTCATGGTCATTCTTCCATCCACCAGGACCCCCAGGTCCCTTTTGCCTTCACTGCTCTCCATCCTATACTGGTGCATAGAGTTGTTCCTTTCCAGGTGCAAGACTCTGCACTTGCCCCTTGTTGAACTTCATCAAATTTCTGCCTGCCCAGCTCTTCAGCCTATCCAAGTCTTGCTGAATGGCAGCATAATCGTCTGGTGTGTTAGCCACTCCACCCAGCTTGGTGCTGTCAACAAACTTGCTGACAGTGCACTCCGTGCCCTCATCTTGGTCATTGACAGATATATTGAATAGTACTGGTCCCAGTACTGACCCCTGAGGGACTCCACTAGATACAGGCCTCCAACTATACTCCATCCCATTGACCATGATTCTTTGACTCCTTCCCTTCAAACAGTTCTCAATCCACCTCACTACCTGATCATCAAGGTTACACTGCCTCAGTTTAATTAAAAGGATGCTGTGGGAAACTAGTTCTAGTTCATCTAGTTCCAAATCCCCTGCCATAGACAGGGACACTTTCCAGTAGACCAAGTTGACGTTCAGAAGGAGGCTGCAGCAAATTAGCATACAACAATATTCCTCGCTTCAATGCATCCTGTACCTACACTGTTCTACAGAACATCTTTCAGAAGATGAAGGCACTGATGCAGGTAGTGGTTCTGAACACAGAGCATCCCACTGGGTATTTCTTACTCATAGGGCATTCAGTACCTAAAAGCTTGGCTGTCTATGTGTCATTCCACATTACCTTGCCTAGATCCAGTTAATTTTGATGCTGCAAGGGCTAAGACTGATCTCAGAAAGAAGTGACATACAGCTAATATAAGCTGTTTTCCGTGAAGATTTTAATGAGATGGAACATTAAAGAAAATAAAAGGGTAAGTCACTGTCTTATCAGTTTCTGAGAAAGAAAAAGATCACAAATACAATTGTCATATTAGGTCTTCAGGAACAGCAGTAGAAGGCATAACCTGTCAAGAGCAGCAGTAGTCTTGGAATTAGAAAGATGATAATTGAAGTACCTCTAGTATGACTGACACCTCTTTTCAGACAATAAAAAAAGGTAGAAGTCCTAGGATTTGCATAATTCTCTGTAAATAACATGATAAATCTCAGGGCACTTTCAACAGTTTACCTCTGCATACTCTATAGTGAGCAGCAGCTGGTTTTCTGGATTCACATGAGCGCAGATTATTTAAGAGGAGCAGCTTGGAAATATGCTGTAATATTTTTGCTTTTGCATGCTGACTTCCAAGATGGGAATGATACCTTTATGATAGCGATGATGGAGGTGTCTTCCTGTAAATATGCTCTCAGCATATTTAACAATATACTGTGTACCATCAGTGTGATTTGAAACAATAAAGTTTGATATTAAACAATAAATCATTATCTCATTCTATCATGAAAATTGTCTTTCTTTCTATGAAGACACACAGAGTCCATTTTCTAGAAAGGTTTTCCAAATAGAGCAAGACAAACTTGGGGTGTTGTGAAGTACTTTCAGTTTGGGATAGTTTCTGTGCCACATAGCAGGTTTTAACAATGAAGAAGGAGTGGATTTGCACTTGTTTTCTGAACACAAGAAATTACTAGGTTTATGAAAGTTACTTTGTATATGATTTCACTAAGGAGCAATCGGGGGAAGAAAACAGATAATTTAGTTACAGAAAAACAATGATGCTAATGTTTTTACTCAGCAAGGATTGTTATATTACTTGAGAATTCCTCAAGTTAGAGAGAGGAAGACCAGAAAGAGTGTTCTTGTGTGTTTGGAACAACATTTATGAGGGGAAAAAAATATACAGAAGAAATTATTACAGATATTTCTTCCAATACTGTGCTTTCAAACCTCAGGTATTCTACTGGCTCATCAAAACTGTGTTGGTTTCCAAGGTATATAAACACCACTGCAGTTGGTCCTTTGTTCAATGCTACCAGGATGCTGTCCATTATAGCCTAACAAGTATGTTGATCTCTTTATTCTGATACTACTGAGCAGAGAAAAATAGACATGTCCCCAGCAGGAGACATACCTCCTTTTCCTACTCCAATTGATGCAGTTTATATGAAGACCATGAATATAGCAAGCTGTAATAGTTGAGATGCTTATACATTATCATTTCATTTTAAATAAGAAAGTGAAAGCAAGAATTTTGAGCACAAAAGGAAGTTTCAAAGATTTTTTACATGTACCTGGATAACAGGGAAGTGTAAGCCACTGAGTAAGCAAGCTTGTGTATGACCCTGCTAAGTATTTTTGCAGACTTCTTTCCAGAAAAGTTATCTGTGTGGATGTCCCACATTTCTTGTTTCTACCCTGTATTTGGTTTAGCTTAAAAAAGCATTTTTCTTTGCTCACTTTACCTAATGATTCATATTGGCCTACACTAATGAGATGTACTTTTCATTATTTACTGTTTTCCCAACCTGCATAGGCAGTGCCTGGAGAAATCTGCATCCAAAGGGATCTGGAAGTCAGAAAGCTTCCACTGCTATAGAGAAAGGGTTTATCATAACTGCAGTATACTTCCTTTCATACTGCTGTATTTTGAGTTTGTTCAGCAGTGCAAATACTGAAAGGTACCTAGCACTGTCAGCAGTAATGATAATTGTAGTTCTATGCATAAAAATTACAAGGTGTGGTGGATTGAAATTTTTCCCCAAACATTAAATTTGCCAGACCAGCTGAGCTGGAAGCAAATGAGAGCTGTATTTACAAGCAAAACTACAATCTATAATGAAATGCAATGAATATTTACAAAATATACAGTATTTACAACATTTACAGGTATTTACAACTAATAAACAGCCCAGGAACCCCCCTGGCCAAAGACCAGGGGAAGCTACTAGCTTCTACTTCTCTGTATCCCCCTTACCCCCTATCCCCCTGTACAGAAAGGACAAGAGAAAGAGGCAGAGGGATGTTAGAGTTAGCCAAAACAATGCAGCCAAGGTCAAGCAGAAACAAGTTAGTGTCTCCCAGCCCAAGGAAGTGAGAAGAGAGAAATTAGAATAGAATAGAATAGAATAGAATAGAATAGAATAGAATAGAATAGAATAGAATAGAATAGAATAGAATAATAAAACAGGTTGCAGTGACAAAGGTTTATGCCAGTGCCTAATTCAGAGCATATTCTTCAGCATTTACACTACCCAAAGTAAGGTAACTCTTCTATTTAAAGTGTTTGCCTTGGATAAGCATTTACAAGAGCAGAGACATTAAAAATCACAGAACCAGAGAATCACAAAATCAGGGGCTGGAAGGAGCCTCAAAAGATCATCTAGTCCAACCCCCCCTGCCAGAGCAGGATTACCTACACCAGATTACACAAGAATGCGTCCAGGCAAGTTTTTAATATCTCCAGAGAAGGAGATTCCACAGCCTTCCTGGGCAGCCTGTTCCAGTGTTCTGTCACCCTCACAGTGAAAACATTTTTCCTCATATTTACATGAAAATTCCTGTGCTTCAACTTCCACCCATTAATCTTTATCATGTTGCTGGGCACCACTAAGAAGAGCCTGGCTCCATCCTCCTGGGACTCACCCTTTACATATTTATAAACACTGATGAAGTCACCTCCCAGTCTCCTCCAAACTGAAGAGCCCCCAGCTCCCTCAGTCTCTCCTCGTATGGAAGATGTTTTATTCCCTTAATCATCCTCGTGCCTCTGCACTGGACTCTTTCAAGTAGCTCACTGTCTTTCTTGAGCTGAGAGGCTTAAAACTGGACACAATATTCCAGATGCAGCCTCACCAGTGCAGAGTAGAGGGGCAGGAGATATAGTTGCATTTCCCTCTAAAGGCTGGTCTGCTGAAACTTTCAAAAGGCCTTATGAAAAGTGTATTTGTATGAATATAGGATTTGAATATATTCCAAAGATATAAAAAAAAACTTTCACCAAAAGCATTTAAAGAAATACTAGGAAATTATATTCCTAGGTCTTACTGCTAAAACCTTATCCTCATAATTTATAAAAAATCCACTCCCCTTTCCCCTACACAGATTTTTTTCTTCTATGTGTGATACAGCAGGGTGATTCATCTCTCCTTACAAATCTCCAGTGGAAATATGAGTGCTCTGGGAAATTCATGGAGTCTGGCTAGTCAGCATAATTGTGTCTACAATCAATACCTGAAAACTTCCTTTATGTTTGAATAAGAGCAAAAAGTTTTGTTTATTTGTGTTTTTGTTTGTTTGTTTTGTCTTTAGGTTTTATTTTCAGAAGAAACCCTTTAATTAGAGAACAGTTTTTCCATTTGAAAATCCCATTTTTAATCTCTCTTTGCACTAATGTTCAGGGATAGTAATAGCATTGCAGTATCTTCTCAAGAATTAGTAACTTTTTCAGCTGTCCTGGTTAAAGTTTTCATTATTTGTTACTGGTAGAGCGCACAGGCATGAATCACTCATTAGTGTATCATTCTAAGTTAATAGAAAGTCTCTATTTGAATGTAAGAAAATAACTTGCAGAAATAACTTGCTACATTTTTTGCTGTTTATTGACTGGGAAAAAAAATTTCAGCAAATGGCCAAGGATAAATAAAATAAATGTTCTTTTCCAGGGATTAATATCTAATCAAAACAGGTTCATAAATACTGCTTTGACATGATCTAGTTAAAAGCTATTTTTCAAAAAATATTATTTTCTAGATATGTATAAAAACTATTTGTAGTTACCATAGTCAAAAATTCATAATGCAATTTCTGTTTCCATTTCAAAGAATCAAGTAATATAAACATAGGTAAATCCATTTACAACATAGAGAGTTCAGTAGAGTATCTTCAGAAATTCCTAATCTCCAGCTGGTAAGGCATTGCAGCACTCATTTTTTTTTTCATACATCACTAAGAGAGTTGAAAAAAAAATGAACTGTTACACTAGTCCCTCCAGAAAATTATGCTATGTATTTTATTAGTCAATTAATCTATTTTTAATAATAACTGAGGTAAGTAGGAAAAATATTTTTTGTCAGAGTGATCAGGGTTTTTATAAAAAGTGTGTTGTTTTGCCTTTATATGTATTAAATATGAATTTCAATTTTTGGATCACATATTTGAGATATGATAATATTGTATATCAATGTATGCTTTTATATACTTTATTATATAATCACCCAATATACAAATTTCAAGGTTAAATTGCTTATTTAAGACTTAATAGTGATGAAATTCATAAGGAACAGTAGCCTTTTGTTGAATTGTGTCATTATACAATTACAAAAGAAAGCACCATTGGACAATCGTAAGGAAGCAATAAAAGGTATCTCAGTACTTAGTATCATCAGTCTGTTCTCAAAGCTTTTTAGAGGTTTTTATCCTGTAAGTTTGGGAACTGAGCACTGGCTTCTGCCTAAACTAACCAGACCTCCAAAAAGCACTTGAACTGGAGTGAGATGGAGTATCTGAATGGCACTAACTCACCTTAACTCTTTTAATTGTTTCAAATATCTTTAATGGAGGCAAAATAGTTCTCTATAAACAAAAAAATCGAAGATTTCCATTACAGGGAAGATTGTGACTATATTTTCAAACAAACCTCTTTGAAAACTATGAAACTATGAAACTATGAAAAGCATAATGTTAAATCTCCCATGTTTTCAGAATCTAGAGTATAAGTTACATTTGTTTTCATGTTCCAATCTGTATGAAAGATGAGGTGATGTGGGTGGAGTAAGGATGTGGGAGACATTCCTAATTAAATGGACGCCTCTGTCCCTCACAGCTATACAATTTTTGAATTGATAAGAAATCTGCATTCCAGTGTAATCTGTGAGTTACTCTACATTTTAGGCTATCTGGGTGAGAACTAGCTGTAATATTTACAGTGATTATTCTAGCAGAGTTGCTGATGAAAAATTCTCTACCAATGTGTGGTGGTTTAGGCTGGGTGCTGGCCTGGATGCCACTGTACAGACCACACCTGGGAGGTCCCAAGGGGTGGGCCCAGCCTAGGGGGGTGGTCACAGGAAACCAGGTATTCCATTTCCCATAATGCCCTGCTCCCCTATAATACATCCACGCGGGGTCTGCACTTCCTCTTTCGTCCCCTGATGCTGCCTAGGTAAAATGGCGTGAGCTGCCTCCCTTGGGCCTGCCCAGGCCCAAGGCTGGGTTGGGAGGGGGGAGAAAGAACCCTGGGGGGGTTGGGTGTACCCCCAGGTGGTGATGGGATCTCTCTCTCTTTGTCACAGTGCTTGTGGTTCTCTGTAAAACTTTCATTGCTCCTTTTTGTTTTTCTATTTAAACTTTCCATCACTTTTGCAATCTGTTTGTCTGAGTCATTATTTCTGCCCGTGGTGGGAGGATTGCTCTCCCAAACCACCACACAATGAAAAACAGATCAGGCATTTCTACAGCCACTCCTCTTTATAGAGTTTCATTTTTCCTGCCAGTAGACATTTACTTGTTGTATTTTCTCTCTTATGATAATATAATATAATATAATATAATATAATATAATATATATATATATATATTGGAATTTAATTGAATATTGCATTATAATATAATATAATATAATATATATTATTATATATTATAATAATATATATTATTATATATTATATTATTATTATAATATAATGCAATATTCAATTAAATTCCTATATATATATATAATATAATATATTATATATATTATATTATATTATATTATATTATATTATATATATTATATATATTATATATATATTATATATATTATAATATATATTATATATTATATTATATTATATTATATTATATATATATTATAATATATAATATTATATTATATTATAATGCAATATTCAATTAAATTTCAATTAATATTTTAAATTATTATATTCCTATTGAACAAAATCTTGACTGTACAACCCCCATCAACTGTTTCAGTTAAAGTTGTATGTAAATGTCCACAGGAGTAGTTCTAGTGGCTAGTCTAAACAATGGCACTTCATGGTACCTTATATTTTCCTATCAGTTGGTAATAAGTAATTGTGAAGCATGAAAAGAAACAAAAATCTGGTGTGTATATTGTAGCTGAACTGCATCAGGCAAAGCCAGATTTCAAAGTTACGCCAAAGCTTCCAGAAACCTAACTGTTTACCTGTACTTTTCAGTACAAATTAATTTTGAAATTTCTATATACTTCTTCAACCCAGTCTGAAGAATTACAAGCTCAGAATACTCTGAACTACCAACTGCTGTTGCTACCTTTAGCAATAGTCTATATAGGTAATCAGTTTTCAGGTAAGTAGAGGAGAGGCTATTATTTTAGTGTGACTGAGCATTTGCTTATTCTGCCTACTTAATGTTGAGTTTTATTTTGTAAAGAAACCTTCTGCTGCCAATACTGGCCTTCTGGCAACAGAGCAGCACTCCTTCCATATCAATCCTTTCTCCAAACACATGAAAATCCTGGGAAGAAGTACTTAATTTCCTTTAGAACTGTTTAATGAAGAAGTACTGTCCTCATATGTTTAGCAGAACCTGCAAAACTGTTGTGTAGAAGGAAAAAGTGGTGGTATTCTTGGATGAATATAGTGTCTGGGTGAATTTGCTCCAGTAATAACTTACATGCCTTCTGGTAGCAAAGAGCCACTGAGTATTGAGAAAGATCACTGACAGAAGAAATGTTCTCACAAAAAGTCTAAACTCTGCCATTAATTGTTCACTGTGAAGACTGGTGCAAGTGACACTTATAGGGTTATTTCCTGATCAAGGAATTGTATTTTGTGTAGCCCTGTTATTCCAAAAATATAATTATCACAGGGTCATCTCAAAATTATATGCCTCAATAGGTAACTAGCTTTTGTCCTTAATTATAGGCAAGGGAGCAATTTGGTTGCTTTGAGTTGTCAAACAATAACTACAATAGAAAAACTCTGTGTGGACCTCAGCATATGGTTGAATTTGGAACAGGAAGTTGGAAATACTCAGACTCTGGCTAGGTAATTGAAGAAAACTGGGATGAAGAGAAAGAGGATAAGAAAAAGACCTATTTCTGTGTCTTTGGAGAAAGGAGGAAAAATATCTGAAAGGCAGAACTATACTATCCTTCACAGCACTGAATAGAAGCCAGAATTTAGTTTTCAATTCTGATGCCCACATATGTCTGACAAATGTAGGGACAGATACATATGTGTGTTAATCTACTCTGGATCATTCTGAAGGGTGACAACTTACTGTTGTTGTTTGCTCTTTTTGTTCAAGGAATAGAGTTCTGTGTAACAGTCCTAGACAGAGACTCCAGTCATCCAGAGGAATTGCTTTTACCACTATGATTTCCAATCACAAATTAATTATAGAATAGAATAGAATAGAATAGCATTAACCAGGTTGGAAAAGACCTTCAAGATGGTGTTGTTTTGATTAATCAATTCATAAATATTCCTTTCCACTGTTTTTCTTCACCACCATCATACTGGGAGTTTCTTAGTGAAATTCCTTCATATTCGTATACTATTGACAATATTGCAACAGTTTTCCAGCAACCAGCAGCAACTGCTAATTGAGTTACTGATATCAAGGTTTATCAGCCAAGCTGGAATAAATGGTATTAACAAGCAAAAGCTAGGACATTCAGTTTAAGGACATACATATTTCTGTGTGACATCAACAGATTGGCAGAAAATAATTAGAAATTCAAAGAAAGAGGTTTATGTGGAAACCCAGTGCCAGAATCTACTTTTTTAAACAGCTCTATAGCATAGGGACAGTAAATATCTTGCAACTTTTGTGTTGTTAGGTTTGTTATTGCTAATTCTTCAGTTCTTCTGTATCCAACCACCTGCCACAGATGAGGTTATTAAATATACACAGGAAAGGTTTTCTATTTTCTCCAGTTTTTCTCTTACATAGCTGTTTGGAAATCCCTGGCAATATTTTAAAGGGAAGCTTGTATCCCGACGCACAGTGTATTAACTCTTTGTTTATTTTGTAATCATCACTTCCTGTCACACATATTTTGGGGTGTATTATTTGCATTTTTGTTAAGTAACTGATGTGTACACTGGAGTAGCTTTTTAATTTACCAGTTTTAAGTGTTCAAAATTGCAGTTATGAATGGCCATAATATAAAGATGGTGTTGGGTGACAGATTGGACTCAATGATCTCAAAGGTCTTTTCCAACCTGGTTAATTCTGTATTCTGTATTCTGCAAAAGACTCTTCTAACCAAAAATTCTTCTGCAATATGTTTCTTAGGTGTAAGTTAGTCTTTCCTTTCCGTTCTTTAAAGTCAGAGCAAGATTCTTCACTTAATCAGAGTTTATGTTTCTCCATAAACCCAGCTGTTGACAAAGGAAGCATTAAGAACTTATGGTCTTAATGACAGCATAATGCCACCTGTTCTCCAAGAAGTGGAACAGCTTTGAATACCATAAAGCAAATGAAAGGTTCCTGAGAGTTTCATAGTTTCATAGTTTCAGTTAGGGTTGGAAGGGACCACAAGGATCATCTAGTTCCAACCCCCCCTGCCATGGGCAGGGACACTCTACCCTAGATCAGGCTGGACACCGCAAGGGACGGGGCCTCAACCACCTCCCTGGACAACCCATTCCAGGCCTTCACCACCCTCACGGTGAAGAACTTCCTCCTCACACCTAGCCTGAATCTCCCCACCTCCAGCTTCATCCCATTCCCCCTAGTCCTATCACTCCCTGATAGTCTGAAAAGTCCCTCCCCAGCCTTCTTGGAGGCCCCCTTCAGATACTGGAAGGTCACAATGAGGTCACCTCGGAGCCTTCTCTTCTCCAGACTGAACAGCCCCAACTCCTTCAGTCTGTCCTCATAGGAGAGGTGCTCCAGCCCTCTGATCATCCTCGTGGCCCTTCTCTGGACACGCTCCAGCACCTCCAGATCCCTCTTGGAATAGGGGCTCCAGAACTGGACGCAGTACTCCAGGTGGGGTCTCACCAGAGCTGAGTAGAGGGGGAGAATCACCTCCCTTGACCTGCTGGCCACACTTGTCCTGCTGCAGCCCAGGATCTGATTGGCTTTCTGGGCTGCAAGTGCACATTGAGAGCTCATGTTGAGCTTCTCATCCGCCAGCACCCCCAAGTCTCTCTCCTCTGGGCTGCTCCCCAGCCAGTCACTGCCAAACCTGTATTTGTGCCTGGGATTGCCTCGACCCAGATGCAGGACCTTGCACTTGGTCTTGTTGAAGCTCATGAGGTTGGCCTGTGCCCACCTCTCCAGCCTGTCAAGGTCCCTCTGGATGGCATCCCTTCCCTCCAGCGTGTCTGCTGCACCACACAGCTTGGTGTCATCAGCAAACTTGCTGAGGGTGCACTCAATGCCACTGTCCATGTCACCCACAAAGATGTTGAACAAGACTGGTCCCAGGCCTGATCCCTGAGGGACTCCGCTTGTCACTGGCCTCCACTGGGACATGGACCCATTGACAGCCACTCTTTGGGTGCGGCCATCAAGCCAGTTCCTTATCCATCTGGTGGTCCACCCATCAAACCCATGTGTCACCAGCTTGGAGACCAGGATGTGGTGTGGGACAGTGTCAAAGGCTTTGCTCAGGTCCAGGTAAACGACATCAGTTGCTCGCCCCTCATCTATTAATGCTGTCACCTGTTCATAGAAGGCCACCAGGTTTGTCAGGCAGGATTTGCCCTTGGCAAAGCCATGCTGACTGCTCCCAATCACCTCTTCACTACTCTTCTGAGTCAGTAGTGCCTCCAGGAGGATCTGCTCCATGATCTTTCCAGGCACAGAGGTGAGACTGACCGGCCTGTAGTTCCCTGGTTCCTCCTTCTTACCCTTTTTGAAAATGGGAGCAATATTTGCCCTTTTCCAATCTGTGGGGACTTCCCCAGTCTGCCATGACTTTTGGAATATAATAGAGAGGGGCTTAGCAACCTCATCTGCCAGTTCTCTCAGCACCCGTGGGTGTATCCCGTCGGGTCCCATGGACTTGAACACTTTCAGGTTCTTCAGGTGATACTTTTCTCAATCTTCCATCCTCAGAGGGGTCACTATGTTTGACAAAATTGTGGTTGTAAAAACAAGCTATGACTTTTGACTTTACCTTCCAACTTTCAGTGGTGTATCATTAGATTTATCCTGCTTCAAATTATGTAATTTTAAGATATATATATAATTCACTGTTGTTGATTTCAAGCTAGTGGTAGAAAGAATGAAAGAATGAAAGGAAGGAAGGAAGGGAGGAAGGAAGGGAGGGAGGAAGGAAGGAAGGAAGGAAGGAAGGAAGGAAGGAAGGAAGGAAGGAAGGAAGGAAGGAAGGAAGGAAGGAAGGAAGGGGGGGGGAAGGAAGGAAGGAAGGTAGGAAGAAAGGAAGGAAGGAAGGAAGGAAGGAAGGAAGGAAGGAAGGAAGGAAGGAAGCAAGCCACAAATACCCAAACCAATCTAATGAAACAAAACAAAACAAACAAAAAAAAACCAACAGAATAAAACATTTGCTAAAGCATGTCATTTTTAAATTGAACAGAAAGTTAATTAATCAGCTAGGTGTTTCTTTAATTCATTACTGACTGCTGGCTCTATATATTGATATATGTGCTAAAATAAATATTTTTTGTCTTTAAATATACCACCTAATTGTAATAAAAAATAAAGTTCAAGAACAATGAAAAGGTTTCATAACTTTAGGAGCAGTAAGAAAACATTAAAAAAACTGAAATATATTTTCTCTTTCATGAACACTTCTTAAAATTCCTAGAGTCTGAAGCAAAGTAATGCTTTTTAAGAAAGTGTTTGTACTTATAGTGTTGAAATAAAAAAAAAGATGGACATGTTTTTGAAAAAAATATGTATTTACCTGAGAAGACTGCCTTATGTTGTTTTCTGTGAACAGTGAGACTTACTGCCTTACCGAATAGTGAGGATATGACCTGGCAAATTCCCTCTTCAAAACACCAGTTGGCGATACACTAACTCGGAAGAAAGCTGTGACAGGTTAGGCTGTGCCTTTAAGAAAAGGACAGCTGCAGAATTCTCTAGCTGAATGTTTAGGTGTAAAAAGGAAAACAAAGAATAATTCTAAACTAATTTCATTGGTCAGATGTGAGATATACCATAGCAAATATCACTAAAATTCATTCTCTTGCTCACTCCAGCTTCATGCTGTTCTGACTTTTGTTGGTGGCCAGACTGCATGCATGTCGACCCTGAACTGCAAACTGATAAGAATAGCTAACTTTCTTAACAACTGCTTTGAGCTACGAATTTCCCTTAATATCCTTTTTTCTCTCTTCCTGCTTTTGCACCTAATTAACTACTAGGGGAAAGGGGAGGATGGGGAGAGGGGTTTTGGGGGGAAACTGAAGGGGGATTCTCCTTGGGATGATCTGTGCTTGTGTTATTTCCTTTAAATTCTTGTATGATATTGTAAATACATATTCATTGCATTCCATTATAGAGTGCAGTTTGGCTTGTAAAATACAGCTTTCCATTCACTTCTCCAGCTGAGTTTAGCTGTGCTTTATGTGAGTGTGGGTGGATTAAACCTTCACACCACTACAAAAGTCAAAAACCACCTCAAAACTACCTAAAAATATCTCATCACCCATCAGACTATTGCAAAAGAAGGAAGAACACTGTATTAATAACATACATTTTGAAAGGTGTCTTGTGATTTCTACCTTTCTGTTATATTTTCTGAGAAAAAAAATATCTGATGTACCATTAACAGAAACTATGCTCATGAAGGGACTTTATGTTTCAGATACAGCACTACTTCCACCTGTGTGCAAAACCAAATAAAATTAATTTCATAAATGAAAGGCCATGACATATGTCCAAGGTATTATGGACAAAAGCTAAGCCTAAAACCAGAGCAAAAGTAGTGAGATAAAGAGCTGTGGATTTCTAAAAATACATTGAAATTGGGCTGTTTAAGTTAAAACATATTCCCATTTGTCAGATCTGTTCGTGTATCACTTGGCTTTGCTAGTTTTTCTCAAGTGGAAGAGTTTTATCTTCCTAGTGGGAGGAAATTTCTTCCTTGACACAAAGACTTGATGGGCGATGAGCTCAGGATAACAAAAAGAATCTTTTCTTATTCCTCCATATTGCCATTTAATAGTGTCTTTGTCCAAGGACAGATCATCTCTGACACTCCTACTTTTCTACCACCTACTTACTTCTAGACTAATGTGCACTAGAGAGGCAATTTCAGTAGTGCTGATGGGAAAATTTCATTAGGATCATCCTAACCACTTCCATGTGTACATTATGTATGTATGCATACATCTCTGTATTTTGACTGTTTTATATATTTATATTTTTCAAACATGTTTTGTATATCTAGCATACATTTTATATCTAGCGTACATGGGTGCATGGGTCTATTTAATATATGGTCTAATCAAAATTCCATGATGAATTATTATGTTGACAAGATAATATTTTCATTTTTTAAAAATCTCTTAGAAGCTCCATAAATAGGCATATTGACATGCATTTCAGTTAACTATGTCACCAACTGATAAGGTACATGGATATGTAACTGCATCCAGGTCCGGAGTCCTCAATATAGGAAGGACATGAAACTGATGGAGTGGGTTCAGAAGAGGACCATGAAAATGATCAGGGGGTTGGAACACCTTTGCTATGAGTACAGGCTGAGGGAGCTGGGGTTATTCAGCCTGGAGAAGAGGAGGCTCTGGGGAGACCTAATAGCCTTCCAGTACCTGAAGGGGGCCTGCAAGAAGGATGGAGAGATACTGTTTGCAAAGGCCTACAGTGACAGGACAAGGGGCAATGGCTTCAAAGTGGATAGGATTTAGATTGGATGTTAGGAAAAATTCTTTGCCATGAGGGTGGTGGAACACTGGAATAGGTTGCCCAGGCAGGTGGTTGAGGCCCCATCCCTGGAGATACTCAAATTGAAGATCAACAGGGCTCAGGAAAACCTGATCTAGTCGAGGATGACCCTGCTTGCTGTCACTCCAGTCTTCAAAAAGGGCAAGAAAGAGGTTCCAGGGAACTACAGACCAGTGAGTCTCGCCTTTGTTCCTTGAAGGATGATGGATCAGCTCATTCTGGAGGTCATCTGTAGGCTCTTGGAAGAGAAGAAGATGGTCAAGAGCAGCCAGCATGTATTTACCAAGGGAAAATCATGCTTTACTAATCTGATAGCCTTCCATGACGTTGTAACAGAATGGGTAGATGCAGGGAGACCAGTGGATGTAGTCTACCCTGACGTTAATAAAGCTTTTCATCCTGTCTCCCATACTATCCTTGTGAGCAAAATAGAATCCAAAGAGTGGTGGTTAATGGTGCCAAGTCCAGATGGAGAGTTGTAACTAGTGGAGTCACCCAGGGATCATTGCTGGGTCTTGTCCTGTTCAAGACCTTCATCAATGATATTGATGAAGGAACAGAGAGTCTGCTCAGCAGTTTGCTGATGATACCAAACTGGGAGGCTTGGTTGATACACCTGAAGGTTGTGCGGCCATTCAGCAAGACCTGGACAGACTGGAGACCTGGGCAGCGAGGAACTTAATGAGGTTCAACAAGGATAAGTGCAGAGTCCTGCACCTGGGAAGGAATAATTAACTGCACCAGGATAGGTTAGGAGGTAATCTGCTGGAGAGCAGCCCTGTGGAGGAGGACCTGGGAGTTCTGGTGGATAACAAGTTATCTATGGGATAGCAATGTGCCCTTGTGGCCAAGAAGGGCAGTGGGATCCTGGAGTGTATTAAGAGTGTGTCCAGCAGATCGAGGGAGGTTCTCCTGCCCCTCAACTCTGCCCTAGTGAGACCTCACCTGGAATATTGTGTCCAGTTTTGGGCTCCCCCAGTTGCAGAGGGACAGGGATCTGCTGGAGAGAGTCCAATGGATCGCTGCCAGGGTAATTAAGTGACTGGAGTATGTGCTCTATAAGGGGAGGCTGAGAGCCCTGGGGCTGTTTAGTCTGGAGAAGAGAAGACTGAGAGGGGATTTAATAAATGTTTATAAATGTCTAAGGGCTGGGTGTCAAGGGGAAAGGGACAGGCGCTTCTCCGTTGCACCCTGACATATGACAAAGCGCAATGGATATAAACTACAACACAGGAGGTTCCACCTCAACATGAGGGGGAACTTCTTCACTATAAGAGTCACAGAGCACTGGAACAGGCTGCCAAGGGAGGTTGTGGCGTCTCCTTCTCTAAAGACTTTCCAGCCCCATCTGGATGCATTCCTGTGCAACCTCTACTAGATTCTATGGTCCTGCTCTGGCAGGGAGTTTGGACTCAATGATATTTGGAGGTCCCTTCCAAGCCCTAACATCCTGTGATCCTCACATCCTGTGATCTTTGGAGGTCCCTTCCAGCCCAGAACATTCTATGTTTCTATCCTTCTGTGCTTCTATCCTTTTATGCTTCTATGCTTCTATCCTTCTATGATTCTATGATGTGGTTTGCAATATTTTCAAACTCTAAATGTGTTTCTAATGCAACTGCTTGTGTTATGGAGAAATGCAAAACAAGATCTATTATTTTACAATACTTTTAGGTGCCTCTCAGCTGCAGGGTGTCCATAATCACTGATTAGCATTGCTTTCTATAGGCACTTGCAAAAATAATTCTGTGAGAGGAATAGAAGGTACAGGAGTCCATTTTGATGGGTGCAGATATTAACTTAAAAGATTAAATTAAAAAGAAGTCAAATCCTCTTTGATTTATAGACCTGGTTCAATAATTTTTATAGGATTCTTGATACTATTACATATAGAATATAACTGTATAAAACCCCCAGGATTTGAAAATTCTTTTATAAAAAACAAAATAAAAATAAAGTGTAGCTTTAACCATAAAGCAGATGTACAGAAGCTTTAATACTAACAAATTAAACCACTCCATTTCAATTTTTGTTTTTCTTTTGTAGAAGGGAGTTTTGCAGATTAAGTTATTTGAATAAAAGAATTGCCACAATGAAATCAAAATGAATCCATTAAATCAAAGTGCTCAGGTGTTCTACAGGAAAGTAAAAAAAAAACATAAGCTTTGAGAACAAAGTACTGACCAGTGTCCTTTAAAACTGCTTAAAGAGACATCTAAACAATATTAAAATAAGTTGATTAGTTTCTAAATATAAACTGCTATGTAGTTACAAGTCTTGCAAATAATCTCCAAACTGTACAAGATATTATACATCAAAGCGCTCCAAAGGGAGTCTTGTTAATTCTGCGTATTTGCTTTCATGTGATAGCTGGTTAATATTTGCTGCCCCCTGTAGTTTACTCTGACAGTTTCCATAAAATCTTAGGTGACTTCAGAAATTTCAAAGTAGAATCAAGCTTCCTGATCTTTTCTTCTGATTATCCTTTGTTTATTTCTTATTTCTGTCATCCAGTGTCAACTATTTTGTTGAGAACTGAGATAATTCTCATTGAAGTTTTTGTTACAAAACATCAAGTGGAACAGTTATTTTAAATAACCTGGTTCATATATGGACATTACTCTTCTACAATAAATACAGTGCCTTTAAAGAGACAAACCAAACAAATATTTATAAACAGCTTGTAAACAGTTTCAATGTATAAATACTAACTACTTCCTATGGTTTCCTGAAGATTATTTTCTGGGATAATGATGAAAAGTAGTAGTTTGGAAGTTCAGCTTGCTGGTTTTAAAATGGCCAGTGACTAATGAGATATCACACTGTGCCCTGGAATTTAATAACCAGACTTCACAGTTGTCAACATCTTTCTAGTGTTGAGGCAGGAGGGACTAAATCAGCCTAGCAATAGGTTACATGACAAGACTGTGGTGAGGCATAACTCAGATTTTTCAAATTTAAAAATGTCAGAACAAGCTCATGATGATCAATTTCCTGAAGGTGTTATGACTTTCTGGAGATGTTGTGGAGCAATTGAACAATGGATGTTACGTACTTATTCTTGTTTTAATTTAGTAGGAAACTTTGAATTCTGAAAAGCTAGAACCTGAGGACGTTTGTGGCACATTGTTCGAATAACTGAAGACCATCAGGTCTTGTAAAACATGCCTTTATAGTTAACAGTCACCAAGAATAACATTCATGTTTAAAAACTGCATTCAATGTGCTCAAACTCAAAACCTCCCACCCTGCCAACATTTTCTTGTTTACAGATGATAAGTAATGGAGTTGACAGGCAAAGTGAGAGTTTATAGTAAAAAAGGGCTAAAGGTGTCGTCATCTGCCACACATCAAGACACTATAGCAAATCTAACCTACTACAACTCAGATAGTAAGATGACTGTGCTTCAAAATAAATAAGCACAGACAGAAAATAAAATGTGTGGATGCCTGTATATTGGCATTTATTTTTTCCTATGGTCTATCCTAGCTATTTCTTTAGGAAGCTAAACTTGGATTTCCCGTAACTGTCATGCAAAAGGCAGCCATGATCCAGTTACTTACTACCACATTGTACCAACTAAAAGATTTTTGTCAAGGACAACTCGTCTTTCATGCTCAGCATGCTTCTCAAAAAAATGCCAAAGTACTGGCAAAGTTATGGAACATATTTAACTGATGAATAACTTCCTCATGGTGAAGGAAGCTTTTTTTAATTGTTATTTCTACATACATGTCCAGAAGCGTAGAGCGTTCCTACACTTAATAATGCCTAGGTATTCAGAAAGGATAGCTGAGCAAGTGAAACTGAAACAAAAAGACCAGAATCAGGTGGAGTCTAGAAAGGTAAGATATTTAAAAATCACTTCTCTAAAATAAAATCACAATGTTCAAAACATATTTTAAGAAATTGATGCTTCCTCTTACTTGTGGAATAAAGGTCAAATGGAGAGTATTACAATGCAAGAAGCAAGTAAGTCAACAAATAAGTCACTCAAGAAGATTCCTGTCACAGAAATGCTAGGAAACAAATGGTGGCTGACTGCTAAGGGCTCTTTTATGAAGTGCAATGTCTATGTATTTTTACAAAGGCAAGACAGTCACTGAATTGAGGAATTATTTTTCTCATGCTATCTTCTGGTCCCTGACTGGGTGTTTTTAGGTAAGGGAAAAAGTGAAATATAGAAATAATTTTTACTTATCATAATATATCTGCCAGTGGATGTACCTTCATAAAATATAATTGATAAATTATTCATATATTAAAAGATCTTTAAAATAGTGTGGTGACCATTTTGTGAGATTCAGTGGTAGCAGTACTTTGTTTTCATTGTCAGTAATGTCCAATTTTTGGTCAATGTTATTCTAAGTTGTAGGTCATCAGTTCTAGCAACAGTTTTGTGATAAAGGTTTGTAAAGAGCAGTGACACTGAGCAGTTCTGATAGTCTTTACAGACATAATGAGATGAAATAATAAAAATATACTGAAAGATATATTTTATATATTTATATATATATTTTATATACATTATATTTTTTATATATAGATATTTAAAGTATGTTTTATATGTATGTATATACATGTGTGTGTATATATATATATATATATATACACTTTCGTTTCTTCTTTCTTAACTCTATCAAGGAACAGTAATAAAATTAAAGTTTTTGCAAAATATAATAACAAAACCAATAGCAGTAATGTTCTATAATTAGTTTTAGATTTAAAATTTCATGGATGTATTTATATTTTCAATAGTATTTTTCCTTTTATTTAGCATTATTTACAATGATTTTTAGCTTTCTGTGATTAAACATTTGCAATATGTGGAAGAACAGTTTTGTAAACTTCAGTTAATTTTTAGGAAACAAGAAAAAAAATTGAACATGGCATGGTTTCAGGTAATTGCTAAATTTTTACCTTCATTTCTCTAATTTTATGCAGTGTAGATGATATGGGAAAGAGAAAACGGAAATTACAGAGGAGTGGAGGGTATATCTGTGTACAAAAAACGTAAGATGTTGGAACTATATAGTCATATTAGAAGGGAGGTCTCATTAAAACATGTTCACAGATGTTCTGAAGAGCCCACCTCTAAATGCTTGTTCATTCATACTGGATTTTGTTCTTCCTTCTCCCTAAATTTATTTCTAAGATAAGAGGATTTTAATTTGGCTTCTTAAAAAGAGTACACAGACATCCGTTGAAGTAAACAAACCCTGCTGCAGTTCAAAACCAGTGGTGATAATTTAGAAGTTACATGTGTTCAGGAGTGGTTCACACAGTGAATGGCATATTATCTTCAAACCCTATCTACCTGGGAACACTCAGATAAATACAGATCATTAAAGTGTGCAAGATCCTGTGAGAATACTCTCATTCAAAATTAAAGCAACATTAAATGTCTATAGCTTAATTTTTGTTCAAGGATGAATGAGAACATCAAAACAGAGGTTTACTGTGCATTAGTTAAGCATCTTAGCCTTTCACATTTTGTAGATTTATTTTCATTTTTCTAGGTGTTTCTGGTGAAAAAATATCATTCAGCTACCATCTCTCTCATTTTTATAAAGCACAAGTTATTTGTCATTTCTTGAAAGACTTTGCATAATGAAGAATGCATGCAACAGAGAAAAGAAACCACAGGGGAGACCTTATTGCTCTCTACAACTACCTGAAAGGAGGTTGTAAAGAGGTGGGGAACCATCTCTTCAACCAAATAACAAGTGATAGGACAAGAAGAAATGGCTTCAAATTGTGCCAGTGGAAATTTAGGTTGGAAGGTAGGAAGAATTTCTTCATTGAAAGGGAACAGCTCACTGGAACAGCTTGCCCAGGGAGGTGTTGGAGTCCCCATCCCTGGAGGTAGAGTCATGCAGATGTAGTGCTTAGGGATATGGTTTAGTCAAGCACTTACCCATGTTAAGGCTAATGACTGGAATAGATATCTTAAAGGTCTTTTTCAGTTTAGGCAATTCTGTGATGCTTTGAAATATTGGTATTTCTGTTTAAAAAAAAAAAGGCTGAAGAAACTTAGAAATGTGAACTGAATGCACATCAGGAGGCAATTAGAGAAATTAATTATCTGTTACTTTAATGGATGTAATTATTTTTTTAAAAACACAATATAATTGTTTTCAGGATTATTCATCTTTGGTGATAGTTTTGTTATCTTTTGTATGACAGAAACATTTCAGCAGCTGGATCTGGGACTTCTAGGATCTTTTTACTCAGCATACAGAGTTTAAACTTTGCTTTGCAGTGTGTGTTAGGTGTACCCTTTAATGTCCATTACTGTTAGATTCTGTGACACAAAATATTATTGTCTGATTTTTAAATTCTTAAGCCCTAATGTTATGGGATTTTTCATTATATATTTTGACTATTTTATAATTAAGTGAAAGATAAAAACACCCTTTATCAAGTACAGGCTTGTATTTCTAACATAGAATCATAGAATTATTTAGGCTGGAAAGGACCTTGGAGATCATCAAGTCCAACTGTAAGCATAACACTGTCAAGTCCACCACTAAACCCTGTCCCTAAACAGCACATCTACATGTCTTTTAAATACCTGAAGAGATGATCACTCAATCACTTCCTTTGGCAGTCTGTTCCAATGCTTGACAACCCTTTCAGTGAAGTAATTTATTGTAATATTGAGCCTAAAACTCCCACATGCAATTTGAGTCCATTTTCTCTTGTCCTATCACTTGTTGCTTGGGAGAAGACACTGATCACTACTGTGGCACAACCTCTTTTCAGGTAGTTGTAGTGAGAGATGTAGTGAGTGTAAGGCCTTTCCCTCAGCTTCTGTTTTTTCAGATTAAACAACGCCACCTCTCTCAGCAGCTGCTTATAAGACCTGTTCTGTAGATCTTTAACGAGTTTTGTTGCTCTTCATTGAGGTGCTGGAATGTGTGGCCTCACCACTGCTAAGTAGAGGGTGACAATCACTTCCCTGGTCTTGCTGGCTGCACGGTTTCTGATATAAGCGATGATACTGTTGGCCACCTTGACCACCCGGGCACACTGCTGGCTCATCTTCAGCTGGCTGTCAATCAACATGCTGGGACATTTCCACCAAATAGCTTTCCAGCTGCTGTCTCCCAGGCTTGTACAGTTGAATAGTATTGTGTCTCAGGTGCAGGACCTGGCATTTGGTCTTGATGAATACCATACAACTGGCCTTAGCCTAGGAATCCATCCTGTCCATATCCAACTGTAGAGCCTTTTACCCTCAAGTGGATCAACACTCCCAACCAGCTTGTTTTCTGCAAATTTACTGAGGTTGAAACTTTAATAATTCTCTTCCCCTCTCTAGTAAACATGTTTTGTAATTTCTGATTTTTATGTGATGCTAGTTCCTTGTTATTCTGAAAAGAAGCAGAATATTGCCTTTACTTGTTTTAAGAGAAAGCTGGTGCTATCGAAGTAGATTCCATTTTGCTATTGACAGGTAGACAGGTAGACTATTACATAGTGATGTAACATGAACCACCTCAGGATATGAATAACAACAGCGGGTTGAACTCAATCCACGACAGTGACAATTGCTTCATGATAAAGCAAAAGAAAACCAGGAAGCTGAAAAACTCATTTGTACTTTTTACTTTCTTTGTTCCTTAAAATTCCATATGGTTCTAATCAGCTTGACCAAGCTTAATGTTGCAGCAGACAACACAATGCCTCAGTGACTGCACAATACTAACTATAGATTTTCCTCTGTGCCCTGGGCAGGGTTTCTCATTTCATACATCATTTGCAACTTGCTGCAGTGGTTCTGTGAAGTCATTGCCAATCTCACTAACACAAAGATAGGAAAAGGTAACATCTTTCCCTGCTCTTGTTTTGAAAAACAGTCACGCTAGATACCACAACCAGTTTCCTGTTGCTCTCTGCTTACAGCAAAACAACAGCTAGAAGTATAACAGCTAAAATTATAACCACCAACCCTTTACATTCTACTCTTGAGCATCAGTGTTAAAGTATTTTAAATCCTTCAGCAAATCTTTGTCTGTCAGGTGTTATAGGCTACTACTTATTTTATCTCCTAACAGTATCTGGCAGAATTCAACACCTGTATCCTGAGAGGAAGCTCTGTAGTGTAGGCAAATCTGTCCGACTTTTTCCATGTATCTGAAATGCCATTCAACAAAAGTCAGTGTGAGTTATTCTGACTTTCACCACTCAGCACCAGCAGCATAACAGCTTAATGATAGCATGAGACTCAGGGCACAGACCTGAGACAGAAATCCCAGCAATATCTGATTTTCAGCCAGTTCTCCATCCACTGAACAAACATTTCAAGCACTAAAACTAAAGCTGAGTTAAAACAAGTAAACCAGTAGTGCATGCCAGCACAGAGCATTACTGGACCTCACCTTTGTGTGGAGCTGAATGAATATTGCTGATTTTGCTAGACTTAAAATCACTTTTAGATTCAGTGTCTAATACAAATGCAATTCAGGTAAGGATTGAGCAGGGAAGATTGTTTCCTGAGAATCAAATGTGTGAGTAAGGTTAATGGCTTAAGCAAGAGGTCTTATTTGTGCTGGAAAGGGGCCCCTGCCACCACATGAACTTGTAGAGTTTTATTTTTAATTTTTTTTTTGTCTTTTATAATTTGGGATTCATCAGTATATGCCTTGGACAGGCCATGTCTGTTGTTGCCCAATTAAATGAAACAATCAACCAAATGCTCGTTTCCCATCCTTTAATAATTAAGAACAATGTTTAAAATGCATGACTCTTAAACATGCTAGTGACTCAATTTCCATTTTTATTGTCAGGAATATGCTAGGCCAAACAAAAAATATTCTTTATGCTACTTTATTTACTGTTTTTTCAGTTTCAGTAATTGAGTGAAAAGCATCACTAACATACTAAATAGGTATGTCTTCTATACTTCTAAATTTTGTTAGTTTCAGAGAGAATGTGGTAATATATGGCTATTTTGTTTTAACTAGTTTTTCTTTTCCCCCCTTCTTTTACAGCCACTCTCTCAAAAACAAAAAAAAAAAAGGAAGCTTTTCTTTCCTTTGAGACATACTTGACATGCAACTATTTTTCTTTCTCTGAAGTTAATGATATTTTAGAGACATGGAAAAATACAACCACCTCTTAATTATATTCTGGTTTTGTCAAGTTGATGGGCTGCAAAGAAAATGCCTACTTTATTTCCAGCTTATTCAGAAAACAGGGACCACACAAGATTCATACTTTCATTTTCTTTCCACTGTTAGCACTGCTGATTTTGTTGTAGTTTGTTTTTCTTGCCAGTATGGAACTTCTTATTTCCAGGGAGATGAAGAAAGCAATGGGTCATTTTAAGAAGCCTCCTCATTCTGTGATTACAGTGCAGCAGCATACACTGGGCCCCTTAAAAGAAAAACACCCCTTTCTCCCCTATTTCTTTTCCTATGTCAGGGAGCAAAGAGCAGCACAGTGGAGCACTGTGACTACAAACCTATAACAGGATCATTATTAAACACCAAAAAGCCCTAATTATGACTAGGACAGCATAACAGTATTAGTCAGGAAAAAAAATAGCTGAGGAGAGAATAAAGTAAAATCTTTCTAACGTATGTGAAATCTCAGAAAAAACCCTGAGTGACCATTCTCCCTATAGGCCACATTGTATTAAATGATTATCAATTATGTAACCATTACCTCAGATTTCACTGACCTTGACAGTAATGCAGTGATTATGTCTTTGAGTATCACTGAAGAGCTTTTAAAGTGTAATCCAGGATGCAGATAGAACATGCAGAATTTTTTCTATTCATTGTTCATAGGTACAAATAATAGGTATAAACCTATTACAAAAGAAATCTATCTCATGTCAAACTTTGTTTTTATGATGTTTTCTGACATTATTTTTACAGTATACCATTAAAGTGTGTGAGTAGCCATCATATATTTCTCACTTAGCTAAGTTTCTCTGATACTTTCTGCTGCATTGAAAGAGCTTAGGCCATGGTTACTGCTAAGAAGAATCCATATTTGGCATCACTAAATCTAAAACCTGCTTTGTTAATTTCTCTGACTTTACAGAGCTGCTGTTAGATCTCTGCAGTCAATATAAAGAGCTGAGTCATTTCAAAAAGAGCTTGCCAGGGAAGTGTGAGGGAGCAAATTTCAAAGATGAGGAGCATCTTCAGTCTGAGATTATTAAAAAACCCCAAATCTTCCACTTTCTAAAAATCCCTTCCTAAACAGAAATCTTCTGTTCTTCCACTAAGGCTAAGGTTCTAAGGAATAAGCAAGAAGAACTGTCTAGCAAAAAGGCTGTCTGAACAAACCTTTTAGTTGCAGAGTAGTATGAAAGGCCTTTTTTAGAAGATTATATACAAGATTTTTAAGAGTGATGTATTAATCTAACCTGGTTGTTAAGATATGCATCTAGAGACACACAAGATGTAGCCCTATGGATGATAGTATTGCAAATTACTTTTTAGAGAGGTGGGGATCAGTATCACATTGACTTGTTGCTGAAAGGATTTTTGTGACTTTAGGTACTGAAACACCTCTTGGGAATAAGCATCACAAACTTTTTATTTTTTAATAAATAAATAAATAATAATAATAGAAGAAACAGATTGAGACTCAGTGAAACTAAACAACTTCTATTGAAAATAAGTGAGACTTCTGATTTTTTTTTTTTTATTTCCTTCTGGGAATTTACACAAAAGCTTAAACCAAATATATACTGTATCCTGTTTGATTAAATTGTGGTATTGAACTGAGATTTACATTTCTCCTGGGGATAATGGGCTTAAAATTGGGTGGAATGTGGAGGAAAGTGTTTGGGATAGTCCAGTTTGACACATTGCTGCTTTCAGTTTTAGGGTGCATTTAAGAAGAGTGTATATACTAACAGGATTACAGAAATCTTAACAGAAATACTGGCTAGTTGGTGGGGGGTTTTGTTTGTTTAATTTTTCCCCCCTAAATGAACAGTTTCTTGGAATCATTATTTTAATCTTTGTCATAAGAGAAAAAAATATTAGAAACAAAGGAACAGTGAGGAGGGTTTTCTTCAATCCTAATTTAATAAGAGAGTGATGATAAAAATAATTTCAGTATTTTATACAGTATACCAAAACCTAAGAAATTCAATATAATTGGTAAAGTTTAGCAATTTCCTTTAAAACTTCTCTCTTCTTATGATTGAGATAAGTAACTCTGAAAGACACATATTATTCAGTGTTGGTTGTGGTTGCTCACAATTACACATCCACTAAAGAAGAATCCACACTCTTTCGAATTAACTGCTTTTGTTATGGCCCACACCAGAGGCTTAGAATTAAAACAGAAAATCCCTGGAAATAGGAGTAGACAGAAAACCAGGAAAACAAATCCACAGTTACAATGATTCTGAGGCCAGTATTTCTTTTACGTGGAGTTCAAATCAAATATTTTCTGGATTTGTGGGATGGAATAGGACTCTATATGTTTGCAAGAAGCAACATAATAGATATTTCCTGATGTTGCTTTTTCAGTGGATATACAGCTTACCATTAAATTATACCACGGTTTTGGGTACCTAGGTGCTCACAATGTTTTTTTTTCTTTTTCAGTAATTTTTGGACACTGTTCCTTATCAGTTCTTAATCTACATTAATTTAAGAAACAATAGTTTTAAAGAGTTACTTAAAATGTACCTTACAAGACACTAATGTTAGAGATTGTTCATTATGACAAGAACAAGAACTGCAGTTTAAGGCAATTAGTTTTGCTTAACTGCAATATATATTCTAATGCAGTAGAATAACCATTAAATGCCATAATGAGTCCACCTAAATACCACCTATTTTCATATCCATCTAGTCTGTTAATCCTGCTTTCTGTCACACACTGTATCCAGTATCAACTGCCGCTTAATGTTTTTTCATAAAGTGTGAGTAACAGTAAGACATCAAAGCAAAGACAGAAATAAGTAATAGCAGAAAATTCTGTGCCATGCAGTGGAACAAATACTGCCAGAACTGTGGTTATTCTTAGTGAAATGGTGCGGTGCAGGCCCAGTTAATGTGGTTTTTGTGTTATGTGATTTTCAGTATGCAACTTCCCAGGACCTTTGCTCTGAGTCTCCTTGTAGGGCTGCACTATGATCAGTATGCCTTATTCTGAGACAGTCTCTCATCTTTCTTGCCCAATGTTCTATTTTATCCTTCAGCAGTGTTCATGTATTCCTGTGCCCTGCAAAGCAGTTTTTGCTTCTGCTTTACTTTTCTTGTTCACTACAAAATGTACCACCCTATGTTCTCTCTTTTTAAGCTCAATGTTACACCTCCTCTCTACATGAACTCCTGGTGAGATCCTTGCTGTGCTTTCTCAGCTAAGCTTCCTGGTTTCCCACATATGCTGTTTGTAATCTCTGCAGCTTAACACATGAAATGCTTACAACTTGCCTTACTCATCAAATGTTGCTTTCTACTGGATTTAAAAGGTTTCTTAAAACTGAACTATATAATTGTTAGCTATAAAGAGAAAAGTTTGGCAGAGTAGCAGCTATATCTTGCTGCACTGTCATTGAAGATATCTATATAACTTTTTCACAAAACCACTAAATTTAACTATGCTTTGATATGTTTTCCTAACACAAGAAAGCACATGAAAATTGAGGTGTTGAATATCATGTTGACTTAATAATTGGTCTTTCCTCTAGCTCAAAAATTCTGCCATCACATAGTTTACTTATTTAATATCAGCTTGTACATATATTATATATAAAAATCTAGGGCCCGATGTAATAACTACAGCTATATCAATTAAGATTTAATATTGATTTTACTTACTGTGGACTGTGTACTTAGGAAATTTCACAGGAAAAGAAAACCTGATTATGAGTCTGCTATGTACTTGTAGTGTGTGATGTCCTCAAAAAGCATGAACATATCAGATATTAGAGTAAACTAGCAGATTTTTCTCTCAGAAGTTCATATAAAATTAGACTTTTTTGCATGACAAGGCCAGTACATTTCATATTAGTAATGAGAAATGAAAACAATTACAAAATACTCAAATAACACACACCATGCTACACACACAGAGAAAATAAAACACATATGTTTTTAAAAGATAAGAAAATGTAGAACCTTTAATTGAAACAACATCCAGTGTTTTGTACCTTTTAGAGCTTTGATATCATAAAAGAGAATCTTAAATATTTTTTTCCTGAAACAGTCCGGTTTGCAGATACATTAAAAAAAAAACAAACGTGGAGGAAAAGCCACATTTTTCACATCCATTTCTGATTGATCAAATAGATTTGCATGTACATTGCAAACCACCCGTTTCAAAGCAGGTAACAGGAAAAATGGTTAGAAATAATAAAAAATATTTTCTTAGCAAATTTGTCACCAAAGTCTCTGAGAATAGATGATGCAAACATCTGGTAGGAATGATGTACTTGTCCTGCTTTGATATACAGGGTGTGCTACATAACCTTCCAAGAACCCTATCTTCCTAGTGATTCTTGCTAATGTTCTTCAGATTTTCAAGACAAATAGTGGCTTAATAGATAAAGAGTTACTTAAGAGACTGCATGTGTAAGAAGAAAATTGCTATACTTGTCCACCTGAAATCTGAATTGCTGAAGAACTCTGCTCTGGGCTAATATCCTGGGCCAGGTTTGAGAAAACTGATTTTTAAAGCATTTTCTCTTTGTTAGCTTGATTCTTTTAGTTTTAGAACTTTGTTTTGTTTTCTGTCAATAAAGATAATCCTTAGAGAAGAGATGAGTTTCATTTCCAAATGTATAGTCTTTGTTTTGTAGCAGGTTGAAAAGATAGCAGCAGATGGATAACATTTGGGACATTTTGTCAATTCATCTGTTAATAACTGATACACTCACACTGGCTGCATTAACCAAAGTCCTTCTGTCTCCAGCATTGCCAGTAGCCCTCCAGATATCCTCTAAGAATGTTTTTGATGGTGGACACTTGAAGTAAAAATAGTAATATTTGCAACAGCCAGGAATTATATCACAGCTCGTTTGATCAAGACCTCTCTTTTGGTTACACCTGGAGTTATTTCATCACAAAGACTTAACAGTATTAAAGCTTAATGAGCTTGCCAGACACAACTAATGCAACATATGGTTAACAAACTATGTTTCTGCTATTTCTGAGAAACAAAGGAAACATTTTACCAGGTGGTGCTGTCGCTGCTGATCTGGCTGAGGCCAACCTGTGAGTTAAGACTCTGTGTTCCCTGATGTTCCTAAGATATGTGTTTCAGGATGGTATGTACCTTGGATTTCTCATTCAGCAAGAATGATGTATCAACTTAAAAGATACTGTCTGCACTGGAAATAAAATAGATATTTAATTTCATTTTGTAATTCAAAATGGTAATTTGGAAAGAAATGCTGGGATATGAAAACTAGCATCACAATTATATTGAAAACTAACGTTCCTATTCTTTGCAAGCATTGTAAATTACAGATACGTATCTAGCCACACTTTCTAGCACATTGTAAGTCAACATCAGACTATGTAAACAAAATATAATCTCCTATATCATCAGATGATGAAAAAAGTACAAAATTGTGAATTTCTCTCCTTGCATGCAGCATTTTTCAGTATTTCGATTGATCCTTCCAAATAAGAGACAATTTTGTTTCTAACCACATAGATATTGTAACTGTGGGCAGACATTATATTTGGCTTGATATTCAATATCTGTGGATAGAATTAGGAAAGTCAAAGCTCAGATGTTAAAACTATAAGGGAAATGAAAGACAATGAGATGAAAAGAGAGGAAAAATGTGTGACTAATGCTCAATGGAGAAGTCAGCTTAGTAACAAAGGACAGAAAAAAGTCTTACGTACTTGTAATGTTTTGCATTATTTTTGCTGACAAAGTCACCATTCCCTGACTTTCCCTGATTCCCCAAAGACTTATTCCCAGATTTACTAGGGTTAGTGATGCAATTTGTGAGAACGTAGTAGTACTTACAGCAGAAGCAAATATACCGAGGAACATTTAATCCACTTGGTCATGGGACAGAGGGTGTTGGGACTGTTGACTCATGTCACTGGAAGGCTGCTTTCTGCCATCTTTGAAAGATTATGTCAACTGGGGCATTTTCTTGTAGCTGAGAAATGCAAATGTTTCACCCATCTTTATGCATGGCAAACTGAAGGGCTGGGAGAACTAAAGACTGATCAGTGTTCCTCATTCCCTGAAAAGATGACTGAGTGTATTTCTTAAAGCCATTTCCATTTATGTGAAGAACAAAGATGAAGAACTGGGAACAAGTATTGTGGGTTTGCCAAAGGCTAGTTATTCCTGGCTGATGTGATGGCTGTTTGTGGTGAGATGACCAGCTCAATGGATAGGCAGCAGGACCCCAGCAAGTCTGTGAACTGTGGTGGAAAGGTCGATACACTGGAAGACATTGCTGCTATTCATAGATGCTTCAACATGCTGGATGACAAGGTGAGATTCAGCAAAAGTGAATTATTGTGTCTTTTATGACCAATACTTGCAGGATCACTAGAATTTGCTCCAGAGCATTCGTTTTTCTCTTAAGCTTAAAAATAAGGAAGAGACTTTTTAAAGAATGATGGTAATGCAATCAACTGTTGTCACTATGGTTTGCTGGAAAATATTTTACACAACATCTTCTATCCACAGATCTACCCTGCAATGCTGTTATTCTAAGAAAACAGAGACAGATGAATCACATTTTGGCAGTCCTATTTCATGCACTGTCACTTGTCTTAGACATTGCTTGAGCTGCAGAAGCTCTAGTATTTGACTTTTAATACTTAACATATAAATACATATTCTCTTGTGTCTGATAGATGTTACTGAAACGTAACTACAATGCTAGTTCAAACTATTCCTGCTAAGACAATACTAAAATCACAAGTATCACTAACAATACCTGAAGATCTGATACCATAAAGCTATGCCTCCTTTCTCTTGGCAGGTTAACCTTCTGTTACTATCACGTTTCAAGTAAATTTAAGTCTAAGATAGAAATAAACAAAGAAATGAAAGACAATTGAATCAAACTTCTATTGTAAGTTGTATGTTGCTGCTCACTCTTTATGATCACCTCTATTACATCCTTTCCAGAGGCCTGGAGAATCACATAAAATAACATTTGCTGGCTTCTGTACTCTTTACATGCAAAGTCAGCATCCTTCACTCTCCCAGGCTCCTACATGTCCTCCCAGACCATGCTTGATAATTTCTCCTAAAGTTAATTCTGCAGTTGCTATGTGTCTTAAGAACCAAATCTTTTGAACAGATACACTAAATGATCAGAAATACAGGATATAGTATATGAAACAAATATGGAAAACTATTCTCCAATGTATATACACATACAACATATACAAACATGGACTCCTTTATGAAGTTTTCAGGGAGAACAGAAATAGTATTTGTTATTCTATATGACTTATTTCTGGGGCATGTGCTTCTACCCAAATATATCTGAACAGCCAATTGTTTTAATATTGTCTGCTTTTAACAGGTAGAAGACATAGCAGGTCTTGTTTTAAAAAGGCACTTGACTAGATTTAGCATTGAGATAACAAAATATTTTTCACATTTAAGTATATAACAGATACTATGTATATATATAGTTATAGTTACTGACAAAAGAGCATGTGGTTTTTAGAGCTGGAGACAAATGTATTTTGCTTTCTCATAAGAAAATGCAATTTGCCGGTCACTTTCTGCCAATCATTGGAGCTGAGCTAGTGTCCTTCTGAAGCACTATCACTAGATTGTAACCCAAGTGCTGGCAAATCTAAAACTAAGGAACCTGTGATGACAGGTAAGGTGCTATCAGTTTCATGTTCCTTGTGCGAAAGACATGTACTGCCTGTGTGGAATCACTGCAGCAAGTTGTAAATGATGTATGAAATTAAAAATCCTCTGCCCAGTGCACAGAGAGAGCATGGATAACAATGCATTTGCTGCTGTGCTGTGATATTTGCAGTGATATTTAACTCAGATACGTCCTTTGAGAAAAGGTGAACAAATAAAAAACCCAGAGCAGAAGTATTAAGCAATGATACCATTAAGCAAATGGTATCATTAATATATATTTTGTTTGTTCTTACAGCTCCTTCCCATTTCTGCCCTCTGTCCCCACTAAACTTAGTTTAAGAGATCTTATATATCAAGTTGGACTTTGGTAAAGTACCTTCTGACAGTACATTTATGCATAACTTTATGAGACATGGAGACTACTCTTGGAAGATCCACAGGTGGGAAGAGGGAGGCTGAGATAATTGTCCTGACCAGTCCAAGTTAAAAAGTAAAAAGTAAGGAGATTAGTTCAAAAGTTCAAAAGCTATACCACAAACCTGTCTCCAGGTTCTGCAGCTTATTAGACATGCTAACAAGCAAAACCCAAAACCAACCAACCAACTAAAACAAGAGAAAAAAACAATAACAACTACACAAAATAATGAAAAAACATAGTCTTTAAAAGTCCCTTAACTTTGATAAAGTGGGTGAATCACCTGAATTTCTTACTTTCTTAAAACACTACATCTTAAATAACTAATAAAAGAAAAAAAAAAAGGAAGTATCATGAATACATCTCCATGTGTGTGTTCAGCATTTCATTGCAGTTTTAAATTAACTTTATTTTACCAGAAAGGTGTATAAAATGCCTAGAAGTCAGTGTGCTTTCATGTGAGATATGCTCACTTATTTCTAGAAATAGCTTTTGAGGATCTATTTACTCTTCATTTAATGAACAGCTACACAAATCTTATGTCTTTCTTCCCTTTTACTTTATTAATCTAAACAGGCCTCAACACTAAGACTCCAGTCTTATGAATAGTAGTTACACTCTTGCCATTATCTGGGTTATGTAGAAATACTTTAACGTGTCCTTCAATCCTTCATTTTCCCATTCTTGAACCTGACAAATACTATCCTGAGTCACATTAAAGTGAGTATAGCTGGAACACACTCTAGTAAAAAGTTGTCTACTAAGTAGTATATACATGGCAGATTGGTAGTCTGGTTAAAGTCACAAGCCAGCTGGCCTGGGAACTTTGGTATTATCCAACTGGAAAAATGGAAAACTTATGTTGTATTTTAGGATTCTAAGACTTGCTAATTAAATATCACTGAGAGGTTTTGACACCACTTATTTTTCTAGCATTCTTTTTAGTTTATGCACATAGCAAAAAGATCTATATTTACAAGTAATCAGTAAAAGTATCTATAATATAACATTAGTAAAGTATGTAATATCAGTGTGTATGTGCTGGGCCTTGATGTTTACTAATAATTTTACATGAGTAATGAAGTAACCCAAGCTAATGTGTTAATATTCAGACTACACAGAAGCTTTATGTATATTGTCGGATGTTATGTCTAAAGCTGAAAGCAATTAATACCTGTAATAGCACATATTAAAAATTAAGTAGGTATACACTAATTCTGCTGCATTACACATTGATGAATGTTATATCCCAAAGCTGACAACTGAAAAATAGCATTATAGATTGCATGCATTTGTTAAAGTGTAAATAAAATAACTTTTGACCTGGATATAAATAAATTATTTTAAAAGTCCTGTAATAATTGGCTGTTGTAAACTAAGGTGAATCTCACTCCATAGCCATCACATTAAGTGAAACACAATAATTCTAGTTTAACAATGAGAAAACCAGCCACAGATGGAAAAAAAGATATGTGATGGACTACAATTAGGTGGTTATTTCCTTCAGTGCTAACAGTAGCAGAAAGCATCTATAATTACCAGTGAGTCTGTAGATCTTGCTGGAGATCCAGGGTGAATAAAAATTTACAGTCAATGTTGTTTTCTATATATCAGAGTATGTATATATATATACCTGCATTTATTTATATTTTTTCTTAAGCTTGGTGAAAACTTTGTCTTACGGGGCTTTACAAACATATTCATTTTTAGAATTAAGCTAACTTAGCAGGAGTCTCTTTGTGGGGTGGAAGACAGTTTAGGAAAACTATTATATATAGCACAACTACAGAATTGAACAAATAACTGATTTCTTGGTTCATTGGCAATTTATAAAAGAGGAATTCATCCAGTGCAAGGTGAATTTTAATTCATATTCCAGCTCAACCAGCAAATCAAGAAAGAATTATTTGGGATGATATGAAATATTTGCTGTAAAATGACTGTTACTTTTAAAACATGAACATTTATAAAGGCTTTAGAAGCTAAACGAAATATAAAACAAATTGTTAATTCAAGTATTTGGTTCTTAAATGATCCTCAGATTTTACCTATTTTGACATAAGCTATTTTGTCAAGCATTCTAATTGGTAAAATGTTTTAATGTTTACAAATCTGGATTTTTCACCAGAGGAAATACAGACCTGCTGAAAATCATTATCCTGGCTAATAGTCTAGCGGGTGCAAAACTTGGTCCTAGAGGTATTAAGTCTTATGATATTAAGACTAAAAATCTTCACAAGTAGCATGATTTCCATACATTCAGCAAGTGAAGCTGCACTGTGTGGTGGACTACACCCATCCTTTGATGGGGGGGCATGGGTTGTGAGAGCCCTGCTCTCCCCCAGGGATTAAGGAAACCTCATCCATGAGGACTTAGTTTCTTCCTACCCCCCAGAAGGGATTCCCCACCCGGGAAACTGAGTTAGTCTGTTCCACTCCCCCTTCCTGTCCAGCAAAACTATAAAGGGGAGACTACAGCAACCATTTTCCCTCTCTTTTGCTCCTGCCTTGCTTGGATAAGAGGACCAAGAGCTGCTGCTGGCTTCCTCGTTCTCTGCCATGTGGTCAAGCCTGGTCTTTCTACCTGCCGCATCAACATTTCTCCAAAGGACTGTTGTTTTTGTATATCTCCCTACCCATCCTTGTTCCTTACCCTTGTGGACCCTTTCCTGTTATTTACATACATATATATAATAATATATATATATATATATATATTGTTTAAAGAAAATTATTTGCACTTCTCTACTTCCAAACTGACTCCAAATTATTTCTCAGTGGATTTACCTCCTCCCTTTTTCCTTACACCCCTTTCTTTCCCCTTTTCCTCTCCCTTCCATTATTTTTCCCTATTCTTTCCCCTTCCCTTTTTCTTTCTATTGGGAAAGAGGAAGGGGTAGTGGGGGAGGGGTTTTCAGGCTTGCCTCCCATTTTAGCTCTTAAATTCCAGTTAAGACTAAAACCACAACAACATTTTGGTGCTCCAATGTGGGGTTTGGAAATAAATATTCTATTTGGAAAGTAATACTTTGTTTGAAAGAAAAGGATTGGAAGTAGAGATGTTAATTTCAAAGAATCTAACATTCCATGCTTTTGCAAGGGTATTTGGCTTGATCTTTTGGACCCATATCTACACATTAATAACTTACCATGTGGTGTGGTTAGTGATAGAGATGCTGATCAACTGGATAAAAACATTACCAATGCAGCTGGGCATGTACCTCTTGAATTCTTAGAATTTTACTGGCAGTGGTAATTTCTCTAACATAGGAAATTTTTCTGAAGCAAGCTATAAAACTAACAGTGTAGATAAAAATGTCTTTGATGAAAAATTCCCTTACATACAATATGTTCTATATGCTTAAACATAATCCTTATAGGGCATTTTTTCTCACAATGTTGGGTGGGGGAAGTGCTAACCCATTAAGAACTCTTTGCAGAGGGAGAAAGCAGTCTTTTGTGTGTGGGGGTCTGTGCTGTGAGCACTGCAAGCAGTGTGTAAACACACAGAGGGAGGGTTCTGGTTGTAGTGAGTGTTGCCTGAAAAGGGCTGTTGGATCTCAGCCTGAGCCCCAGGCACAAGGGTTTGCCCCACCACCAGCAGTTCCCCGCTTAACACCTGATGCTTCTGCCCACGCAATTTCGCTAGCACCTGTCACCACGTGCAGGAAAAGGATGCAAAAATGATCTCCACTCATGGATAGTGAGGAAGGCAATTCAGCAGGACCTAGCGCATTGCAGAACCCAGAGGTGGAAGAGAATGATTCAGATCAGGTAATAATAACTGTTACATCTCTACCCAGAAAGGAATTAAGGCAAACTCGTCTGGATTACACATGGAAAGAGGATGAGCCAATACTAAGCTGGGCCCTGAGATGTTCGGATGAAAGGGTGGACACGGTGGACCTGCGTAAGACAGAGGTGAAGCTTTTAGGCTCCCTGTCTCATGACGCTGGTCTGGACAATGAGTTAGCCAAACCCTGATGGAACAAACACTCTCTGGGCCTGGATCCTCAATGACATAAAAGAGCTGGTACTGCTCAAATGTTGACCTGCCCTGGGCCCCAATTAGATGGTCAGCTATGGAACAGGGCATTCAGTATCTGAGACAGATGGCTGTGCTGGAAATAATTTATGGAGACAGCCAGCTCCTCTCAGACCCAGATGAGGTGCCTATGAAATGGTCCTTCATAAAGAAACTCACCCAGGGTGCCCCTCAAAAACATGCACACACATTAGGAGGGATGCTCCTGACTGCACAGGATGGAAGTCTGTGAGTTTGCTGGTGATTTAAGGGAATATGAAGACAGTGTAAATCAGAAACTCATAATCTCAGCCATAGAAACTATGACTAAAGGGCTTAAGGCCTCCCTGTCTGAACTGAAAAAAGGGAATGATACCCTCTTTTCCCCCTTCTCCTTCAGAATGGGTTCAGGTTTCAGGAATAGGTGACCTTCCACTCGGAGGTGATCCCAAGCCAATCGGGGGGTGTCTGTGGAGGATCCTCTGTGACCATGGAGAGAACATAGACACCTGGCACAGCCAAACCACCTCTGCCCTCTGGGACAAAGTGCAAGCACTGCAAGATGGCCACAATGGGGATAACTTGTCCAGGAGAAGGGCTGCCCCAGTTTCCTGGAGTGGTCCCTCTCACTCAAGAGACCCTACTCCTACTAACACAAGACCCTGTGACAAATGTGAACACTGCTGTCAGCATTAGAGGTGCCCTACCTCCAGTCAGGTGGAGGCCAGGGACAACAGAGTCTACTGGGATGTTTATGTGAAATGGCTTGGCACTTCAGAAGCCCTGAAGTACCAAGCTCTGGTGGACACAGGGGCCCAATGCACCCTGATACCATCAAGGTACAAAGGGGCTGAACCGGTAAGCATCCAGGGAATCACAGGGGGCTCACAAGATTTGACTGTACTGCAGGCTGAGATAAGCCTGACCAGGAATGAATGGGGAAAGCACAACATAGTGGCTGGTCCAGATGAACCTTGCATTCTTGGCATTGACTTTCTGCAGGAGGGATGCATCAAGGACCCTACAGGGCACAAGAGAGCATTTGGGGTGGCAGCTGTAGAGACTGCAGGCAAAGAACAGCTGTCCAGCAAGCCTGAACTGTTGGATGACCCCTCTGTAGTGGGCAGCCATAAGGTGCAGGATTTGAAGTTACCTATTGCCTCTCGCATAGTGCATCGCAGGCAATACAGGACCAACAGAGACTCTCTGCACCCCATACACCAACTGATTTGACTACTGGAGAGCCAGAAGGTGATCAGCAAGGCTCACTCACCCTTCAACAGCTCGATATGGCCAGTGCAGAAGGCAAATGGGGAATGGAGACTGACCGTGGACTATGGTGGCCTGAATGAAGTGACTCCTCCAATCAGTGCTGCCATGCTGGACATGCTGGAGCTCCAGTATGAGCTGGAATCAAAGGCGGCTGAGTGGTATGCCACAACTAACATTGCTAATGCCTTTTTCTCCATTTCCATTGCAGAAGAATGCAGGCCACAGTTTGCTTTCACCTGGAGGGGAGTACAGTACCAATGGAATCGTTGCCTCAAGGCTGAGTCCATAGCTCAACCATCTGCCATGAGGTGATCCAGACTGCCTTAGGGGAAGGTGGAGCCCCTAAGCATCTATAGTTTATCAATGACATCATTGTATGGGGTGAGACAGCAAAGAAAGTTTACCAGAAGGATAAGAGGATAACTGATATCCTGTAGGAGGCTGGCTTTGCCATCAAGAGAAGCAAGGTAAAAAGGCCTGCCAGAGAGATACAGTTCCTGAGTGTTTGATGGCAAGATGGCTGTTGCCACATCCCTCAGGAGGTGGTGAACAGGGTAGCCACTATGGTGCAACCCACGAGTAAGAAAGAGATGCAGTCCTTTTTGAGGCTTGTGGGTTTCTGGAAAATGCACATTCCTGGGTACAGTCAAATTGTGAAACCTGCCTTCCATGTAACACAGAAAAAAAATGATTTTGTGTGGGGACCTGAGCAGCAGGTAGCATTCGAGCAGATAAAACGAGAGGTGGTCCATGCTATGGCTCTGGGACCTGTTTGAACTGGACCAGAGATTAAGAATGTGCTGTACACTGTGGCCAGTGTGAATGGTCCTACATGGAGCTTGTGGCAGAAGGCTCCTGGTGAAACCAGGGGCAGGCCCTTAGGTTTCTGGAGTAAGTGGTACAAAGGCTCTTAGGCCAACTACACCACAACAGTGAAGGAAATCCTAGCTGCCTATGGGGGTGTCCAGGCTGCCTCTGAGGTAACTGGGACTGAGTCACCTCTATTTCTGGCTCCAAGACTTCCAGTCCTTACCTGGATGTTCAAAGGAAGAGGCTCAATCCCACATCATGCCACAGATGCCACCTGGAGTAAGTGGATGGCCCTGATAACTCAGCGAGCTCGAATGGGGAGCTTTGAATGCCCTGGCATAGTGGAAGTGATCACCAACTGGCCAGAGGGTGATGACTTGGGAATGCCACCAGAGCAGACAGTGACCTGTGCTGAGGAGGCTCCCCCATACAAGGATCTCCCTGACAATGAGAAGGGCTATGCTCTATTTACAGATGGGTCCTGCCGGCTTGTGGGGAGCAAGCGGAGATGGAAGGCAGCTGTCTGGAGCCCAACAAGGCAAGTGGCGGAAGCAAGGGATGGAGAAGGCGAATCCAGTCAGTACGCAGAGGTAAAAGCTATCCAGCTGGCCCTGGACATAGCGGAACGAGAGAACTGGCCAGTGCTGTACCTCTACACTGACTCCTGGATGGTAGCCAATGCCTTGTGGGGGTGGTTGAAGGAATGGAGGAGGAATGGGTGGCAGAGAAAAGGGAAGCCTGTTTGGGCCGCTGAGCTGTGGCAAGACATTGCTGCCCACCCTGACAGGCTGCCAACAAAGGTACGACACATCGATGCACACGTTCCCAAGAGCAGAGCCAATGAAGAACACCAGTATAACCACCAAGCAGATCTGGCTGCTAAAATCTCCCAAATAGACTTGGATTGGGAACACAAGGGTGAGCTGTTCGTAGCTCGCTGGGCCCATGACACTTCTGGCCACCAAGGGAGAGATGCCACATACCGGTGGGCTCGGGACAGATCAGTGGACATCTCTATGGAGGCCATCTCACAGGTCATCCGTGAGTGTGACATCTGTGCTGCCATCAAGCAGGCCAAGCAGTGGTATGGGGGGAGATGGTCAAAATATAAGTACAGAGAGGCCTGGCAGATCGACTACATCACCTTTCCTCAGTCTCACAGAGGCAAGCAGTACATACTGACCATGGTGGAGGCAAGTACGGGGTGGCTGGAGACCTACCCAGTACCTCATGCCACTGCTTGCAACACCATCCCGGGCCTGGAGAGACATATTCTGTGGAGACACAGCACCCCCAGGAGGATTGAGTCAGACAATGGAACCCACTTCAAGAACCACCTCATAAGAGACTGGGCAAAGGAACATGGGATTGAGTGGATTTACCACATCCCATACCATGCACCAGCTGCCGGGAAGATCGCACGCTACAATGGCTTGCTAAAGACCACCCTAAAAGCCATGGGGGGTGGAACCTTTAGGAACTGGGGAAAACACTTAGCTCAAGCCACTTGGTTAGTGAACAGCAGAGGATCTGTGAACCGAGCTGGTTCTGCCCAGTCCCACCTGCTGCAAACAGTGGATGGAGATGGAGTTCCTGTGATTGCTGAGAAGAACCTGCTGGGAAAGGCAGTGTGGGTTTTTCCTGCTGCTGGTGGGGGCAAAGCAACCCGAGGGGTGGTCTCAGCTGAGGGTCCTGGTCACACCTACTGGGTCATGTTAGAAACTGTGTATCCCACAGCAGAACGTGACTCTGGCTGAGAGGGGATGAACTCAGCGGGGGCAACACTTATCAATGTATTATAGTCATTGTGTAAATAGTTATAAGTTGTTCTAAGTTTCTCCCTCCTAGCCTAATACCAGCCTAGCATCCAGGACACAATGTACACTCTGCACACTAGTGCACCAGAGAGCTACTGCTGAGGCCCTGTCCCTTGAGGTGTGTAAGACCAGGCTAGACGAGGCTCTGTCCAGCCTGATCTAGGGTAGTGTGTCCCTGCCCATGGCAGGGGGGTTGGAACTAGATGATCCTTGTGGTCCCTTCCAACCCTAACTGAAAGTATGAAACTATCTCACCTGCACCTGTACCTGATGTCCCTACAGCAATGGACTGTACCCAATGTCCCTACAGAAGCAGGCTGTTCCTGACTTTTCCCTTTCCCTTCCAAAGACAAACTGATTCCTGATTTTTTTCTCCACATCCCTGCCCAGTTCAAGCAGCACCTACATTGACCATCACCAGAGAAAGAGAGAGACTTGCCCTGGGAGAGAGCGAGCCGGGATAACAAGGGACTTGCATCAAGGATCTGAATATCACGTGTCAAGATTGCATGAAGGGGCTGTGGCAGGAGAGAGGAAGTGGAACAGAGGGGTGGATTGTGGTGGGTTAACACCCTTTTCTGAGAACAAAAGGACAAAGCAGGGTGGAGGGCTTGCAGGTACTTTTCACTCCCTGCAGGGCATTTTTCACCTGGGAAGCTGAGTCTGTTCCACTTCCCCCTCCCTGCCCAGCTAGGGTATAAAATCCAGGACATCGTAGCTGTTGGCCCCGGCTTTTCTGGCTCCTGCCTCTGCTGGATGAGAGCTACTGCAGCTGCCCTCCTGCTCCTCTGCCACGTGGTCGGACCCGATCCTTCTCCCTGCTGCCTCCATGCTTCCTCAGAGAAAGGCTGGTTTTGTATTATTCTCTTGTTTTTGTCCCACTCCCATCCATCCTTGTTCCTTGCCCTTGTGAACCTTTTTCCTGTTATTGTTATATATATATATATATTGCTTAAAGACAACTCTTTATCTCTCTACTTCCAAGCCAACTCCAAATTATTGCTTGGTGGATTTGCTCCTTCCTTTTCTCCCCTCTCTTTTGGGAGGGATGAGGGTGGCAGTGGGGGAGAGATTCTCAGCCTTGCCCCCCAACTGAGCTCTTAAATTCCAGTTAAGGCTCAAACCACCACACCTGCCAATTCCCTTCCCAGAATCTTTTTACCTTTGGGGGACAGGCCATTCTCGTATACTGGGACCTTTCCCCTCCTCTGGGACAGATGTACTCCATCTGTTTACAGCCCTTAAAAATAAAGGGGTCCAGGAGAGCTGGACCTACTTCAAGGAAGAACTCTTGAAGGTGCAGGAACAGGCTGTGCCAGTGTCCTGGAAGATGAGCCGCCAGGGCAGACGGCCAGCCTGGATGGGTAATGAACTTTTAATAGAACTAAGGGAAAAAAAGAGGGTGTACCATCTTTGGAAGAAAGGGGAGGCAACCTACGGAATGTTTAGGGATGTTGCTAGGACATGCAGGAAGAAAATTAGGGAGGCAAAAGCCCATTTAGAACTTAGACTGGCCTCTGCTGTGAAGGACAACAAAAAGTCCTTCTATAAATACATCAATAGCAAGAAGAAGGGCAAGGACAACCTCCACTCCTTGGTTGACACGGAGGGGAACGTTGTAACAAAGGATGAGGAAAAGGCAGAGATACTTAACGCCTTCTTTCCCTCAATTTATACTAGCATGGCAGAACATCTTCCAGACATCTGGCCTGCAGAGCTGGCAGAAGGAGCCAGGGAGCTGCATAGTTTCCCACTGCTCCAGGAGGTAGTCAGAGATCTTCTGAGCCACTTGGATCCCCACAAGACCATGGGACTGGATGGGATCCATTCTAGACTGCTGAGAGAGCTGACAGATGAGCTGTCCAAGCCACTCTCCATCATTTTTCAGCAGTCCTGGCTCAGTGGAGAGGTCCCAGAAGACTGGAAGCTGGCCAGTGCGTTGCCCATCCACAAGAAGGGCTGGTTGGATGAGCCAGGGAATTCTAGGCCTGTCAGCCTGACCTCAGTGCCAGGCAAGATTATGGAACAGGTCTTCTTGAGTGCAATCACACAGCACGTACAGGATGGCCAAGGGATCAGGCCTAGCCAGCATGGATTTAGGAAGGGCAGTTCCTGCCTGACCAACCTGATCTCATTCTAGGATCAGGTGACCCACCTGGTGGATGTGGGGAGGCCTGTGGATGTGGTCTACCTGGACCTCTGCAGGCCTTTGACACCGTCCCTCACAGCAAACTCCTGGCCAAGCTATCAACCCATAGCTTGGACAGGATCACACTGCATTGGGTTAGGAACTGTCCGGAGGGCCGAGCCCAGAGAGTGGTGGTGAATGGTGCCACATCCAGCTGGCAGCCAGTCACTAGTGCTGGGCCCCATGCTCTTCAACATCTTTATTGATGATCTGGATGAGGGCATTGAGTCCATCATCAGTAAATTTGTGGACGACACCAAGCTGGGGGCAGGAGTTGATCTGCTGGAGGGAAGAGAGGCTTTGCAGAGGGACCTTGACAGGCTGGACAGATGGGCAGAATCCAACGGCATGAGATTTAACACATCCAAGTGCCGGGTTCTGCACATTGGCCACAGCAACCCCATGCAGTGCTCCAGGATGGGGTCAGAGTAGCTGGAGAGTGGCCAGACAGAGAGGGACCTGGGGGTACTGGTTGATTGTAGGCTGAACATGAGCCTGCAGTGTGCCCAGGCAGCCAAGAAGGCCAATGGCATCCTGGCCTGCATCAGGACCAGTGTGGCCAGCAGGAGCAGGGAAGTCATTCTGACCCTGTACACTGCACTGGTTAGGCTACACCTTGAGTCCTGTGTCCAGTTCTGGGCCCCTCAGTTTAGGAAAGATGTTGTCTTGCTGGAGCGTGTCCAGAGAAGGGCAACAAAGTTGGTGAGGGGTTTGGAACACAAGCCCTACGAGGAAAGGCTGAGGGAGCTGGGGTTGCTTATCCCGGAGAAGAGGAGACTGAGGGGTGGCCTTATTGCTCTCTACAACTACCTGAAGGGAGGTTGTAGCCAGGCAGAGGTTGGTCTCTTCTCCCAGGCAGCCAGTACCAGAACAAGAGGACACAGTCTCAGGCTGCACCAGGGCAGGTTTAGACTGGATGTTAGGAAGAAGTTCTATACAGAGAGAGTGATTGCCCATTGGAATGGTCTGCCCGTGTGGAGGTGGTGGAGTCACCTTCATTGGATGTGTTCAGGAGGAGACTTGATGGGGTGCTTGGTGCCATGGTTTAGTTGTTTAGGTGGGTTGTATTGTATTGTATTGTATTGTATTTAGGTGGGTTGTATTGGTAGGTGGGTTGGACGTGATGATCTTTAAGGTCTCTTCCAACCTGGTGGTGTATTGTATTATTGTATTGTATTGTTGCCAGCTGACCTGGTGCAGTAGAAAGTTCTCAAAGATCGAAAACCCCAAAATTCTTCAGACTACACCAGCCTCTAAGCCACTTGTTGACTACAACTGCTGACCTCTTCCTTCTTGTATTCCCTCCTGCAACTAAGGGTATAGATGAAAAAATTATTTGTGCCCCTGACCCCTCCACCAGATCCCCCAGGGCCTTGAAGTCGTTCTTGATAGGCCTGGGAGTTCTGGTTGCAACATCATTCCCTAACTGCATAACTCTTAGCGGATAGTAGTCAGAGGGCTGCACCAGACTAGGCAGCCTTCTGGTAACATCAGTAACTTGAGCTCCTGGGAGGCAACAAAGTTTCCTGTGAGTAGGGTCTGGCTGACATATGGGGCCTTCTGTTCCCCTCAGGAGGGAATCACCAATAACAATTACCCTCCTCTTTTTTTTAAGGGAGCAAGTCTTGATGCCAGAGGAAGGCTTTTTCACCTTAGGCTATTTCACCTTAGGCTGTTTCACCTTAGGCTGTTTTGCCTCAGGGAAAAGCCCAGACGGTGTGTGCTCTGACATCAGAATCACCTCCCCCTCGACCTCCAGTGCCCCATACTTGTTTTCCAAGGGCAGTGGGGAAGGTGAGGGGAGGCAAGGAGGTTTTAATTTGTGTCTTTTGAGAGGAACCTGCACCCATTCCCCTCTGCTTTTTTGGATAACCAGCCTCTGCTGTGGGAGCCTGCAGAGCCTGGTTACTCAAGTTTGTCACCCTCCTACTATCCCTGACATCTCTAAGTCTAGTCGCCTCATCCTTCAGTCTGGCCACCAGGTTAAAGATAGTCAATGTGCTCACACCTGATGCAGGAGTTGTCCCCACTACCCTGCATCTCAAGTGCTAGGCTCCAGCACTCTCTGCAGCCATATGCCTGGACACCCACCTCTTGCTTATGACACATGCCTACCTGCTTATATTCCCCCTCAGTCTGAGTCGAGACTGATTTTTTTGAAGGAGTAATTGCTGCGCATTACCACCATGCCTGCCCTGCCCGCCTGACCTGCTGGACAAGATTTAGAACAAGTGTGGCGGCGCATGCCGAGCAAGAGAAAGCGTCTGGAACAGAGGCTGCCTCGAGGTGCTGCCGTCTTTTAAAAGAGCCGCTGGTGACGCGGGGAGCCTGAGTGATCCCGAGCAGCAAGCACGTGGAGAAACAGCTGTGCCGAATCCAGCCGAGTGCCGAGAGCCCGTGGGTGCCCTGCCATTCCCACAGGTTGAAAAGGAAAGCTGCTAGTGTTCCTGAGGGTGCTGGTTGCGGTGTGTTCCCGAGCAAGATTCCTGCTGGAACAGGGTACGGAGAGGCCTGGCAGATCAACTACATCACCCTTCCTCGGTCTCAGGGTGGTAAACAGCATGTACTGACCATGGTGGAGGCAAGCACAGGGTGGCTGGAAACCTACCCAGCACCTCATGCCAATGATCGCAACAGCATTCTGGGCCTAGAGAAACATGTCCTGTGGAGGCATGGCACCCCTGGGAGGATTGAATCAGACAATGGAACCCATTTCAAGAACCATCTCATAAGGGACTGGGGAATGAACATGGGGTTGAATGGATTTGCCATATCCCATACCATGCACCAGCTGTGGGGAAGGTCGAGTGCTACAATGGCTTGCTATAGACCACCTGTGAGAGAATAAATCTTGTCTCTCTTGATGTGACTTAACAAAGATAAAATCACCTTTGCTGCTTTCCCAGACAATAGCTGATGTGTATTGGGCAGACGCCACTGGATAACGACTCTCTGGAATGTGCATAGACAGAATCATCTCTATGTATCAGCTACCCCAGAAAGGGAGGATCACAGAATCACAGAATCACCAAGGTTGGAAGAGACCTCAAAGATCATCAAATCCAAACTGTCACCACAAACCTCATGACTAAACCATGGCACCAAGTGCCACGTCCAATCCCCTCTTGAACATCTCCAGTGATGCAAAGGATAAAGATTGCTCATGGGACTGCAGCTGCCTTGGAAAAAATGGGCAGAGGCCACTGCCATCAATATTCAAAGGACAATGAATTCACCACCTGGACACATCTAAAAAACTGTATAAAATATCTGAGCAACTACTGGCTCAGGAGAAGGAAAACACCTGGGCAATGCTGCTCTGAAGAAAAACAAAGAAAATACCAGAAGAGAAAAGGACAGAGACATCACCATGTAGCCTGGAAGAAACAGACCACGAGGACCCCGCACTCCATGTCCCAAGTTCTGCCTGCTGCAACTCATGGAGCTGAAGAGGCTGCTCAGAGAAGGGCTTGGGCTTGGACTTGGACTTTGTGATCTCTCCCTCCCCTCCTCCACTGGAGGACAGCACAGCCAACAAGGATGACATCTCCTCCATGCCAAAGCTGCAGCAGCCTTCCTCCACAGACACAAACTGTCTTGGGGGGTGAGTGGTGTGGTAATATAATTCCTTTCCTCTTCTCTCTCCCTCTTTGCTCTCTTTATTTTTTTCTCTCTCTCTCCTTCTGATTCTTTCTACTTTATTCTGTTAACAAATAGCCTCGCTGTTGATATTTTGGCCTCATTTGTGCCTCTAATTTCATAACACAGTAATATTCAAAAGAACTAAGTTTCTTTCCCTCTCTGGACTGAGGCACCACCCTAAAAGCCATGGGGGATGGAACCTGTAAGAACTGGGAAAAACACCTAGGTCAAGCCACTTAGTTAGTGAACAGCACAAGATCTGTGAACCAAGCTGGTCTTGCCCAGTCTGACCTGCTGCAAACAGTGGATGGAGATGGAATTAATGTGATTGCTGAGAAAAACCTGCTGGGAAAGTTAGTGTGGGTTCTCCCTGCTGCTGGTGGGGGCAAACCAACCCGGGGGTGGTCTTTGCTGAGGGGCCTGGTCACACATACTGGGGCATGCTAGAAACTGGGGACATTCAGTGTATCCCACAGCAGAACATGACTGACTGAGAGGGGATAAACTCAGAAGGGTCAGTGCAGATTAATGTAATATAGACAGTGTATAATATTTATAAGTTGTTCTAACTTTTTTCTCTTCTAGTTTAATACCAGCCTAGCATCCAGGGCTCAACATGAACCCACCGCACACAAACAGGAATCCAGAGGGCTCCTGCATCCTCTCAACTGCACCTGTTCCTGATGCCTCACAGCAAAAGACTGTTCCTGTTTCCCTACAGCAATAGACTGTTCCAAATTTTTTCCCTTTCAAAGACAAATACTGTTTCCTGGTTCCTGATTCGTCTTCACATCCCTGCCCAGCTCAAGCACCACGTACATTGACCAGCACCAGAGAGGGAGAGACTGCCCTGAGAGAGAGACAGCCAGGATAAAGAAGGACTTGCATCATGGACTCTAATACCACATATCACAACTGGATGAAGGGACTATGACAGGAGAGTGGAAGTGGAACAGAGGGGTGGACTGTGGTGGGCTACACCCATCCTTTGAGGTGGGGGAAGGGACTCCAAATTATTTCTCGGTGGATTTACCTCCTCCTTTTTTCCTTAAACCCCTTTCTTTCCCCTTTTTCTCTCCCTTCCCTTATTTTTCCCTATTCTTTCCCCTTCCCTTTTTCTTTCTATTGGGAAAGAGGAAGGGGTAGTGGGGGAGGGGTTTTCAGCCTTGCCCCCCCCGCCCGCTTTGAGCTCTTAAATTCCAGTTAAGGCTCAAACCACAACACACTGGAAACCAAAATGAACACGCAACAGGAATCCTAATCTAAATCTTTCCCTAATTTATTTCCTATTAGACTCCAATTACCCAGTGTATACCTGGACTAAATGGACTAAATTTTTTTCCCCCTTCTTCCAAATGGGGATGGATGCTAAAGACCCATTCCCATGCCACAGAGAAAGTAGCAATCACCTTGCTGTCTTCTGATGTTTGCCAGCAGGCTGCAGTAACAAGAGACATTCAAAAACTTGTCACATTCAGGTTGATTTGAAAACCATATACTTTTCTTAGCGTGCTGCCTATTTGTTCCCAATGGAGAAGCAACAGGGATAATTTTCTGTAGCACTACAGGATGTGCAAACTGCTTGAAGAGGAATGTTTAAATCACCAACATCTGTTGCAATTCAACTGGATTCTTTTTACTATCTTCCAGGAGCTCAGTGGTAGCTGCTGAGAACTTCACTGAGTACACACTGAACAGAGCTACTCTTCAAGACTTATTTCAGACAACAGTTCAGTGTTTGCCAGGACTCTCTCTCTAATTTTGAGATCCTACAGCTATTTCACTTTTTTGGAAAACAGCACAGGATATTTGATGATTCAGAGGACTTGGCAAGATAAAGATGGACATCACCATCTAGACACTGCATTATTCAATACTTTGATCCTTTGTTCATTAAAAAGCTCATCACCTTCAATTTTCTCCTCTGTATATGAATGAAGACTATTTTTGTGTTATTATTGTTTTTTCCTCCACTTTTGTTTCTTCAGTGTGTTAAATATTCAGCATAAGACATAATCAATAGTTTTTGTAAGACCTATGAAGAATGGTAATTGGTTGTTAAACAGATATATATGACCACAGCAAATCAGAACTTTTATCCATGAATTCCAGTATTCTGAATCTCACAGATTTAAAAGCTTATTTCAAGAGAAATATAAAATCTGATGGGACTAAATGTGAAAATTTACCTTTAGGTTAAAATTTTGTTCTAAAACTATAAGGTTAATTGTTGGCTTATATCTCTGAGAATAGAAATTCATGTATGAGCCACTGAATTCAACAATCAAAAAATTGTTTCAGTTGGAAGGGATCTTTGCGATCATCTAGTTCAGCCATTATCTAACTCTATAAAATGTGGTGCTAAGTTATGTTCCTCAGCACCACATCCATGTGTCTTTTAAACACACCCACAGATTGCAGATTCAGCCTATTCTGGTGTTTGATAATCCTTCCCATGAAAAAGTTTCTTCTAATATCAAATTTAAACTTTCTCTGATACAACTAGAGGCTACTTCCTTTTGTCCTGCCACTTGTTACTAGGGAGAGGAGACTGACCAGCACCCATCTCATTATAAGCTCTTTTCAAGTAGTTGTGGAGAATGATCAATGTCTCCCCTCAGCCTCCTTTTATCCAGGCTAAATGACCCCAGTTCCCACAGGCACTGTTCTCTACATCCTTTGCTATCTTCATTAATCTTCCCTAGACATACTTCAGGACCTCAATGTCTTTCTTGTAGAGAGGGTACCATGCTGACTGGGTCTGGTCACCTGTTTGCCTTGAACATGCTGCCTAATGGCAATCAGGATGATCTGCTCCATGACCTTTCCAGGCACCAAGATCAAACAGATCTGTAGTTCCCCAGATCTTCCCTCTGGCCCTTTTTGTACCTGAACATCATATTTGCCAGTCTCCAGTCAGCTTGAATTTTCAAAGCACATCTAAGTAACAACTTTGCCTTATTACCAAAATATGAATGTGGAGTCTAGACTTATATTGTGCAAAATAGATGCATTAGATCTTGATATATATGAATCTAGATAGATACAGATACATATAGCTATGACAGATACATATTGAGACATATTTAAAATTTAAATTCTTATCCTTTTTCATTTTATTGGTTGTTTTTTGAAAGCTATTATGCAAATAAATATAAAATATTTCTCTCATTGATAAATATTTTGCTCACAGTTATGTTGCAGACATGTAGGTATGATTTCTGAAAATGCCTAGGTAGTTTCTCAGTAGAGAGTTCTCTGAAGTTCACTGAGAATCATAGAATCAACCAGGTTGGAAGAGACCTCCAAGATCATCCAGTCCAACCTATCACACAGCCCTATCCAATCAATTAGACCATGGCACTAAGTGCCTCATACAGTCTTTTCTTGAAGATCTCCAGGGACAGCAACACCACCACCTCCCTGGATAGCTCATTCCAATGGTAAATCACTCTCTGTGAAGAACTTCTTCCTAATGTCCAGCCTAAACCTCCCTTGGCACAACTTGAGACTGTGTCCCCTCGTTCTTTTGCTGGTTGTCTGGGAGAACAGACTGATCCCCACCTGGCTACAGTCTCCTTTCAGGTAATTGTAGACAGAAATAAGGTCTCCCCTGAACCTCTACTTTTCCAGGCTAAGCAACCCCAGCCCCCTCAGCCTCTCCTCGTAGGCCTTGTGCTCCAGGCCACACATGAGTCACCCTTCTCTGGACACTCAGCAACTCAACATCTTTCTTGAATTGAGGGACCCAGAACTGGTCAGAGTACTCAGGGTGTGGCCTGGACAGTGCTGAGTACAGGGCAAGAATGACTTCCCTGCTCCTGCTGGCCACATTATTCCTGATACAGGCCAGGGTGCCATTGGCCTTCTTGGCTGCCTGGGCACACTGATGGCTCATGTTCAACCTGCTATCCACCAGTACCCCCAGGACCCTTTCTGCCTGGCTGCTCTCCAGCCACTCTGTCCCCAGCCTAGAGCACTGCTCGGGGCTGTTGTGGCCAATGTGTAGAACCCTGAACTTAGCCTTATGAGATCTCATTCCATTGGCCTCTGCCCACCCATCCAACCTGTCCAGATTGCTTTGCAGGGCCCTCCTATGCTCCAGCAGATGGACACCTGCTCCTAACCTGGTGTCATCTGCAAATTTAGTGATGATGGATTCAATCCCCTCATCCAGATAATTAATAAAGATATTGAACAGGATGGGGTCCAGCACTGATCCCTGGGGGCACCACTAGTGACTGGTTGCCAGCTGGATGTGGCATGATTCACCACCACTCTCAGGGCTTGGCCCTCCAGCCAGTTCTTGACCCATTTCAGAGTGAATCTGTCCAGCCACAAAGTGCCAGTTTTGCCAGGAGTTTGTTGTGGCAGATGGTGTCAAAGCCTTTGCTGAAGTCCAGGTAGACTACATCCACAGCCTTCCCCACATTCACCATGTGGGCAACCTGATCATAAAAGGAGATCAGGTTGGTGAGGCAGGACCTGCCCCTCCTAAATCCATACTGGCTGGGCCTAATCCCTTGGCCATGCTGTAGGTGCTGGCAGCCCATGGCTTGGATGGGAGCACACTGCGTTGGGTTAGGAACTGGCTGGAGGGCCGAGCCCAGAGAGTGGTGGTGAATGGTGCCACATCCAGCTGGCGGCCAGTCACTAGTGGTGTGCCCCAGGGATCGGTGCTGGGCCCCATGCTCTTCAACATCTTTATTGATGATCTGGATGAGGGCATCGAGTCCATCATCAGTAAATTTGCGGACGACACCAAGCTGGGGGCAGTAGTTGATCTACTGGAGGGCAGAGAGGCTTTGCAGAGGGACCTCGACAGGCTGGACAGATGGGCAGAATCCAACGGCATGAGATTTAACACATCCAAGTGCCGGGTTCTGCACATTGGCCACAACAACCCCATGCAGTGCTACAGGCTGGGGTCAGAGTGGTTGGAGAGCGGCCAGGCAGAGAGGGACCTGGGGGTGCTGGTTGATTGTAGGTTGAACATGAGCCTGCAGTGTGCCCAGGCATCCAAGAAGGCCAGTGGCATCCTGGCCTGCATCAGGACCAGTGTGGCCAGCAGGAGCAGGGAGGTCATTCTGCCCCTGTACACTGCACTGGTTAGGCAGCACCTTGAGTACTGTGTCCAGTTCTGGGCCCCTCAGTTTAGGAAGGAGGTTGTCTTACTGGAGCGTGTCCAGAGAAGGGCAACGCGGTTGGTGAAGGGTTTGGAAGACAAGCCCTATGAGGAGAGGCTGAGGGAGCTGGGGTTGCTTAGCCTGGAGAAGAGGAGACTGAGGGGTGACCTTATTGCTCTCTACAACTACCTGAAGGGAGGTTGTAGCCAGGCGGAGGTTGGTCTCTTCTCCCAGGCAGCCAGTACCAGAACAAGAGGACACAGTCTCAGGCTGCGCCAGGGCAGGTTTAGACTGGAAGTTAGGAAGAAGTTCTATACTGAGAGAGTGATTGCCCACTGGAATCAGCTGCCTGTGGAAGTGGTGGAGTCACCTTCATTGGAGGTGTTCAAGAAGAGGCTTGATGGGGTGCTTGGTGCCAGGGTTTTAGTTTTTTGGTTGTTTAGGTGGGTTGTATTGTACTGTATTGTACTGTATTGTACTCTTTTGTACTGTATTTGTACTGTATGGTACTGTGTTGTGTTTTGGGTGGGTTGGATTGGTTGATGGGTTGGGCGTGATGATCTTGAAGGTCTCTTCCAACCTGTTGTATTGTATTGTATTGTATTGTATTGTATTGCACTCAAGATGACCTGTTCCATAATCTTGCCAGGCACTGAGGTCAGGCTGACAGGTCTGGAATTTCCCAGATCCTCCTTCCGGCCCTTCTTGTGGATGGGCATCATGTTGGTCAGCTTCCAGTCATCTGGGACCTCTCCAGTAGCTAGGGCTGGTGAAAAATGATGGAGAGCAGCTTGGCCAGCTCATCTGCCAGCTCTCTCAGCAGTCTAGAATGGATTCCATTTGGTCCCATGGTCTTGTGAGGATCCAAGTGTCTCAGCAGGTCTCTTACTGCTTCCTCCTGGATTACAGGGGGACTATACTGGTCCCTGGCTCCGTCTGCCAGTTCAGGAGGCCAGTTGTCCAGAAGACAACCTGTCCCACTATTGAAGATTGAGACAAAGAAGGTGTTCAGTACCTCTGCCTTTTCCTTGTTTCAGTTCCTATATTCCCCTCTGCATCCAATAAAGAGTGGAGGTTGTCTTTGCCTCTTCTGTTGCCATTAATGTCTCTATAGAAACTTTTTCTATTCTCCTTTACAGCAGTGGCCAGTCTATGTTTTAAATGGGCTTTTGTATCTCTAATTTTTTTCCTACATGACCTATCAATGTCCTTAAACTCTTCCTGGGATATCTCCCCTTTTTCCCAAAGGTGATGCACCCTCTATTTTTATCTTTTCCCCCACTTAATTCCTTTAGAAGCTCCTTCCCCATCCAGTCTGGCTGTCTCCCTCGTTGGCTCATCTGCCAGCACATCAGGACAGCCTATTCCTGTGCCTTCAAGAATTCTTTCTCGAAGTAGGTCCAGCCTTCCTGGACCCCTTTGTTTTTAAGGGCTGTTTCCCAAGGTACCTTCTGAGTTGGTTCCTTAAATAAGCTGAATTCTGCCCTTTGGAAGTCCAGTGCGGAGGTTTTGTTGATGCCCCTCCTGGTTTCACCATATATTGAAAACTCAATTATTTCATGGTCATTGGACCCCAGAGCGCCTCTGACCACCACATCTCCCACCAGCCCTTCTCTATTTGTAAATAGCAGGATGAGCAGGGCTGCACCCCAGTAGGCTCACATAACAGCTGGGATAGGAAGCTATCCTCCACACACTCCAGGAACCTTCTAGACTGCCTCTTCTCTGCAGTGTTAAATTCCCAGCAGATGTCTGGCAGGTCAAATTCACCCATGAGAACAAGGGCAAGTGACCTTGAGGCAGCTTCCAGCTGCTTAAAGAATAATGAATCAACCTCTTCTTCCTGGTTGGGTGGTCTATAACAGACTTCAACCATGATGTCAGCCTTAGTAACCTTCCCCCTAATTCTTACTCATAGGGACTCAACCTGATCATCCTTAATTTCTACTCCTGTGACAGCCAGAGCCTCCCTAATATACAGGGCTACTCCTTCACCCCTTCTCTCTCATCTGTCTCTCCTGAAGAGCCTGTAGCCATCGATTACAGTGCTCCCACTGTGAGTCATCCCACCCCATTTCTGTGATGGCGACAACATCATAGTTTTCCTTTTGTAGCAAGGTTTCCAGCTCCTCTTGCTTATTACCCATACTGTGTGCATTAGTGTACATACACTTCAGCTGGGCTGCTGGTTTCACCCCTATCTCTGGCTTACCACCCTCAGCCTCCATCAGTTCATCTATAATACTACTGTGTTTAATACCCTCCCCCTTCAAGCCTATTTTAAAGCCCTTTCAACAAGACCCACCAGCTCATGTGCCAGGATCTTCCTCCCCCTCTGACACAGATGTAACCCATCTCTCACTAGCAGACCCGGAGCCCTGTAAAGATCCCCAAGATCAAAGAACCCAAAATTTTGTTGGTAGCATCAGTCTCTGAGCCACTTTTTAATCAGGCATGAATTTCTGTTCTTCTCAGCATCCCTACCTGCAACTAAGGGGATTGATGAAAAAAAAAAATGAACTAATAGACTTCCATGTCTTTTTGGTATAGATATCTTTGCATTCCTGCTATTACTTCTGAATCTCTTCTGGATTTTTTTTTTTCATTCTATGCATTTTTTTAACCTCAGACAATATCTTCTTGATTTCTTTATTGATGAAGATTTTATTAACTTAAAAATGTATTAGATATACTGAGAAAATGTTCAATATTTGTAGTATTTTACATACTTGCCATACTATGCTAATTAATAGATGCTAAAATACAGGCAGTTTGGCTTACTAAGTTGCCATCATAGCAATAATAATTTATTATTTAATATACAAACACAATATTCTAAATCTTTGTAAGGTGTGTTAAGAAATCCTGAAGAGTTTGCTAAGCCAAAAATGCATTTGTATGAGCATTTTAATAATTAAAAATGTTGTTAACATAGTAATCTCAATAAATTCTGTTCCAGGAAATAGTTGAGTGGAACCTCTGTTCTTGGAGTCAAGATTTCTTCTTTGCATATGCCCAAGATATACTGAAGATATTATTTCAGAATTAAGTGCTTTCCCCACCAGTGTAGAAAATAGGAGGGGACAGGTCACCTGCCTGGTGGATGTGGGGAAGGCTGTGGATGTAGTCTACCTGGACTTCAGCAAGGCCTTTGATACCTTCCCCCATAGCAAACTCCTGGCCAAGCTGGCGGCCCACAGCTTGGACAGGAGCACTCTGTCTTGGATTAGGAACTGGCTGGAGAGCTGAGCCCAGAGAGTGCTGGTGAATGGCAGCAAGTTGCTACTGGTGTCCACCAGGGATCAGTGTTGGGCCTCATCCTGTTTAACATCGTTATTGATGATCTAGATGAGGAGATTGAGTCCATCATCAGTAAGTTTGCAGATGACACCAAGTTGGGAGCAGATGACTGCCTGTTAGAGGGTAGGAGAGCTCTGCAGAGGAACCTCGACAGGATGGACAGATGGGCAGAGTCCAATGGCATGAGATTTAACACATCTAAGTGCTGGGTTCTACACATTGGCCCCAGCAACCCAAGCAGTGCTACAGGCTGGGGTCAGAGTGGCTGGAAAGAGGCCAGGCAGAAAGGGACCTAGGGGTGCTGGTTGATAGTAGGTTGAACATAAACCAGCAGTGTACCCAGGTGGCCAAGAAGGTCAGTGGCCATCAGGAGCAGGGAAATCATTCTGCCCCTGTACTCAGCACTTGTTAGGCCACACCTTGAGTACTGTATCCAGTTCTGGGCCCCTCATTTTAAGAAGGACATTGAGATTCTTGAACGTGTCCAGAGAAGGACAACAAAGCTGTTGAGGGGTTTGGAGCACAAGCCCTATGAGGAGAGGCTGAGGGAGCTGGGGTGCTTAGCCTGGAGGAGGCTCAGAGGAGAACTTATTGCTGTCTACAACTAAGTGAAAGGAGGTTGTAGCCAGGTGGGGGTTGGTCTCTTCTCCCAGGCAACCAGCACCAGAACAAGAGGATGCAGTCTCAAACTGCACCAGGGGAGGTTTAGGCTGGATGTTAGGAAGAAGTTCTTCACAGAGAGAATGATTGCCCATTGGAATGGGCTGCCCAGGTAGGTGGTGGAGTCACCAACACTGGACATGTTTAAAAAGAGACTGGATGGGGCACGTGGTGCTATGGTCTAATTGATTAGATGGTGTTGGGTGATTGGTTAGACTTAATGATCTCAAAGGTCTTTTCCAACCTGGTTAATTCTGTATTCTGCATTCTCTATTCTGTAATCATTTGCAAAGATAGGAATTCAGATTTTTACTCATGGAAACCCATTCTAAACTATGCTGGAGGACACTGGGAAGATATCTAACTTTTTTTCTACTTGGTTCAATTTTTAAAGTATTAGAAATCTTAACAAAATCTTAATGTTTGCTCTTGATTTTGCAAATACTTCTTGCAAATGCAAAGCCTTCACACAAGTGCATGCAAGTAAAGGCAAATGTGTGTCTAGGCACTATCTGAATCAAAACATTTTTTCTGTAACCAATCCAATTGAAGCAAAAAGTGTAGGTACTCTGTTGTAGGGTTTTGATGTGTTTCATTTTAAAAACTATTCCTATTAAACTTTGAAATCAACCCATTGACATAAAAGAAAAAAAATAAGATTTTTGAATTACTGATTACTCGAAAGTAGGCCAACAATTCTCGCAGCTCCAAGAATTGTTTGCTTTTAGTGGTAACTTCAAGGCTCAGAAATTAATTTTTGTGTCACTCCAGAAGATTTGGTCAACTCAAGAGTTGAAGATACTTACGATAACAATGGAAGGAGAAGGCTACATCTAAGAAATCAAGTTGTCTCTATCCTTTTCTCCACTCTGGATGACAGAACATGACATTTTCCAGTATCTGGTAAAGATAATCTTTCCAAGCAAAGACAGTCATAAAATAAGAACCCTAAATGCTTGTATAATTTGGCTGATCTATGACATCTGTCCATAACTAGTTGGGCTCTGGAAACATCTTAAGTTTAAAAAATAGATTTACCATTGTAGTACTCAGCTCATTGAGATAAATTGTGAAAAGGCAAAAGTGCATAAAGAGCAGAGTGAAAATACATTGCACAAGGAATGCATCATTCCTCATTATCAATTATGTTCTGAAAGACTGTTTACTAGTAATGCATGTGTTCCTGTATATGTACTCAGGTATGCTTTTCTCAAAAGGGAATATAACTTTTCTTTTTACAGAGAATTTCCTCATCCTCTGTATGACGCAAACAGGGTAAGGGAATAAAAACCTCAGTTCTCCAAGAGAGCTTGCATAAAATTTCTCAAATAGAAATACAGTAACACAAGAGTAACTTATATACAGCAAATCTAATTAAAACAAAATAAATTTCATTAAATGCATATGAAATTTTAAACTCCATAAGAATTCCATCTAGCTAATATTGCTCATGGTCTTAGAAAAAATTATGTAAGACTTATAAGAGGGGAAAAAAATCTAATCAAGTGCAAAAAGCAAATCTTGTAGAAGCAGAACAGGAAATTCAGTGAAATTGTGGACATGAACTTCTGGTAAAATATTAAAATCAGCTTAAAAACTTGTCTGCCAAACACTCTAGAGGATCTTAAATTTATTTAGAATTCCTAACAATACTCTCCAGAATTAATTTTGTTTAGATTACTGTTGAAATCTTTCCAGACAATTTTTAAAGGGAGGTGGTGGGTCAACATCCCTGGAGGTGTTTAAGAAAAGACTGGATGAGGCACTTAGTACCGTGGTTTACTTGATTAGATAGGGTATGGTGATTCAGTTGGACTTGATCTTGGAGGTCTCTTGCAACCTGGTTGATTCTGTGTGATTCTGTGTGTAATGGATAATAATATAATCTAATATACATTTCTGAAATGTATCTGAAAATAATATGAGAATTTCCACTGTTACACTTGAAAATATTGAAATACAAGGTGAAGAATTTCCTAAGGATAACTTTGACATTGTGTTTTACTAACCAAAAGAAGAGCTTTTTTACAGAAATACAAAGCTCAGCTATTGAATAAAGTGAAATCATCTATAATGACATCTTAAAAAGCTAAATTCCCCTCATAAGGGGATGGCAAAATATATAGGAAATTGCAGTAAGTCCAATAAGTCCAGGTTACTTTATTAATGTTACTTAATATGGTCAGATGTTCTGGTCAGCCTTTATTTACATGTACATTGTAAACTGCATGTGTTATTGTTCTGGCGATCAGACTGTAGTAAATGCTGGAATATAGGTAGGCAAATGGAGTTTTGGGGAGGACAGGTACAGCACTGATATTTCTTTTTTAGGACATAAATTATCAGTTAAGCCTCTGGGAATCAAATTAAACTGTATTAAGTTATGTGGGTTTAGATAGTCCATACTTTTTAGCCATCATACTACTGTTGTGTTCTAATCAGTGATTCCCTGACCACAGCCACTATTCAAAATCCCTTAACGCTCTGAAACACTACATATACAATGAAAGTGCTTTTCTTCCACTTCTTCTTCTTCTTCCTGCTTTGTAGGCAGTTGCTATCTCTCAGTTTTGCTGTTTCTAAGCTAATTCTATCATATGCTCTCTTTTTAATATTATAAAATCTGAAAGTGTAGTTAATGGCAATGATCATCATCTCTGCATTACCAGACCCATCACTGAATAAACCACATCTTTAGAATTCAAGCCTGGTATGTTTCAGAGGAAGGCTGATGGGTCAACCACACTTCCAAACAGGTGGTGTGCCAACCCCCCTGCTACTTCAGGGGAGGTAGGGGATAATGAACCATGTGTTGGGGAAGATGCAAGTGCCAACAAGGAAACATCAGCACATGCAGGGTTCACTGGTAGGTTGGTGGCCATGGAGGTGGCCTGAAGTGGTCAGGCAGCAGGACTGAATACTAATGGATTAAATCCTTCTCTGAAATGTTTATATGCCAATGCACAAAGCATGGGAAATAAGCAGGAGGAGTTGGAGTAATGTTAGGCTGCATGACTATGAGGTAATTGGAATCACTGAAATGTGGTGGGGCAGCTCCCATGATAAGGGTGTTGTCATGGCGGGTTATGTGCTGTTCAAGAAAGACACACCAACAGGGCAAGGTCGTGGTGTTGCTCTCTATGTGCAAGAGCAACTAGAATGTGTTGAGTTCCACTCAGAGGATGGTAGAACATGTGGAAAGATTGTTGGTATGAATTAAAGGATCTGGAAAGGTAGGTGAAACTGTTGTGGGGGTCTACTATAGAACACCAAATCAAGCAGAAAGTGCTGATGAGGCCTTCTACAGTCAAATAGAGGTAACCTCTAGTACACATTCCTTGGTACTCATGGGTGACTTCAATCACCTTGACATTTGCTGGAAACCCACAGAGCCTGGCACAGCCAGTCCAAAAGGCTCTGGCAGTATGTTGATAACTTCCTGATGAAGGTAGTGGAGGTGCCAAAAAGGAGAGGCTCACATCTGGACCTTGTATTGACTAATAAAGAAGGACTGCTCTGGGCCATTAAGGTCAGGAACAGCCTTGGCAACAGTGATCATGACATGGTGCAGTATTATGCAGGGTAGAAGAAGGGCAGTAAGTAGAATTACTACCTTGGACTTCTGCAGGGCTAACTTTGTACTCCTCAGAGATATACTTTCAGGAATCCCATGAGCTAAGACTCTAGAGGGTAAAGGAGGCCAATAAAGTTGGACAATTTTTAAATGCCACTTCCTCCAAGCCCAAGATAGCTGTGTTCCCTTGAGTGAAAAATGGGGTAGGCATGTCAGGAGACCTTCATGGATGAGCAAGGAACATATGAATGAAATCTCATGGAAGTAAGATACTTACAGTTCATGGAACAAGGGACTTGTCACATGGGAGAACTACAGAGTAGTTGCTAAGGCATATAGGAAGGCAACAAGGAAGGCCAAAGACCTCTTGGAACTAAAACTGACAAAGGAATTAAGAGAGAACAAGAAGAGCTTTTTCAAATATATAAGCAGGAAAAAGAAGAATAGGGAAGGTGTGAGCCCACTGCTGAATGAGGAGGAAGCCCTGATAACTGAGAATGCAGAGAAGGCAGAGTTGCTGAATGCCGCCTTTGCTTCAATCTTTACTCCTAGGACTGAACTCATGAAATCCAGACCATGGATGAAGGAGAAGATGACTGGAGGAGGGAGGACTTTCTACTAGTTAGTGAAGACTGGGTTAGGGATCAGTTACATAAACTGAATATTCACAAGTCCAAGGGTGTGGCAGTTTAAGCTGGGTACTTCCTGGACTGCCATATAAGTTACACCTTCCGTGTCCTGAGTGTCCAACCCAATAAGATGGACACAGGAAATAGTGTCTTTCATACCCATAAATCCTGCGCCCTTTAAATCCATCTATGAAGTCATTCTCTTCCTCTTTCTTTCCTCTCTGCTCCTATGGGAGATGCTCCCTATCAGGTAACGGTGAGGGAGTATCTCAAGGCCTCTTAGGCCTGTCTAGGCCTAATTCCAGGAGGAGAAGTTGGGGGGCAGTCTTAGACCTGGCCACCCTGAGACTAGCGTAGTGGTGGGGGGAGCAAGAAGAAAGAGCCCTGGGGGTTTTGGATAGACCCTCAGGTGGGGAGAAGGGAAGTGTTGGCAGGCCTTTGGGTGTGATCTAAGAGACTATGTATGCTTTTGGTATCTTTCGCACTGTACTCATAGTTTCTGTAAAACATTAATTGCTTTTCCATTTAAATTTTCCATCACTTTGCAATCCTTTTGAGTGTCATTCTTTTGCCCCTCTCAGTGGCAAGAGAGGATCTGTCTGGCCCCAAACCAGGACAATGGGACTTAAGAGTGCTGAGAGAACTGGCTGATGTTGTTGCTCCACCACTCTCCATCATTTTTGCTAAATCCTGGCAGAGAGGACAGGTGCCTGAGGACTGGAAGAGAGCCAGTGTCACTCCAGTCTTCAAAAAGCACAAGAAAGAAGTTCCTAGGAACTATCGACCAGTCAGCCTCACCTCCATTCCTGGAAAAATGATGGAGCAGCTCCTTCTAGAGGTGTTTTATAGGGGAGCAGGGCATTATGGGTGAAATACCTGGCTTCCTGTGACCACCCACTGGGCTGGGCTCCCTTTGGAACATCCCAGGTGTGGCCTGTCCAATGGCATCAGGGGCCAGCACCCAGCCTAAACCCACCACTGGCTGCCAAGGGAGGTTGTGGAGTCTCTTTCTCTAAAGTCTTTCCAGCCCCATCTGGATGTATTCCTGTGCAACCTTTACTAAATTCTATGGTTCCGCTCTGGCAGGGAGTTTGGGCTTGACGATCTCTGGAGATCCCTTCCAACCTCTAGCATCCTGTGATGCTGTGATCCTGTGATGATGTAGCCATATCTAAAGTGATGCAATGTGAGAAAAATGCATCAATAAGATGCAAAAAAGAGGAAGTGCGTGCTTATTTGTCCTGCTTTATATATGTGCATAGGTTAACAATCTTGCATTTTCAAAAAGTATTTTAGTGTTATTAGAGAGCATATTGTCCTACATTGCAAACTACAACATGGAGCAGAGGAAGAGATACCACAGACATCTTCAAAATGTGCTTCTTCAGGAACAACACTGCCATGACAGGAAAAGCTAAATGTAGGCAAGAAGACAATTTCAGGTGACAGAATGCCATACGACATTATGAGAGACAGCATAGGTAAATGCAGTTCAACCCATCCGGGTGGTGGAAGCACAGCCCGAACGAAATGCAGGTCAGACCTCATAGCATGTCGGAACAGCGACATGAAGAGGTGGCTCACCAGAAAGAAACTGGGTAATACTACATCCTTAATGCTAGAAGTTATTACAACAGACCCCAGCGCGTGGCTGAGAGAGGGGGCAGCTGCAAGGAGATTGGCTGTGAGAGCTTGCTTTTGGCTTTGCTTTCCTTGCTTTTCGGGAGGTAAGGGGCTGGTGGCTCGGGGACCTCTTGGAGAGGGGAGGAGGGGCAGCAGGCTCGGGTTGCCTACATGCCTGAGTGCAGTGAAGTAGCAGGGGGAGGGGTTGCCGCGGAAACCGCAAGCAAACAAAACAGACCCCAGTGCATGGCTGAGAGAGGAGGCAGCTGCGAGGAGCTCGAGGAGCTCGGCTCAGCCTCCTCACTGATGGGAGAAAAAAAGAAAAAAACAAAACAAACCAAAACAAACCAAATTAACCCACACCGGGTGGAGAGGGTAGTTACTGCAACATGGTTATTGTAACATGGTTACTGCAACATGGTTACTACTAGAAGTAAGGCTAGTAGAAGAACAGTGGGCACCCAGAGGCCACACTCAAGCATGCAGGTATTCAGGTAGGTGGCTGCAGTGAGTGCTGGGACCTGGCACTTGATACGGAGGATGGAAGGAACAACTCCTGTGTTAGGTGTGAGCAGATCAGGGATCTGATGAGCATGGTGGCTGAACTAAAAGAAGAGGTAGAAAGGCTAAGAGCTATAAGAGACATTGAAAGGAAAATTGACTATTTCCATAATCTAACCTCTACAAAACCAGAACAGGGGGTAACTCTTAGTGGAGCAGGGAGTTCGATACCTTCCCATCAGCAAGGCTCTCAGCCTCCCTGCAGTAACCCACATGAGCAGGGTCAATGGGAACAGGTCTCTGCCCAACAGGAGAAATGCAAACAGAGCAAGCATGCTACTTTGAGCAGCACACTGCCTACTGTGCAAATACAGAATAGGTATGAGGCTCTGCAAGAGGAACAGGTCATCGGTAAGGTTGAGGACGCAAGGATGACAGAAGCTGCACCAATGCCAGGTTGCCTCAGGCCAGCCATCAAAACTAGTCCAGAAGAGAAACCTTGTAGGGTCATTGTTATAGGAGACTCCCTACTGAAGGGAGCAGAGGGCCCAATGTGCAGACCAAACCCATTTCATAGAGAGGTCTGCTGCCTCCCTGGTGCCCAAGTAAGGGACATTGTAGGTAAAATTCCCAAACTCGTGAGTCCTTCAGACTACTACCCACTGCTGGTCTTTCAGGTGGGTAGTGATGATGAAACAATGAGAGGCTCACAATCTATTAAAAGAGATTTCAGAACCTTAGGGCAACTGCTGAAGGTATCAGGAGCTCAAGTTGTGTTCTCTGCTATCCCTCTAATGTCAATGATGGAGGAGGGAACATTGAGGAAGAGCCAACAGGTCAATTCATGGCTCCGGGGCTGGTGCCATCGACAGGGATTTGGGTTCTACAATCATGGCTTGGTTTACAAGGCACCGGAACTGAAAACAACTTATGGGACACACTTGTCCCAGAGACTGAAAAGGATCCTGGGGCAGGAATTGGCAAGGCTCATTGACAGGGCTTTAAACTAGATTTGAAGGGGGAAGGGGTTAATAGTCTCCTGCTGGCCTGTGACAAACAGAGGGGCAGCTCACCAGAGGCAGAGGGATGGAGAGCTGGTAAGGGCTCTCAACTTGCTGCCCTGAGGCGAGACACAGATGACACACCAGGACACCCTGTGGAAACCAAGGGGAATTGGCACAAGAGGACGACAGGGCCAGCCCAGCTGAAGTGCTTCTATGCAAATGCACACAGCTTGGGCAACAAACAGGATAAATTAAAGGCCACTGTGCTGCTGGGAGGCCATGACATAGTGGGCATTACTGAAACTTGGTGGGATGATTCCCATGGCTGGAATGTAGGGATAGATGGGTATAAGCTCTTTAGGAAGGATAGGCAGGGAAGGAGAGGAGGAGCTGTTGCCTTCTATGTCAGTAACCAGCTGGAATCAGTGGAGCTCCACCTGGGGAGGGATGATGAGATGGTTGAGAGTGTATGGATTAAAATGAAAGGCAAGGCAGGGGAAGGAGATATTACTGGGGGGTCTCCTACAGGCCACCTGACCAGCAGAACAAAGCAGATGAGGTCCTCCACAGGCAAATAGAAGAAACTTCCAGGTCACAAGCCCTGGTTCCCATGGGTGATATCAACCACCCTGACATCTGCTGGAGGGACAACACAGCAAGGCACCAGCAATCCAGGATGTTCCTGGAATGCACAGAAGACAACTTCCTCTTCCAAATGGTACAGTAGCCAACAAGAAAAGGTGCTATGCTGGGCCTTGTTCACACCAACAGGGAAGGGCTGGTAACCAATGTGAGGCTCAGAGACAGCCTTGGCTGGAGTGACCATGAAGCAGTTGAATTTAATCTCCTCAGGGCAATCTGGAGGACCTATTCTAAGCTTGCGACCTTAGACTTTAGGCGTGCAGACTTTGATCGCTTCAGGAATCTGCTACCCAAAAGTGTCATGGGATGAAGCCCTGGAGGGAAGAGGGACTCAGGACAGCTGGTCAGTATTCAAGGACCACCTCCTCTGTGTCCAGGAACTATGTATACCAACAAGAGAAAAGCAGGAAAGAATGCTAGGAGGCCTGCCTGGATGAACAAACAGTGCTACAGGCTGGGGTCAGAGTGGTTGGAGAGCGGCCAGGCAGAGAGGGACCTGGGGGTGCTGGTTGATGGTAGGCTGAACATGAGCCTGCAGTGTGCCCAGGAAGCCAAGAGGGCCAATGGCATCCTGGCCTGCATCAGGACCAGTGTGGCCAGCAGGAGCAGGGAGGTCATTCTGCCCCTGTACACTGCACTGCTTAGGCCACACCTAGAGTACTGTGTCCAGTTCTGGGCCCCTCAGTTTGGGAAGGATGTTGACTTGCTGGAGCGTGTCCAGAGAAGGGCAACAAATTTGGTGAGGGGTTTGGAACACGAGCCCTATGAGGAAAGGCTGAAGGAGCTGGGGTTGCTTAGCCTGGAGAAGAGGAGACTGAGGGGTGACCTTATTGTTCTCTACAACTCCCTGAAGGGAGATTGTAGACAGGCAGAGGTTGGTCTCTTTTCCCAGGCAGGCAGTACCAGAACAAGAGGACACAATCTCAGGCTGTGCCAGGCCAGGTTTAGACTGGATGTTAGGAAGAAGTTCTATACAGAGAGAGTGATTGCCCACTGGAATGGTCTGCCCGTGGAGGTGGTGGAGTCACCATCATTGGAGGTGTTCAGGAGGAGACTTTATTGGGCGCTTGGTGCCATGATCTAGTTGTTTAGGTGGGTTGGATTGGTTGATAGGTTGGATGTGATGATCGTGAAGGTCTCTTCCAACCTGGATTTATTGTATTGTATTGTACTGGACACACTATCACTTAAAAAGAAACTCTACAGGAAGCGGAGGGAAGGACAGCTAGAACAGGGGGTATATAAGGAAGCTGCCTGAGCAGCAAGAGGCCTGGTTAGGAAAGCCAAAGCAGAGTTCAAATTGAATCTAGCTAGGGATGTTAAAGGGAACACTAAGAATCTCTACAGTTATATTAATGGCAAGAAGAAGAGTAGGGAAGGTGTGGGCCCCCTCAGAAAGGAAACTGGTGAAATGGTCACAAGTGATGTGGAAAAGGCTGAGGTACTCAATAACTTCTTTACCTCAGTCTTCACTGCAAGGGCCTCCAGCCACACTCCTGGTGTCATGGAAGACAATGCCAGGGATGGGGAGGAAGAACTGCCCATCATAAGTGAAGCTCAGGTTCATGATCACCTGAAGAACATGAAAGTATTCAGGTTCAACCAAAGAGTGGCTGTCAAGGGGTCCATGTCCCAGTGGAGGCCAGTGACAAGCGGACTCCCTCAGGCATCAGTCCTGGGACCAGTCTTGTTCAGTGTCTTTGTGGGTGACATGGACAGTGGCATTGAGGGCACCCTCAGCAAGATTGCTGATGTCACCAAGCTGTGTGGTGCAGCAGACACACTGGAGGGAAGGGATGTCATCCAGAGGGACCTTGAGAGGCTGGAGAGGTGGGCACAAGCCAACCTCATGAGCTTCAACAAGACCAAGGGCAGGGTCCTGCATCTGGGTGGAGGCAATCCCAGGCACAAATCCAGACTGGGCAGTGACTGGCTGGGGAGCAGCCCAGAGGAGAGAGACTTGGGGGTGCTGGTGGATGAGAAGCTCAACATGAGCTCTCAGTGTGCACTTGCAGCCCGGAAAGCCAATCAGATCCTGGGCTGCATCAGGAGAAGTGTGGCCAGCAGGTCAAGGGAGGGGATTCTCCCCCCTCTATTCAGCCCTGGTGAGACCCCACCTGGAGTACTGTATCCAGTTCTGGAGCCCCTATTACAAGAGGGATCTGGAGGTGCTGGCAGGTGTCCAGAGAAGGGCCACGAGGATGATCAGAGGGCTGGAGCACCTCTCCTATGAGGACAGACTGAAAGAGTTGGGGGCTGTTCAGTCTGGAGAAGAGAAGGCTCCGAGGTGACCTCATTATGGCCTTCCAGTATCTGAAGGGGGCCTACAGGAAGGCTGGGGAGGGACTTCTCAGGCTATCAGGTAGTGATAGGACTAGGGGGAATGGAATGAAACTGGAGGTGGGGAGATTCAGGCTAGATGTGAGGAGGAGGTTCTTCACCATGAGAGTGGTGAAGCCCTGGAATGAGCTGTCCAGGGAGGAGGTTGAGGCCCCATCCCTGGAGGTGTTTAAGCCCAGGCTGGATGAGGCTCTGGCCAGCCTGATCTAGTGCAGGGTGTCCTTGGCCATGGCAGGGGTGTTGGAACTAGATGATCCTTTGGGTCCTTTCCAACCCTGACTGATACTATGATGCTATGATACTATGAGACATCATTACGCTTGAAGCTAGGTCAGGTTGGCAAAAGCTTAAAGATACAAGATGACCCTAATATATGTGTATTGATAGCTTTCACAGGGTTTCACAGCAAATAGGTTTTGAAAATGATGTTATCCTTTAAGTCAATTGGGATCATTTGGAAAGTCTAACTAGCACCCTCAGGTCAGATACTGTCAATACAGGTCAATCTAGAAATAATTAAAAAAAATAATAAAAACCAACTTTATAAGGAGAATTACATTTGACATGTGCTCAAATCAAGTAAAAGATTAGGTCTTGCTATTATATTCATGTCTTATTGACTTACTCTTATCAAATGGAGATAATTAACTACTTCTTTATACATGACAGTTCTCTTCAGTAAAGGCCACTAGTTAAAGCTTTAATTCAGGAAAGATCTTAATTACATCTTAGGTCCATATCTGTTCATGATTGCATGTAAAATTGCAATACCAAGTTGATTTCTTGTTTTACAGAATTTATAGAAAAATATCCAAAACCGATTAGGTATGTCTTACAATGTTTTTTTCCAGGCATATTTAGCTGGAAAAAAGAAATAATTGTCAAGATGCACTCATTGATTTTAGCATAAAATTAAACATATTTATTGATCTTTAAATTAAAAGCTACTGCAAAACCAAAAAAAACAAAACAAAAACCAAACCAAAACACCATGGTGAAGCACTATAATTTTTTCACAATTTTATAAACTCTCTAGAACTAATAACATTTATTAGCAAAAAATGCTTTAATCACTGCTTTTGTATTATTTGATTAAAAACTAAATAATTTTGGAAGCTGATACATAATTTCACTTAAAGAAAGGTCAGTTTTAGTTTCTACTCCCTATACTTCTGCTAAAGGTTATTGTCTGTTCTTTATTACATCAAAAGGTTAACTGTCTGTGCTATAAGGCAGACTGGATCTCCTCCAACTGCATTTATTTATTTTCTTTAAGTATGACTAGTTTTGGTGATATCGTTAGTGAGGGATGAATAAACACCTAACCTGAGAAAATAGGTTTGGCTTTAACAAACAGGGTAGTTATGAGCATTTCAGACCTTTTCAATATTATACAATACCCTTGAGGTGATCTCATGTGATATGCATATATTAATATCCTAACAAGACCGAAAAAGCTTGGGATATATTTTAAACTCTCTTTTTTTTACTGTTCCTATTTCCAATCTGATTCTGACTGTAAGAGTTTGTTTGTACGAGTCTCTGCTTAGAATTCTAGTACTATCTTAGTAAAAGCAAGAAATTTTAAATAGAGGCAAATCTATGAAATTACAATCTTCATTTTGTTCCATGACACACATAAAGAGTGACCGTACTGAACATACATGGTGAACTGCTGGTACGTATGGCTATCATTCTTCTTACCTGTGCCTGTAACTCTACAATTTCTTCCAATAGATTTTGAGTTTTAAGAAACATATTGTCATGTTGATGAGTGTAGAATCATCCACTATGTGTACATGTCAAAACAACTCTGCAGATACATGAAAACGTATTCCAAATGGGAGGTTTGCCCACAGGAACACTTTACTTTGGATCCCTGGATAGAATTTGCATCTGGAACTCATATATTTCACATGAATGGGTAATTTCAGCAATGATACATTAAATAAAGTATATTATTATTTTTTTTCCCAGCATGTATTCCTTTTTTCTTTTGGTTATGTCACAAATGTAATTTAATTATTTTATGTTTTAAACATTCTTTGCTCAGGAGTAATTTTCTATGGTCTTCAATGACCAAGAAAAAACTGAAAATGATAGGATTTGAAAGAAAAGTTTTATGACCTAGTTCAACCTTTGTTTTCACGTAGTGTCACATTTCCATGTTCTCTGTGAATGCAGAATACACAGAATTTCCAGTAGCAGCACATTCTCCCCCATCTTCATTCAAATATATTTGAAATGTCCCTATAAAACATCTGAGAACAAAAGAGTAATTAAACAGCAATGACAAGGTACTCTAGGACATATAATAGAAGGATATGCAGGTTACCGACACATCAGAGTAAATTTGGCAGGGAGGCTAGGAGAACATAGAAGGCATTGAAATTCTATTAAAATACACGTATTTCTATTGCCATGAATTTCTGAAACATTGTGCAATAAAAATATCTATTGTATCCCAAAAGAAATCTGACTTTTAGCCCATACCTTTAAACATTATGTTCTATATGCCCATATATTATCATATGCTCTGTACCTGTGGAGGCACTGTTAAAGTTATTTAAGTATATTCTGATAGGACTGCAGATGTGGTTACACACTACACACACCTGTAAGAGCTTTGGTGCATGAGATTTTAGTATATGTCATAGTTGTTTTAAAATGTGGTTATAAAATCTGAAAATTACTTGCATTTTCCAAATTTTCAATAAAAGTGAAACAGAGCTATGATATATTCCTCTACTTTTCCCACCAACCCACCTTTTGTCCTTTCCCTGTAAGGTATCTCAGTGTCTATCCACTTCAAGAAGTACACTCAGAACTCTTATAAGACATGTCTAGTGGCACTGTTGCCGTGGCTGTTAATACAAACTCCGTATGTCACTGAATCTGCAGACCTTGAAACTTAACTGTGCTATGTATTAGCTAGTGGAAATAATCACCTCACTTCTGAAGAACTCGAAAGTAGAAGCTTTTCTTCCAGTTTTGCTAGATGTGCTAGTTTTGCCTGGGGTAGAGCTAATTTTCTTCATAGTATCTGGTATGGAGCTATGTGTAGGATTTGTGCTCAGAACAGTCTTGACAATACAGGGATATTTTCATTATTGTTGAGCAGTGCTTACCAGCACCAAGGCCTTTTTTGCTTCAAACACCACCCCACCAATAAGTAGGCTGAGGATGAACAAGTTAGAAAGAAATACAGCTGAGATAGCTGACTGTGACTGACCAAAGTGGTGTTCACAGATTCACAGATTGCACTGGGTTGGAAGGGACCCTCAAAAGCAATCTTGTCCAACCTCCCTGCAGCGAGCAGAACACCTCCAACTAGATCATGCAGCCCAGGGCCATGTCAAGTCTGATTTTGGATGTCTCCAGGAATGGGCCTTTAACCACATTCCTGGGCAACCAGAATTTTACCACTCTCCTCATAGAGAACTTTCTACTTGCATCTAACCTAAATCTACCCTACTCTAGTTTAAAACCATTGCCCCTTGTCCAACTGCTGAAAGCCCTTCCAAACAGTCCTTTCCTATCCTTCCTGTAAGTCCCCTTTAGAACCTTCAGATATTGAAATGTAGCTATAAGGTCTCCCCAGAGCCTTGGCTTTTTTTCTGGCTGAACAGACCCAATTCTTTCAGCCTGTATTAATAGGAGAGGTGCTCCAACCCTCTGATCATCTTTGTGGCCCTTGTTTGTGGTGCTCCAGGAGGTCCATCTCTCTCTTGTGTTGGGGTCCCGTGAGCTGGACACAGTACTCCAGGTGTGGTATCACCAGGACAGAATAAAGGGGCAGAATCACCTCTCTCAATCCTCTGGCTACATTTCTTTTGATTCAGCCAAGGATGTGATTTACCTTCTGGGCTTCCAGTGCACATCATTGGCGTCTAGCTTTTCATCCACCACTAACCCCAAGTCCTTGTCTGCAGTGCCTCTCTCAATTTCCTCATCCCTCTGCCTGTATTGATATTGAAGATTGCCCTGACCCAGAGACAGGACTTTATGCTTTTCTTTATTGAACCTGATGAGATTCTCCTCATCCTGCCAGACTATACAACAAGAGGAAGAAAATGAAAGATAGTCACAGTAATATTTGGCAACTGGGACATGGGATGGAGCCCTATTTTCTGGGACATGGCTGAACACCTGCCTGCTGTTGGGAAGCAGTGAATTAATTCCTTATTTTGTTTGCTTGCATGCATAGCTTTTGCTTTACTTATTAAGGTATCTTTATCTTGAATAACCAGTTTCCTTGCTTTTTTTACCCTTCCAATTCTCTCTTTCTTCCCACTGTAGGGGAGTGAGTAAACAGCTGTGTGGTGCTTAGTTGCCGACTAGGGCTAAACCATAACACTAGAGTAGATAATATTTCCCCCCCCCTATTTTGCAGTCTATAATCTATTGGCATTTACAGTTTTAGAGGATTAGCAGGCATTAAGAAATCTATTTTAAATTGCAGAGGGGAATAGCTGTGGAAGTTAGCAGCTTGCTCTACTTACATTATTTCATATTTGTATCACAACAGGCACAGTGAATTATGTTTGCAGACGAGTTTTTGCTGCTCACATTTGTGGTGATTCCACAGCCCTTCTTTCAAACAGTCACCCCTGCACCCCTGAGTTGGTATACCTAGGCAAGTTATACATGAGTGCCTGGTCAAGTTGTGAATACTTCCACAATGTGCTGATGAGCCAGGGAGAAATTTGAGATATGTGAGCAAAGAATTACTGGCAGCAAAGCATTTGATTGCTACTTCTGTCACATGACAGAGACCACAAGAGGGCTTGACATGAGATGGTCATGTGATTGAGAGGCGTAGCAGTACATGACCTTCAAAATCCTCCATGAGATGCTCTGTAGCACACCTCTAAAGAAAGTTTAGTGCCATAGACTATTAAAGGACTCTTCACCTGTCATTCTGGGTGATCTGCAGCTTGCAGACATATTTTATCCAACTAGGTTGAGGATTCCTTTCTCTGCAGAATCCTAAAGGGGTTAACAACTAATGAAATGTAGGTGAATTGCTTCTGGTCACTGCTTCCTCCAGGGTCAGCTCAGCTCAGCTCTTGTCATACCGGGCTTGCTGATTATGCATTATACAGCAGAGGTGCACAGGTAAATAATTTTCTACTGCCCAGGAAGTTTGCATTTGGCTGTCAGATGCCACCATCACAGTGATTCATCTATTCCCTTATTTCTCTTGAGAATACCTAAAAAAAAGGGGGGGCGTAATTCATTTCTTTCCCTGTCTGTGCAAGCTGGCTACCAAACTGTACTCTTTTGCTATGAGGAACATAGCAAAAGGAGACATCTATGTGCATGTACAATAAACACTATACTTTACGGAGTCCTTAGGACATATGTGGAAAAACCTTGCTGTTTGGGTGCAGTAGGTATATTGATGAGGAAGGGGAGGTGTGAAGGATTGAAGTTTCCCCCAGCATTAACTTTAGCAAGACTAACTCAGAAGCAAATGAAGCTGTATTTACAAGCAAAAACTACACTCTACAATGGAATGCAAGGAATTTGTGCAAAATATACAGTATTTACAATATTATACAGATATTTACAATTAGCAAATAACACGGAAACCCCCTGGTCCAAAAGACCAGGGAAGCTTCTCCACTGTCCCCCTCCCCCCCGCCCCCCTCAACCACCCAAACACCCCTGTACCAGAGAGAGACAGAGAAGTTGAGAGAAAGCAGTATGTTAGCTTATCTCAAGGTCAGCCAGAAGCATTATCTTCTCCTGGGCAAAGCAGAACAGCCAAGATAAGAGTAGAAGAGGAAAGGAATGGGAATGGAAGTGAAATGTGAAGAATTGTTATGATAGCTTCTCTTATCCCAGATATTGATCCAATGAATTTGTTTAGAACAATCTTTTGTTTACCTTTTTACACCCAATAACGATTTATTTATATTTTTCTACTTTTCTGCTCAAAATCTGCAGCTTAATTTTAAAGGCATAGCCTAAAACTACCACAGGGAAGGTTGGACGGTACATTTTTCTTGGTAATAAAGACTTATGTATACTACCTAACAGAAAGAATTGGACACTGCTGATATACTGCTTCACAACTAGAATTTCTTCAAGAAGTCAATAAAGATGAGGCAAACTCATTAATTAAAACAAATAACAAATGTTAAACATACATTTGCCTTGTTAAAATTCAGATCACAATTATTCCATACACAAAGACAGGTTTCAAACATCATCTTTTGGTAGCAGATAATCAAAACATTCCTGTGTTTTCCAGATTTAAAAGTTCACTATCATGAAACAATAATGATACAGAAAGAAGAAAAATAATTATTTTTTTTCTTTCATGCCTGTTCATGGCATAAATAATTAAAAGAAAAGATAACTTGACAGAATACTGAAAATGGGCAAAATCACAGCTGTTACTTGTTGGATGAAAGGGAAAATACGCTATTCTTTTCACCTTTTTCATTGTCTTTCCCATTTTTCTTCATAATTTTTTATGAAATATAATGCAACATATTTCCATTAAAAAGAGCCACAAAAATTTATTCATTTTAACAAAAGAATTCTATTTTAATATCTAAGTTAACATAAGAATGTCTTACATTTGCTTGACCTCAAAGCTTGCAACGTTTTACTTGCTTGTTTAGCTCTAGTGATGTTAGAATGGGAGCACACATACTTGTTAATGCCTTGAATCACTGCAGCATCATGGTTTTACTTACTGAGTGGTATAAGAAAATTGAGAATTTTAAGTGCATTGTGTTCCATGTGATTACACATGTATCTCTGCAATATTACTTCAAAATATTCATATTCTAGAGTAAGGAAAGTAAGTTATATGCTCCTCACACATAGAGGGCATAAGACTATTTTTTGTACTTAAGATTTTGCTAGCTGGTCAATTTGTTTTAACAGGGATCCTGGACAGCATGGAGAAGAAGAGAAGGGAAGGTTTGGGAAGGGAAGGGAAGGTTGGGAAGGGAAGGTTTGGGAAGGGAAGGTTTGGGAAGGGAAAGTTTGGGAAGGTTTGGGAAGGGAAGGTTTGGGAAGGGAAGGGAAGGTTTGGGAAGGTTTGGGAAGGGAAGGTTTGGGAAGGTTTGGGAAGGTTTGGGAAGGGAAGGTTTGGGAAGGGAAGGGAAGGGAAGGGAAGGGAAGGGAAGGGAAGGGAAGGGAAGGGAAGGGAAGGGAAGGGAATTAACCAGGTAGGAAAAGACCTTCGAGATCATCGAGTCCAACCTATGACTTAACACCATTAATCAACTAAACTATGGAGCCAAGTGCCTCATCCAGTCTCCTCTTAATCACCTTCAGTGATGGTGACCCCACCACCTCCCCAGGCAGCACATTCCAATGGCCAACCACTCTTTCTATGAAGAACCTTTTCCTAACATCCAGCCTAAACCTTCCCTGGCACAGCTTGAGACTGTGTCCTCTTGTTCTGCTGCTGGTTGTCTGGGAGAAGAGACCAACCCCCACCAGGCTACAACCTCCCTTCAGGTAGTTGTAGACAGCAATAAGGTCTTCCCTGAGCCTCCTTTTCTACAGGCTAAGCAACCCCAGCTCCCTCAGCCTCTCCTCATAGGGCTTGTGCTCCAAACCCCTCACCAACTTTGTTGTCCTTCTCTGGACATATTCCATCAACTCAACATCTTTCCTACACTGAGGGTCGCAGAACAGGACACAGTACTCAGGTGTGGCCTAACCAGTATTTAGAACAGAATAGAACAGAATTTACCAGGTTGGAAGAGACCTTTGAGATCATTAAGTCCAACCTACCATCCAACACTATCTGATCAACTAAACTATGGCTCCGAGCACCCCACCAAGTCTCTTCCTAAACACCTCCAGTGATGGTGACTGCTGGCTCATGTTCAGCCTACTATCAACCAGTACCCCCAGGTCCATTTCTGCCTGGGCACTCTCTAGACACTCTGATCCCAGACAGTAGTACTGCATGGGGTTGTTGTGGCCAATGTCTAGAACCTGGCACTCGGATGTATTAAATCTCATGCCGTTGGACTCTGCCCATCTGTCCAGCCTATCAAGGTCCCTCTGCAGAGCTCTCCTGCCCTCTAATAGATCAACACCTGCCCCCAGCTTGGTGTCATCTGCAAACTTACTGATGATGGACTCAGTCCCCTCATCCAGATAATCAGTAAATATATTGAAGAGGATGGGCCCCAACACTGATCCCTGGGGAACACCACTAGTGACTGGCTGCCTGCTGCATGTGGCACCATTCACCATCACTCTCAGGGCTCGGCCCTCCAGACAGTTCCTAACCCAGCACAGAGTGCTGCGGTCCAAGCCACAGGTTGACAGCTTGGCCAGGACTTTGCTGTAGGGGAGGGTATGATTGTATGATTGTACTCAAGATGGCCTGTTCCATAATCTTGCCTGGCACTGCAGTCAGGCTGATAGGTCTGTAATTCCCTGGCTCATCCAACCAGCCCTTCTTGTGGATGGGTGTGACGTTGGCCAGCTTCCAGTCATCTGGGACCTCTCCAGTGAGCCAGAACTGTTGAAAAATGATGGAGAGCGGCTTGGCCAGCTCATCTGCCAGCTCTCTCAGCACCTTAGGATGGATCCCATCTGGTCCCATGGACTTGTCGGGATCCAAGCAGCTAAGCAGGTCTCTGACTACTTCCTCCTGGATTACAGGGAAACTATAAGGCTCCCTGCCTCCATCTGCCAACTCAGGAGGCCAGTTGTCTGGAAGACAACCTATCTTCTGAGTTAGTTCCTTGAGTAACCTGAAGTCTGCCCTCCGGAAGCCCAGAGTGGAGGTTTTGTTGCTGCCCCTCTTAGCTTGATAATTGAAAACTCAATTATCTCATGGTTGCTGGACCCCAGACAACCTCCAACCACCACATCTCTCACCAGCCCTTCTCTATTGGTAAAAAGAAGGTTAAGCAAAGCCTTGCCTCTGTTAGGGTCACACAGCAGCTGGGATAAGAAGCTATCCTCCATGCACTCTAAGAACCTTCTAGACTGCCTCCTCTCTGCTGTTCTAAGTTCCCAGCAGATATCAGGCAGGTTAAAATCACCCATAAGAAGAAGGTCTGATGATCTTGGGACAGCTTCTAGCTGCCTACAGAATAATTCATCAACCTCTTTATCTTGGTTAGGTGGTCTATAACAGACTCCAACCAGGATGTCAGCCTTGTTGGCCTTCCCTCTAATTTTCACCCCCAGGCACACCATTTGATCATCCTTAATCTCTAGTTTCATGGCATATAGAGCCTCCATTATATACAGGGCCACCCCTCCACCCCTTCTCCCTCACCTGTCTCTCCTGAACTGCCTGTAGCCATCAGTTAAGTGCTCCAGTCACGTGAGTGTGACCGTTTTAGGCTGTGCCTTTAAGAAAGGGACAGTTGCTGGAATACTCTGGCTGAATGTTTTTGATATTTAAATGAAAACAAGATATTCTAAACTAATTTCATTGGTAGATTGGTAGAATGCAACTTTTAAGTTTTAGCTCAGTCAGTTCAGTCTGTTCTCTCTGCTTCTGTGGGCCTGTCTGCTTTTTTCTCTCTGAAGCAAGAGCTACGGACAGAGGCGACCTTGAATTAACAAAGCTAACCAGATAAGAAAACTAATTCTTGCACACGCTTTGAGCTAACAGCATTTTTCTCCTTAATTGCCTTTCTCTCTCTCTCTAACCCCTTTTTGGGAAAAAAGGGAGGTAGGGAGGGAGAGGGGGGATACAGAGGGGAATCTTCCTGGCTGGGGGTCTTCTGTATTATGTTCATTGCTGTATATTTCTGTATATATTGTAAATATTGTATATTGTGTACATAATCATCTGCATTTCATTTATGCTTGTAAATACAGCTTATTTCATTTGCCTCTCCGACTGAGTTAGCTGCGGTTTCTTTGTGTGTGTGTGTGAGAACTCACTCACCCTGCCACAGTGAGTCATCCCACTATGTTTCTGTGATGGCAACTACATCATAACTTTCCTGCTGGAACAAGGCTTCCAGCTCCTCTTGTTTGTTACCCTTACTGTGTGCATTAGTGTCCATGCACTTCAGCTGGGCTGCTGGTTTAACCCCTGACTCCAGCTTACCACCCTCAGACTCCTGTCTGCAGGGACTGGTTTCAGCCCCTTCCCCCTTCAAATCTAATTTAAAGCCCTGTCAATGAGACCTGCCAACTCCCTTCCTAGAACCCTTTTCCCTCTGTGGAAATACAGGTCCTCAGGGAATGAAAGAAACCAGAATGAAAGAAACCCTAATGAAAGAAACCAGATGAGGTCAGAAAGCTATTTTCTGGTGAATCTCATCTTTATTTCATCTTTTATACATCCCCTTTAGTAAAAGTGATGCATCATGTTTGAGTCCTTTTCTAAAATTGTGTTAAAAATTCCACTAAAAAGCTTTTATACAAGATTTGAAACTGTAAATATATTTTTTTACATAGTGTGTTATTGTAAAAAAACACACCCAAGTTTTATCACTGTTGCTCATTATTAATGTCATGGAAACAATGCAAATAAATGCATATGAATTTCATACTACAGTCATAATTCTCAGTATGTGTGCACTATAAACCATGTGATGTGCAAACTCTTGTACTGAAATATGATATATGACTCTACTCACAGCACTAACCATATCACAGTATCTAGTAATTAATAATTGTGGAATTTATGGCAATAGACTTTAGCAGTAGTTTTAAAACTTGTAGGAGTTACAAGTTTACCAATCATCCTCTGGAAAATGTAGACAACACTGCAAAGCTTCGCAATGTTAAACAAGCTTGTAAAATACAAACTTGTAAAATCCTTGTATGGCTCTTAAGGTTTCTGTCTACTTTATAACAATGTCTGCTTGAGCAAGACCAAACAGTATGCCCCAAACAGGCTGAGACCACTGCCTCTCCAGGAGAAAAGGATTTTATCTCATGTGGCATTTTTCAGTGTCAGCTTGTTCAACATGCACTCTTCCACTTTAGACTGTATCCATGGCATACACTTTTATTGCAACAGAGATTAATGTCCTGAAGAAAAGATGTTCCAATGTGACTTTTGTCTAATTCCTATCCTGAAAAAAAACAAAACACCATAGTTTCCTCAGCTTTGGAGAAGTTGCCTGTAGTGGGTGTTCTTGCTTTGATTTATACCTTTCCTTATCACAGTGTTGGATCTGTCTGCAAAAGAAAGGTTGTAAGTATCATCCTTTCTCTTTATGTGGTGTCACAGGCTAAGAAGAAGTCTGAATCTTAAAAAGTTCAGCCTATAACTATGTGTGTGAGATATGATGTAGATGAATTGTTTTAACAGACACTTAATAAACTTAAGCAAACTTTCAGCTTTTTGTGTCTGAGAATTCCCTGTCTTTGATGACAATTTTTGCAAAGCATATTGTAAGATAAACATGCTTTCTACTTTGTTTTAAAGAATATTAAAAAAGACCAAACCCACTACTCTTATCTGTATCTTGCTTGTGTTTCATAACAAGAATCAAAGGTTGGCAAAGGATTCTCTTTGTGTTGAAATTTCTTTGACTCTTCTTCTGGAAATTAGTCAAGTTGGCTAGTTTATAAGGATGGGAAAAATCTGTGCTCCTTGATCATGAGGTCTCACTTTTAGAACTTCATAGTCCAATTTTCCAAATACACCATCTGCAGTCCAAGCCTGTAGGGGAGCAATGGTATGAAGAGAAAAGATGCCTCATCAAAGCTCTCATTGTCTTTTTGCTTGTACCCAGGCTGTGTGGGATGCAAAGCAAAGAGAGGTAGACCTGAGAGGGGTAAGATCGTGGTGAGAACAAAATGAAAGGCTTAGTTAACACTGAAATATGGTGTGAAAGAAAGGGAATACTGGAGTAAGTGGCAGTGGTGAAGATATTTCAACATAAGAGGAGAATAGAGGGGAGTAGTGGGATAAGAAGCAGTGCAGAGAGGAACCAGATATCTAAGAAACGGGCAAACTGAAAAGAATAAAAACAAAATGAGTGTTGAAGAACAGGAATATCTATTAATACTATTTCCCAAGCACTTCCACAGTTGGGAGTAATTTGATATTTGTGAGTCTTGGCTTTCCTTTTTCTAAGGAAGGAAAGTCTCCCTGAAACCTCTGCTTTGCTTGACTCAGGATTTTGTCATACCTGTGCAAGAATTAACACAGCCAGCCATAACAGGTGCTGTCCAGTAAAAAAATGAAGGGCTGACACCAGCATTACATTACCATAAATTTCTCAGCTGTGTAAGTGTCATAAATAAAGTTTCAACATCCATTTTTCCTCTTTACATTATGAAGAATGGTAGTCTTTAATAAGAGTAAGAAAAATAATTTTCCTCCACCCTTCTTGCCTGATTAGAAGAAACAGTCTTTAGATGTTCAATGAGAAGAGCAACAGAAAATACATATGAAGGAAGAAGAAGAGCTAGGAGGTAGCCAAAACAACAGAAACAAGATTTTACAGTAAAACATATAAGAAAGTAACTCAATATGATGGTCTACAGTTCCTGGAGTTATTTCTTACTGAAAGTACTGACTAAAAAATTGTGCCACTGTGTAATCAGGAATGAGCCCTCAGTCCAATAAGATAAAATCCAAAGTTAATTAGAATGCTTTCAGGAGTGCCTGACAAACAAATGCTTCCTATGCTTGCATTTTCCCCTAAAATGTTAATTTTTATTTTTTTTTTAATACTGTCTTCTAAGACTGCTGAATTGTAAAGTTCACTTTCTCATATGAAGTTATGCTCCTAATGGCCAAGGTAATTATTTATAAAGATAAGCCAAGAGGAAGCATCTATTGAGAGAACTAGGACAGTCAGATTGCTATCCCTTTAACAGGAAAAAAGTCCAGTACACGGATACTTTGCCCATCTGTGAAATACTGTCTTTATATGTGTATTTGAAGACACATTAGCTATGTCTTTAGTCAGTGGCTTTTTTTGGTTGTCAGAAAACATGCAGCACTTACATGCAAAAATAACCATTCCAGTTTGTAAATGAAAGATACCTAAGCAGTAATCCGTGTCATAGTAAGATCTGATTCAAAAGAATAAATGCCTTTATATTAGTATTACACATATTGTCTTTTTAATATACATGATGATTTGCTCAAGAAATGAGCAAATGAGAATTCAAATGAATTATGATTTAGTGAAAGTCAGGTTTAAAAAAGTATGCCTTCTTTCATATGCATTCAAAAGACCAGTTTGTGAGACTAGCTTCAGATAAATAATACAATACTTCCATGAAAGATTTACTTTCAGGAAACCACCAAGGAAATTAAATACTCTAAACTATCTTTAAGTAGCATGAAGGACATGACAGACTCAAAAAAAAAAAAAAAAAGCAAACCAAACCCAAAACAAACAAACAAACAAAAAACAACAACAAAAAAAAAACACCAAAAAACCCCCAACCAAACAAAAAAACCCCACCACAACCCTACAAACCCCCCCCCCCCAACCTTAGAAAACATATATTTAAGATTGTCCTTTGCTAACTCTCCTGTTCATAGCATTGTGAGCTAGGGTGTGTCTTTCTTAACATGTAAATGCTTGATTTTTTTTAATTTAAGTTGCATTCTTTCTGGTATTTACATAGGGTTTTGAGGTATGTAATATTTATATATGGACTGAATTCCCACATGCTCAGCAGTTTTCTGTAACAGCTGAAGCATTGTCAAGCTTTCACCTCTCCAAGTGTCGGCTTTACTCTGATTTGAAGGCATGATACTGTGAAATCTAAGTTTTCTGGGGCATTAAATTGATCTGCTGTTTCATAATGCGCATACCTCTAATACATAGTTTTATTGTATGAATCAAATGGTGAAAATGGTCATGATACAAGAATGTAATGAGTTTGAATTATGTTATATGCCAGACTCCAATTCAATTATTTTCTATGATCTGATTGAACAGACTGAATATTGACTAGGCCCGTACTTACCAGAAGCTGCTAGTTAAGACTACAGAGAAAGTTTAAGCTGTTTATACTAGGTAGTTCATTTTTAGAACCAGCAAGAAAGAAGTGAAGGAAATGTTCAACTGGAATATAGTATTTAATTCTTCAGAAATGGGAGCATGTTTCACTCTAGATTTCAGTTTAGCTGAATCACCTAGGCTGAGATAGAAAAATAGCCATATGTTGCAGTTTGGGCTGGGTGCCCTCTGCTACATGAGGTGCTTCCTGTGTCCAGAGGTCCAGCCCAGTGGGTGGACACAGGAAACTAGGTATTTCTACCATAATTCTCTGCACCACCACTATAAGATCTAGTGCGAGGTCTGGCACCTCCTCTTTCTTCCTCGCCATCGCCCGGTAACTGGGGGAGATGTTGTCTCCCGGCCGTGGGCCTGGCTAGGCCCAAGGCCACGGGGGATGGGCAGTCTCAGATCTGGCCAGCTGAGACTAGCCTAGCAGTGGGGAGGGGGGAAGAAGGAGCCCTGGGGGTCTTGGATGTACCCCCAGGTGGGGATGGGATCTTTCTGGGTATGCTTTGGGATTTTCTTTTGTCACTGTTCTTCTACCTTTCTCTGTAAACATTCACCGCTTTTTCATTTAAACTTTCCATCGCTTTTGCAATCCGTTTGTCTGAGTTGTTATTTTTGCCCGTAGTGGGGAGGGGGCTGCCTCAACCCACTACATTATTGGTAGCAGAGGATGGTTTCGGTGGGGACGGGGTCTGCCCTCAACCCCTTTGCATTCCTGGCGAGCCAGCCAGGAGTAGGAGTTTGGTTTTGTGGTCACTCTGCAGATCGGATTGCAAAAGACGGAGAGTTTAAATCTAGTTCTGGGCGTCGGTTTGGGTTTTAGAAGTTGGGGCTCAAGTTTTGTTGCTGGGGCGATTGTGTGAGTTCTTGTGGATTGCAGGGGGGCATCTGGTGCGTGGCCGGTGGCACGGAGCCCCCTCCTGCTGTTTTATGCAGGGGTGGTTCTTGACCATCGGAATTGGGGTACCGCTTAAGAACGCGGGACCTGCCCTTCCTCCACATTCATTCTCTGCGGAGCGACAGAAGCGGCGGGGAGTGAAGCGGGGGAGGGGCAGCGGCGAGCAGATCAAAGTCAGGTCCGTTCTCGCTGCGGGGATAGAGCCAGCTGTGGCGGGCGGGCGAGCCCAGCTCCCGAAACTCAGGAGGGCGAACGGGGACCCCAGTTGGAAAGCCGTTCTCAAGGGCTCTGAGAACGCGTTTATGGCTTTTGCTGGAGAAGCTGTTTGAATGCCCGAGGGGTGGAGGTGATTTTGATTCTGTACCGCGGCGATAGAGGTGGCCGGAGCCCTGCTGTATGCTCGGGCTGCGGCGGCGGTGGGCTCGGCCGTGCGCTCTGAGTGGCGACGGCGGCCTCCGGCCGTCCACTCGGGCTGTGGCGGCGGCGGCCCTGGCCGTGCGCTCGGAGCGGCGGCGACGGCCCCGGCCGTGTGCTCGGGCTGTAGCAGGGCCGGCCCTAGTCTCTTCCCGATTTTTCGGACGAGTTCCGAAAATGGCGCCAAGCACCTGGTACTACCTCCCTTCTTCTCAGTAGGTTGTGGTGCAGTCCCTCCCTCTTTTTGAGGGAGGGCTGTGTAGTCTGATGCTGTCACGCCTTGGTACGCGAACGCCCAGCGGGAGGGCGGTGTACTGTGACATGCATCTATAGAGCCTTGGGCCGCGGCTGGAAGCGGTCAGCACTGGGCTTGGGATAGGTCCGTGCAGGGTTGTGGAAGGCTCAGCGTGCTATTTTCCTGGAGGGGTAGAGAAGCAGTTGGAGCCTGATTGTTCTGACTGGCTTGCCCCAGGGGTGGAAATATGCCGCTGAGTAAATAGAGATGGAAATAAAGGGGTGAGGAGTTGTGAGGCTTTTCCAGGTGACCAGCATGTCCAACGGATCCATGAAGAACTTGCACCGCAGAAGAGTGAACTCTGCATCGCCGGGAGGTTCCATTAGATGAGAGAAGAAGAACTGGAATGGACTGATGCTTGAGCCTGAATGAGAGACTGTTTGGGTGGACGCCCAGATGAAGATATGGACCTCGTTGGACATGTCATCAGAAGATTTCTGATTTGATGATATGTTTGGGGTGCAGAGATTATGGTATGAAATAAGGGGTGGCATGTTGCAGTTTGGGCTGGGTGCCCTCTGCTACATGAGGTGCTTCCTGTGTCCAGAGGTCCAGCCCAGTGGGTGGACACAGGAAACTAGGTATTTCTACCATAATTCTCTGCACCACCACTATAAGATCTAGTGCGAGGTCTGGCACCTCCTCTTTCTTCCTCGCCATCGCCCGGTAACTGGGGGAGATGTTGTCTCCCGGCCGTGGGCCTGGCTAGGCCCAAGGCCACGGGGGATGGGCAGTCTCAGATCTGGCCAGCTGAGACTAGCCTAGCAGTGGGGAGGGGGGAAGAAGGAGCCCTGGGGGTCTTGGATGTACCCCCAGGTGGGGATGGGATCTTTCTGGGTATGCTTTGGGATTTTTCTTTTGTCACTGTTCTTCTACCTTTCTCTGTAAACATTCACCGCTTTTTCATTTAAACTTTCCATCACTTTTGCAATCCGTTTTGTCTGAGTTGTTATGTTTTGCCCGTGGTGGGGAGGGGGGCTGCCTCAACCCACTACACCATAAAAAACTGCCTGAAAACCCAAGACTTCAGCATACTCCCTATTTAATAATTGAAAGGTAGAGTCATTCATTCAAACCAGAAATTTATTTTATTTCACCAATGGAGTACAAAGTGCAATTTAGGGAGAGATGGAGTGGTTTAAACCTAGATATATATTAAAAATTAATATTAGTCCATGGCACTAAGTCTAGAAAGAAACAGAACAGAAAACCTTAGAGTGGGAAACTACTGTAGCACAGGTCTGTGTTTTCTTGAGTATCACTGTAGCCTCAGTTTCATAGAGACTTTGTGTCAGCCTAATTTTTAAAACTGTATTCCTACTCTGTATATTTCAGTTCCTTTTAAAGTTATGGTGATAAATGATTCCTGGATAATGTAATAATTAACCAAATAACTCTTACAGAGAAAAGAATTTGTAATATTTCATTTTCTTGACTGCATTCTATTATTGCAGAGTCCAATAGTCTTTATTTTTCACTATTTATACTCTTTCAAATTATGAACACCGTCCCCCCCCCCCCCCAATCTCTCATAGGAAGCCAGAACTCACATGACTAAATTCAGGGACTTACTGATAAGCAGAATCAAAGCTATAGCTGTTGAACCACTAGCATTAGGTATGAATCTGAGTTTATGAACTTACTGATTTTTCTGATTGGCCAGACAACCAGTATTAATTTACTTAATATGGAGAATAAAATCTCAGTAAAAACACAAAAGTCAGCAACATTCAAATGCCCCCTACCTCACCTCACGATTCAGTTAAGCCAAACTGACAGCAAATATCACAGTCTGGGGGGGGATGCCCATTCTGAATTATTCTGTGTGGTTCATGCTTCTGTTTGTCATAGATATAGATCCTTAGCTCTCAAGAGGTTGCTTTATATAACAGGATTGCTCATAGGACATGTACGCTTACTTGTTGCGTGTCCCCCTGTATCTTGCTAACATATCTAGGTTCTGCACCGAGGGAAATAAGCCTCTCCCATGCCCTGCAAGTCACCAGGTAGTAGCATGCAGCACCAAATGAATTTTATCACTGTTGTCACTTGGTCTAAGTGGCCTGCCACAGAGCATGATTCTCACACATTTCACATATTATTGCTGGGTAAAGCCAGTAGCACAACCACATTGCTGGAAATGGTTGGCAGTCTTTCCTACTCCTTGATGTTCTGGCTGATGAATCTGAGCACAGAGCTTGATGCTCTGGCTCACAAAGCCTTGACTAGTGCCAGACACCCTTCAGTAAAATACCATGCAGAGCAGGAGCTGAGTGGTTGCCAGTATCTCTTGCCATAAGAACTGTATTTCCTGAACAGGTTGCCATTTACCTGTTGGTCACTGTATATCATCTAAGAAGTAGAAAAACAGACTTATCTACCTGCTTCATGACTTTCTACATTTATATCTTCAAGGACAACAGGTTGTGTGTGGGATGAAATATTAAGCAGGTCCTGACATGTTAATGGCTATAAAGAAAAAGGCCAAGAGCAATCAAAATGTCAGTTACAGTAATTTTTGTACCATGGCGCTGGAGCACTCTTTGCACTTGTGTCAGACTGCATAGATAAATACAAAGCAGCACACCTCTTTTTGCTGTGTGAGAATGAGAACATGGCAACTCACAAAGTGCTTTATTGACTAAGGATTAGATATATTTTCTCAACTGTTTATTTCTTCTTTTCAAGACAGTCCACATTTTGTCTACATACTCTTGCTTGATCTCATCATCTGGGTTTTAGATCTAAGGATAGATACTTAATACTTTAAAATAAAACCTATGACTTTAATATTTTTATTATTTTTGTATCTGTAACATCATCATAAATGATGGTTTGCCCTTGCTGCCTATTGAAGTGGTTTGTGGGAGCTCTAAAAGAACAAGTAGTTTTATTTGGTTTATCTGCTGATGAAATTTCTCTACCTGATTTTTGTTTTACTGTTCTTTTGTAGAAGAACTATTGTCTGTGCACATTTTCTTAAGCATGTGGCTATGTTGTCCGGGAAGAAAAATGGACTACATTGTACATTTCTGCATAGTAAGCAAGGATGTGATAAAGAAGGGGGTAAAAATTGATTTGGTGGGAGGAAACCACTGGAAAGAGAGAACTGGTTTCTTTTCAAACATCTTTGCTGACAGGCAAAGGAAAAGGAAAAAAAATTACTAGTAGAGGAGGAGACTGTCACCACTGACAGGATATACTCTCCATGCCATTTTATCCCAGGCTTTTGATTAAGACCCAAATGAAGAAGTAAAGAATGATGAAAACTCAGCAACAGTATGACTTTCTGCCAAATTTTAAGGGTCAGATATAAATCCTTACCAGCTTCTTCCTTAAAATTAGCAAAAATGTTGTGCAGGGAAATTCACATGGGAATGTAAACTACAATACATAAATGCAGATGCTAACAAGAATTTCTGAAATTCTGTGAGTAAACCTGTGACCTGACTCTTCTGGGTCTGCCATGTCTAGGTCAACTATTTCACTGTCACTGTTGGACAATGCTAATGACCTCAGATGAAAGGGGTACCCGACTTTCTTTTTGAACAGGTCAGATGCCACTGATGATGTGAAAAATTTAATACAACTTTTGAAAATAGGCTTGCCTTCATTTTGGAACAGCTTGTTCTTTAATCTTCTTGGAAATGACCGTCAGGATTTCAAGGTAGTGTGTGCATCCTCTGGAGGTGGGGGAACAAGCTTAGAAACACATTTGGGAAAGTCACAGGATGGTCCAGTGAAGTGAATGTACAACTGCTCAGGTCCTGCATGCAAAGCAAACATTTGGGCCAAGTTTAGAGAAATTAATGAAAGATTACCCAGCACTTGCTCTAATATGGTAGATTACAACAGAACTCAAACATCAGCTCATCTGGCAATTATGCATGTAGAAAGTCCTGAGTTAGGAATTATGGAGAGAGAAAGAATGAAGGAGAACTATAGCTTGCAAGACAATCATGTGCTACAGCGATACTATGCTGTTGAAGGGTGTCCTCAGAACAAATGGCATGAATCTCCAACAGTCACAAATCTCCACCTCAGAACTCTGGCATTTTAAGATCTGAAATTCCAAAGGTAATTTCTTCTTGTTCTTAATCAATTTCTTCTTAATCTTTAGAAATAGAACTGTGGACAGTTCTTAGAGTGTTACTATTTCTGTCATTTTACCTTTCCGTGGATGTTGTAGAATTTCAAGTGGGAAACAAGGATTTTCAGTATCAGATTGATACCTAAAGAAAAACACTGCTGTCTCTTGAAGATTTGTGTTCAAGTGCTGAGGTCTGTTATTTGACACATGCAAAATCATTGTTCAGCTGATCCTGAACCAGGTACATAACTATGTTTTTTCCCCCATCTTTGGTTCTTTAATTTTTAATATTTAATTTGCAAACTGGTTAATTTAAATTATGGAATAATTGAATCGAACGTACAAACTAATGCCACCATGGCTGTTAAACCACATCCCGAACTGCCGCGTACACACTTTTCTTGAACATCTCCAGAGATGGTGACTCCACTAATGTAGTGACATTTTTCCTAATATCCAGTCTAAAGCTCCCCTTTAGCTGGCACAATTTCAAATAATTTACTCTTATTCTATCGCCTGCTACTAGAGAGAAGAGACTGACTCCCACTTCACTACAACCTCCTTTCAGGTAGTTGCAGAGTGCAATGAGGTATCCCTTCAGCCTTCTCTGCTCTGGACTAAACAATCACAGTTCTCTCAGCTGTTCCTCCTAATACTTGCTCTTCAGACCTTTCACAAGCTTCATTGTCCTTCTTCAGACACTCCCCAGTATCTCAGTGTCTTTCTTGTAGTGAGGGCCTCAAAACTGAACACAGCATTGGAGGTGCAGCCTTACCAGTGCTGAGTACAGAGGCATGATAACTTCCATACTCGTGCTGGCCACACTATTCCTGATGCAGACCAGGATGCGTTTGGTCTTTTTGGACAGGTGGACACACTGCTGGCTCATGTTCAATAGAATCCAATAGAATAAACCAGGTTGGAAGAGACTTTCAAGATCATCACGTCCAACCTATCAACCAATCCAACCCACCTAAACAACTAAACCGTGCCACCAAGCACCCCATCAAGTCTCCTCCTGAACACCTCCAATGATGGTGACTCCACCACCCCTCTGGTCAGCCCATTCCACTGGGCAATCACTCTCTGTATAGAACATCTTCCTATCATCCAGCCTAAACCTGCCCTGGTGCAGCCTGAGACTGTGTCCCCTTGTTCTGGTGATGGCTGCCAGGGAGAAGAGACCAACATCTGCCTGTCAACAACCTCCTTTCAGGTAGTTGTAGAGAGCAATAAGGTCACCCCTCAGTCTCCTCTTCTTCAGGCTAAGCAACGCCCGCTCTCTCAGCCTCTCCTCATTGGGCTTGTGTTCCAAACCTCTCACCAACTTCATTGCCCTTCTCTGGACACGTTCCAGCAAGTCAACATCCTTCCTAAACTGAGGGGCCCAGAACTGGACAGAGTACTCGAGGTGCGGCCTAACCAGTGCAGTGTACAGGGGCAGAATGACCTCCCTGCTCCTGCTGGCCACACTGGTCCTGATGCAGGCCAGGATGCCATTGGCCCTCTTGGCTGCCTGGGCACACTGCAGGCTCATGTTCAGCCTACCATCAACCAGTACTTCCAGGTTCCTTTCTGCCTGGCCGCTCTTCAGCCACTCTGACCCCAGCCTGTAGCACTGCATGGGGTTGTTGTGGCCAATGTGCAGAACCCGGCACTTGGATGTGTTAAATCTCATGCCCTTGGATTCTGCCCATCTGTCCAGCCTGTCGAGGTCCCTCTGCAAAACTTCTCTACCCTCCAGCAGATCAACTCTTGCCCCCAGCTTGGTGTCGTCCGCAAATTTACTGATGATGGACTCGATGCCCTCATCCAGATCATCAATAAAGATGTTGAAGAGCATGGGACCCAGCTCTGATCCTTGGGGCACACCACTAGTGACAGGCTGCCAGCTGGATGTGGCACCATTCACCACCACTCCCTGGGCTCGGCCCTCCAGCCAGTTCCTAACCCAATGCAGTGTGCTCCTGTCCAAGCCATGGGCTGACAGCTTGGCCAGGAGTTTGCTGTGGGGGCAGTGTCAAAGGCCTTGCTGAGGTCCAGGTAGACCACATCCACAGGCCTCCCCACATCCACCAGGCGGGTCACCTGATCCTTGAAGGAGATCAGGTTGGTCAGGCAGGACCTGCCCTTCCTAAATCCATGCTGGCTAGACCTGAGCCCCTGGCCATTTTGTAAGTGCTGTGTGATTGCACTCAAGATGACCTGCTCCATAATCTCGCCTGGCCTGAGGTCAGGCAGACAGGCCTATAATTCCCTGGCTTGTCCAACCGGCCCTTCTTAGCCAGTACCAGAAGAAGAGGACATAGTCTCAGGCTGTGCTAGGGGAGGTTTAGGCTGGATGTTAGGAAGAAGTTCTACACAGAGAGGATGATTGCCCATTGGAATGGGCTGTCTGTGGAGGCGGTGGAGTCGCCTTCATTGGAGGTGTTCAGGAGGAGACTTGATGGGGTGCTTGGTGGCATGGTTTAGTTGTTTAGGTGGGTTGGATTGGCTGATGGGTTGGACACGATGATCGTGAAGGTCTCTTTCAAACTGGTGTATTGTATTGTATTGTATTGTATTTTTTTTTCTTGTGCATGGGCACCATGTTGGCCAACTTACAGTCTTCTGGGACCTGTCCAGTGAGCCAGGAGTGCTGAAAAATGATGGAGAGTGGCTTGGCCAGCTCATCTGCCAGCTCTCTCAGCACCCTAGGATGGATCCCAGCCGGTCCCATGGACCTGTGGGGATCCAAGCAGCTGAGGAAACCTCTAACTGCTCCCTCCTCCTGGAACAGAGTGAAATTATGCAGCTCCCTGGCTCCTTCTGCCAGCTCTGCAGGCCAGCTCTCTGGAAGACATTCTGTCCTGCTAGTGAAAATTGAGGCAAAGAAGGTGTTAAGTGCCTCTGCCTTTTCTTCATCCTTTGTTACAATGCTCCCCTCCATGTCAACCAAGGAGTGGAGGTTGTCCTTGCCCTTCCTCTTGCTATTAATGTATTTATAGAAGGACTTTTTGTTGTCCTTCACGGCAGAGGCCAGTTTAAGCTTCAAATGTGCTTTTACCTCCCTAATTTTCTTCCTACATGACCTAGCAACATCCTTAAACATTCCATGGGTTGTCTCCCCTTTCTTCCAAAGATGATACACCCTCTTTTTTTCCCTTAGTTCTATTCAAAGTTCATTGCCCATCCAGGCTGGCCGTCTGCCCCAGCGGCTCATCTTCTGGTACGTTGGCACAGCCTGTTCCTGCGTCTTCAAGAGTTCTTCCTTGAAGCAGGTCCAGCTCTCCTGGACCCCTTTGTTTTTAAGGGCTGTTTCCCAAGGAACCTTCTGAGTTAGTTCCTTGAGTATAGCCTGAAGTCTGCCCTCTGGAAGTCCAGAGTGGAGGTCTTCTTGCTGCCCCTCTTAGCTTGGCTGAATACAGAAAATTCAATTATCTCATGGTCACTGGTGCCTAAACACCCTCTGACCACCACATCACCCACCAGCCCTTCCCTGTTGGTGAAGAGGTCAAGCATAGCCTTATCCCTGGTAGGCTCGCACAGCACCTGCGATAAGAAGCTGTCCTCCATGCACTCTAAGAACCTCCTAGACTGCCTCCTCTCTGCTGTGTTGAGATCCCAGCAGATATCAGACAGGTTGAAGTTGCCCATAAGAACAAGGTCAGGCGATGCTTCATCAACATCTTCCTCCTGGTTGGGTGGTCTATAACAGACTCCAACCAGGATGTCTGCCCTGCTGGTCTTCCCTCTAATTCTCACCCACAAGCACTCAACCCAATCATCCCTGATCTCCATCTCAATGGCATCTAGTGCCTCCCTGATGTACAGGGCCACCACTCCACCCTTTCTTCCTTGTCTATCTCTCCTGAAGAGCCTGTAGCCATCAATTGCAGTGCTCCAGTCATGTGAGTTGTCCCACCATGTCTCTATGATGGCAACTATATCATAACTTTCCTGCTGCAACAAGGCTTCCAGCTCCTCTTGTTTGTTACCCATGCTTCGTGCATTAGTGTACATGCACTGCAACTGGGCTGCTGGTTTCACCTCTGACTCTAGCTTATCACCCCCAGACTCCTGCCTGAGGGGATGTGACCATTTTAGGCTGCGCCTTTAAGAAAGGGACAGTTGCTGGAAGACTCTGGCTTAATGCTTTGAAAAACAAGATATTCTAAACTAATTTCATTGGTAGATTGGTAGAATGCAACTTTTAAGTTTTAGCTCAGTCAGTTCAGTCTGTTCTTCTCTTTCCTGTGGGCTTGTGGGCTTCCCTCTCGCTGAAGCAACAGCTGCTGGACAGAGTGACCTTGAATTAACAAAGCTAACCAGATATGAAAACTAATTCTTGCACATACTTTGAGCTAACAGAATTTTCTCCTTAATTGCCTTTCTCTCTCTCTCTAACCCCTTTCTAGGGAAAAAGGGAGGTAGGGAGGGAGAGGGGAGACAGGAGGGGGAACCCTCCTGGCTGGGGGTCTTCTGTATTACGTTCATTGCTGTATATTTCTGTATATATTGTAAACACTGTATATTTGTGTACATATTCATTGCATTCCATTTATGCTTGTAAATACAGCTTATTTCATTTGCCTCTCTGACTGAGTTAGCTGTGGTTTCTTTGTGTGTGTTGGGGAGAACTTTTTCACCCTGCCACAGGGGACTGGTTTCAGCCCCTTCCCTCTTTGAAACTAGTTTAAAGCCCTACCAACGAGACCTGCCAATTCCCTTCCTAGAATCTTTTTACCTTTGCGGGATAGGTCATTCTCGTATACTGTGACTTTTCCCCTCTCCCCGCCTGTGGGAGAGATGTACTCCATCTGTTGCCAACTGACCTGGTGCAGTAGAAAGTTCTCCAAGATCGAAAACCCCAAAATTTTTTTGACTGCACCAGCCTCTAAGCCACTTGTTGACTATAGCTGCTGACCTGTTCCTTCTGGTATTCCCTCCTGCAACTAAGGGTATTGATGAAAAAATTATTTGTGCACCTGACCCCTCATCCACATCTCCACGGGCCCTAAAGTCTTTTTTTGATAGCCCTGGGAGTTCTGGTTGCAACATCATCATTCCCTAACTGCGTAACTAATACGGGATAGTAGTCTCATAGTTTCATAGTTTCATAGTTTCAGTTAGGGTTGGAAGGGACCACAAGGATCATCTAGTTCCAACCCCCCTGCCATGGGCAGGGACACTCTACCCTAGATCAGGCTGGACAGAGCCTCGTCTAGCCTGGTCTTAAACACCTCAAGGGACGGGGCCTCAACCACCTCCCTGGACAACCCATTCCAGGGCTTCACCACTCTCACGGTGAAGAACCTCCTCCTCACGTCCAGCCTGAATCTCCCCACCTCCAGCTTCATCCCATTCCCCCTAGTCCTATCACTACCTGATAGTCTGAAAAAGTCCCTCCCCAGCCTTCTTGTAGGCCCCCTTCAGATACTGGAAGGCCACAATGAGGTCACCTCGGAGCCTTCTCTTCTCCAGGCTGAACAGCCCCAACTCCTTCAGTCTGTCCTCATAGGAGAGGTGCTCCAGCCCTCTGATCATCCTCGTGGCCCTTCTCTGGACACGCTCCAGCACCTCCAGATCCCTCTTGTAATAGGGGCTCCAGAACTGGACGCAGTACTCCAGGTGGGGTCTCAGCAGAGCTGAGTAGAGGGGGAGAATCCCCTCCCTTGACCTGCTGGCCACACTTCTCCTGATGCAGCCCAGGATCTGATTGGCTTTCCGGGCTGCAAGTGCACATTGAGAGCTCATGTTGAGCTTCTTGTCCACCAGCACCCCCAAGTCTCTCTCCTCTGGGCTGCTCCCCAGCCAGTCACTGCCCAGCCTGTAGTCGTGCCTGGGATTGCCTCGACCCAGATGCAGGACCCTGCACTTGGTCTTGTTGAAGCTCATGAGGTTGGCCTGTGCCCACCTCTCCAGCCTGTCAAGGTCCCTCTGGATGGCATCCCTTCCCTCCAGCGTGTCTGCTGCACCACACAGCTTGGTGTCATCAGCAAACTTGCTGAGGGTGCACTCAATGCCACTGTCCATGTCACCCACAAAGATGTTGAACAAGACTGGTCCCAGGACTGATCCCTGAGGGACTCCGCTTGTCACTGGCCTCCACTGGGACATGGACCCATTGACAGCCACTCTTTGGGTGTGGCCATCAAGCCAGTTCTTTATCCATCTGGTGGTCCATCCATCAAACCCGTGTGTCACCAGCTTGGAGACCAGGATGTGGTGTGGGACAGTGTCGAAGGCTTTGCTCAGGTCCAGGTAAACAACATCAGTTGCTCGCCCCTCATCTATTAATGCTGTCACTTGTTCGTAGAAGGCCACCAGGTTTGTCAGGCAGGATTTGCCCTTGGTGAAGCCATGCTGACTGCTCCAAATCACCTCTTCACTACTCTTCTGAGTCAGTAGTGCCTCCAGGAGGATCTGCTCCATGATCTTTCCGGGCACAGAGGTGAGACTGACTGGCCTGTAGTTCCCTGGTTCCTCCTTCTTACCCTTTTTGAAAATGGGAGCAATATTTGCCCTTTTCCAATCTGTGGGGACTTCCCCAGTCTGCCGTGACTTTTGGAATATAATAGAGAGGGGCTTAGCAACCTCACCTGCCAGTTCTTTCAGCACCTGTGGGTGTATCCCGTCGGGTCCCATGGACTTGAACACTTTCAGGTTCTTCAGGTGATCACGAACCTGAGTTTCACTTATGAAGGGCAGTTCTTCCTCCCCGTCCCTGGCATCGTCTGCCATGACTCCAGGAGTGTGGCTGGAGGCCCTTGCAGTGAAGACTGAGGTAAAGAAGTTATTGAGTACCTCAGCCTTTTCCATATCACTTGTGACCAATTCACCAGTTTCCTTTCTGAGGGGGCCCACACTTTCCCTACTCTTCTTCTTACCATTAATATACCTGTAGAAGTTCTTAGTGCTCCCTTTAACCTCCCTGGCTAGATTCAATTCGAACTCTGCTTTGGCTTTCCTAACCAGGCCTCTTGCTCCTCGGGCAGCTTCCTTATATCCCCCCTGTTCTATCTGTCCTTCCCTCCACTTCCTGTAGAGTTTCTTTTTAAGTAGTAGTGTGTCCAGGAGCTCCTTGTTCAGCCCTAGTCAGAGGGCTGTACCAGACTAAGCAGCCTTCTGGTAACATCTCCAACTTGGGCTCCTGCGAGGTAACAAGCTTCCCTATGAGATGCGTCTGGCCAACATATGGGACCCTCTGTTCCCCTCAGGAGGGAATCACCAATAACAATTACCCTCCTCTTTTTTTTAAGGGAGCAAGTCCTGATGCCAGGGGAAGGCTGTTTAACCTTAGGCTGCTTTGCCTTAGGCTGTTTAACCTTAGGCTGTTTAGCCTCAGGGAAAACCCCAGATGGTGTGTCCTCTGGCATCAGAATCATCTCACCCTCGATCTCCAGTGTCCCATACCTGTTTTCCAAGGGCAGCGAGGAAGGTGGGGGGAGGCAAGGAGGTTTTAATTTGTGTCTTTTGAGAGGAACCTGCATCCATTCCCCTCTGCTTTTTGGATAACCACCCTCTGCTAGGGAAGCCTGCAGAACTTGCTTTCTCTGGTTCATCTCTTTCCTCCTCTGGTTTATCTCTTTCCTACACTCCCTTATATCTCTAAGACTAGCAACCTCATCCTTCAGCCTGGCCACCAGGTTGAGCAGGTAGCTGATCTGCTCACACCTAATGCAAGAGTTGCCCCCACTACCCTGCATCTCAAGAGCCAGGCTCCAGCACTCACTACAGCCAGATACCTGGACAGCTACCTGCTTGTATTCTACCTCAGTCTGGGTCAACATTGATTTTTTTAAGGAGTTTTTGCTGCAAGTTACAGCCATGCTGCCCCTGGCCACAGCACCTACTGGACAAAATATTTAAGAAAAGTGTGGTGGTGCATGAGAGCACGAGAGAGTACCAGAGAAGACGGGAGAGCTTCCTGCTGAATGGGAGCCATGGCTGTCCCCTTTAAAATTTGCCTCTGATGATACTGGGATCACGAGCCACGGTCATGTGAAAAGAGGGCTGCTCTGAGCCTTGCAGCATGTCTAGGAATCTCCGTGGTCCCGGCGGTTCCCGTAGCCTGAAAAGGAGAGTTGTGGATGTTCTCCCAGAGGTTGCTGGTCTCGGCGCGTTTCTGAGAGGGCTTTCTGCCAAATGAAAGCTCCGCGAGCTTTGGCTGGCCATCAAGCAGCCATCAAGCTTGGCCATTCAGATGGCCATCAAGCAGCACCACCAGGTCCTTTTCTGCCAGGCAACTTTCCAGCCACTCTACCCCAAGCCCGCAACTCTGCAGGGGGCTAGTGTGACCCAAGTGAAGGATCCACCTTTGTTAAACTTCATACTACTGACTTCAACTCATCAATCCAGCCTGTCCATAATGCAGAACATTCCTACCCTGAAGCAGACTGGTGCTCACACTTAATTTAGGGTCATCTGAAAACTTAATGAGTTTAGAGACATCATTGTATAATAAAGATAGAGCAATCTTCTATATTTGAAAAATGTCATCCCTCTAGTAATGTGCACAATAAAATATGCTTCTGGATAACATGAAACAAAAATAATATATATAATTTGATGTATAGTACTAGCAATAGACTGCTAAAAATGTTAGTTAATTGTCAATAATTTAATCTTTATGCTAGCTAGACATCTACAGGATATGCAGTATTAAATGAATATTATTTCTTTATTATGGTAGATTGGTTGACCTACTGAATTGACATTTCAGTTGAAGATCTTCAGAACTGGAGTCCAAAGATACAGCAATTGTGTACTCTTAAGCAACAGGGTAGGTAAATGCATCTCCTAGAGCAGTGAGAAATTCCCCTCAACCCTCCAAAATGGTTCTGCCATAAAAGTAAGACAGTTGACATTCCAGCAGAAGCATTTCTGCATCAGTGCATGTGGCAGGAGTAAGAAGTAGGAAGAGTTGCAAGTCACCTCTGCAGATGGAAAGCTATAATCTGAACTTTGGATAAACCACATGATAGGAACAGTGCAGTTGATGACTGTAAACTGTTCAGGAGGGACAAGTTAGAGGAATTGCTTTCTGTATTCAGAAGTGGCAAGAAAAGAAATGTGAGGATGTTTGTTGGCCTATATGTAAAAATGAATAAATATTGAGTGTTCTCTAGGTAAAACAAAAAGCTGTAACTGACAAAAAACCAGCAATGCACAGGTCTGGAGCTTATGGGTGACAATCATAAGCCAAAGGAAGCCTTAGGGTGGATGCTTGCTAAAGGCTACCTGATCAAAGAGAGAATGTCAGTGAGGTGTTCTTTCCCAGCAACATGAAGCATCCTGTTCATGGGCAAAGGCCATGGAACCTGAGAACTATCAGTTAGTCTTAGCTTTTAGCCAGGTAAGTTCATGGAACAGATCCTCCTGGAATGTGTGTTGAAGCATATAGAAGGCAGAAAGCTGATTAAAGACAGTCAGTATGGCTTCACTAAGGGCAAATTGTGTCTGATAAATTTGGTGTCACTCTACATAGGAGTGATGACACCAAGATGAACAGAAGGGATGCCATACAGAGGGACCTCAGTCGGCTTAGTAAATAGACCAATGTAAACTGAATGAAATTCAACAAGGCCAGGTGCAAAGTCCTGAACCTGGGCCAAAACAACTACCAGTGTCAATAGGGACTGGGGTGCTGAGCAGCCCAGGGACAGATTTTGATGATATTGGTAGATGAAAAATTAGATATGGACTAGCAATATACATTTATAAACCAGTAAGTTAATTGTGTCCTGGACTGCATGAAAAGAAGCATGGCCAGGAGGTCAAGGGACATAACTGTCTCTCTACTCAGCTCTTGGTGAGACCCCATCTAGAGTGTGGATCCAGTTCTGCTCTTCCCAGCACAAGACATGAAACTGACTGAAACAGTAGAGAGGAGGGCTGCAAAAGTGATCAGAGGGCTGGAATACCTCTCCTATGAAGAAAGGCAGAGGGAGTTGGAGTTATTCAGCCTGAAGAAGAGAAGGCTTACAACACAGGAAATTTCTGAATTTTCTGGCAATTTTTGTTTAAGATTTATGGAAACATCAGAAGTTCTCTCTCATAAATACTTGGCTTAGAGATGCCTTTTTAAATAAAAATGCAAAAACCCTCTAATCGCTACATAAAAAAACTAAATAATTTATACTTATGAAATGTATTTAAAATAAATGCTTGAAAAAAAAAAAACCAACCTAAAGAAGATTCTTAAGTATCACTGCATTCTCTAAATCTTAATTTCTATGTACATGTCATTAATTTGTGCTCTGGAGAGAGTTCACTGAAATGAGTCAGAAAAGTAAAGTCTATAAAATCCAGAAGTATAACCATTCATTCGTCTAAAACACTACCACCACCACCACAACCACAAAAAGATAAGAAAAAAGAAAAAAAAAGGTGAAAGAGCATGGTCATACTTTGTTTGTTAATGAGGAGTTAATTAATTAATAAATAAATCTTTGTTTATTAATGAGGAGTTTTCTGACTAAAGTGTACTAAGTGAATTCACATAATTATTCATTAACATTGCATCACAGAAATTCCTTCATGGTAATTTTATGGAAATTAGTATTTTATGCACACCCAGCACTGAAGAAACCTTCCTGCAGATTAAATCCTACTCTGTGGAGTGTAAAATGGGACAATTATTGAGTTTACTTTACAGCTAGAATGAGTGCTAGTTAGATGTTTCTGTGGCAAACATCAACCCATCATAGTAAAACCATACACTAGAGATATGAGGCATGTTGCAGGTCACTAATTGTCTTCACAGACAAAAATTTCAACAGAGCACTCAGGGAGATGAAATAATTAATAGAGGATTATTAATTGGTTTCACATTCTCAAAAAAACCAAAACATACATGAGGAAACAAAAATAATATACTCTAGGGAATTACAGCCTCTACTGTAAAGTGTGGTTATAGTTAAAACTCCAACTCCTCCTACATAAATAATTACTGTGTGAGTGGGGCACTGCTCTGCCTTTGTCCTTCTCCATAACAACATACTAGAGTAGTGACTGTGGAACTCATGAATAAATCAGTAGCATTACAGAATTCAAGAACAGAAAACATAGAGCACTGAAAATGGGTTTTAAGAGTTCATCTAATATGTCTGCTTTTTTCCTTAGACTGAAATTTGTCTTAATTCAAACCCACCTTTTACATTGTTTCCTGTCACAATGCTGTTGTACTTCCTGGTCACTTGTATTTAATATGACAGTACGATTGATGTGAAGGTACTGTGGAGTTAAGTCTTTAAGATTTTCATTCAGAGAATTCACCTAACCTGCAACTCTATGGTTTAAGAAGGACAAGTCCCTGAAAGGGATCTTACCTTAGGTTTGTGTAAAGATCTACTTTCACTACAGTGAAAGTATTTTCTACAAAACTCAGTATTAATATGAATGCTGATAGTTACTGAGTGAAATATGGTGGTTTTTTTTTTTAATTATTATCTTGTGCTCTTCCTTCTGAAAAATTTTACACTACAGTACCATTTTTGTATAAAGTACCTATTGACAAATACAACTACAGGATTAACATTACTGTTAGACAATCCTGTTGGGAAAATATTTTAACCATTATTATTTGTGTCAATAATAAATGTATTTAGAGGAATGGGCTAAGGAGCAAAATATGCAAATTCTGTGTAGTGTGTCCTCTTTTTCTCTCCAAAATCTGTCAAAAAGGAATCAGATATTGATGTTTTCCTTTGATCTTATTTCACTAATAAAGTCTTCTGCTATCTCTATTTCCTCCTTCTCCAGGGAATTTTCATTTTATTAAATTTTGGAACAGGAGACCTTGGACCAGAATAGCTATGCTACAGATAGGGATGTAGTTTAGGAGGACTTCCAAACACATAAATCAAAGCCACTAAGCTTAAGAAACATGAGTAGTAACAATTGGATCTGAACCACCTAAAATCTCTGTATTAAAGGCAGAAATCCACCAGTTTGTTTAGCTGAAATAAGAACCAGTATGTACCCCTTTCCCAGACTGTTTCTAACACAAGGATTTCTGGATTAGAAATGTCTCTCAAGGTATGCAACTAGTAGAAAACAGAGGTAGAGAGAAGAGAAATGATGAAAACTTTTGCACCAGTAACAGTGAGATTTTGTACAGATGCAGCTGTCTACATAACAAAGAAAGTAGCACGTTTGTCTTTTAAGTGCACATTCAACCTAAACAGTTGACTACAAAATGGTAATTTTTATTCTGTTCATTTAGACACTGAAAGGCTTTTGAAGTCTTGGACATGAAGCAAGCTGCTGGGTTCTGCTGGGTCCACCATGCATATGTGCACAGATGCAGGAAGGAGCGGTAGGTTTTTGTACATATGGGGCTGACTGAATAGTAGGAATAAGCCTGTACTTGCAACAAGTGCTGATTCTTTTGATTTTGGTCTGTTTGTACAAGGGTAAGGCTTTGTCAGTCTTTTTTTTTTTTTTTTTTCCTTCTTCCTTTCACTGCTGGTGGGTTTTTTGTTTGTTTGTTGGGTTTTGGTTGGTTGGTTTTGTTTTGGTTTAGTTGGGGGTTTTTTGGTTGTTGGTGCTGGTTTCAGTTTGTTTTGTTTCATTCTTTTTCCTGTACTTTTCTCTCCTGAAAAGGATCTTGAAATAAAAACATGAGAACAAACTGTTATCCATTGCGAAAAATGTATTGGTTTAAAAGCAGCATCCTATCCCACTGTTTCATGTTGACATAAAATTACTTCTCCTGTAAGTTTTTCACTGCCTGTCCCAGGGAAATTAAAGAACAGAGTTGTTATGGTCTAATGATATATGCCTGTAAAGGCTCCTAAAATTACTAGATCTAATGAAAAATACCTAAGAGAATACAACTTACTGTTTTTTTTGTTGAGAGTAGATGAGCCAAAAGATTGGTGGAAAGAGCAATGACCTTTGATTTTAAGAACATGTCATTCTGTTTGTATAAAAAGAATACAAATGCATCATTTTATACTTATGGGTATTTATCTTGCCCTTTAAAGGCCAGCTAGTGAGTAGAGCTAAAGTTCATACCTAAAATGAAATCTGAGTATCTAAGGCGAGCCATACTCTTCCCCTGGAATTGATTTTGAACCAGAAAAGATTAGGAAGCAACAACAAAAAAAGATTTGTAACTATTCCCAGTACAAAGAGGAATAACTGGAGAGAGATTACAATGTGTACACAAGCACACTTGCACATATTTGACAGTAGATGTTGACTCCAATCTTTCACTATTTTCTGAACTCCACGTAGATAATTAGATGAGTAAGTACTGGATTCCAGTACAGGTATCTTGGGTTTCTGTTTTCAGATATGAGGTTCAGATATTTCCTGGTGTGGTGCTTGGCCAAGAATAACTACTTTTAAACAAGCTTTGAAGTAGAATTTCTGACATGCTTTCTCTAGCACAGTTATGAGACACAATGTTTATGTGAACTGCCAAATTTAATAAAACTATGTTATAAATTTGTAATTGTGTAAAGAATTTTTTGATGTTTAAATGAAATCAGAGTTCCAAGTGTTATTTTGGGGCAGGAAATGTGATCCACAGACATGAATAAGCAAATGCTACCAATTTTAAATTTTCATCTAATTCCGCAAACTATTTAATTGGACGGAAAACTCATGGCCCAATAATTAGTTGCATGTCATTTAAGGTTATTCTGAATTCAGTGCTTATTTTATTTTATATTGGTACCAAATGCCAATGATCATTTTAATGCAATGTTCAGTATCATTTTCTGCTGTGGCGTAGCATTTATTAAGCACTAGTACAAGGAGCCCTTTGTCTTACAAGAACATGACTACTCACACTGTAGCAATCAAGACACCTGCATCCACTTCACCCATCCTAATGTAATCGCAGCAGCTCTAGGGAGCATGTGAGCTGCACAAAAGCCAACTCACATCTAGAAGCAGTATGCCCCTGCTCACAACCCTTGTAAACTAACAAGCCCTGGCACCTTTGAATGCTCAATAGCTTAGGGGCAGTGCTGCATAAGCATGCTATTTTGCTTTCCACAGCTAAGCAAGTATACCCTTACATCTCTGCATCATGACCTTCCTAGTGTACATTTCAGCCAGTGCAAGTTATGTGACACTGTGACCCACTGGGCACTGTGAGCATGCCTATGTCATTTTTTCCCAATTTCACTGTGAAGTGCTTGCCAATTTACTTGAAGATGACTGACTTTACCTCTCTCAGAAAAAAGTTGTGGTTTATAATCAGAAGTATCGACATTCAAAGCTTTTATTCATTCATACTGACAGTGGTAGTCATCTAATGTTTGGCTATTATAACTAAGTTCAAAAGACTATGTTTTACCATCATCTTACATCCTCTTTTCTAGAACAATGTATGCATGTGAGGTGGAATAAGTGTGATGAAGGTGAGACATTCAATATTAAAAAATCTTTAAACTGAGGATCTTATTTGCTTAAACAAACTTTGTTTGCATCAAAGTTAACTTTTCTGACAATAGAGGAGTTTCAAGTTAGCTATCATATAAAACTCTTATTGCTAAATGTTTGTAAAATACTGCAAGATATGTAAATAAAAAAATAAAGATCTTTACATGTTGAACTCTTCTTTTATGGAACATATTTTAGTGAAAAAAATCTACTTAAGAAAACTTCATCCTTTGAAACTAAAAAAATAAGGTAAAACCACATCCCTCATCCACTGAGTTTATCTGTTATGTATCTAACAATAAATTAGATAAGCAAGGCTCTCAGACATACTTTAATAAGTATTTTAATGACTTATTAGAACAATGTACTTTTTTTTAAAGTTCAGTAAAGTCATTCTGAGAAACTAGCATCAGTAATTATAAAAGGTCAGAGCACAGGAAGCATTCCATATGACAGGGGGACATGAATAATTTAGTATAACAGTACTGTAGAGCAGGATCTTTACGTACTCCACATTCTGTGTGGATGATAAACATGTTACATCTGTATGGCCTCTGGACATTGGATTGCCAAATAGTGGATTTTAGTCATGAATCTTTTTCAGTAGAAATTGACTGGTGCCCCATAGGAAGACTTTGCAATTTTTCTTATATTTAGATTTGCATAGCACTCCAAGTGGAGTCTCTGCAAGTCATTCTTAATGGTTTAAATACTTTTTTGCTTCTTCTGAACACATTTCACCTGATCTATAGTAGCAACTCATTAACCTTTTCATGTTTACAGCACTTCAGAATACACAGTATTCATGACCAAGCATAAATTCCTTCCCTCTTCTTCAATTAATTTGATGCCAAGCCTTTTTTCCCAGAACAAATACAAAACCTTAAAAAGAGTGAATATTTTTTCTTCTCTTGCTACTATGTTTTGTCTTATAGGGCTGAAACTCTGCTCTCCTACATCAAGCAGACACTGCTTAAGAGTTAAAAAGAAATATTTAGTAATGTACTGCTTATGAATCACAGCTTGCTTCAGTGAACATTTTATTTCACAAAAAGTGGGACAATGTGGCTACAGGAAGAAAAAAAAAGAGATCGCTCCATAAATAAATAGCAACATTGGCGTTAATATATGTTATTAAGCAGCCTAATAATGATCAGTTTGATTGCTGAGAAGTCAGATGAACTAATGTCTGTTATTACATCCGTATAAAAAATAGTACAATGATAGTATCCAACCAGGTGAAACAATAAGCTAAAACTTTAAACATGCTATTAAGATACAGAGTACTCACAGCAAGAGAACAGGACTCACAACATTAATTGCTAGTGTCCTGACCATAATTTGGTTTTCAGTCCCCACAAGTTTATCCATCCAAAAAAAAAGAAAATAGCATATTAATGACAGGTTTAATGAAACTGGCATGGAATCAATCACAAACATTTTTAGATTCACAGCCTCATCTAATTTCCTTTCTTGTAAACACAAAGGTAACTTTTCTGTTTAATTGGAACCTGTGTATTCTGTCTTATAATTATGCAATCAGTGCTGATACTTCTCAAATGGAGTGAATATTCATCTCTAGATCTCCAGATCTACTTTCATGCTTTCATCTACTGAAAAAAAATAGTGAAATTAAAATCTAGATATTCCCAGTAATGAAAGTTAAACATCCATACATGAGGGAAAATCACAGCAATTCTTATTCTTCCTGGAATTCAGTTCTACTTCTATGCAAATGGAAAGAGTTCACTTGAACTTAAACATGTGTGAAGAGCATGATCCATCCCTTGGATGCATGCTCATATATTCATGTAATAAGAGTGACAATGGTTGAAGAAACAGGCTCTTTTGCCTTTCTATAACCTACTAATACAAAGAAGTTTTAATTAAGTAAATACTCATGCACTATTTTCAATATAGTATAATGATCTAATCAATAACATCAGAAAAGGCACAATCTGTGATTTGTTTTCATTCTTGTGCACTTATTTTAATTGACCTAATGGTCCTTTGCATCCATTTTTTAATATGATAAATCACAAACTGTGCCTTACAATACATCAGTCAGAAGTCTTTTCCTTCTCAATGACCAACTAATAATCTCTTTCTGTGAATATTAAGGGCTGAGATTGCTAATGTCCTTTCTGCAGGATGGTGTTACACTTTACAGAAACATTTTTAATATTGTGTTTCCATTAACCATCTAGTTAAAGACAAAGGGAGTAAAATACTGTGCACTTTTAGGTCTAAAAATATTACTGCATGATTTTAAGAGAATAGTGATAATTAGAAATTTATTGTTACAGTAGTAATCAAATATATGTTTTTATCAGTTCATTCTAGGAGAGTTCCATTATTTCATGTTGTAGAAAACAACAATGTAAGAATATCTCTAGATAACTCTGAAATATTTTATACAAAGATATTGGTACTCCTAGTATTTGTGAGGGTAATTAATTTACAAACTTTTTCATAGTTAGGAGAAGACTAAAGCATTCATTAACTTTAAGAACACTTCTACAAATATTTTAATTTTGAACTGGAAAGATAGTCTTCCCTTGATTTCCCACCGTTCTTTTTTGTTTTGGGTTTATCTATATATTTTAATTTTTTTCAGTTAAAAAAAAAAACGAGAAAAGTTTTACTCTGCTCCAATAGAATCATAACAAAAAACCCCACCCTGTCATATTTGACTATGCCATCCTTATAAAGCATAAAAATCCTGCACTGAACTGTAGCAAATAAAGGACCACATTATGCAAAAATTATAGCAATTATGTGAAGAATTTTTCCTCTTTGGCAACTTCCAGGAATCACAGTACTGTAATTATTGGAACCTAATAACTTCTCTTATGGAAATCACCTATTACATCTATGAACTATGTTAATGAAGTTTTTTATGTGAAGATACTAAGTAAATGGTCTAAAATGATAAAGCTAGTTTTATTTTCTGAAGTTTCTGTCCCAGTGAGTAACCTTATGACCACCCCTAACTAATTTTCCAAAAAGTTGTCATTTTTTTCAAACATATGACTCCTCAAGCTTAAAAAAGTTATGCCCATTTCCTTTATTTCTGTCCAGTGGAGTAATATGCTTTTAATAACAATTCCTTTAAAAAGAAATCCCTGGCATATATTTTCCAATAATAGTTTTATTTAATGACTTTCCAGTAAATTATAAAATAAAAGTTATTTCATTTAAAGAAAATAAGATTCACCTTTTTTTTAATTAATATTTATGTTTTGTTAAAGACACATTATAGTCTTGAATAACAACCTTTTCTACTGAATATTGTTGATATAATACAGCAAGAAATAATGATTAAGTTTATTTAAATGTTTGGATGGTGTTTTCAATTCTAGTTTTTCACTGGTCTGCTCTATCTGCATGACAGCATTTTATAAGTCAGAGTTTTGTGTGCAGTTATTATCACTCATTTTATGGTTAAATATTCTTCCTAGTTAGTCCTGCTTAGCAGTGACAGAGGGAAGGTTGCACTAAAATTCGTAGGGCACAGAAACATGGTTATGTCCAGAGAAGCGTAAGAAATAATCAGAGAATTTTAGTCTTGATCAGTATGTCATGAAATGTTTTCTCAAGGTAGGTACACAAGAAGGTTAGAAGAATGATATTTGTATGATTACATTTACTTTGAAACTCTGACAGTGTGTTTGGATTAATAGATTAATACTGAAGCTTGTGACTTATTAATTATTTATGCTGCATGTCTTCACTTTTTTTTGTTGTTTGGTTTGGTTTTGTTTGTTCTTTTTGTGTTTGTCTTTATCTCTTCATCTGAAACTATGTTGGGTTTTTTTTAAGTTTTTTTTGTGTGTGTGTGGTGAGTTTAATACCTATTATTATGTTCTACAACTTTTTTTTTTTTAATTGTGAATAGTACAATAACTAGCCTAGTAAGAAAGTTCCTATAAAAATCACTGTATAAACAATGTATAGTTGAGACTTCCTACAATGTTCTAATGATTTCTGGCTGTAAAAAAGGGAAGTAGAAAGATATTATTTAGAGAATTAAAATTCCCTGAGATTTCAACAATGCATTGTGAACAAATTTAAGATAAGCTTTAGTGCGACTGAACATTTTTTCATGGGGGATCCTGAAACAAATTATTTAATGGGCATTATTTACATTTTGTAAGATGTGTAACTAGACAATGAGATTTCATCAGATCAATCTATCTGGTTATATATTAGATATATTTTAAATATTTTTCATAAGTCATTTATAATGGATATCAGTTCCTTTGTAGGGTATATTTCTTGCTCTGTCCTTACTGAATTCAGACTTCGAGTACTCCCTCGCTGAAAGATTTTTTGTCTCATGGCTGTTATATAATCAACGGCTATTGCACTTTAAACATCTCACTATCCTTTGATCTCTGTAATCAGCTTCTTCCTACATAATATGCACTTTACTATAATTAAATTGCAAGCACTCAAGATCAGGCACAGAGAGGAAATAAATACTTCAGGAATTAACAGAGTCTCTTACAGAATAAGCAGCAAGTTGGACCACAGTCATCAGGAGATTGAGCTTCAGTTTACTGCACTGGTTATTTGAAATATGCCTAGTATTATTGTTTAATTTGACTTAAAAGTTAAAATGTTATTTGTAAATATGTTTCCCTTTAATATTTAGCCACAAACAGTCTTTCACTGTGATTCTTGCTCGTGTGAAAACACATTGTCCTACATTGCCCCGCAGACTACCTAATAATCAGGCTTCTGTTAAAAGCTATAAATGTTTCTAAGCAACCACAACCCACTTTAAATATGCTAGTCAATTAGCAATAGACATCATCTTCTAGTGTTTGTCTCTAGTCTTTCTTTCCTTGTTGAAACATAAAGTGGTACAGAGAGAAAGAAACAGGAAAATTTAAAATAATTCCTAATACTAATCAAAGTTGATGCTGTTAGAAAACACCTCAGGCAGGTAAACACAACCCTTGGGCAATGATGCATGGGCTCATCAGTCCTTTGTCACCACATAAGCCAAAAAATAACAGAAACCTATGTAGCTAATGCCAGTAGGGAAAATAAAAATGAAAACCAAGGGTTTTTTTGGTTCTTTTTAATACTGTGATTTTTAATACTCACTTCTTTCCACAGAAAAAACAATTAAAAGAGTCTCCCCATAAAAAAAAAACCCAGTTGCTTCATATTCTGTAAAGAGAAAAATCTAAAGAATTATTTTTCTATTAAAAAATTAAATATGGGTTGAATTTTGGATACAAAGAGATGTGTTAGGTAGTTGTTGTTAATCTACCCTTCTTTTGTTCTCCAATGGTCAATTTTTCTTCTTATCAAATATTCTCCACTGCGTCATTGCCTGAAGACATCTTGATGTATACATCTCAGTGCAGAAGGTCTCAGAAGAAAACACTGACATTCCATTAAGTCTCTGGTGTATGAGAATATCTCACTCCATTGAGTCCTATACAAAATATAGTTTATTCTTTCTTTGAAGACTCAACACAGTTTAACTAAGTGAAGATGGATCTTGCTGAAACTTAATACTGTGCAGCAAGTCTTTTCTGAGCTTCTGGTATTACCACTGCTAATTAATACAAGGTTGAGAGTGACCAGAGGTAAAAAATTGTATCAAAACAAGGAGAGTGAAATATGAACTATATTTGCATGCCAGTTTCCAATTAATAGCATATTCTATAAACTGTACTATAAAAGCAAGAGTGACCTTTGTAACTCAACAGCTCCCCTAGGTTATTGAGTCACTAATAATAAAAACTTTGAGAAATGTAAGAACAGCACAAATATACAGTGATTATACCCTTGGGCATGTATCTACGTAATTGTACCTAAAAGATTTTCTGATATGAGAATGAGTATCAGTGTATTTACAGCTATATGGGATTTTTCTTCCTCTTTTTTTCTGGCTTTTGCTTGAGTCTACAGAAAAGTTTGAAACCCCAATAACTTTTTTTTTTTTTGCAAGGAGCTTCATATCTTACCTTTCAGCTGTATTTATTTTGAACCTTGCACTTGTTGCTTTCCATTTTTGGACTAGAGTTTTTGCAGCAGAATTAAAAATTAATGATTGTTCCATTTTATGTTCTACACAGTAAACATGAGCTGGGGTCAGAGTGGCTGGAGAGCAGCCAGGCAGAGAGGGACCTGGGGGTACTGGTTGACAGTAGGCTGAACATGAGCCTGCAGTGTGCCTAGGTGGCCAAGATGGTCAATGGCATCCTGGCCTGTATCAAGAAGAGTGTGGTCAGCAGGAGCAGGGAGGTCATTCTGCCCCTGTACACCACACTGGTTAGGCCACACCTTGAGTCCTGTGTCCAGTTGTGGGCCCCTCAGTTTAGGAAGGATGTTGACTTGCTGGAATGTGTCCAGAGAAGGGCAAGGAAGTTAGTGAGGGATTTGGAGCACAAGCTCTATGAGGAGAGGCTGGGGGAGCGGGGTTTGTTTAGCCTGGAGAAGAGGAGGCTCAGGGGTGACCTTCTTGCTCTCTACAACTACCAGAAGGGAGGTTGTAGACAGGCAGAGGTTGGTCTCTTCTCCCATGCAACCAGCAGCAGAACAAGAGGACATAGTCTCAAGCTGTGGCTGTGCCATGGGAGGTTTAGACTGGATGTTAGGAGGAAATTCTTCATAGAGAGAGTGATTGCCCATTGGAATTGGCTGCCCATGGAGGTGGTGGAGTCATAGAATCATAGAATCAACAAGGTTGTAAAAGACCTCAAAGATCAACCTGTCACCCAAGATCTACTAGCACAGGGCACCACGTGCCATGTCCAATCCCCTCTTGAACATCTCTCAATTTTAAGATTTTCCTTTATTGATCAGGTATTTAACCTTTGTTTCCCTAGATCTAGATTTTTTCTTTTGTCTATTGTCTCCCTAATAATTTTTGCTCTTTCATAACTTGCTATTTTTATTTACTATGATTTAATTTTACATTTTATGTTTTCTATATATAAATATATATATATGTACGTATGTATACATACACACACATATAAAACACTTTTTGCCATCATTGGAGGTGTTTAGGAGGAAACTTGCTGGAGTGCTTGGTGCCATGGTTTAGTTGATTAGATGCTGTGGGATGGTAGGTTTGACACAATGATCTTGAAGGTCTCTTCCAACCTGGTCTATTCTATTCTATTCTATTCTATTCTATTCTATTCTATTCTATTCTATTCTATTCTATTCTATTCTATTCATCTCTGACTGATCTTTCCTCAGTTTATCTGGGTTGAAGAATACTACGTATATAGTCATTACTTCTAAAAAAAAAGTAATATTTTGGTTATCCTTTTATGTTCTGCACCTAATCTTGACCAGCCTTGCTATACTTAGTTTTGAGATCTTATTCTGACTGGAAATTAAACACCTACAAATTGTGAGTCTTGTGATATCGGGACTGTTTTTCTCAGGGAGCATCACTTCACATCTACTATCTGCTGAATTTCATATATCAATTTACTTTCCAGTTAGCTGATAATCTTAGGATTCTTCCGTCTCTTTTCACAATGAAGCCAATGGTTTTATTGCTCTAAATAGTATTCTATTTCCAGAATAACACATCATTCTTTTTTCACCACAGCTCTGCTGTCAAGGTGTTAAACATAATGGGTCAATGTATTAAACTTGAAAACTCCCCTTGAATACAGAAATAGTTTAGCTATTTCATAATACTATCAATAACAATAAATTTCATATATGTTATCATACATAAGATATACATCTGAAGTAGTCACACATTTACTGTCATGCTTTACTAGCCATAAAGTGTTTTCTTGCTAGGAATTTGTGCTGATTTGAAGCCAGGGCATATCCTCTCTTGCCTCTGAGAGGGACAAAAGAATGCCACTCACACAAATGGTTTGGAGAAGTGATGGAAAGTTTAAATGGAAAATCAATTAGTGTTTTACAGAAACTACAAGCAGTGACAAAGATACCCCAAAGCACACAGAGTTCCTTCCAGCACACCCAAAGGTCCTAACATTTACCATCTCTGCACCTGAGGGTACACCCAAAACCCCCATGGCTCGTTCTTCCCACCCCCCACTAGGCCAGTCTCAGGCTGACCAGGTCTGAGACTGCCCCTCCTCCCTTCTCCTCCTGCCATTAGGCCTAGACAGTCCTAAGAGGCCTTGAGATACGCCCCCATCATTACCTGATAGGGAGCATCTCCCACAAGAGCAGAGAGGGAAGAAAGAGGAAGAGAATGACTTTGCAGATGGATTTTATAGGGCATAGGATTTATGGGTATGAAATACACTATTTCCTGTGTCCACCTACTGGGTTGGACCCTCTCTGGACACAGAAGGTATAGCTTATGTGGCAGTAACAGGAGGCACCCAGCCTAAATTGCCACAGGATTGATCTACTTCATAGCCAGGTTAGTGAATATCCTGATTTACATATTGTAAAGAGATAGGACAGGCTGTATGTACCTAAACATCTTATTACCTAATACAAAATACACAGAAAAAGTATTAAGTATTTATGTGATTTTTTTTTTAACAGCCCTAGTTTGTAAAATACTTTCTTAAAAGAAAACGTGTACTGCTTTCCAGTCTTACTTTCCTTTACAGGTATTATTCACTGTGCAAAAGCTAGTGTGAGATATCACAAAAACCAGAAAGGCTGCAAGTACTTGATACCCTTTCTTGTTGCTGCTGTTACTTATTCAATGCATTCCCTAAATTTCCATTTAATTCATAGCACACATCAGAAATAACAACATAGAAAGAAGACTTTCTTTTATTCCAACATTGCAAAATCCAAAATATGATCTCACTTCTGCCCCTTAGGAGATAACCAGAGCTTGTGACACAATCCACCCGATGAAGCATTATGCTCTCTTTCCTGACTAGAAGAATCACTTGGAATTTCAGAAGGGATAAATTCTCTCAGACACACTAAATATTGCCAGGTTGAAGGAAGCATGTGGTCAATAACAGAAAACCTGAATGAAAGGGAGTCATAGGCCTTTTAAAAAATAATAACTAACATTGCATCTGTAACACTGAACACTTAGAAAGCAAGTATATGTGAAATCTTACTTTGATTTTTTTGTAGATTTTATTGTCCACTGAATTTCTCACCTAAGTAAAAAGAAAGGGGCAGAATGAAACTTTGTGAAAAGCATAATATATTATTCTGTCAGAGAATTTAAGATAAAAGTAAGATTTCTTTTCTAAATTTGAATCCACATGATAGGAACATTCTATAGGGAACATTCTATGTATTGAGTGTTCAATCTCTAGCAACAAAAAGTTTTATGCAGTTGAAAGAATGCACTTTTTATGTTTTTAATCTATGTAACAGTAAATTTATATAATGCAAAAGACAACAGAAAAAGATTACTTCAAATTATTGCTTATAAAACAAAAAACATAATGTTTTTCAATGCCTCAAAATGCATATTTAGTGTCTTAATCTGTGGTAAAAGAAATGTTTTTTTTATAAACTTGATGCTTGGAATATATCATATACTATGGCTGTCTTTGCATGCAAACAATGCATATGTAAGAATAGTTGTAAAATAAGGAACATGATCCAACACTCATCTAATGTAGTGCAAAATTGTAGTGCAGTTTCTGCTATGAGGTCTGGAAGTAACTTGGAAAGGGATTTGATCTTCAAAGGTTGTATGCTTTTCTATTAAGCAGCTACATTTATTTCCAAAAGACCTAATAATCACAGAGGATTTAATCACATTCAAGACACAGAATCATAATATCTTCAGTTTGAATTGAAGTTCAGTGTTCTGAACTACAGCTAAAGGTTTTAGAATAAATATTATTTAGTTTATTGCATTGAAAGTTGCAGAAGTATTCTCCATCATTTCTGGGTGGTTTTGCTTATAGCACAGACAAGGATTTACACTGTAAGGAAATATTTCCTTGATTATATTTTGCACATTAAAAGATACAATACAATACAATACAATACAATACAATACAATACAATACAATACAATAAATCCAGGTTGGAAGAGACCTTCAAGATCATCGTGTCCAACCTAACAACCAATCCAATCCACCTAAACAACTAGATCATGGCACCAAGTACACCATCAAGTCTCCTCCTGAACACCTCCAATGATGGTGACTCCACCACCTCCCTGGGCAGACCATTCCAATGGGCAATCACTCTCTCTGTATAGAACTTCCTCCTAACATCCAGTCTAAACCTCCCCTGGCACACCCTGAGATTGTGTCCTCTTGTTCTGGTGTTGCCTGCCTGGGAAAAGAGACCAACCTCTGCCTGGCCACAATCACCCTTCAGGTAGTTGTAGAGAGCAATAAGGTCACCCCTCAGTCTCCTCTTCTCCAGGCTAAGCAACCCCAGCTCCCTCAGCCTCTCCTCACAGGGCTTGTCTTCCAAACCCCTCACCAACTTTGTTGCCCTTCTCTGGAGGGCAAGACAACATCCTTCCTAAACTGAGGGGCCCAGAACTAGACACAGTACTCTAGGTGTGGCCTAAGCAGTGCTGTGTACAGGGGCAGAATGACCTCCCTGCTCCTGCTGGCCACACTGTTTCTGATGCAGGCCAGGATGCCATTGGCCCTCTTGGCTTCCTGGGCACACTGCAGGCTCATGTTCATCCTCCCATCAACCAGCACCCCCAGGTCCCTCTCTGCGTGGCCGCTCTCCAGCCACTCTGACCCCAGCCTGTAGCACTGCATGGGGTTGTTGTGGCCAATGTGCAGAACCCGGCACTTGGATGTGTTCAATCTCATGCCGTTGGATTCTGCCCATCTGTCCAGCCTGTCGAGGTCCCTCTGCAAAGCCTCTCTGCCCTCCAGCAGATCAACTCTTGCCCCCAGCTTGGTGTCATCCGCAAATTTACTGATGATGGACTCAATGCCCTCATCCAGATCATCAATAAAGATGTTGAAGAGCATGGGGCTCAGCAGCAATCCCTGGGGGCACACCACTAGTGACAGGCCACCAGCTGGATGTGGCACCATTCACCACTACTCTCTGGGCTCGGCCCTCCAGCCAGTTCCTAACCCAACGCAGTGTGCTCCTGTCCAAGCCATGGGCTGACAGCTTGGCCAGGAGTTTGCTGTGGGGGATGGTGTCAAAGGCCTTGCTGAGGTCCAGGTAGACCACATCCACAGGCCTCCCCACATCCACCAGGCGGGTCACCTGATCCTTGAAGGAGATCAGGTTGGTCAGGCAGGACCTGCCCTTCCTAAATCCATGCTGGCGAGACCTGAGCCCCTGGCCATTTTGTAAGTGCTGTGTGATTGCACTCAAGATGACCTGTGCCATAATCTTGCCTGGCACTGAGGTCAGGCAGACAGGCCTAGAATTACCTGGCTCTTCCAACTGGCCCTTCTTGTGGATGGGTACCATGTTGGCCAGCTTCCAGTCTTCTGGGACCTCTCCAGTGAGCCAGGACTGCTGAAAAATGATAGAGAGTGGCTTGGCCAGCTCATCTGCCAGCTCTCTCAGCACCCTAGGATGGATCCCATCCGGTCCCATGGACTTGTGGGGGTTCAAGCGGCTGAGAAGATCCCTAATAATCCCATCCTGGAACAGAGGAGAACTATGCTGCTCCCTGGCTCCTTTTGCCAGCTCTGCAGGCCAGCTGTCTGGAAGACATTCTGTCCTGCTAGTAAAAATTGAGGCAAAGAAGGTGTTAAGCACCTCTGCCTTTTCTTCATCCTTTGTTACAACATTCCCCTCCATGCCCACCAAGATATACTCATGCTCAATTTTAAACCAAGGTTATTAATGTTTTCCTGGCCCAAAGAACCTGGAGAAGAGTTGTTACTTCAATGTTACACTTTTGCTGGACACACATCTGGAACAATTACCTTGTTTAGTGGAACAACTCCTCTACTTCACATGTTTTGCAAAGAAACAAACTTATATTTAGAGTTTCCAATTTCAAATTATAAAAATTAAAGTCATATTAATGAAACTTGGACAATGAACATTAAAATTCTATGCAGTGACATGGAATCAGCATGCTTTTATTGTTGTGGAAGACCTTTGTGCTTATGTGCAACACAGAGAAATCAAATCTTCCTCCCTCCCCTATTTTCACTCCTCCATTTCAGAGGAATGCAGGATAGGCTGACTTAGATGTAACTCATCCTGCTTGATCCTCAGACTGGAACCTTGCCCATAGCTGGGAAACAGCAGATACATCCTGTGTGTGTTACAGAGTCCAAGAATAATTTTGGTTTGAAAAGATATTTAAAATAATCTAATCCAACCATTACCAAACTCTACTAAGTCTGATACTGAGCTGTGTCCCATAGCACCACATCTCCATGTCTTTTAAAAAGCTCCAGGGAGTGGGATTGAACCAATTCCCTAGGGACCCTATTCCAGTGTTTGATAACACTTTGGTGAATGAGTTACTTCTAGTACCTAATCTGAGCCTCCCCTGGTGCAACTTGCACCATAACAATTTTCTCTTCTCTTCTGATCTGGCTGTTTTGCTTTGATCAGGAGAGTATAACATGCTTGTCAGCTGGCTTTGGCTGAGCTGTTTAGTTAAGTCTAAATCACTGTTTTCTCTCCACTCCTTTTCTCTCTTGGGACAGGGGAGTAGGAGGGGGCAGTGGAATGGCTCTTCTGGTCTCTGACCAGGGTGAGTTTCATGTTGTTTGCTAATTGTAAATATCTGTATAATATTGTAAATACTGTATATTTTGTACATATTCATTGCATTCCATTGTAGAGTGTAGTTCTTGCTTGTAAATATAACTTCATTTGCTTCTAACTTAGTTGGTCTGGCAAAGTTAATGCTGGGGGGAAACTTCAGTCCACCACATTACAGAAAAATAATTGCCACCTATTCAACTTGGGGCAATTGCTGACTGATTAATTCCTGCTCAGATTAGGGAAGTAAAATGAAGGTGTTTTGGGTTTTGTGGCATTTTGTATATTATGCTGGGACTGTGATTCTGTATAGATGGTGCATGGCCTTGATGTTAGATAAGCTAGGAAGATGCTTGGCATATAAACTGTTCCTTCGGTTTAAATACAAGCTGAAAATGCTGTATGACCGCTGCCTAGGATTTCTTTGGCTTAAAAGATATGATAATATGACTGTAACTGTTCTTGCAGAGATATATGAATTCAGAATTCCTGTTGCAGAGAGTTAGGTGAGCAGCTGGGACTCCAAAATGATTTATTTGCTATGTGTGAATCTGCTATTGGTGATAATAGTTGTGTTCTTGTTAATGGCACTGTACTGAGAGACATGTGTAGCGAATAGGTGTTCTATTTTTAGACACAGCAGACATAGACATTGTAGGGCTAGTTCTAACTCAAATGCAGAAATTTCTAGTGATGAGGAAGACACAGAAACAGGACAAACAGAGCTCTGCAGAGAGACCTTGACAGGCTGGACAGATGGGCAGTGTCCAGCAGCATGAGATTTAACACATCAAAGTGCCTGGTTCTACACATTGACCACAACAACCCCATGGAGGGCTACAGGTTGGGGACAGAGTGGCTGGAGAGGGATCTGGGGGTACTGGTTGATAGTAGTCTGAACATGAGCCAGTAGCGTGCCCAGGTGGCCAAGAAGGTCAATGGCATCCTGGCCTGTATTAGGAACAGTGTGGCCAGCAGCAGCAGGGCAGTCATTCTGCACTGGTACTCAGCACTGGTTAGGCCACACCTTGAGTCCTGTGTCCACTTCTGGGCCTCTCAGTTTAGGAAAGATGTTGACTTGCTGGAAGGTGTCCAGAGAAGGGCAACAAAGCTGGTGAGGGATTTGGAGCTCAAGCCCTGTGAGGAGAGGCTGGGGGAGCTGGGGTTGCTTAGCCTGGAGAGGAGGAGACTCAGGGGAGACCTTCTTGCTCTCTACAGCTACCAGAAGGGAGGTTGTAGACAGTCAGGGGCTGGTCTCTTCTCCTAGGCAACCAGCAGCAGAGTGATTATCCTTTGGAATGTGCTGCCCAGGGTGGGGGTGGAGTCACCATCACTGGAGATGTTTAAGAAGAGACTAGATGGGGCGCTTGGTGCCACAGTTGGGTTGATTAGATAGTGTTGGGTGGTGGGTTGGACTCAATGATCTCTAAGGTATTTTCTAACCTGGTCTATTCTATTCTATTCTATTCTATTCTATTCTATTCTATTCTATTCTATTCTATTCTATTCTATTCTATTCTATTCTAAACAGGGGAAACAGGCAGTCAGGAGTTAATGGTAAAGCAGCTCTGAGTGAGATCGGCAGCAATTCTGGCATTCAGCCAGTGGGGATCACATGCAGCCCACAACGGCAGCACCAGTACCTAAGTTTGTGGCCAGATCATCAGTGCCAGAAGATGAGACGGCGGCTGTGGCTTCACTGGCAGTAATTAGAGAGGCAAAGTTTCTTCTGCCTGTAGCAGCAGGAATAGAAGTGAGTCTCATGGCAGTGGCTGGGTCCCAAAGTCCACACACCGATGCTGTTTCCTTGCAAACCCCTTCTGCTTTTGCAAAATCTGCTGTAAATTCAAACACAGCTCCAGTTAAACAAATCAGAGCTTTGGATTTAAGGGGCAGACACAAGGCAGAGGCAGAAGAACAGCAAGAACAGCAAGATCCCTCTGTTGGTCAGGGACCTTCTGTTAAAAAGAATCCTTCTGATGATGGAGAGAAAGTTTGCCTTAAAGATGTAGCTGAATTACTGGGACCATCAGTGGATAGTAGAGATGCAGGACAGGATGTAGGTCCTGGTAAGTCAGGAGCTAATGGAGGTGTTTCTGAACTTCAGAGAGTATCATCAGGATTATTGGGATAGCATCTTCAAGAGGATGAGAATGATGAAGATGAAGATGATATATAATCAGCTAAGGCCCACAGGCAGGAAATTAGGCATGTAAGAAAGGATAACATTAGAGGAGAGAATGAGCCAATTCTATGATGGCTAGGCAGGTGCTACAATATGGGGACCTCTGCTTTGGTAGTGGGGGACAAGTCAGCATGTCAGCTTGGAACTGTATCAAAAGATACTGGAATAGATAGACATCTAGACAGGGGTCTTGGTAAGGTTTCTTTGTGGACTTGCCTTCTACTGGCAGCTCTTATGAGGTATCCATCCAGAGATGATCTACCTTCTCCTGGCAGCTCTTATGAGGTATCCATCCAGAGATGATCTTCCATGGAACCCTAAGACTTGGAACACAATGGATGAGGGAATTAAGGGCTTGAGAGAGTGTGCTATGAGAGAGGTGATATGGAGACCATGTTACTCTGAATCCTGATGAAATTCCTGTGGGAACAGGTCTTGCTAAAAAGCTCATCAAATTTGCTCCTCCTAATCATGCTACCATTCTGGTGAGCAGTATTGTGGCAAAAAGTTATGGGGGAACGCCTACTACTGTTGGCCATTTCACTGAACAAATGAGACAATTCAAGGATGGTCTCACAAGTGTTTCTTTGGTTTCAGCCATTGAAACTCTGTCTAGGGACATAAAGAATTGCATGAAAGAGCTGAAGGAGGAACTTAAAGTCTCCACATCCCAATTGGCCCAGGTAGATAATTCAAATTCTTATTCTCCCAGATGGATACAAGTTTCAGCTGTTAGAAACAGACATCCTCCAAGGAGGCCATTCCAAAACAGATCAAACTGAAACAGACAACAGAGGCAATCATCTGGGAGTATTTGACTAACTTTGTGTGATCAGTTTGGTGAGAACAGGAATAGATAAGATGGTCAACTTCCAATCTTTTCAGGAGACTGAGAGAACCGCAGAGTGGCAGAACCCAAGGCAGCAATACCAGAAGGGCAGCTGTTACTTCCTCAGTTTCTCAGAACAACTCTAATAGCTCCAACGGTTATTCCACCTCTGACACCAGACACTGTGCTAACCACACAGGCAGAAGTATTCCCCATAATTAGGGATGCCCTGCCTCCTGCCAGGGCGAGGAGAGGGATAATGGAGACAACAGAATCTATTGGGATGTGTACATCCAGTGGCCTGGCACTTCCAAATTTCAGAAGTGCAGGGTCTTGGTTGACACAGGAGCTCAGTGCACCATTATGTCATCAAATTATCAGGGATCAAAACCTATAACTATTCTGGGAGGCACTGGTGGATCTCAAGAGTTGACTAAGATAGAAGTTGATATAAGTTTAACTGGGAAAGTGTAGAAGAAGCATACTGTTGACAGGACCTGATGAACCTTGTATTTTGGGAATTGATTTCTGAGAGAAGGGCGTTTCAAAGACCCTAAGGGTTACAAATGGGCTTTTGGAATAGCATCTGTAGAAGTTGATGGGGAAAAATTGAAGTTGTCTATTAGACCTGAGCTTTCAAACGAATCTGCAATTGTGGGACAACATGAGAAAGAGGATGTGTAGTTGCCAGTTGCTTCTCAAAGCATGCATCACAGACAATACAGAACTGGCTGTGACTCCTTGGTGCCCATTCAGAATCTGATTTGTCAGTTGGAAAGTCAGAATGTTGTCAGCAAAACGCATTCACCTTTCAACAGTCCAGTGTGGCCTGTGTGAAAGCAAAATGGAGACTGGTGTCTGAGAGTTGACTTCCATGCCCTGAATGAAGTAACCTATGAGTGCAGCAGTACCAGACATGATGGAGCCCCAGTATGAGCTGGAATTCAAAGAGGTCCCCCCTCCCCACCATGGGCAAAAATAACAACTCAGACAAATGGATTGCAAAAGTGATGGAAAGTTTAAATGAAAAAGCAGTGAATGTTTACAAAGAGCCAGAAGCAGTGACAAAAGAAAATCCCAAAACATACCCAGGAAGATCCCATCCCCACCTGGGGGTGCATCCAAGACCCCCCAGGGCTCCTTCTTCCCCCCTCCCCACTGCTAGTCTAGTCTCAGATGGCCAGATCTGAGAGTGCCCATCCCCCTGTGGCCTTGGGCCTAGCCAGGCCCATGGCCGGGAGACAGCATCTCCCCCAGTTACTGGGCGATGGCGAGGAAGAAAGAGGAGGTGCCAGACCTCGCACTAGATCTTATAGTGGTGGTGCAGAGAATTATGGTAGAAATACCTAGTTTCCTGTGTCCACCCACTGAGCTGGACCTCTGGACACAGGAAGCACCTCATGTAGCAGAGGGCACCCAGCCCAAACTGCAACACAGAGACATTGACAATGCTTTCTTTTCTATTCCTACAGCAGAGGAGTGCAGGGCTCAGTTTACCTTCACCTGGAGAGGAGTCCAGTACACTTTCAACAGATTGCCAATAAGTTGTGTTCACAGTTTAAGCATCTGTCATGAAAGGTGGTGTTCCCTAACACATCCAGTTCATCATCTGGGGTAAAATTGCTGAAGCAGTCTTTGAGAAAGGTAACAAAATCATTGACATTCTCTTGAAAGAAGGTTTTGCCAGTAAGTGAGAAAAGGTGAAAGGACCTGACAGAGAGATCCTGCTTCTGGGAGTGTGGTGGCAGGATGGTGACTGTCACATTCCAGTGGATGTGGCAAACAGAGTCTCTACCATGGCAAATCCCATGAACAAGCCAGAAACTCTACATTTCTTGGGTATAGTGGGATTTTGGAGACTGCACATTCCTGGATACAGTCAGATTGTGAAACCTCTGTATGATGTGACTCAAAAGAGAAACAGTTTCCACTGGGGACCTGAACAAGAAGCAGCCTTTGACCAGATAAAGCAAGAAGTAGTCCTAGCAATGGATGTGGGACCTGTCCAAACTGGTCCCGACATTAAGAGCATTTTGTACATGGCTGCAAGTAACAATGGTCCAACCTGGTCCTCATGGCAAAGAGTTCCAGGTGAAACACATGGATATTCACTTGGTTTCTGGAGTCGAAGTGTGATGGGTAATGCCCATCCTGAAAGCGGGGGGGGAAGGGGTTGTGAGAGACTTGCTCTCCCAGCAGGGTTTTTTTCCCCTGGGAAATGGAGTTATTCTGTTCCACTCCCCCTCCCTGTCCAGCAAGCATATCAAAAGGAAGACACTGCAGCCATTTGCTCTCTTTTACTTCTGCCTCACTGGGATGAGGCAGAGAGGCTTCCGGGTTCTCTGTCACATGGTCGGGCCTGGCCTTTCTCTCTGCTGCATCTTTGAAGGACTGTTCGTTTTGTATATTCTCCCTATCTAAAGTTGTACCTTACCCTTGTGAACCCTTTCTGTTATTGTTTTTCATATATATATACACACAAACATTTTATATACATACATATATTAAAGAAAATTTTACCTCTCTACTTCCAAACTGACTCCAAATTATTTCTTGGTGGATTTACCTCCTCCTTTTTTTTTTTTTCTCCTTATCCCCCTGTCTTTCCTTTATTTTTTAGGGGGGAGGGGAAGGAAGGGAGGGATTCTCAGTCTTGCCCCCCCATCTGAGCTAAGGCTCAAACCACCAAAGGATTTTTGGCACTCCAATGTGGGGTTTGGAAATAAATATTCTATTTGTAAAGTAATACTTTGTTTGAAAGAAAAGGATTGGAAGTAGAGATGTTAATTTTGAAGAACCTTATGTTCCATGCTTTTGCAAGGGTGTTTGGCTTGATCTTTTGGACCCATATCTACAAATTAATAACTTACCATGTGGTGTGGTTAATGATAGAGATGCTGATCAACTGGATAAAAAATTTACCAATGCAGTTGGGCATGTACCTCTTGAATTCTTTGAATTTTACTGGCAGTGGTAATTTCTCTAACATAGGAAAGTTTTCTGAAGTAAGCTATAAAACTAGCGGTGTAGAAAAAATGTCTTTGATGGAAAATTGCCTTACATTACAATATGTTCTATATGCTTAAATGTAATCCTTATAGGGGCATTTGCTGTGACGATGCTGGGTGGGTGCAGTGCTAACCCATTAAGAACTATTTGCAGAGGGATAAGGCAGTCTTTTGGACATTCTAAGGACAGGGGGCATGCCTGCTGTGAGCATTTCAAGCACTGTGTAAACACAAAGAGGGAGGGGTTAGATTGAGTGCTGCCCAGCCAAAAAGGGCTGCCTCAACTCAGCCTGAGCCCCAGGCACAAGGGTTTGCCCCACGACCAGCAGTTCCACACATAACCCCTGATGATCCTGCCCACACAATTTCCCTAGCACATGTCACCACATGCAGGAAAAGGAGGCAAAAATCATCTCCAAAAATGGATGGTGAGGAAGGCACGTCGGAAGGACCTAGCACATTGCAGAGCACAGTGGTGGATGAAGATGACTCAGATCAGAAAATAATAATTGTCATATCTCTACGTAGAAAGAAATTAAGGGAAACTTGACTGGATTACGCACGGAAAGAGGGTGAGGCAACACTAAGATGGGCCCTGAGATGTTGGGATGAGGGGGTGGACACAGTGCACCTGGATAAGAGGGAGGTGAAGCTTTTAGGCTCCCTGACTCGTGATGCCAGCCTGGACAAAGAGCCAAATTCCATGGAACACAGACTCTCTGGGCCTGGATCCTCAAAGCCATAAAGAGCTGGTACTGCTCAAAAGACGGCCTGCCCTGGGCCCCAGTTAGATGCACAACTGTGAAACAGGGCATTCGGTATCTGAGACAGATGGCTGTGATAGAAATAATTTATGGAGATGGCCAGATTTCTTTAGACCCAGATGAGCTGCCTATGAGACAGTCCTTCATAAAGAAACTCACTTAGGGTGCCCCTCAAAAACATGCACACACATTAGGAAGGATGCTCCTGACTGGACAGGGTAGAAGTCCTAAAACTGTGAGTCTGCTAATGATTTAAGGGAATATGAGGACAGTGAAAATCAGAAACTCATAATCTCAGCCATAGAAACTATGACTAAAGACATCATCAAAGAGTTTAAGGCCTCCCTGTCTGAGCTGAAAAAAGGGAATGATACCCTCTTTTCCCCCTTCTCCTTCAGAATGGGTTCAGGTTTCAGGAATAGGTGACCTTCCACTCGGAGGTGATCCCAAGCCAATCGGGGGGTGTCTGTGGAGGATCCTCTGTGACCATGGAGAGAACATAGACACCTGGCACAGCCAAACCACCTCTGCCCTCTGGGACAAAGTGCAAGCACTGCAAGATGGCCACAATGGGGATAACTTGTCCAGGAGAAGGGCTGCCCCAGTTTCCTGGAGTGGTCCCTCTCACTCAAGAGACCCTACTCCTACTAACACAAGACCCTGTGACAAATGTGAACACTGCTGTCAGCATTAGAAGTGCCCTACCTCCAGTCAGGTGGAGGCCAGGGACAACAGAGTCTACTGGGATGTTTATGTGAAATGGCTTGGCACTTCAGAAGCCCTGAAGTACCAAGCTCTGGTGGACACAGGGGCCCAATGCACCCTGATACCATCAAGGTACAAAGGGGCTGAACCGGTAAGCATCCAGGGAATCACAGGGGGCTCACAAGATTTGACTGTACTGCAGGCTGAGATAAGCCTGACCAGGAATGAATGGGGAAAGCACAACATAGTGGCTGGTCCAGATGAACCTTGCATTCTTGGCACTGACTTTCTGCAGGAGGGATGCATCAAGGACCCTACGGGGCACAAGTGGGCATTTGGGGTGGCAGCTGTAGAGACTGCAGGCAAAGAACAGCTGTCCAGCAAGCCCGAACTGTTGGATGACCCCTCTGTAGTGGGCAGCCATAAGGTGCAGGATTTGAAGTTACCTATTGCCTCTCGCATAGTGCATCGCAGGCAATACAGGACCAACAGAGACTCTCTGCACCCCATACACCAACTGATTTGACTACTGGAGAGCCAGAAGGTGATCAGCCCCTTAGCATCTACAGTTTATCAATGACATCATTGTATGGGGTGAGACAGCAAAGAAAGTTTACCAGAAGGGTAAGAGGATAACTGATATCCTGTAGGAGGCTGGCTTTGCCATCAAGAGAAGCAAGGTAAAAAGGCCTGCCAGAGAGATACAGTTCCTGAGTGTTTGATGGCAAGATGGCTGTTGCCACATCCCTCAGGAGGTGGTGAACAGGGTAGCCACTACGGTGCAACCCACGAGTAAGAAAGAGATGCAGTCCTTTTTGAGGCTTGTGGGTTTCTGGAAAATGCACATTCCTGGGTACAGTCAAATTGTGAAACCTGCCTTCCATGCAACACAGAAAAAAAAAATATTTCATATGGGGACCTGAGCAGCAGGTAGCATTCGAGCAGATAAAATGAGAGGTGGTCCATGCTATGGCTCTGGGAGCTGTTTGAACTGGACCAGAGATTAAGAATGTGCTGTACACTGTGGCCAGTGTGAATCACTGTGGCCAGTGTGAATGGTCCTACATGGAGCTTGTGGCAGAAAGCTTCTGGTGAAACCAGAGGCCGGCCCCTAGGTTTCTGGAGTAAGTGGTACAAAGGCTCTGAGACCAACTACACCTCAACAGAGAAGGAATTACTAGCTGCCTATGAGGGTGTCTGGCCTGCCTCTGAAGTAATTGGGACTGAGTCACAAGTATTTCTAGCTCCAAGGCTTCCAGTCTTGACCTGGATGTTCAAAGGGAGACGCTCAACCCCACACCATGCCACAGATGCCACCTCAAGTAAGTGGATGGCCCTACTATTGACCAGTACCCCCAGGTCCCTCTCCATGTGGCTGCTCTCCAGCCACTCTGACTCCAGCCTGTAGCACTGAATGGGATTGTTTCAGCCCTTCCAGAGAAGTGCCACAATATGATCAGAGGGCTGGAGCACCTCTCCTGTGCGGACAGACTGAAAGAGTTGGGGCTGTTCAGTCTGGAGAAGAGAAGGCTCCAAGGTGACCTTATTGTGGCCTTCCAGTATCTGAAGGGAGCCCACAAGAAGGCTGGGGAGGGACTTCTCGGGATATCAGGTAGTGATAGGACTAGGAGGAATGGAATGAAGCTGGAGATGTGGAGATTCAGGCTGGACATGAGGAGGAAGTTCTTCACCCTGAGAGTGGTGAAGCCCTGGAATGAGTTGTCCAGGGAGGTGGTTGAGGCCCCGTCCCTGGAGGTGTTTAAGACCAGGCTGGATGAGGCTTTGGCCAGCCTGATCTAGTGTGGGGTGTCCCTGCCCATGGCAGGGGGGTTGGAACTAGATGATCCTTGTGGTCCCTTCCAACCCTGATTGATACTATGATACTATGATGATACTGCACACCAATTCAGAGAGCTCCTGCATTATCTCACCTGCACCTGTTCTTGATGCCTCACATCAAAAGAGTGTTCATGTTTCCCTATAACAATGGACTGGTCCTGATTTTTTTTCCTTTCCCTTTCAAAAACAGTTTTCCTGGTTCCTGATTCTTCTCCACATCCCTGCCCAGTTCAAGCACCACCTGCATTGACTAGCACCAGAGAGAGACAGACTGCCCTGAGAGAGAGACAGCTGGCATAAAGAAAAAATTGCATTGCGTATTCTGATACTACATGTCATGATTGGATGAAGGAACTCACAGGAGAATGGAAGTGGAACAGAGGGGCGGACTGTGATGGGTTATGCCCATCCTGAAAGCATGGAGGGGAAGGGATTGTGAGAGCCTTGCTCTCCCTAGAGGGTTTTTTCCCCCTGGGAAATGGAGTTATTCTGTTCCACTCCCCCTCCCTGTCCAGCAAGAATATGACACTGCAGCCATTTGCTCTCTTTTATTTCTGCATTGCCAGGACAAAAGGACTAAGAAAATCTCTGCTGGCTTCCTGGTTCTCTGCCACATGGTCAGGCCTGGCCTTTCTCTCTGCTGCATCTTCAAAGGGCTGTTGGTTTTGTATATTCTCCCTATCTATCCTTGTTCCTTACACTTATGAACCCTTCCTGTTATTGTTTTATATACATATATATATATACACACATATGCACACACATTATATAGATATATATCTATATGCATATATATATTTAAAGAAAATTTTACCTCTCAACTTCCAAACTGACTCCAAATTTTTTCTTGGTGTATTCACCTCCTTCTTTTTTCCCCTTATCCCCTTATCCCCCTTTTTTTTTTTTTTTTTTTTTTTTTTTTCCGAGGAGGGGAGAGGGGAAGCAGGGGAGGGATTCTCAGGCTTTCGGCCCATCTGAGCTCTTAAATCCCAGTTACGGCTCAAACCACACGAGGCTACAGAGGCTCAGAGGCAAATTATACTCCAACAGAGAAAGAGATTCTAGCTGCCTATGAATGAGTAAAAGCTGCTTCTGAAGTAATTGGAACTGAGTCACAACTTCTTCTAGCTCCCAGGTTGCCTGTTTTGAATTGGATGATCAAAGGTAAAGGTTCTACACCACATCATGCCACAGATGCCACATGGTCCAAGTGGATCGCTCTGATAACACAGAGAGCTCAAATGGGAATCTTGAAAGACCTGGTCTGGTGGAGGTGATCACAAACTGGCCTGAAGGCACTAGCTGTACTAAATCTATAGAGGACAGAGTAACTCATGCTAAGGAAGATGCTCCTTACAGTGATCTTTCTGATGATGAAAAGAAATATGCTTTGTTCACAGACGGCTCCTGTTGCCTTGTTGGCCACAAGTGAAGATGGAAGTCTGCAGTGTGGAGTCCAATATGCTGAGTTGCAGAGGCAAAGGATGGAGAAGGAGAATCCAGTCAATTTGCACAGGTAAAAGCTGTCCAGCTAGCTCTTGATGTAACTGAATGTGAGAGATGGCCAAAGCTTTATCTCTACACCGACTCATGGATGGGAGCCAATGTTCTGTGGGGCTGGCCAAAGGACTGGAAAAAGAATGGTTGGCAGAGAAAAGGAAAGCCTATTTGAGCTGCTGATCTGAGAAATCAAAAAAACCCAAGAATTTGTTTAGAATAATTTAACACCCAATAGTGATTTATTTATATTTTTCTTCTTTTCTGCTCAGAATCTGTGACTACATTTTAAAGGCATAGCCTAAAACCACCACACTCTCATCCTATTACTTTGTACCAGGGAGAAAAGAACCAGCACCAACCATGCTACAATCTCCTTTGAGGTAGTGCTAGAAAACAGTAAGGTCTCCCCACAGCCTTCTCTCTTCCAGACTAAGCAACCCCAGTTCCCTCAGCTGGTCTTCATAAAATCTGTTCTCCAGACCCTTCACCAGATTTTGGCCCTTCTCTCAACCTGCTCCACACTTGTTTCTTGTAGTGAGTGGCCCCAAAATTGAATGCTGTGGTCAAGAATTGTCCTCACTAATACAGAGTTGCTGGTTCTTCTTGTCACATTATTTCTGATAACAGGCCAGGATGCTGTTGGCCTTCTTCCATATTCTGTCCACATTGCTGGCCAAAGAAGAGAAACGAACAGTAGAGCCAATGTCAAAGCCAATTTTCATTCACTTTGTGTGACTGTAGCAGCAGACACAAAAATGGAAGGAAGATAATCAAGAGGAGTAAATCCAAGCATCTGTTGTCTGTGAAACAGATGCTTTGGGGCTCAAGAGGAGATGCTGCAACCATCAACATATTTTTTTGTTCTCTTTTGTTTCTCATGGTTTCTTTTTTGATGGAAGATTCTGTGCCAGGACAAGCTCAACAAAATTGCTTCAATGATGGTTCATTTTCATCTGTCCCTCAACATAGCTCTGGTTTGTAGATCTGGAAAAAGTTCTGATCGCATGTCTCCACAGTACTTTTACTGTATTTTTAAAGACATCTAAAGAAACAATAATCTAAATTGATATGATCCATTTATTATGATATATTTCACTAGTTCTTGTTGATTTGAAGGAGAAGAATTAGAATGTTAACAACACACCTGAGTAATTAATTTATTTTTTAATATTATCTCTTCAGGAAGCATGGTAACATGACTCTTCATTTAATTGGAGATTCTGTCCTGTTGCCACATGCTTCCAAATGCTTTAGTCAAATGTGCAATAAATAGTAGTTCTCATTTAAAGACAAAAAGAGAGTAAAAATACCCCCAAAAGTGCTATTTACTCCCCTAGCTATTCCTTTTATCAGTACAACCAATAAAAGAGAGAAAATGTTGACCTCCAAAATGCTTTCCAATGTGTAATGTAAAGGAAAGATTTTTGAAAATACTTAGATGAATGAGTAACTTTTCATATGTGAATAGTCAAAATGCAATTCAACTGACAGGGTAAAAGACATAAATTATACATGATTAAGCTTTTCAGTAAACATTCAATACAAGTGACCAACTGAGTGTTAAATATATTGAGCAAGGAATGTTACTGAGCTCTAAGGCAATTTACAACATGTATTTCCAAAACCATAAAAATAAATAATACATATATATTTAAAAAAAAATTCAGTGGAAAGGCATGTTTTTAGAAAAGTAAATTCAATGTGCTGCCATTGTACAATTAAAGTATCTAATGGGCAAAGAGTGGGTAGAGTCTTCATTGTACTTTTGAGCTAAAATGTAATCAAGACAACTGAAAAATTCTTTTCTCATGGAGAATTGTCTGTTCTGCTTGTCAGAATAGTTTTTAAGCACTTCTAAGTTCAGCTCTTCTTGGAGACCTCCACTGATGAAGAGGTTCAGTCAGAATTTTCCCCTTGGATGTTTACTTCATATGAAATTCTTCCAGTAAAAATGATGTAATATGTTCTCTTTATCACTCATCAGTCTTTACTCTCTCTCATCTCATATTTCAATAGTTCTCTCCATCTCTCAGGGCATGGCAACCGACATTGAAAAATATTAATTGGCTTTGAAGAAGCTCAGTCTGTCCCTTTAATTTTGTTCCTTTCTCAGTAAAATACTTCTGTTTTTAAAACAAACAGATTTTGTCTTCAGCATCAATATACTTGTCCTCCTTAGCAGTCTAACTCACTTTTTCAGTCTTTAAATGACAATTTTTCACATAAACCTGATACTCTAAAATTTTCTGTGAATCTATTAATTTTATCAGAGTATCACAGTATCAACAAGGTTGGAAGAGACCTCAAAGGTCATTGACTCCAACCTGTCACCACTGACCTCATGACTAGACCATGGCACCAAGTGCCATGTCCAATCCCCTCTTGAGCACCTCCAGGGATGGTGACTCCACCACCTCCCTGGGCGACCCATTCCAATGGCGAATGACTCGGTGAAGAACTTTCTTCTCACCTCGAACCTAAACTTCCCCTGGTGCAGCTTGAGACTGTGTCCTCTTGTTCTGGTGCTGGTTGCTATAGAGAAGAGACCAACCCCTTCCTGGCTACAACCACCCTTCAGGTAGCTGTGGAGAGCAATGAGGTTACCCCTGAGCCTCCTCTTCTCCAGGCTAAACAACCCCAGCTTCCTCAGCCTCTCCTCATTGGGCTTGTGCTCAAGGCCTCTCACCAGCCTCGCTGCCCTTCTCTGGACATGTTCAAGTGTCTTGATGTCCTTCTTAAACTGAGGGGCCCAGAACTGGACACAGTACTCAAGGTGTGGCCTAACCACTGCAGATTACAGGGGCACAATGACCTCCCTGCTCCTGCTGGCCACACTATTCCTAATGCAGGCCAGGATGCTGTTGGCCCCCTTGGCCACCTGGGCACACTGCTGGCTCATGTTTAGGCGGCTGTCAATCAGCAGGGTGGCTGTCAGTCAGCATTATATCTTCACTATTGGAAAAGTCTGCAAATGCTGTGTCACTTCAAACAATAGTTTACTCACAGTACTGCACCAAATCCTGCTGGTTTTGTCTAGCACTAGTATTAGTTATACCAGTTACAACTCCATTAATTTCAGTAATATTGCACTTTTACATATTGGCACACTTATTGTCAGTAAATTATTTTTTCTGAGTCAAAAGTTAGGACTGTAGGATCAAATTTTTAGTTTTTGTAACACATATTCATTACAATCAAGCAACTGACTTTTTTGTATTTATGCAAAACAAACATTTTAACTGATTCAAATTACAGCTACACTGAGGTACAGTACAAGATACATGCACTACATATTTAGAACACAGTATTTCTTGACAGTTAAATTCAGCATTTATGAAGCCTATACATGTTTTCAAGCCTGCTAAAATAGAGGAGAGCTCTTAACACATGCCAAAAATATGCAGATGCTTAAGAGTTCACAGCAACAAACTTTAATATCTCTCCATGGATATTGGACATGTTCTCTGCACAGAGATAAACTTCCATGAATAAAATTATTAACACCAGCAACACACACTGCTGGAAAATGTAGTGTCTCCAGGGAAATTAGTTTAACTTGTGTTAGTTGCAATCTGATCAGTGACTAAATCCTTAAGTCTCCTTGGGTATATTGCATTGTGGAACAATATCTGTAAGTATTTTAAAGCAGCCAGTTGGGTCTTTTCCTGAATTATGTAGAATATTGAAGACTTTCCCCCCTAATGTAAGGTTTTTATTTTAGTCTATTTTCATAAAAAAATATATTTTTCATGTTTTACACTTAAAAATATTTTCAGTCATGTAATTATTTTTTTTAATATGGTAAGCATCTTCTCATTGTATTATTTCGTTTGACTAATTTCCAGGGTGATGGTTGTCCCCAAATACACTCATAATCAAGACAAAACTTAGAACTGTTTTTGAATACCCTCTCTTAATTAAGGAAGTTATTCATAACTGCATTTATATATCTATATATCAGCACCCTGCCTTAACATTCTACCTTGACATCACTATATGCATGATATCATCATTTTAATTTTTCACCTGTTTTTACAAATTCATCAACTACTTTCTAAAACCTGAATGACAATATTGAACAATTTTCTGTTGTGGTAGAGATGTCATAGAATTGTTCCCAAAATTCATTGAATGCAATGAATAAATTAATAAATTTCCCTGGACCCCAGGAGGGAGATTGAACTAGGCCTTTAATTAATATCAGAACTTAATTTTATAACAGTTTTCTCTTTCACAGCCATGCCACAAATCTCTCTCCAAATAACAGTTTTCCAATTGTTTCTTTATTGAAGTCTAAACCCATTGTACCTATTTCCTCCAAAGTAATGAACTAATCACTCATCCAATATAATTTCTTTGTAATATTTTGTTCAGAGATAAATTGATCAGGATAAATGTTTAATATGGCATCTTACTTACATCTGTGTTGCTGCGATACCTCTACCATTTGTTAGCAGTTGCAGTTTTATTTCTTTCTTTTGATAAGATATTTAATTTTAGCTTAACCTACATTTATATTTAGGGAAGGGGTTATGTATCTTTTGCTTTATTCACACTAAAAAATTGTCACTCAAATTTTGTAGTTTTAATATTCTGAAACTAAGCTAAATACAAAGTGTTTGCAGAAAGAATAGAGGAAGTATCAGGTTATATAGTAATAGGATGACATTAAACCCTTATATCTCTATTTTTACATGAGGAATTCCTAAGGTTAGATTTCACAAAATGTTGACCAATCTTCCTAATTGTCTAAAGACTCTGGTTTCTGAGAATATATTTATGTGAGTGCATAATTGCATGGCTTGATATGCATGGTATACTTCCTGTATATTGTACTCCTGAGCAGGAGTACAATAGCAATTAAAAAAGACTTCAGGGCTTCAGGGAGATCACTTAAGGGCTCAGGAGCACAGGTGGTGTTCTCCTCAATCCCTCTAGTGATAGGAATCACACAGAACCACAGAATCACAGATTCACCAAGGTTGGAAGAGACCTCAAAGATCATCAAGCCCAACCCATCAACACAGACCTCATGACTAAACCATGGCACCAAGTGCCATCTCCAGGGATGGTGACTCAATCACCTCCCTGGGCAGCACATTCCAGTTCTTAATGACTCTCTCAGTGAAGAACTTTCTCCTCACCTCGAGCCTAAATTTCCCCTCGCACAGCTTGAGACTCTGTCCTCTTGTTTTGGTGCTGGTTGCCTGGGAGAGGAGACCAACTCCCTCCTGGCTGCAACCCCCCTTCAGGTAGTTGTAGACAGCAATAAGGTCTCCCCTGAGCCTCCTCTTCTCCAGGTGAAACAACCTCAGCTCCCTCAGCCTCTCCTTGTAGGGCTTGTACTCAAGGCTTCTCACCAGCCTTGTTGCCTTTCTCTGGACATGTTCAAGAGTCTCAACGTCATTCTTAAACTGAGGGCCCCAGAATGGGACACAGGACTCAAGGTGTGGCCTAACCAAGGTGGAGTACAGGGGCACAATGACTTCCCTGCTCCTGCTGGCCACACTATTCTTGATGCAGGCCAGGATGCCATTGGCCTTCTTGGCCACCTGGGCACACTGCTGGCTCATGTTTAGGTGGCTGTCAACCAGCACCCCCAGGTCTTTCTCTGTTTGGCAGCTCTCCAGCCACTCTGACCCCAGCCTGTAGCACTGCATGGGATTGTTGTGGCCAAAGTGCAGCACCCAGCACTTGGATTTGTTGAATGCCATCATATTGGACTCTGCCCATCTGCCCAGTCAGTCGAGGTCCCTCTGCAGAGCCCTTCCACCCTCTAACAGATCAACATCTGCTCCCAACTTGGTGTAATATGCAAATTTGCTGATGACTGACTCAATCCCCTCATCCAGATCATCAGTGAAGATATTAAAGAGGATGGGGCCCAATTCTGATCCCTGGGAGACACCACTAGTGACTGGCTGCCAGCTGGATGTGGCACCATTCACCACCACTCTCTGGGCTCAGCCCTCCAGACAGTTCCTAACCCAGCACCCAGCACAGAGTGTTGCTGTCCAAGCCACGAGCTGACAGCTTAGCCAGCAGTTTGCTGTGGAGGACGGTGTCAAAGGCGTTGCTGAAGTCCAGGCAGACTATATCCACAGCCTTCCCCACATCCACCAGGCGGGTCACCTGATCCTAGAAGGAGATCTGGTTGGAGAGGCAGGATCTGCCCTTCCTAAATCCATGTTGGCTGGACCTGATCCCTTGGCCATCCTCCAGGTGCACAGTTATTGCCACCAAAATAACCTGCTCCATAATTTTAATTCCTTGTGGATTTCTGGGGCAATACACTGCTCCCTGACCCCATCACCCAGCTCAGGAGGCCACTCGTCCTGTACTCCTCCTGCCCAGTCAGCATGGATTTATGAAGAGCAGGTACTGCCTGACTAACTTGATCTCCTTCTATGACATGATGAACCCACTGTTGGATGAGGGAAAGGATGTGGATAATATTTATCTAGACTTTTGAAACACTTTTGACACTGTTCTCCACAGAATTCTTGTGGACAAAGTGTTTGCTCTTGGCTTGGATGAGCACATACTCTGCTGGATAAAGCACTGGCTGGGCAAACAGGCCCCAAGAGCGGTGGTCATGGAGTTAAATCCAGCTGGTGGCCTGTCACAAGTGCTGTTCCTCAGGGCTCAGTGTTGGGACCACTTCTGTTTAACATCTTTATTGATGACCTCGATAAAGACATAGAGTGTGTCACCAGTAAGTTCAAAGATGACACCAAGTTGGGTGGGAGTGTTGATCTTTATGAGGGTAGGGAGGCTTTACAAAGGGACTTGGATAGATTGGATCAATAGGCCAGTGTTAATGGGATGAGGTTCAACAAGGCCAAATGCCAGGTCCTGCACTTGGGTCACAGCAGCCCCACGCAACACTCCAGGCTTGGGGAAGTGTGGATGTGAAGCAGTCTGGCAGAAAGGGACCTGGGAATTCTAATTGATAGGCAACTGAATATGAGCAAGCAATGTGCCCAGGTGACCAAGAAAGCCAATGGCATCCTGGCTTGTATGGGAAATGTTGTGTCCATCAGGAGCAGGGAGGTGATTGTCTCCTTGTACCCAGCTCTGTGAAGCTGCACTTTGAGTATTGTGTCTAGTTTTAAGGACCTCAATACAGGAGAGATGTGGAGGTGCTGGAGTGAGTGCAGAGGGGGACAATGAAGCTGCTGAAGGGCCTGGAATATAAATCTTATGAAGAGTGACTGAAGGAGCTGGGGCTGTATTGTTTGAAAAAGAGGAGGCTGAGGGGACACTTCATAGCTCTATACAACTACCTGAAAGGACATTGTGGAGAGGCTCTTCTCACAGGTAGTCATAGAACAAGAGAGAATGGCCTAAAGCTATGACTGGGAGGTTTAGACTGGACATTAGGAAACAATTTTTTACAGAAGGAGTTGTCAGGCATTGGAATGTGCTGCCCAGGGAGGTGGTTGAGTCACCAACCCTGGATATATTTAAAGGTGTTTAGATGTGGTGCTTGGGGATATGGTTTAGGGGTGAACCTCGAAGAGTAGGGTTATCAGTTGGACTTGGTGATCTTTTGGTGAGGGTCTTTTCCAACCTGAATGTTTCTGTGATTCTGTGAACACTGTATACATAAGAATATCATTTATACATAAGATCTGGAAACAGGTAAGTGCTCTGTGGTGAGGCAAGAGGAATTAGCTTGTGGACAAGCCTTAAGTCACAGAATTAAAGACTAGATTACAAAACATCCTGAACATTTATTCTTTGTGAGCCAAATTTCTTATTTCTTTCAAGACAAAGTGCTTTGCTTTCTTACAAGCATACATACTCTATTTAGAATTTTTTTGTTTGGAAAAAAAACCAAAGACATGCTTTCCTATTGCAATGGAATGAGGAAAGACGTAGCCCCAGAAGAAACACATGGATGTAACAAGGTCTACGTTCATTCACATTGTTTTTAATTTCCTTCATTCCTTTTCTCATTTGAATTTGCTACATATACATACACATTTTAGAACAATGTCAATGAATGTCTTTTAAGACAGTGTAGATGAAATAGTATTTCTTTAAATTCTTAACTACAAAGTACAGAAAGCTCTTTAAACAGAAATATATAAATTGGCTAATTTTGATATAGTGAGATACTAATAAAAAAATAAAAATTCTACAATATTCTAACCCACTAAGAAACAATTGCAAGACAAGTATCTATTACTGGGTAATTATACACCACCACTGAAATCTAACCAAATAACAGGGGGTGATAGTCATAAGATATTTACTGTATGATTTTAGCTGACACTTCTCTACCAATGGATAGGTAGATGAGATACATACAAATGACAATAAAATAGCAGCGAAACTTTCAACTCCTTTCACTGACAAAGTTTTTTTCTCTGCAGAGACTCCAGCAGAGGAATATGTAGATCTTTGTTATTAAACATTATAAAGCTTTCTCAGGCAAGATGCAAGAAGCTTGATGGATGAAAGTGGTAATTTTTGCACATTTATACTACTAACAAAAATTTTTGAAATACTGTCTGTATACAATTATGTATAAAGAATTAGAAGAGTAACACTAAAATACAGCTCTACCATCATAATCTTCATAACTGTCAAGTTGTGACATACTACATAGACCTAGAGCATGACTGTGCAATATCAAATTCTGCCATTTATCTTTAACTAGGAATAAATGGAACAGTGAATTACTGAATTTCATTAACATTAACAAGGGCATCCTCTTAGTTATTCCAAAGAGGTAATTTTAAAAAGGAAAACAAAACTGAGTTTATATTCAGTGTTGCTAGGTAAGGAAATTAATCTGTTGCTAAGGGGATATAATACTGGAAAATTCCTGACATACATCGCCCAAAGGTTTCTCTAGTCTGATCTTCCCTTTTGGCTCAGTGTTACTAGTTGCTAAGGGCTGATGCTGTTGCCAGGTGAAAATGGCCCATATTAACCTGCAACAAATATCTAAATATGCTGATAGAAATGTGCTGCTAAGAGATAGGAGAAACATGTCTAGAAAAATTGGATGATCTATTATTTCTTATCTGCCACATAGCATCACCATATAACTGTGAACTAACTTTTTTTACATTTTTATGCACCTGAGGTCTAACCCATAAACGTATCGATAATACCTGACAATAATGATGGCATTATTACATTAACATTGTATTCTGTAGAATATAAATCTTAATAATCAGGCATTCATTAGAACCTCTTGTGTTGTTACTGAGGGATTATAACTGAAATAAGCTGATAGGCCTGTGTGTAGTTCAGACAATCTAAGACAGATGGCCATTGTACCCTTACCTTTAAAATAGATCCTTCCAGGCTCTTCTTTCCTTCTTTAATATTATGAAATTTTTGTACCATTATCTCAAAACTAAGAATATTCTTCAAGGAATATAATGAAACAGATACTTTAAATGCAGATGTACAGGTTCTTTAATTGCTGTGTGTAATATATATATCAGACATTCTTTCTGAGGTGCTAGTTAAATTGCAGTGTAATGCCTTTCTGGTAATTGTAGTGTTGCAAACAATATTTTGTAGTATAATCTTGCTTGTAAAATCTTGTAACTCTTAATAATTCACAGAACATCTCTTCGCTTGTAAATCAAATAGAGAGAAGAGACCAGAAGAAGCCATTAGACAAAAATATTTACACAAGAGAAACTGAAAAAGCTTCAGCATCCTGTCTTGATAAAGATTATGGCAATACACTACCAGCAAAAAATTCTTATTTTCAATTGTCTTTATTGAGTACTAAGCATTTACTGATACTATGCTACAGAAAAATTGGTTATATCGAGATAAAATCACAGAGTTTCACTGGACAGCTTTCCAGCTGTTCTCTTCCAAGACTGTAATGTTGCATGGAGTTGTTGTGGCCCCAGTGTAGAACCCAGCACTTGGCCTTGTTCAAGCTCATACAACTGACCTTGGCTCATCAATCCAAACTGTCCAAGTCCTTCTGTAGAGCCCCCCGACCTTGAAGCAAATCAATATTCTCACCCCAAATAGTGACATCCACAAACTTAACAAGGGTGCACTCAATCTCTTCATTAAGATCATTGATAAAGATATTAAACAGAAATGGTCCCTATACAGAGCCCTGAGGAATACCACTTGTGACTGGCTGCCAGCTGGGTTAAACTCCATTCACCAACACTCTTTGGGCCTGGATGTCCAGTCACTGTTTTTATACAGCAGTGTGACCCCAATCAAGCCATGAACTGCCATGAAAATGCTATGAGAAACATTGTTGAAGAGTTTATGGAAGTCCAGGTAGACGATATCCATAATACCTCTCATCTACCAAGCAAGACATGTGTTTCATAAACCTGTACTGTCTGGATCTGATTGCTTGATTGTCCTGTGTATGGTGGTAATGGCACTCAATATGATCTGCTCCATGACTTTCCCTGGCACCAAAATGAGTCTGACAGGTCTGTAGCTCCCCAGATCCTCCTTTTGGCCTTTGTTGTATGTGGGTATTTAATTTGCTCCAGTCTGTTGGGACCTCCCCATTTAGACAGGATTGATGGTCAGTGATTGACAGAGGCTTGGCGAGCTCATCTGCCAACTCTTTTAGGGTTCTTGGGTGTAACCCACCCAGACCCGTAGATTTCTGTAAGTTTAAGTGGTGTTGCAAATCATTGATCATTTCCCCTTGGATTGTAAATGTCTCATTCTTCCCCAGTCCCTGTCTTCCAGCTCAGAGGTATGGGTGTCTAGGGAACAACTATTTCTCCTGCTGAAGACTGAGGTAAAGAAGGCATTAGGTACATCAGCCATTCCGTCATCCTTTGTCCCTATGTTTCCCCCTGCATCCAGTAAAGGATGGAGATTGTCCCTAGTCCTCCTTTTGCTGTTAACATGTTTGTAGAGACATTTTTTTATTGTCTTTAGCTGCAGTAACCAGGCTGAGTTCTAGTTGGACTACTTGATTTCATAGAATCATTGAATCATAGAATGGTCTGGATTGGAAGGCACCACCGCAAGTCAGCTAGTCCAAACCCCTCTGCAGTAAGCAGGGGCATCCTCAAATTCATTAGATTGCCAAAGCCCTGCAAAATCTCACTTGAATATCTCTAGGAATGGGGCCTCAACCACCTCCCTGGGCCACCTGTTCCAGTGTTTGCCCCTGTCTTTGTAAAGAATTTGTTCCTAACAGCCAATCAAAATCTACTCCTCTCTAGTTTGAAGCCATTGTCCCTCATCCTATCACTGCAGGACTTTGTAAACAGTTTCTCTCCATTCTTGTATGCATCCTTCAGGTACTGGAAGGTTGTTACTGGGTCCTGCTGGAGCCTTCTCCTCTCCAGACTGAACAACCCCAGCTCCCTCAGCCTGTCTTTGTAGCAGAGGTGTTCCAACACTCTGATTATTTTTGTGGCCCTCCTCTGGACCTAATGCATCGGGTCCACATCCTTCCTGTATTGAGGGCTCCAGACCTGGACACAGTACTGCAGGTGAGGTCTCACCAGAGCAGAGCAAAAGCAGAAGAATCAGCTCTTGATCTGCTAGCCATGATTCTTTCAATGCAGCCAAGGATGTGATTTGACTTCTGGGCTGCAAGAACGCACTGTGTGTTCATTACTGCCTACCTGTAAAGTTATTAATAGGTAGTAGTCTAAGGGCTGAATTAGGGCAGGAAGTTTCCTCTTCTCAGTATGATTTTAAAAAAAAATTAAATAAATCTGTTTACTCATCTAGCCAAACTCAGAACTAACTATGGCCAAACTCAAAACTAAGAAAGCACCTGACAGCTCTTGTGTTGCGGAAACTTATGGCTATATGTTTATCTTTGGATGTCACTTTATTTCTTCTCCACAGCCCAATCTATTTCCAGCCTCATTAATTTTATAAAATTCTGCATAAATATTCCTTCTCAGCTTGGTCTGGAATCTTACGAACACACTGTTCATTCTTTTGGCCAGTAAGTGCCAGATGTTGGGTGCTGGAAACAGTGTTATTTATGTGAAGTAAAAAAAAAACAGTTGAGAAAAACGTAGGTGATCAGAAAGCTGTGAAAACAACAAAACCCTTGTGACTGCACTGAAATATTTGAGTCAGAATGTTTGATTCAAATAAAAGAAATTACAGTGTTTCTCATCTATGTGGAAATCAACTTAGGGTAGGTAAGTTTCACGTGGAAAGATAAAACTTTGTTTTGCGTTTATAAACATATCAGTTTTTGATTATTCTGTTATGCATGTCATCTTTAATTTGCAACACAGCTTGATATTCCCAAGTAACAACTCTGAGATTGCCCTACACCTCACTCCACTGTGCCTTAACCAAATCCTGCTGTCTGGTGACTGAAGTGAAGAAGATATGCTGGTTTATTTTAGGCATAGACATGAACACCTCAGCGTTTGTTGCTGTCAGTCTTTTCAGTTGACCTGTTTATTTAGCAAGACACGTAGCAGATATGATTAGGGCTTAAAGAGTAGCCTTATCCTTGGGAAGGCAGTTCCACTTTTTCTTTGGTAGTTCTCTTGGAAACAACTGATGCCTGAACAAACAGAAGTGCTGCATGTAGATAAAGAGCCTGGAGAACCTAGAAATTTTGAATTGCTAGGAGGGTGTGTGTACTTCTTTTGGAGGTGTTCATAGCTACATATGTCCCAACGGAAAAGTCACTTTTACAGTGCCACATGCTAATAGTCTAACATTACCAGTAAAGCAGACCAGTCCAGACAAAAACCTGAAATTCATGTAACATCTGGAATGTGATTATTATTTTCCAGCCCATAAGGTTCAGTGCCAACTTCTTACTTATTTCTCTTGCTTTCAGAAATTATGCCCCTCAAGGGAAAAACAGCTGGGAAGAATAACACAGCCCTTCTGTGGTAGCTTGTAGAACTCAATGGACTACTGATGGGTAAAGGGGAAGTGCTGGTTTAAAATAAAATTTCTGTAGCTTACCACCAGAAAATAAACTGATGAAGAAAAGTACCAAATATCCCAGCCAAAACAGAACAATTATAAAATACCTTGAATAATCTTTTGTTATGATTAATATTACCAATTTTTGTGTGGAAAAAAATTAAAACTGCTTATGTGCATATATATTAGTAATTTTTATATAATTATAGTACTTGTTGATTAGAGGCAGAAACAGAGGGACTTTTTAGTGGAAATCCTGACAAGAGAAAGCCATTAATAATCAAACAACTTTAAATCTGTTTCATTCTCTATCTAGCAAGGGTAGGATGATGAGAGACAAACCCCCTACACATTCATTCGGTCTCTGGACTCTGAGAAAGCTTAAGAGCTTTCATCCAGGTAGTCAGAATCAGTATGTGCTGCCACAAGTACTAAGCTAACTGAGAAACTCATGCTTTCTTGTAGGAGAAGCTATGTCTTAAAATTAATTTGCTTTTCAAGTAAATCTCTGCATAAGTAGTACCCTGCTAAATTAAATCTATCTATCACTCTGGCTTTATCATCTCTATCTATATTATCTCTATATGTCTATACCTATCATCTATCTCTCTATCATCTCTATCTCTATCTCTATCTCTATCTCTATCTCTATCTCTATCTCTATCTCTATCTCTATCTCTATCTCTATCTCTATCTCTATCTCTATCTCTATCTCTATATCTATCATCTCCATCTCTACCCCTACCCCTATCTCTACCTCTCTCCCTCTCTTTCTCTCTCTTTCTCTCTCTCTCTCTCTATCTCTGTCATCATCATCTCTCTCTCTCTCATCTCTATCTCAACTCCTATCTCTACCTAATCACAGAATCAACCAGGTTGGAAAAGTCCTCAAGTCTAACCTATTGCCTTATACCTAACACCTCATGATACCAAGTGCCACATCCACTCTTTTTTTGAACACTCCAGGGATGGTGACTCCACCACCTGCCTGGGCAGCCCATTCCAATGGCCAATTATTCCACTTGGCTACAACCTCCCTTCAGGTACTTGTAGAGAGCAATAAAGTCTCCCTTCAGGCAGTTGTAGAGAGCAATAAGGTCTCCTCTGAGCCTCCTCTTCTCCAGGCTAAGCAAACCCAGCTCCCTCAGCCTCTCCTCATAGGACTTGTGCTTGAGACCTCTCCCCAGCTTCATTGCCCTTCTCTGGACACATTCAAATATCTCAGTGTCCTTCTTAAATTGGGGAGCCCAGAACTGGACACAGGACTCAAAGTGTGGCCTAACCAGTGCTGAGTACAGGGGCACAATGACTTCCCTGTTCCTACTGCATCAGAAACAGTGTGGCCAGCAGGAGCAGGGAGGTCATTCTGCCCCTGTACACTGCACTGGTTAGGCCGCACCTTGAGTACTGTGTCCAGTTCTGGGCCCCTCAGTTTAGGAAAGATGTTGTCTTACTGGAGCGTGTCCAGAGAAGGGCAACAAAGTTGGTGAGGGGTTTGGAAGACAAGCCCTATGAGGAGAGGCTGAGGGAGCTGGGGTTGCTTAGCCTGGAGAAGAGGAGACTGAGGGGTGACCTTATTGCTCTCTACAACTATCTGAAGGGAGGTTGTAGCCAGGCGGAGGTTGGTCTCTTCTCCCAGGCAGCCAGTACCAGAACAAGAGGACACAGTCTCAGGCTGCGCCAGGGCAGGTTTAGACTGGAAGTTAGGAAGAAGTTCTATACTGGGAGAGTGATTGCCCACTGGAATCAGCTGCCTGTGGAAGTGGTGGAGTCACCTTCATTGGAGGTGTTCAAGAAGAGGCTTGATGGGGTGCTTGGTGCCAGGGTTTAGTTTTTTAGTTGTTTAGGTGGGTTGTATTGTACTGTATTGTACTGTATTGTACTGTATTGTACTGTATTGTACTGTTTTGTACTGTTTTGTACTGTATTGTACTGTATTGTACTGTATTGTACTGTTTTGTACTGTATTGTACTGTATGGTACTGTATTGTATTTTAGGTGGGTTGGATTGTTTGATGGGTTGGACGTGATGATCTTGAAGGTCTCTTCCAACCTGTTGTATTGTATTGTATTGTATTGTATTGTATTGTATTGTACTGGCCACACTGTTCCTGATACAGGCCAAGATGCCACTGGCCTTTTTGGCCACCTGGGCACACTGCTGGATCATTTTCAGCCAGCTGTCAACCAGTACCCCCAGGTCCCTTTCTGCCTGGCTGCTCTCCAGCTACTCTGGTAAATGATGGACAGTGGCTTGGTGAGCTCATCTACCAGTTCTCTCAGTACCTTAGGATGTATTGATTCCCATGGACTTGTATGCATCCAAGTGGTTCATCAAGTCTCTAACTTCTTCCTTCTGGATTTCAGGGGGACTACACTACTCCCTGAGCCCATCTACTGGTTTAGGAGTGCAGTTATCCAGAAGCCCTCCTGTCTTACTGTTGAAAATTGAGGGAAAGAAGGTATTTAGTACCTCTGCATTTTCCTCATCCTTAGTTACAGCATTTCCCTCCAAGTCCAATAAAGAGTGGAGGTTCTTCTTGCCCCTCTTTTTAGCATTAATATATTTATAAAAATGCTTTTAATTATCCTTCACAGAAGTGGACAGTTTAAGTTCTAACTTGTTTTTTTCCTCTCTTATTTTTCTCCTGCATGATCTAAAAACATCCTTAAACATAACATGAGTTGCATCCCCCCCTTTCCAAAGGTGATACAGCCTCTTTTTCCCTCTTAATTCCTTCAAAAGATGCTTGCCTATCCAGGCTGGTCACCTTCCCCACCGGCTCATCTTTCAGCACATTGGGATAGCCTGTTCCTGTGCCTTCAATAGTTCCTGTTTGAAGTGCACATCACCCACCAGTCCTTCTCTAATTGAGAACAGCAGGTCAAGCAGGACCTTGCCTCTGGTAGGCTCACATAGCAGCTGTGTCAAGAGGCTATCATCCATACACTTTACGAACCTTCTGGGCTGTCTCCTCTCTGCTGTGTTAAGTTCCCAGCAGATATCTGGCAGGTTAAAGTCACCCACAAGAAGAGGGGCTGGCAATCTTGAGATGACCTCCAGTTGTTTATAGAATACTTCATGTACCTCTTCATCCTGGTTTGGGTGGTCTATGGCAGAGTCAAACCAGGATGTCAGTTTTGTTAGCCCTCCGTCTCATTTTTACCCATAGGCACTCAATCTGTTCATCCAAGTTCTGTGGCACTGAGATATTCCCTAATATAAAGGGCCGTCCCTCCTCCTCTTCTCCCTCACCTGTCCTGCCTTAAGAGCTTGAAACCATCCAGTGCAGTACTCCAGTTGTGTGAGTCATCCCACCATGTTTCTGTAATGGCTACTACATCATAGTTTTCATGGTGAACCAAGGCTTCCAGTTTCTCTTGTTTGTTACACATACTGTGTACGTTGGTGTACATGCACTTCAGATGGGCTGCTGATTTCACCACTGATTCTGCTTTATCTCTGTCTCCTCTCTGGAGAGACTGGTTTTATCCTCCTGTTCTTTTAAACCTAGTTTAAAGCTCTCTCAATGAGCCCTGCCAACTCTTGTGCCAGAGTCCTTTTGTCATTTCTAGGTAGATTCAGCCCATCAAGTCCAGTAGGTCAGGTGCCCCTTGATCAAAGAACCCAAAATTCTACTGCTGGCACCAGCCCTTGAGCCATTTGTTGATATCATGGGCTCTCCTGTTCCTTTCACTATACACTCCTGCCACTGAGGGAATTGAGCAGAACACCACTTGCACTCCTGCCTCATCAATCCATTGTACAAGAGCCTTGAATTCCTTTTTGGTTGTCCTGGAGCTGGTAACCCAAGCTCATTGCTGCCATCTTGGATTACCAGTAATGGGTAATAGTCAGAGGGCTGGATTAGCTTGGGTGGTCTCCTAGTGATGTTCCTTACCCGGGACTGATTTGCTTTAGGCATCCCCTCAGATGGTTCTTTTTCTGCCTTCTCATTCACATTGACCTCAACTTGCAGTGCCTCATGCTTGCTGTGCAAGGACAACAGGGGAGGCAGAGAGGGCCGGGATAGATTCCCCATGCCTCTCCTAAAAGGGACCTCTCTGTCTTCCCTTGTGATAGTCTCATAACTTTGAAAATTAACACCCGCCTTCATAGTATTGCTTAACATGCCTCACCAAACAGATTTTGGGACCCCAAAAATGTCTCATATAACTTTTATTCCATACTTTGTTTTAGGACACTTTCCTGGCTACATTTTGCCTAGAATAGATAAGTTATTCAGAGATGATCTAATCCAACCACTATTTTTTGAAAAAAGTTTTTCAAGAATGTCCCAAAAGAAAATTGAAAATCAGGTATTTATTCTGGATCCATGGGAAATAATTCTAACATTAGACTTGCTATATTAAAGGTACTGTTTTATGCCATAAATGGAATTCTAGGCCTATTGAGACAGAAAGAACAATATTTCTTATATGCATCATAAATGCATATTTCTTATGCATTTCTTGTATGCATCTATGAAACGTTTTGTTCTACAAGACAGCTCTGCTCTAAGACCAGCAACAAATCATGAACTGCCAAGAGAGCTGTTGAGCACAAGAAAGCACAGGGAGATGGGAAAGACACAGATCACATCATGATATGCATTATATAAGCACTTCTAATAACTACTTTTATAAGTATCTTAACAGTAAAAGGAGCTAGGAGCATCCATTACTGGATACAGGAGGGAACCTGGTGACCAAAGGGGAAGAAAATACTGAGCTGCCAAATGGCTATTTTGCCTTGGTATTGGTCAGCAACACCATGCTTCTTGAAGGTTCAGCCCCTGGAACTGAAAGACATTGATGGGAGCAGAAAGCACGCCCCACAACACAGAAGGAAATCAACAACCACCTATTGTGCCCCTTAGACGCACATAAGTCTATGGGGTTTCATGGGATCCACCCAAGGGCAGCTGGCAGATGTGGTGACCAAGACACCACTATTTGTCAACAGTCGTGACTAAATGTGTGTGTGGGATCTCAGCTAGCAAATGTGATGCCCAGCTACAAGAAGGGCCAAAAAGATGATCCAGGGAATTACAGGCCTGTGAGTCTGATCTTGGTGCCAGGAGAGGTTATGAAGCAGTTCATTCTAAGTGTTATCGCTTGTGCCGTGCAAGACAAGCAGATTGTCAGGCTCAGTCAGCAGGGGTTTATGAAAGGCAGGTCCTGTCTGACTAATCTGATCTCCTTCTACAATATGGTGACTTATTAGTGGATGAGGATAGGATCATGGACATTGTCTACCCAGAAGATTCTATGATTATATACAAATAAATTATTAATGAAGGAAGAGGACAGGGATTGTATGTGCACAAGGGAAAGGAATTGGAAATAAGGGAGAAAGAGAATAGAAGCAAGAATTAACTAAAGGGTGTGAAGAGAAGTACGAGGGGGAAAGAAGAAAAAGAGGTTTAGAGGGGGGAACTGAATAAACAGATGAGATAATGCGAAATAGAGGAAAAAGAGAAAAAGAAACTGAAAGAAAGAGGAAAAGTAACTAGAAGAATTGAGGGAACCGAGGAAACAAGTTGTGGTAGGGTGAGAAAGTTCACACACACACACAAAGAAACTACAGCTAACTCAGTTGGAAAAGCAGATGAAAGCTATATTTACAGGCATAAATTGAATGCAATGAATATGTACACAAATATACAATATTTACAATACATACAGAAATACACAGCAATGAATGTAATGCAGAAAAAGCCTTTTCCCTCCAGCCAGCCAGGGGGGTTCCCTGAACCCCCCTCTCTCCCTCCCTACCTCCCCTTTTTTCCCAAAAAGGGTTAGAGAGAGAGAGAGAAAGGCAATTAAGGAGAAAAATTCTGTTAGCTCAAAGTGTATGCAAGAATTAGTTTTCTTATCTGGTTAGCTTTGTTAATTCAAGGTCGCTCCTGTCTGGCAAAGCTGTTGCTTCAGAGAGAGAAAAAGTACAGAACTGAACACAGCCTGAATCCAGACCAGACTGGCAGAAGCCAAACCCAAAGCTGCACTCCACCAATTCACCAATGAAATCAGTTTAGACTATCTTGTTTTTGTTTAAATGTCAGAAACATTCAGCCAGTGTTCAGCAACTGTCTCTTTCTTAAAGGCACAGGCTAAACCGGTCACACAAGTGATGAAAGATTACTTAAAGTGAGGCTCCTTTACACATATACTGGAAAATGATGAAACAGAAGAAAAGCACAAGAGAAAGGTGAAAAAAAGCAAGAGCAATTTCAAGCAAAATAAAAGAGAGAAACTAAAAATCAAAAGAAGATGAACTTTAATGCTGAAATATTGCAATGAATCTGTGCAGTGTTTGATTCTGGAAATAGAGATAATTGTTTTCAGTGAAGTCAAATGAAAACCTAGATGCAGTCAAATAACTAATACTTCTTAAAGTTAATAAAGCTATTTATCAAGCTGTGTCCTGTGTAGCACAATTCCCCTATGAAGCAATAACTTGTGTTCAGTACTGAATTTCAGGGGTCAAAAAGTTGTCTTGATTGCAGAGAGAAAAATAGTTTCTGTTATACTTCTGTGGTAGTTTTAGGCTGTGCTTAGGAAAATTTTCCACAGATTGCGAAGAAAAGTGGTAGAACGTAAACAAATTACTATTGGATGTAAAAGGGAAAATAATGATAAGGTCTAAGTAATCCTACTGGTTTGATTACTAACATAAAGTTGTGTAAATTAGCTCTTTCTGTGTTTGGTTTCTTTGCTCTAGCAGATACTAGCTGCTGCTTCTGTTAGCTTGCTGACCTTGGCTGCATTTCTCTATTGTGGCTAAGTACTAACAAACTACTCTCTGCTTCTCTCTCTCTTTTACCTTGAGTAGGGTGGGGGAACAGAACAGGGAGTAGGAAGCTGTTGGTAACCCCCTGGTTTTGTCCAGGGGAGCTCTTGTATTCTTTATAAATTGTAAATACACACAACTATTGTATATTTTGTACATGATAATTACATTCCATATTTCTATATTTTAGTGTGCTTGTAAATACAGTTTCATTTTGTTCCATCTGAGCTAGTCCAGCAATCGTATTTTGGGGGGTAATTTCAACCCACCACAACCACCACAACTACTACTAGCATGAAATGGATATTCCCCATCTTGTCAAATGCTATTGTTTTCTGAAGTTTGTTTTTGTTGGTTTTTCCTACTTATTCAAAAATAAGTAGAGGAGACTAAGGCCTGATTTTACACTCCAATGTGTGGAGCACTATGAACTGACCCGCCTTCTGATCTTCCCTTTCTGCCACTCAGAAGAAAGGCTATGATCATGACTCTGCCCTTCAGTGAATGAAATGCTTTTCTGTACTAGACATGATGTGTCTGAAGGAAAAAAAGTAAAGACAGCAACTGAGAAGAGCCAAAAGACATACAGATTATAGAGTTCAGTAACATTAAATTTCTGGAACAGAATTACACTGAAAATTTAGAAAAAGTATGAATGATTGAAATTATTGAGTATAAATTGCATACATTTCTCATGAATGTTTTGTGGCAGTAATCGGTCATTTGAAATGCCATGTCTGCAACAACTGAAGAAAAGCCACCATTGCAGCAGCCATCTTCCAAAAAGTCCAAAAGAACTAACCAGAGGTTACAGGTAGGGCAGTGTCACTGTGATCCTGAGGAAAGTCATGGAACAAATATTCTTGAATACTATTTATGGGCACATGAAGACAAAAGTGAGTAGGAATAGCATGGAATTACCTGTTTGCATTCTGTGGCACAAGAGCTCAATTTGTGACAAGGGGAGATCAATTTTTGCAGACTGTAGCTATCTTTTCAAATAATATCTCCAATAATACTCTGGTAGGCTCCAACTTAATTTATTACAATCTGGATGTGAGGACGCTAACTGGATAAAACCTGGCTGGCAGTATCGGAGTATCATAGTAAATGGGTCATACTCTTTCTGGAGGTAACAAGTAGGGTTCTGCAGGGTCTATCTATCCTGACACCTGTCATGCTCAATATTTCTGTCAATGACTTGCAGAAGGGGATGGAGGGTTCATACATTAAGTATGCAGATGAGAACAAGCTAGAGGGGAACAGTGGAAAATATTGAGGCTAATGCCACATACACTGGAAAATGGTTAAAAGCTAGTGCCAAATATTGAAAAATGTGAAAGCTGTGGATATGATACTGGATCCATTACTTCTATCTACCTTTCTATGAAGTAATTATTTTATGGTATAGCTTTTCTCCTAAAATGTTTCTATGCTATAAACAGCCTCCTCATTTGGAAGAGTTTCATATTCAATATTCCTTCAGTAAAGGCCTTGATGATTAGCAATGTGTTTCACAACAGTCCATTACAGAATTCCATCTTATCAGTGTGGCTTTCAATATTTTGTTTCATCACAACGAAATCTTTGCCTGAATTAACTAGTTTATCTCTTTGTTTCTGTTCATTGGTCATATTTATACAGGAATTTAAAACCCAATTTTCATAATTCAGAGATGCCAGCTTGTCAGACCCCAGATCAATGTGCTTCTTTTAAAGATCATCTGGCATCAGGAAATCTTCTGTGAACACAAGGATGGTATGGTGTTTATTTACTTTGCAGTCATCATGTCTAAGTGACAAAATGCCTTTTCTCTTTTGTCCTTACAGTGTTTTACTATTCCCAACTTTCACATATTCACAGAAAAATGAATGATCTCTCAAATTTAATTGAGTTCATGAGTTTTAGAAGTTTCAAATTAATTCCTGTGTTTATTTCATTAGTACCGTATCCCAGTTCTGGAAGATCAAGAAACAAGTTCAAAATATAATCACTTCAAAGAAAAAGTAACTAATGACAGCACTTTTTGGTAGTGTCTTACAGATGTCTATGTTCCTTTAAAGCTAAACAAATTATTCATCTGCACCATAAAATTCTATAATTCTATAATCTGTGTTTCAGGTTAAACTTCCAAGGAGTCCATAATACTAGATCTAAAGGTGGATAATTACCCGATTGAAATAAAGCCTTGTCTTTCACATACATATAGAAATGATAGCCCGAAAACTTTCATTGTCATTAATCCTTGAAATCAACAATTGTGCCTGGAGGGTTGAAACCTACTTTAAAATGAATCCACCTAGAAAATACCTAGAACGTAAAACTCCCAATGCCTTCTATGAGAGCATCACAGTATGACTTAATCTTGAAATTATTAGCTATATAAAAATATTGATTACTATCCAATGAATATATTCATATCAAAGAAAACTAAGCAAATTTTCCAGAACATACTGAAATAAGCATCTAAAATGAGTTCCATGAGTACTCATCTGCTACTACTTAAACAGTTGGAAACTGATCTTTTATGTGTATTTTGCTAGTCTTAGGAAGATCTATGAAAAAAAATCTAAGTGAAACTTTTGTCTTGACACTAAAACTCAGCCTATATACTACCAAAAAAGACTGGTGTTATTCTGCTATAACTTTTAATGGACTCATCCTCAGTGCCTCTTAAAAAAAAAAAAAAATTATTTTGCTATGTATAACTTCTGCTACTTTCATATGAGCAGGATATAGCTATCACCCTGCATTGAAAGTAAGGGAGTCTCTGAAACTACTTTTCTAGCCTGCAGTTTTCTTTGTTTGAAGTTTATATTTTTATAGTAGATTTCTATATCTCTCTTTACATCATACTTCTGTTTCAAATGGCTTGGTTACAGCATGCTCAAAACCCAGTCATTTATTGTGGCTACTCCACTCCTCTTCCCTTCTATGTTGTTCTTCAGGACAGGGGTTGTTGAAACACTACAGAAAGTCTTGCAATGCTTCATTCATTCAAGTCAGAGAGAAAAGAGAAAAAGGAATTATGTTTATGCCTTGTAGCTTGTTTGGTTGTTTTTTTTCTCTCCTACTAGAACAGTGCTAAGTTGCAACATTGGATCCAAGAAACACAGAATTCCTGTTTGAATAATTTGGATTAATTAATTGGTTACCATCTTGAAGTTACCTGAAGAAATGATTGAGTTTAGAAATTGAAAGTGCATAAATTAGCTTTTAGATTTATTTACAAATCTAATGAGAGGTGTTCCTGATTTATCTAAACATACCTTCATGCAAATGGCTATTTACAGGAATCAGAAAACACACATAAAAGTTTTCTTTACAGAGCAACACTTCCTGACATACAATATTACTACATGCAAATTTCAACTCAGTTTTAAGAATGGAAGTGACACTTCCATACTAAAGAAACGTGCATGCTGCCTATGTATTCACATTTCAATACTACAATGCCTGCTTTTACTGTACCACACTAATAATCACCTCTCACAGCATTCCCAGAGGCAGGTAATATAAGTATTAATATCCCTAGAGTTCAAAGAAGAAATGGCATAATCTTTTGTCAAAACCTGTTTGATAAGTTGGCATTTGGTGAGGGGTGAAAATGGGATAGAATATTTTATGGCAGAAATAATTTAAAGTATTTTTCAGAAACACAAAGCTATACTGCAGTCATTCTCACTTCCAGATGTAGCTGCTCCATTCAGAAAAAAAGCCTACAAAGTAAAAAATTATTTCTTAGCTACCTGAAGGCACAACTCCTTCTTGCAGAATGTGTTTGACTTTCTTTTCTAATCATAAAATAAATTAATTTCTAAATCTTTGAGTCCTTCATTTTGCGTATTAATTGAAAAAAAAAAGACCTCCTTATCAATTGCACTTTAATATAAGTCAAAGACATTTACAAAATAATACTGCAGTTGAATGAGGTCATCAATTTTGATATTTGGTCCTAATATTTTTTTCTCTGTAACTGCCTGTTTAGCTCACAAATACACCAAGGCACTTCCAATTGCAGCGGTTTTGCCGTTTGATATGTGAAGATACAGTGGGACAGTTCTTTTTACTATATATTGAAACTCTTACATTTTTCTAAATGCAAATGTATCTGTTGCAACATTATCTATAAAAATCCTCATCTATTCTCATGCTTCATGTTCTGTTATTCTCATGCTTTCTGTTTAGGTGTTCAAGAGGGGATTGGATGCAGCATTTGGTGCCATGGTCTAGTAGTCATGAGGTCTTGGGTGAAAGGTTGGACTTGATGATCTTTGAGGTCTTTTCCAACCTTATTGATTCTATGATTCTATTGATAGTTTAAACTGTTCAAAAGATAACAAATATACTATACAAATGTATCCCTTCTAGAAAGAAATAAACATTCAGGAGTTCCTGCTTCCTATTGAGAAACCCAGTTAGATATGCAACACATCTGTGATACCTTGGTTGTGCTCTGTCCTAATAGTCTTTGCACACAAAAACTTTGGCGGCAAGAATGAAACATTTGAATCTGGAGATAAGATCACAGCATTGATATATAAAATATCTGACTTTATATGAATCACTATTTGCAAGCAAAATTATTCAGGTTTTGACACCACAAACCATAATTATTTATCCCTAATAACCCAACAACTGCAGTTATTGGTGCCTGTGGATAGAGGATTTGACAGAATAATTCTCAAGCACATGAGAAACAATTAATGTATTTTAAAAAAATTTAGAAAACTTCTATCAGAGGGCTAGATTTAACTGGTGCAGGAGGCATATGCCACTAGGCTAATTACATTACATATATCTGGTAATGGTCAATGAAGCCTGAATCTATCTGCTTCAGTACAACTATTTCACACTCTATCCTTATATGCTGGCAGAGACTTAGGTAAGGTCTTTAAGTTGTAATGGTAGGAAATGGAAGGACCCGGAAGGAACATCTAGAGATCATCTAGTCCAACCCCCCTGCTAAAGAAGGCTCATCTAAAGCACGTTTCATTGGAACACATCTTTATGGGTTTTGAATATCTCCCATGATGGAGGATCCACAAACTCTCTGGACTGCCTATTCCAGTGCTGTCACCCTCAAAGGAAAGAAGTTTTTTCTCATGTTCAGGTGGACCTTCAGGTGTTCCAGTTTTTGTTGATTGCCCTTTTTCTTGTTGCTGGCCCCATCCTCTTGACACCTGTCCTTTAGATACTGATAAACCCTAGTAAGTTCCCTTCTCAGCCTTCTATTTTCCAGGCAAAATAACCAGAGGTCTCTCATCTCCACACAAAGATGCTCCAGTCCCTTAAATATCTTTGTAGCCTTCCCCTGGACTGTCTCCAGTAGTTCTTTGTCTCTCCTGAACTGGGGAGTCCAGAGTTGGACATGGTACTCCAGATGTCTGCTCACTAGGGCAGGGTAGAGGGGGTGGAGAGACAAACTGCCTTGACCTGTGGGTCACACTCTTCTTAATGAACTCAAGGATACCATTGATCTTCTTGACCATGAGGGCACATTGCTAGCTCAAGGAGAAGTTGTCCCCCAGCATTCCTAGGGGCTTTTCTCATCAGAGCTGCTTTCCAGCAGGTTAACTGCAAATCTGTACTGGTGCATAGGGTCATTTCTCCCAAGGTGCAGCACACTTGCTCTTATTGAACTTCACTAGGTTATTCTCCAGCCAGCTCTCCAGCTTGTCCAGGTCTTCCTCGATGACAACACAGCCTTTTGGTGCATTAGCCATTCCCCACAGTTTTGTATCATCAGCAAACTTGCTGATAGTGCACTCTGTTCCTTCATCTAGGTTGTTGATGAAGATGTAGTTGTCCAAATATGTCGTATCTCTGCTTAAGAAAAACTTTGAATTTTTCAAAATGCAGCATGTGGCAGATATGAAACTTACATATTTATAGTTAGGATATTTTTAGGAATTCCTTTTACAAAATAGCTGTGAAAAAGAGGCTATTACACAGTATTATTGATAGGGACAAATATAATTTGGCAAACATTAAGCAAGTGCTTTTAAATCTGGCAACTAGCCTACTCAGAGGGGGATCTCCTTTTACTTGAATGTATATCCTAGGTGCTGAGTAAAGAGACACACTTGGCTTGCTATCAAGTCTCTAAACATATCAGATAACTATGCCCATGAGCCTACTTGGACATGGCAGTGAGTTTGACCATCTGCTCCCAAATACAACTGCAACTCTGCAGCTCCTCAATTTTGACACTAGAACTCACTAAAAAAAACCAATCCAAACCAAAATCCCACAAACAAGGGGTACTAAGAAACACTGGATTCAGACAGTTGCCTTAGAAATTTAGCCTTGATAAAGTGTTGTCTTAACAGTGATAAGCATTCATTTTCACAGTGCTAAGAAAGGGCACAATTTGTGTTGGCATGGGGCAGTAGAAGGTTGTCATTTCTGGTTAGTGTTGTTTACTATAGAAACTCCTGTGCACTCAGGACCAAAATGTAATGGAAGAACTCTGCTGAACACAAAGTAAGTACACCTTACTGCATGATCATGGAAAGGGGTGTGTAGAAGGTGTGTAGAAGTCAACTTTTAATTCCACAGTCTCAGGCTGCACCAGGGGTGGTTTAGGCTGGAGGAGGTTTTACACAGAGATAGTGATTGACCATTGGAATGGGCTGCCCGGGGAGGTGGTGGAGTCGCTGTTACTGAAGGTGTTCAGGAGGAGACTTGATAGGGTGCTTGGTTGCATGGTTTAGTTGATCAGGTGGTGTTGGATGATAGGTTGGACATGATGATCTTGAAGGTCTCTTCCAACCTGGCCTATTCTATTCTACTCATATTCTATTCTATTCTATTCTATTCTATTCTATTCTATTCTATTCTATTCTATTCTATTCTATTCTATTCTATTCTATTCTATTCTATTCTATTCTATTCTGTTCTATTCTGTTCTATTCTATTCTATTCTATTCTATTCTATTCTATCTTGTAGAAAATGACTAAGAAGATACAAAGCATAGCTATGACCTCTCCTGCATTCATTTAGCTAATAGAGAGCCCTTTACAAGAGATTTTTGGGGAAAAAAATAGACAGAGAACACTGTATATGAAAGTCATACAAAGGTGACATAATGGTCAATGTTTGCTCCATTTTCCTTCTTTCATATACAGTCCTGGAAAGCCCTTTTTGCTTTTCTGGCCTTCTCCTGTCTCCTGAAAATAGAACAGAGCAGTATTCTTAAAGTTGACTTTACAATTTGTATCTCAAAAGAAGAAAGGAGGAAAAATAATGATTGGAAGCAATCAAGTCAGCATTAAGTAAGGAGGAAAAGTAAAAATATGTTATGAGAAATGATTTAGGCTATTTCAACTTTGGAAAAGTTCAGAAATTTGTTGAAATTAATTAATGAGCTCACACAACCAGAAAACTACGTAGCTGACTAGAAAAAAATTAGAGTGTGAGAGGAAAATATTTCCAGCTCAGTTGATTTGGTTACCAAAAATGGAAAGGAATGGAAAGGAAATTCAGTTACTGAATTTAGGCTTCCCCAAGGGTATAAAAGGTGAGGAAATGGAGAAAATGAAATGGAACACACAGAACAAAAGCAGGAAGCCGTTCTAGCTCACTCCAAACATAATACTGCTGTAGGTGAAACCTAATAGAATATCTCAATGACCTCAACAAACACTGCTTTTATACTCTCTACCCTAGTCTCATTTTAAGTCTGTCTTGTTTACTTTTTAATCTTCTTTAGTTTCCTCCATTTAAGGATCTCCTGTACCTTAGTTAATTAAAAAAATAATAATAATTATTAAAGATATTCTTTTAACCAAATAATATTTTAATTTACTTTCCATGCATATACAAGATTTGCACTAGACTGCATGAGACAAAGAATAACCTTCTCACTATCCAAGTGCAGTGTCAAAGAAAATGTCTTAATCTTTTTTAACCCTACATTACTCATAATGCAGAATCATTTTCTTTCAATATGTACTGAAATACGAAAATCCAGAGAAGTCTTCATTCAAATAGGATTTTCTGTAATGACTTCTGGGGCCTGGATGCTGACCCAGGGACTTGAGTTCCTATCTGGAGCCTGGACCCACCTCTTCACTGTAAATGTGCTTGATGGTTGCTGGATTCCTGGTGACCCTTTCTACTGCCAAAGACCTGATTGACTAATACAGGGCAGGCACAAGGGATTTCTTCTTCCTGCCTCACCTCTCATCTCACCTTCCCTTGCAGTGCTGTTTCTAACCGTGCTACTCCCTGCAAATAATTTGGGTAAGAGAAAGACCATACATGTGCTATGATGTCTCAAGTGTCTTCTTTTAATAACAAGAGATTAAATTCTTGAAATAAGGAAGTTTTTGTTATCAGCTACACAGAAACACATGCAGAAAGGCATTACTTTCCACAGAATCTAGAAAGCGGAATTAAAGAGTCTAGACATTCATGATCTTATATGGCACAAAATAGATGAAGTTGCTAAGGGGAACAGGAAACAACACAAGCGCAAGCAAAAGTCTGTATTAGGATTGCTAGTAGTAAAGAAACAGGGAGTTGAAGTTGTTTTCCTTGTTATCAGCAGAACAGAAATTTGGTTTACACTCCAATTTTTATGCAGAGATGCTGGGAACATGTAATATGCTAAGCTCTGCAATGCTATATACTTTTCCCTTTTAGGAAAGTACACTAATGAGACAATGGTGCATCACATTCAATTTGAAAATGGTTAAGGACATAGAATATTGTATGGTCATGTCTCATTCATGCATTTTGTTTTGTTTTATCTTTTTCTTAAAACCAAGTATTTGGTTTTTAGCTTTTTAAGGACTGTGTATCTTTCTAGTTTAACAAGTAGTTCTAGGCTGGATAGGTAATTTTATTAGCTTGCATAGGCTATATGTTTAGTGGTTTTCAAGGGATAAGAAAAGCTTCATTATTGTTCCCCAGATGGATCAGATTAATTAAACTTCATGGCTAAATTCCACTGAAATTATGTTACCATGTTGAATTTCAAATGGAACTTTGAACAGATTTTTTTGTAAAGGAGTCATTCTGCAAGGCCTATTCAAGAATTTCATTGTGCAGCTCTCCACCAGCTCAGTATGATGCCCTGAGGATTGTGATGCTGTGTTGATCTTTCTGGAGTGTGTGGTCTGTGGCCAGATCTCAGAATGTCCAGATGATGTATTTTATCAAGAAGACCTTAGGAAGCAGTCTTAAACTTATTTTCTGTCTTTCACTTGCTGGATGGTTATGAAAACAGTTATTAAATCCTCTAGGAGAAAAACAAGCATGTGACATTCTTCCACAGATTTCCTGGTTTGGAATAATGATTTTTTTTCTCTCTTAGGCTGATAAGAATGATCTGTTTGCTTCACTCAGTGTCATCACTGTGCCTTGTGAGTACGCTGATATTGCAATAGCTACCTATATTAATTTGTACAAATGGACGCATATCCTCAGGACAATATGCAGTATATGGAATCTTGTCTTCCATCAAAGTCAATTTCGAAAGTCTAAACTTGGTGTCCAGTTTTGACTCACACCTCTTGTAAATTTACATCTTGTTGAAGATGTGCAGAGAGCAGCTAAATATGTCTTTCATCTTGGTTTCAGGCTAAGTCGTGTGTTATATCAAAAGAACTGTTCCTTTTGTGTCTTGATAGAGGTACTCAGGAGTGTTTTTTTCTTGGCTAAGGGACGGAAAATGTGCTTTCACTTCTCTTGTATTATTTTATGCAAATTATTTTTAACTATGTAACAGTGACATCTAAACAGTGCCATTGTTTACTTTTCTGCGTGTTCCAAGAGAGTCTTCTTGCCAAAGTTTAAGACAAGGCAAAACACACAGGATTCCTGCAGCAGTGCTATTTGCCAAGCAATAATGAAAAAAGGCAATGGAGAAGATTTCCAGGATTTCCAGGATTCCCACAAGTTATAAATGACAGCTATGATTTAATGATCAAAAATGCAAGACTATCAAGATTTACATAGGTTACATCTTGATAATGACTCTAGAAAGTATATTTCCTCAGGTGCTTCTCACAAAGATGTCAAATGAGAATGAAAAACAGCTACTGCTTTGAAACCTGTGCTCTGGAGTATTAAACTCCATATTTTATGAATTTTGTATACAATGAAAAAGTAGTATTTATTCATGTAAACCAAATAGAGCTACTAATGTAAAATAGTCTGTGGAAGAAAACATTTTCTTCTAATCTTTCACAACTTCCTTCTCTTTGGTTCAACACTTTGCTTAACCCCTCTTAAGAAGAATACTAGGTGAGAGCAACATGTGCTAGCAAAGTGAAAACACTGTCCTTTAATGATCCTCTGGATTACAATAGATAAAATGTGACTGAAATTGTTGTCCTTCATAATTTCTATCAGTAAAGTTAAAAAAAAAAATGATGTGAGCTTTCATTCTTAGCTTGCCAAGTTTGTTTTTCTGAACAGTCTATCAGTTACGGCTGCAGACCACTGTGGCTCTCACAATCTCATGAAAGAATGTCACCAGGCCAACCCAAAAATTTCTCCTGACATGAAACAAGACATTTGGAATAATGATCAGAGAGAGAGGATTAAATATGTAGGAGGATTACAGATATGCACAGGAAGCATTCAGTGGAGTATCCGTTTAAATTTTTAGGTCGGCTTGGAAAATGAAATTCATCCTATTCAGAGTTAACACGACTGTAGCAGTTGTGCTCCTAATCATTGATTTACACTTTTTCATCACACCTGAATCTTAAATTTAATAAATTAATTATCTGTAAGTGAGTCACATATCAAAGAATTCTTAAGACTTAATTTATTGCTCCTTGCAGATGATAAATCAGTTCTTCTGGCAAAAACTGTGAAAGAAGCAGCAATGGCAATCTAGGATAATCTACTAACAATTTATTGCCACACATTGGGGAAATAAAGTGCTAGTGTGACTCTTCCATCTTCTGAGTGGTATGTACACATTCACAGAAGTTTTTCTTCTGAGCACCTGAAGGCCTTTCACCAAACTAGCAAGAGCAGCCAAGTCTGGACAAAACAAGAGCAGTCCATTGGGAGTACTCTGAGATCTGTTCCTCAGCCAGGATCAACCACTGCAGCTCAGGGAAGAATCCAAAGAGAAATTCTTGTCCTTGTGAAGCTGTGATTAGATATTCAGCATCACCAATGGGAAAACTGAAACTTTTCTTTTCTGAGTCTGTTCAAACACAGAACTCTTCAGTGGCAAGGTAGAATTCCTTATGTATTCTTTGGAAATGGAGTATGTTCTTCTTACATGAGATGCAGGAAGGAGAAGGATTATGTCCACTATGAAATAATGGCCCAGCAGATTCCTGAGGATCCCACAGGCATCCTGGCCTGCATCAGAAATAACCTAGCCAGCAGGAGCAGGGAGGTCATCCTGCCCCTGTACTCAGCACTAGTTAGGCCACACCTTGAGTACTGTGCCCATTTCTGGGCCCCCCAATTTTTGGCCCCTCAGTTTAAGAAGGAAATCGAGACACTTGAACATGTTCAGAGAAGGGCAATGAGGCTGGGGAGAGGCCTTGAGCACAGCCCTGTGAGGAGAAGCTGAGGGAGCTGGGGTTGTTTAGCCTGGAGAAGAGGAGGCTCAGGGGTAACCTCATTGCTCTCTACAACTACCTGAAGAGGTTGGCCTCTTCTGTCTAGCAACCAGCACCAGAACAAGAGGACACAGTCTCAAGCTGCGCCAGGGGAAGTTTAGGCTCGAGGTGAGGAGAAAGTTCTTCACCGAGAGAGTCATTCACCATTGGAATGGGCTGCCCAGGGAGGTGGTGGAGTCACCATCCCTGGAGGTGTTCAAGAGGGGATTGGACGTGGCACTTGGTGCCATGGTTTAGTCATGGGGTCTGTGGTGACAGGTTGGACTCGACGATCTTTGAGGTCTCTTCCAACCTTAGTGATACTGTGATACTGTGATACATGGTGGTGGAGTCACCATCCCTGGAGGCGTTCAAGAGGGGATTGGACGTGGCACTTGGTGCCATGGTCTAGTCATGGGGTCTGTGGTGACAGGTTGGACTTGACGATCTTTGAGGTCTCTTCCAACCTTGGTGATACTGTGATACTGTGATATTATCACAATATTTCAGCATTTAGGTGAACTTATTGTACAAAACCAAGTTATGTCAGACAGAACTTGAATAAGGCAACTGTGGGTATGAATGAAACCAACCTGAGACCCTTCCTGGATTTACTGTTGAGTGGAATCATAGAATCATAGATCACTAAGGTTGGAAAAGACCTCAAAGATCATCAAGTCCAACCTGTCACCCAAGACCTCATGACTACTAGACCATGGCACCAAGTGCCATGTCCAATCCCCTCTTGAACACCTCCAGGAATGGTGACTCCACCAGTTCCCTGGGCTAACAATGGCTAACAACTCTCTCTGTGAAGAACTTTCTCCTCACCTTGAGCTTAAACCTTTCCTGGCAAAGGCCTCCCCTGGCCTCCTCTTGTTCTGGTGCTGGTTGCCTGGGAGAAGAGACCAACCACCTCCCGGCTACAACCTCCCTTCAGGTAGTTGTAGACAGCAATAAGGTCTTCCCTGAGCCTCCTCTTCTCCAGGCTAAACGACCCCAGCTGCCTCAGCCTCTCCTCATAGGGCTTGTACTCAAGGCCTCTCACCAGCCTATTGCCCTTCTCTGGACACGTTCAAGAGTCTCAATGTCCTTCTTAAATTGAGGGGCCCAGAACTGGACACAGTACTCAAGGTGTGATGTAACCAGTGCTGAGTACAGGGGCACAATGACTTCCCTGCTCCTGCTGGCCACACTATTCTTGATGCAGTCCAGGATGCCATTGGCCTTCTTGGCCACTTGGGCACACTGCTGGCTCATGTTCAGCTGGCTCATGTTCAGCTGGCTGTCAATCAGTACCCCCAGGTCCCTTTCTGTTTGGCTGCTCTCCAACGACTCAGACAATGTGGGAAGAGGGTTTTGGATAGCTTTAGAAGACTATAGGAAAGATTTACCTTTGCTTGAGTTAGAGAAAGCTACATTTTGTTTTTGACTCTGAGACGAGAGAAGCTGGGCAGAATTTGGTTGGATGTGTTAAAATATTGTTTTGTCATTTTGATATATTGTATGCCTTAATTATGCACATGCCAGTAGAAAATGACCAATTGAGATGTGACACATGTGCCTTCTGATAGAATCACAGAATATAAAACTTTGCTGTATAACATAATAAATGTCTTCACCTGCATACATCTATCCTAAAAGCATTGCACAAGGCATATCCAACATCTATAAAACATCTATAAAACATCTATACTTTTACAGGACCCCAGCCTGTAGCACTGCATGGGGTTATTGTGGCCAAAGTGCAGCACTCGAGGCCAACAATATCTCATTGCACTATACACACGAGATTAATTTGCCTCAGCTTTATTCCACCTCAGGGGAATTTTCTGCACACCATTACAGCTAGAACTGATTTCCTTTCCAAAATCAGAACAAGCAGGTAATTAAAAAAAACAGGCAGGTAACTAAGAATAATAAAAATAAAAATAAAAAATCTATCCCAGAATCTTATTTGCATGTCTGTTTGGCACATGCTTCTGACAGTGAACTAACAACGGTGATGATCACAAGCATACAAATAATGGTTGCCTTGGTTTAGAGGCAGTTATTTTATGCATAGAACATTTCCTTCCCCCCCCCCAAGTTAGACTATTGTAAAATTATTTTCAGAGTTTCTTTTTGTTATCATTAAAACAAAAGTAATATTCAGAGTTTGAAACATTGTGGGATTTGAGATCATTTTTGTTTCCTCCAATTGAACAAATCCAGTTTAATACACTGTGCTGCTATCCAGTGATATCTGGACAGACTGGAGAGCTGGGTGAAGGCAAACCTTACAAAATTTGACCAGGACATTTATGGAGTTCTGCATATCAAGAGGAATAACAGCATGAATCCAGCTGGATGTGTTCAGTTTTGGGCTCCCAGTTCAAGACAGACAGGGATCTACTGGAGACAGTCCACTGGAGAGCTACAAGAATAATTGCAGGACTTGAACATGGATGAAGGGTGGGTGACAAGATGAATATGGTACTCTGTTTTTGGTGGTGCCCAGTGATAGAAGAAGGAATATTGTGTACAAGTCAGAACACAGGATGTTCAATCTCAACAGGAAACACTTTATGGTGACAGTGATGGAGCACTGGAACAGGCTGTCCAGAGAGGTTGTGGAGTCTCCTTCTCTAGAGGCTTTCAAAACCTCATTAGATTCTTTCCTGTGTGGCCTGCCCTGGGTGATCCTGCTTTGGCGGCAGGGTTGGACTTGATCTCTGAATGTCCCTTCCAACCCCTTGCATTCTGTGATTTTTTTCACATCATTGTAATTTTATCTAGTGTTAGTATCAATAATTCTGTCTAAATACTACTAACCTAGGGAACTAAAGCATCTGATGGAAAAATAGTGGGGATACTCTGTCTGGTCCTCCAGCAAATGGTGAAACCAGTATGTATTTAAGCTAAATCCAAATACAGTCATCCAATACTAATTTAATCACATTTCCTCCCCCCCCAGAACAAATGACTGATTAGACAGGGTATTAAGTATTTATTTTTCAGCTGTCTCAAATCTCAATCTTCTAAACCCCAACCCCTTTATTTTGAGGAGTATTTGTAAGGCTTTGAAATACAAAGGTGGAAATCTCATGCTTGGATAAAAAGGCTATTCAGGAGTATGTTTCTGATGAAAATTCTGTACTGACATTCAAGACAAAAAAACCCAACCAAACCAAACCAAAACCAGAGTTCCCTTGAGTATATTTTTGGAGGTATCATAGTAGTGGAATATGTAGGCTGAAATAAACTGTATGCTGTGTAACTGTCTGCCAGATTTGAGAAGAGTGGGTCAATGATGCCCAGATGGTCTTTTGCATTTCCTATTTCTCCAGTGCATGAGATTTATTTGCAAAAGAGATAAAGAGCTGCACATATGCAATCAATATACTTACACAAGGGAAGAGGCTTAGTAACATGTGCAAAATGTTCTATCCTGACTGAGAACAAACCCATGGGAGAATATTGTTCCTAATACTGAACATTCATATTTGCCTCCAGACCAATGTTTAACACAGCGAACGGTGTGCTTATGTTTAAGCCAAACTGAATGGAGTCCTCATATGGGAATACAAGGTATTTATGAATTAAGGTATATCACAAATTAAATATAAACTAATGAAATATGCTATGGATACTTATATGCACATGCCATGTTTGGGCACTTTTGTTCTTAGACTGTTGCTCTGGTGCTGACAAGCAAGACGAAACTAGAGGTAATACAGCGCTGTTGCAAAGGGGTCTATACCATGCTCTTGACCTGTGTGCACTGCTGAATGTTAACATTAAAAATCATGATAGACTTACAATGAAAAAAATTTTCTTATCTTTTCTATACTTCAATGGGTTTGGTTTATTATATTTATTCAATATTAGGAATAAACGTGCATGTAAGAATGAAAAATTCATAAACTTTTTCTTCATTGCTTTTAAACAATGCTTACAGCTGATGTATTGTATGTCCCCTCCCCCTCAGTGGAATGAAATATACAATACGAGCAATCCTTGTAACATCATTGAAAAAGATGACAGTACTGTAGGTTAAATCCTACATACTGTTTTGTTCTGAATTCCCTTGCACACACCCTAACCCCATGTGTCCTCTTCTGTTATCTGCTTTCCTTAACTTGAAGTGAAATTCAAATGTCTCCTGACTACCTTACTACAAAGGTAACATTGGTATTAGTCACATTTTATGTACTTGGCATTGTTCTTTCCTGACATCATATATGGTATATGCTGTACCTTCTAAAGAGTTGCTTACACTGATCTTTATGAATTTCTTTCCTTCAGCTGGAATCATATTTCCACACAGCTCCAGGTACAGTTTAAAATATGTGTTTCCCTGCCATAGCAGTATTAGTGGGTATTCACTTTTTCCCTGAGTTTAAGCAGTATGACTAGTATTTTGTATCACATATGTTGCTGCTGTATTATGGGTTTAAGAACCACAGAGATTCTTAGGTTCTGCAGAAGTGCCGGAGAGTACAAGGAAGTGGACTGGAAAGTTTAATCTTTGTTATTTCATTCCCGTCAGCCTGCACCCCTATATAAAAGGACTCTTCTGTCTGTTCTCCCTCTCCTTTTCTTCCTCTCCTCATTCTCTGTGTGGACTGCTATCTCTTGCCAGGGAGGTTTGTCTATTTCACTCCTTTGAGGGGGGGTGGTAAAAGAGTTTTCTGTTTGCTCAACTCAAGATATGCTGTTACCTAACCAGCTTTTCTGCAGCATGCCTTCACTGAAAGGCACATGAATGATAATATAAACTAAAGGTTCTATTTTACAAGCACTCACTGTTATGAGGATCCATGTTGAAACAAACAAAACTTACACTGAGAAGTGTTATGAGAAACTGCAAAGGTCTGCAAGGTAGCACCGTAAGGCACACAGGAAATCACCTTCTGTGAACTTTGGAGACCTAAAGTATAACTAATATTTCCAGCAGGAAGAATGTTGCAAAGTGTGGAATATTCTAGTTGGTAGCACCTAAGACTCTTACTGGGAAGGTCGTGAGTTCAAGCCTGCAGTAGGCAGGAGTGTTCTCTCTGGGGAGCAATGTCCTTTCATTTGGTGCCATGGTCTAGTCATGGGGTTTGTGGAGACAGGTTGGACTCGATGATCTTCGAGGTCTCTTCCAACCTTAGTGATACTGTGATACTAGTTATCAGCAAACTTCAGTGAAAATAAGGGCACTAGATAAGTACTTGTAATTCTGTTATGCTGTAGATAAAAAAGAACAGATCATTATTATCTGTATATTTTTAAGTGGTATGCTACAGATAAATCATGTCACATGTAATAATTTCAGACAATAAACTGGGAGATGAGTGAAAGAACATGATACATAAACATTATATATTAGGTTTGCATGGCCATGCTTTGGTTGTGGGTGTGCTTCAGGGGTGTTTTCTGTGAGAAACTGATAGATGCTTCTCCCATTTCCAATAGAATAAGTGCCAGATGGCTCCCAAGACCCACTGCTGGTCAAGGCTGAGCCCATCAGAGACAGTGGCAGCACCTCTGTAATAACATATTTAAAAAGAAAAAAGTTTCTGCACAAGAGCAACTGCATCTGTGAAAAAAAGAGTGACTAAGTGTTAGAGAGGCAATGCTGCAGACACCAACGGCAGTGAAAAAGCAAGGGGAGGAGGTGCTCCAAGCACCAGAGTAGAGGTTATGCTGTAGCCCATCAGTGAAGACCGTGGCAAGGCAGGCTGCTGCCCAGCAGCTCATCATGCCTGCAGTCTGTGGAGGACCCAGTCCTGAAGCAGGAGATATGCCCAAATGAGACTGCGACCCTGTTGGAAGACTGTGCTGGAGCAGGTTCCTGACAGGACCTGTGAATCCTTGGGGAAAGGAACCCAAACTAGAGCAGATATGCTAGGAAAACTTGTAATCCTGGTGGGGACCAATTTCGGCATAGTACGTTCCTGAACAACTGCACCCCATGGAAAGGACCCATGCTGAAGCATTTTGTGAAGAACTGCAGCCTGTGGGAAGAACCTCTACTGAAGAATTTGTGGACAACTGTCTCAATGAGAGACACCCGATGCCAGAGCAGGGTATGAGCATGAGGAAGGAGTGGCAGGGAGAACATGTGATGAACTGACTGCAACTCCCATTCCTCATCCCTTTGTGCCACTCAGAGGGAGGAGTTAAAGGAAAGTGAGAGTGAAGTTAAGCCTGTCAAGAAGAGGTTGAGAAGGGAAGGTATTTTTAGATTTGTTTTCATGTCTCATTATCATGCTCTAAATTTTGATTGATAATAAATTAATTTCCTCAAGTCAAGTCTGTTTTGCCCATGACAGTAACTACTGGGTTACTTCTCTGTCCTTATCTCAGTCTATGAACTTTTCATTATATTTTCACTCCCCTCACCATTTGAAGAAGGGACTGATGAAGTCGTCTTGGTGGGCACCTGGCATCCAGCCATAGTCAGCTTACTTCACGTTAAAACACTCTTTCACTTGCAGGAATGGATGATCAACTACCAGCTAACAATCTAACCTTCTAATATGTAATTTAAGAAATTACAAATACCATTTCATAACCTTTACACACTTAGTTTGTAAGTATGCTCTATCATATCTGCTTTTCTTTTTCACAGAAATCAACACAGAACTGTGCAAAATAAAACAGCAGTGACTTGTTAATTTTAGGTACTACTCCTTTTCAATCACATCTGTGATAAAATTAGTCTCTTTACTACATCCTGTTTGTCCTGCATGTATATTAATTTAGATCAGGATAGTAATATGTTCCAGTAGTCCTCATGTTTCTGCCAATCCACTGCATACTTTCCTTCTTCTTCCCCTCTTACGATGTACTGTTAGAAAAATTGATATGCACAACCCCACCATTTTTTTTATGGCATCTAAGCATGTAGAAGAGGCCTATTTGGGAAGCTCTTCTTCAGACCAGTATCTTAAAGAATGTCCCTGGATTTACAAATGTGGAATTTTAGACATATATCTCCTGGTCTCCAATGAAGCCTAGTCTCAGTTGTGGTAAGCTTATAAGAATGTGGTTTACAGGCAGCTATAAGTCTCTGGGGCTTTCATGTGCAGCAGCTGCTAAATGAAGATGAAAATCCAAACTGTAGCCACTCTCATTGCCTGTACTCATGTAAGAGGATGTCCTAAAAAAAGCTTTCAAAGTAGACAAATTTAATGTCCTCCTCTAAAAGTTACCACTCCTAGGACTCCTAGGTGGTGCCCCATGCAAAACCTGCTGATTTCGAACTCTCTCGTCCTTTCCACTCTTGAAGGTGCTAGCAGCTATTCCAGCTCTGCTCTCACTTTAGCCACCCCTGCAGATGTGCCTTGCACAAGTCATGGCTTATACAGAATTTCAAACTGTGCAGGAAAACTGCTGGCCCCTGGCTTGGTAGTAAAACAAGTGCCTCTCCCTGTGGCATGACTTCACAGTATCACAGTGTCACTAAGGTTGGAAGAGACCTCAAAAATCATCGAGTCCAACCTGTCACCACAAACCTCATGACTAGACCATGGCACCAAGTGCCACATGTAATCCCCTCAAGTAGTTGTAGAGAGCAATAAGGTCTCCCCTGAGCCTCCTCTTCTCCAGGTGAAACAACCTCAGCTCCCTCAGCCTCTCCTTGTAGGGCTTGTGCTCAAGGCTTCTCACCAGCCTCGTTGCCCTTCTCTGGACATGTTCAAGAATCTTGATGTCCTTCCTATACTGAGGGGCCCAGAACTGGACACAGGACTCAAGGTGTGGCCTAACCAAAGCAGAGTACAGGGGCACAATGACTTCCCTGCTCCTGCTGGCCACACTATTCTTGATGCAGGCCAGGATGCCATTGGCCTTCTTGGCCACGTGGGCACACTGCTGGCTCATGTTTAGGTGGCAGGTCCCTCTGCAGAGCCCTTCTACCTTCTAACAGATCAACATCCGCTCCCAATTTGGTGTCATCTGCAAATTTGCTGATGAATGTCTCAATCCCCTCATCCAGATCATCAATGAAGATGATAAAGAGGATGGGGCCCAGTACTGATCCCTGGGGGATGCCACTGGTGACTGGCCTCCAGCTGGATGTGGCACCATTCACCCCCACTCTCTAGGCTTGGCCCTCCAGCTATTTCCTAACCCAGCACAGAGTGACTTGGGTGACTGTGTGCCTCTTTCAATCCCACTCTCCACTCCTGAATATTCATAGGTGTTTAAATGGCACAGTGGGATGATAAAATAGGTAAAACTACAATTTTATTAATCAGTTAAATTCTTGAATATTTCTTTACTCTGGTAAAAATTAATCCCAATGAATAACTGCAGTAAATACAGGAAATTATCTTGGAAGCCAGTTCTGAAGCACACTGAATATTGGAGTCCTCAGAATATAATCAATGACGTCTTATAAGGTTAGTGTAGTGTAAAACCCTGTATTTTCATCTTCATTTCCTTCCATATCCTAATTCTAGTTCCTTCATGACCTAAGAAAGATTTGATAACATCTGCAACAAAGATCTGCTGCCTGCTGTGTTGATGCCCTATGCTTTGCTGATGTTGTGGGATTTTATTGTTTGTATGGTTTGGTTTTGTAGTTTTTGTTTTAACCAGGAAGTGTGTTGTGTTTTTTTTCTTGGTAGAAAATTCAGGAATTAATAAATATCTGTAAATTAGGAAAATACAAAGCCCAGCCCTTGGATATTTTTAGTGTGAAAAAACATTACTTGATCTTGTATATAAAGAATTAGTGCGGTCACTATCTCTTGTAAGTGGAATGAGTGCCCTGGAATACAAATGGAGAGTATTTTTCTATTTGACACCACTTCTGCAGATAAAAGAAGTGTAAAAGTTTCATGAGATGGAGTGTCTTTCCTTAAACACTGCATCTAGGTTAGTTTAAATCTGAAAAGATGACCAGTAGCAATTTTGCTGACTTGAACTGCCCTGGAAACATACTTCAAATAGTTGCATATGGAACCATATCTCTAACTTACTAACTGTTGAAGGCTTTTAAAAAAAGCTCTACTGACATATTACCCATAAGAAAGGTAAAGAAGTTAGCTGTTGTTCACTAGGTAGATAAAGTGCATTTTCTAAATGTTGGGGTTTAGTTTTGTGTATTTTAGGCAGTATTTTTCTCCACAGTTCTTCAGAAAAATCTTCCTATTTGCAGGAAAAAATAAAGTAAGAAAGAATTATCATTATTTGTTTAAAAACATAAATGTACCTCATTTGGACATGTGAGTTAATAATCCATTTAGACTATTATGTCTATGTGAATGCATTTTGCAAAATACGGTTAAATTATGGTGATTTCCTGCTTCTGAAAAATGATATGTAGTCCTAAGCCTCATAAAAGCTTGTGGAGAGAAAACATATCATGGAACATGTAGATTTTGTCTCTACTACTAACAATATTCATAATAATAATAATCAGATCTCCTGCCTTGCTTTGAACAAATTGCTCCTTCTTTTATTAGTAATGATATATCTAGAAAATTACTCTAGACCTCTAAATAACAATACGCACAGAATAAGTGCAACCATGATCAACAGCCTTTTAAATTACGGAGACACACGAATATTAGAGTATTATCATTACCCTTTTCATTTTTCTGGGGGGGTTTCTTTTTCTTTTCTGGGGCACACTATTCTGGGTGTAACTAATATTTTATATAGTTGAAAAGTTTACTTCAAAAGCATATTAAAATTAATCTTTTTGTCACTATTAACTTTAGAAATTAAAAATATAAAAAGGTCAAAAGTAATTTTTCACATTTGAGTTCTGACTTCTTTCCAGATACTTACCTGCCAGTCATATACGGCTTTACTCAGTTTGTGTATGTCTCTATGTTGGTATAGGTAAATAAAAAAAACCGTGGGTTATATAATGTTGGCAACAGTAAGTCTGGTCATACTGCTTATTTTCTTCAGCTCTATAATGCATTATGCATCCAAAGCATCTAACTTGGATTACCAGTCCTCCCTTCAGCTTCCACAAGCTTCATGTCTGATGTGAAGACTATTACTGATATTATATGGCCTTCTCAGAATGCTACCATAAAAGCTCAGTCTAACAATGAAGTAGGTGTTCAGATAATTCATCTGGGAGTGCCCTGGCACAAAATTAATTTTCTCTGGGATAACAAGCAGAAAAGAAACTTGGTATAACTGTCTTACCTAAAGACCATAAGGCTGGAGGAAATGCAGAGTACCCCTGGAGATCTCTTTTCTTTTTTAATTTTTATTTAAACCTTCAATTTAATTCCAAATCAGAAAGCAAACATTCAAAACCAAATCAAGATTGCCATTCTTCAGTCTGCTCACTTGGGAGTTCTTTCAGTTGTGAAGAAAAACATGGGGCTAAAGCATCTATTTAAAAAGTCTTTCCCCCTTGACTACACAGAATGGTCTCTTTCAAAATAATCAGTGACTGATGACAGTGAATAGATTCAGGCCAATAGTCAGAATACTAATGAATATTCTGATCATGTGGAACATAGACTAAAAGATTCTGCATCCTGGTCTTCCAGTTATGAATTACATTGTTGGCTGTTTAACTTTTTTTCCTGTTGGCATGCTTAATAACACTCAAAAAAGTGTCTATATTAGGTTTATTCTTCATGCATACTAAGTAAGTATTTTTTCCCTGCATATTTATCAATGCTTTGTGCATCTGCTTTTGAACAGAAATGAAAGAATTCAAGATAACATAAAGCAATTTCCTTTGTATAGATTGCTAAACTATTTGTTAAACAGTGTAACAGTGAGATGAAAAAAACCAAAACAAACCAAAAAACCAGAAAAGTCCTATAATATGTTACAAAATTTAAAATATGTTATAAAATTAAAATTTACAGTAAATTTAGGAGTCTTCTAGAGTCTAGCATCTTTTACAAAATGCACAGAATATATAAAAAAATAATCTTCCCAGTTGTGTGACTGGAATTTTTGTGCATAAATTTTTCAAAATAGAGTTCAGGCTTTGAGGTATCATATATCTGCAGATTTTGTGGCACGAATAGAGGATGACATTTCTACTAAAAGGATATGGTAAATAGCTATGGAAATAAGAAAATTATTTTATGAAGAAAATTGGCCTTTCCAGACCTAATTTAGATAATTTTGAGAATCCCAGTTTACTTTTAGAATACATTTTGTTATTATGTACTGTTAAAAATATGTTTGATGTTTTATTGCAGTCTGTAAGATATTTTTTTTAGACCCTAAAAAAACACTGAATTTGCATCAACTTCTCATATAAAGTTAATCTTTGTAATGTGCTAAATCCTCCCTCTATTAATAAAAAGCAAACAATATCAGAAGGGAAACAGAGCCCTGATACTCTAGTTTAATTACTGAAATGTTTGATTTTGAATGCCTCAGTGCTTTTTCTTTGTACTTAACCAAAAGTAAGATTACTGCTTCATGTACTGCAGAATTTAAATTCTACTGTTTTTTTTTTGTTTATTTCCCCTCCCCTGAGGAAGAAAGATGATACTTTCCAACCACAATTGCTGCCTCCATTCCTAGTTATTTGTTTTCAACTTAGTATATAATTGGAAAAAAAATATTAAAGTAGCAAACCATTTGTTAGTTTTCTGTATCAAAGGTCAACTTCACAGATGCTTACTAGATATTTTCTCTTTTTGTATGTGTAAGCTACAATAAACTTGTTCACTTAAAAGTCTGCAAATATTTATGCCTGTTTTCAGAGCTAAATTCAGAGCTGCAGTGAGTTGCATTTAGTGCAGGAAGGTATTCTTCTCAACTTCTTTTGTAGCTATAATTAAAAAAAAATCAAAATGAAAACATTTGGAAAAGTTATTACATTTTTTATGTTATGACAAAAACATAGTGGTGTGCTCCCTCTTTTGGCTTTTCTGAGATGCTGTTGACAAACAAACAAATGGGAAACATCTTTTGGTTCGTGAAGCCTGTTCTGTAACTACCTGCCAAGCTGTTGATCAGGGATATTTTTTGTATTAAAACAGCACTCTGTGCATCTGGAAATAGAATTGTGCATTGTCAAATAAAATGGCACTGTCGAATATAGGAATACTCAAAAAGTCAAACAGAGATATGTAAAACTGGCAGACTTGCATAATATGGGGGACTTTCTTCTTCAAGCTTTTAAGGTGATAGTATAAACAACAGCTCAAAACAACAATTACAAATTTCAGAAAATGTTTGACAAAAACATTTTGAGGCAAAAGAACTTTAAAAATCTCGTGATATAGATGTAGATCTGCCTGATAACTGAGATTACAGTAATCATGTTATTTCTCATGAGTAATTTGTATTATTTTGTCTATTTGGAACATGACAAAATAAAATCAGAAATTAAAATTAACTTCCTGTGTTTAACTTATTACTGTTTTCCAAAGAGAGGGAACATTACAGTCACACTGTCTGTTGGTGGTCTTTGGGCAGAATAAACCCACACACCCATATCCTCTTAAGACGGGAAAGTATGATTAGCTATGCATTTTCTGGATCTAGGGGCTAAAATGAGAACTCAGAATTATTGTAATGTTGTATTAGAGACCATAATCTGTCACATGGGGGAAAAGCTATTGCTAAAGAGCATTAGCTGAAAAACCCCAGACAGTCTGCTTTCCAGTCCCTTCAGGAATAATCTAGTGAAGAGTTTTTATAGGCATGGGACAAAAGAGCTTTTCTATGTTTTAACCTATTTAAAACTCCCTAAACCAAAACATTTATTCTATCTTGCTCACATTTCCTCTGTTACACCAGAGATTAAAAGGGATATATTGTGACTGGTGACATTACGATCTGTCTAACAAGGCCTGGGAAAGAAGACAAAGGGTGCAGTGCTACTCAAACAGAAAGAATGTAGTGGTGGCATAGAAAAATACATGATAAGATCCTTAGTATTTAACCTGAGATTTGAGTTCAGTGTAGGAGTACTTTTGTAGTATGAATGCAAATTGCTGCAGGTAATAATTTCAGATCTGCAAAATTATTTTATTTCTTTTTCTAAATGTATGCAAGGAACATAGATTTCTTTCTCCCTTCTCTCCTCTGCAAATCTGAGCCACATAACATTTCATTTCTTGCATGAAAATGAAACATTAGTATTAATCCCCTGATGTTTTGATGCCTAGAGGCATATTTTCAGCTTTCACTACTTCATCTAGTGTTGTATTGTAAGTAATTGACTGTGGCAAGAAGTCAATGCTCATGTTGCAGAAAGAGACAATGGCACCACTGTTAAAAGTGCTTTGCCTGTCAGATTAATTTTTAATATTGGATTAAAACAACATTGTAATTAGAAAAAAAAATATAAAAAAGTAGCTTTTAAGCTGTTATACTCAGAAAATTACATGTAAGATCCGCAAACATCTTTCATCTATTTATTATTTAATCCGGAGATCAATACATGACATGGTTCACTATTGTGATCTGAGCAACAGCCTTATTTTAAGGCTATATAACAAGAATTTAAGCTTGAATTCAGCCTCTAGCTGATGACTCAGGAAACTCACGGGATGAACCCAGACACGCTTATGTCTACTTGGGGCTGAAGGAAGAAACTCTCCCCACATCCTAAAGTGCCCCTACATAAGAGTCAACACAAGGATTGGAGAATGAAGAGCACATGAACCAGAGACAGGATCCAGGAAAAGTGTGCAATACAAAGTTCATCCAGCTACACACTCACATTAGAACCAGTGCCACCAGAAATGCTCATAAAGTATTAATAGTTGAAGGTTCGTAGCTGAGAGGCATAGAATCACTGATTTACCATCCAGACAATTTCTCCAGAGAAATTTTATTCCTGACAGGAGTTTGCATTCATAATGCCACTTAGAAGATGTGAAGCCTAGTGATCCCTACATATTATCTAGTTCTACTATTCAATGTAGGCTGTAACAAATCTGTGATAAGACAATTTAGGATTATCAGAAAAGACTACACGTCTTTTGAATCAATGTTAAAAGTATCAGGAACACAGGCGGTTTTCTCCATTATCTCCCTCAGTCAGCGGGAGGGGTCATACTTAAGGTTTTGTCTTCTATTATCATACATTTGCCTTTGGGAAGATGGATGTGTTGGGAACTGATGGGCTTCATCAGACCAAGTCCTGGAGACGAATGGCTCTGGCAAGTGTGTTCTGGATTGGAGGATTCTGACTGGGGAACTTTCAGCAAAACTGAAGGTAAGAATGTGAGGAGAGAAGGTGCCCCAGCCTCCCAGCCCCAAAGCAGGAAACGCTGCCCTGACAAGTGGCAGATACGACTTTATGAGAGTAGGGTCTGGTAGGGACTTTATGAGGAAAAGGAGTCTGCTAAACCCATATGGGTAAAAAAGCTGCCCCAGGGAGAAGAGGAAACCAGAAGCACCATGAACAGAGTGGGCAAATAGGGCATGGTGCATCAGCCAGCCCATTGCATGTTTTCTCAGCAGTCCACAGGCAGGGTGCGAAGGAAGGACACTGTCATCTGGTGAGTGCAAGAAGCAAGCTCAACTAGTGGCCACTACCCCCACAAGAAGTGACCTAACTATGGTTCCATTTGAATGAAAGCTATTGCCTGAAGAGACGTGATACAATACAATAATACAATACAATACAATACACCAGGTTGGAAGAGACCTTCAAGATCATCGCGTCCAACCCATCAACCAATCCAACCCACCTAAATACAATACAGTACAATACAGTACAATACAACCCACCTAAACAACTAAAAAAACTAAACCGTGGCACCAAGCACCCCATCAAGCCTCTTCTTGAAGACTCAGACAGAGCTCCTACACAACCATGCAGCCATCTAGGTCTTCAGATTCAAGGAGTCCCTGTCACTGGCATGCAGGACGGCAGAGATAACACATATGTGAGGTGAGACCAGTTTGAGGACCTGCTTAGTCTGTTGGCAGACATGAAACAAGAAATGAAAAGGCTGAGTATACTTCTTGTATTGTAAAAAAATAAAACTACCCTATTACAATACAATACAATACAATACAATACACCAGGTTGGAAGAGACCTATCAACCAATCCAACCCACCTGAATACAATACAGTACAATACAGTACAATACAGTACAATACAGTACAATACAACCCACCTAAACAACTAAAAAACTAAACCCTGGCACCAAGTACCCCATCAAGCCTCTTCTTGAACACCTCCAATGAAGGTGACTCCACCACTTCCACAGGCAGCTAATTCCAGTGGGCAATCACTCTCTCGGTATAGAACTTCCTCCTAACATCCAGTCTGAACCTGCCCTGGCGCAGCCTGAGACTGTGTCCTCTTGTTCTGGTACTGGCTGCCTGGGAGAAGAGACCAAACTCCACCTGGCTACAACCTCCCTTCAGGTAGTTGTAGAGAGCAATAAGGTCACCCTTGAGTCTCCTCCTCTCCAGGCTAAGCAACCCCAGCTCCCTCAGCCTCTCCTCATAGGGCTTGTCTTCCAAACCCCTCACCAACTTTGTTGCCCTTCTCTGGACACCCTCCAGTAAGACAACATCTTTCCTAAACTGAGGGGCCCAGAACTGGACACAGTACTCAAGGTGCGGCCTAACCAGTGCAGTGTACAGGGGCAGAATGACCTCCCTGCTCCTGCTGGCCACACTGTTTCTGATGCAGGCTAGGATGCCATTGGCCTTCTTGGCTGCCTGGGCACACTGCAGGCTCATGTTCAGCCTACAATCAACCAGCACCCCCAGGTCCCTCTCTGCCTGGCCGCTCTCCAACCACTCTGACCCCAGCCTGTAGCACTGCATGGGGTTGTTGTGGCCAATGTGCAGAACCCGGCACTTGGATGTGTTCAATCTCATGCCGTTGGATTCTGCCCATCTGTCCAGCCTGTCGAGGTCCCTCTGCAAAGCCTCTCTGCCCTCCAGCAGATCAACTACTGCCCCCAGCTTGGTGTCATCCGCAAATTTACTGATGATGGACTCGATGCCCTCATCCAGATCATTAAAATTAATAAAAATGAGCAGCAGAATTTTAACTTCTCACACAATAATGTTCTGGAGGTTGCACAACCTTTCGTGAGCTAAGCAAACACACCAGTGGCCAAAGACTTAAATTCATTTTAACTTTCTTGGCTGTGGTGGGTTGAAATTCCCCCCAGCACAGAATTTCCAGAGCAGCTCACTTGAAAGCAAATGAAGCTGTATTTAAAAGCAACGCTACAATCTGAAGTACGGAACACAATGAAAATGTACAAAATATACAATGTTTACATATATTTACAATTTATAAGCAGCACAGGAACCCCCCTGGGCAAAATCAGGGGTTTACCAACAGCTTCCCCCTCCCTTCTCTCTTCCCTGCCCCTCTACATGGGACAAGAGAAGAAAGAAGAAAAGCAGAGTTGCTTGTTAGTACTCAACCACAACATAGCAATGCAGCCAAGGTCAGCAAAGGCAGCAGAAGCCAGAGCTAGTATCTGCTAGAGTGAAGGAAGTGAAAAGAAAATTTGTTTATACCAACTAACTTTATATTTGTAGTCAGACCAATGGGATTATTTAGAACTTATAATTATTTTCCAATGGTAATTTATTTACATTCTGTCACTTTCTGTTCAAGATCTGTGGAAAATTTTCTAGGTGCAGCTTAAAACTACCACATTGGTGAAAGATGTGTGCTTAGAAAAAAATCCCCCAAACCAAAAAAATGTAATCGCAGGAATGTTGCCTTTGTAATTGTACATGATGAGCACAATCCAGGCAGAACCTCGATACTTTGTATCAAACAAATCTGCCTCCTTGGCTGAAAATCTTCAGGAATGTATTATTTATAATTAGACATACTATGCTTTCCACAATTTTTTTTGCTATATGCTCTGTGTTTTCTCTCAACATTCATAATTTCTGTCCTGACTTATGTTCACAACTCACAAACTTCCATACTAACACTATCTGTGAATTTTACCAGTGTCTATTTAATTCCAAACAAAATTAATTTAAGATTTTAAACAGAGCTAATTTTGAAATAAAATCTTCTCTATTTCTTCCAATAATGGACATATTGTAATATTTCAGTCTGTGGTTATTGTAATATTATATTCCTTGGGTTTTGGCTAGTCTGTGAAATGTATGCAATACTTTATGAATATAAGCTTAAATAGGAAATCCTGGCCAAAGTTCCCATTTCCAACAGAGCTGCTTGAAAAGTCTATCTCCAAGACAGAAGAAAAATCAGACAAATTGGGACCGCTTTGAGGAAGTCAGATGATTTGGATTTACAAAAGAGGGGTGTAATTTATTCATACATTTATGTATTTAGTTATTTATTTTTAAAATCAAATAGTTAGTACCTGAAGGTAAATAACTTCAGAAAATGGAAAGCAAACCAGATATCACTAGAAAGTTATCATGGACAAATTGACTAGGTAAGTGATTTTTGAAAGACAACTGATACTATACATATTATAAGCAGTAACTAGACATCGAGTATGTCAAATAGATTAAAGAGAAATGACTATGATGAATCCAATGTTTACTGAAAGGAGTATGATATTACAGAGTTTTGCTATTAAAGAATTCATCGGAAGACTAAGTTTTCTTACCACGCTTTTACTTTTCTATGTTTTTCACTCAAATTTGATGGATCTTTTAACTCAAAATCACTTACCTCTGCCTTCCCTGCTCCTTCCCAATTACTCTACAAGAAGATACTGAAAAGAAACTGTTGATCTGATAGCTACCCTTCTCTTAGTAGTTTCTCACAGTACAAATGATTTCTGTAAGAAAGAACATGATGTATCTTCTAAGGAGCAAACATATTACTCTTCCTCTAGCCTAATGAAACACTTCTGATGGAAGTTGAATTCAGTACATATTATTCTTTTCCCAAGGCTCAAATGTCAGAAAATGGTCCATTCATACAGTTGAATATTGTCTGTGATGACAAAGTAACCTGGAAGGTCTCTTTTCTTTCTAAGAGGTAAGAGTGTCTCTCCTCGCATAGAAATATATGCTGAGCCTTTTTCCTTATCTGTGTTCAGTCTTACCTCTGACATGACCCATTAAAAATACTGGTATATGTGAGATCCTTACTTTTGCTATCAGAGAAGCAGCAGAAGAGAAAATGAAGTTAAAAGCAAAACACTATTAAATTTAAGGGACTAAGCGTTGTGGTGGTTCAGTGTTCCAGCCATTTTCCACTAACAATCTGTGCTGACTTTTGTACTAGGTCATTCATGCAGTGACTTTGATTCTTAATTTAATCTTCAGTGAATGGTTGTCTGTATCATAAAATCATAATGTATTTTTGCATAACTGATAATCTGTACTTACGAGAGTCTTAGGACTGGAAAAGTAAGGGTTCAAAGGCCAAAATTAAATACACTATTAGGGTTGTAAAAGAAAGCTTGTCCAGCACAAATGATATTGTACCTGCCATTTAATTCTGTGATTATTTTAGTAATGAATGTAGATTGTAGTATTGTTATCTTCTCAGGCTTCTCTATCCAGCAAATTATTATAAGGCATATGTGCTTTTGTTTGTATAGTTTGTGTTCTATCAATTTGTCTCTGCTAACATCTTTTAATATAGAGTGCTTCTCTATTTGTAGACATTCTTTGGAGTCTGGAGAAGAAGCAGTACTTACTTCCTGATACAGCCATAAAGTTTTCAAAATAATTTTCACAACTTGTTCTTTAGTAAGAGTGTCATCAATTAAATAATATGGATAAAATTCATTCAGTTTTGACCTTTGAATCAGACTTTTAGCTCAAGAAAAGACAAACATGGATATTAAATTGTGGGCAGATGATGGAATAAAAATAGACCCAGAAAACATTTTGGTTTTGAAGTGGGTATTATTACTGAATGTCATGTATCATAATTTGAATGGTAATATTAAAATTCTAATTTATTATATTTATTGTGTTTCTTATATTTTTATTTTTCAGGAATACTACATGTGATTTCACTTTATGATGTTTTCAGTCCATCTTTACACTTGATCTGTGCATGGTGTGCTCTGAATAAGTGGCAAGTCATACTGAGAAGCCAGAGGGAAGCTGTTACATGATATTTAAAAAATGATCAAGTCTCCCAGACTCTACTGCATAGGTTGTCCAGATGAAAAGAATATAAATGTTAGTATTTTTTTCATGTTGTATTTATTGATTACAAATGCTTGGTAATAGGCTTCCACCAGTTTAGAAAAAAACTTTCCTCCTTTTGGCCATAGCTATTCTGTGTTTGAGGACTGCTATCATTGTTCCGTGGGCAACAACAGTGTGGTCAGTTCTTCCATGAGCACAATGATATCATATCACTCAATACAAATTTCTGACAAAATAATTAAGAAAATAGTTCTTCCCTTTATTACAGATTCATAATTTCTCATCACATGGGAAACTGCTAGACAAATGATATGATGGAAAAGAGAATGCTTATAGTTTATAGTTTCATAGTTTCAGTCAGGGTTGGAAGGGACCACAAGGATCATCTAGTTCCAACTCCCCTGCCATGGGCAGGGACACCCTACACTAGATCAGGCTGGCCAGAGCCTCATCCAGCCTGGGCTTAAACACCTCCAGGGATGGGGCCTCAACCACCTCCCTGGACAACCCATTCCAGGGCTTCACCACTCTCATGGTGAAGAACTTCCTCCTCACGTCCAGCCTGAATCTCCCCACCTCCAGCTTCATTCCATTCCCCCTAGTCCTATCACTACCGGATGTCCTGCGAAGTCCCTCCCCAGCCTTCTTGTAGGCCCCCTTCAGATACTGGAAGGCTACAATTAGGTCACCCCGGAGCCTTCTCTTCTCCAGACTGAACAGCCCCTACTCCTTCAGTCTGTCCTCATAGGAGAGGTGCTTCACTAAAACAGATTTTTATTTCTGTTATGTGACAAAGCCACAAGTTGATATGCAATCTTCAATGGTTTACAAATCTTCTCTTAATGCTATATAATTGTCAAAGGGGTTGTTGGTTATCTATGAGTGATTTATTGCAATTTGTCACAATTTGAATCTATTCCAAAATAAGCTGGTGACATATACTAAAGATTGTTCAATGAAATCTGAAATGGTTCATTTGTTATGTCAACTGGAAGGCACTGAGTGGTATCTGAATATAATTTTAAGATTTATTGAAGTTATTTAGATATATCTCTTAATGGCAATTTGGCACACTGCATAGACAACATTGTCATTAAGAAGATAAGAAAATATTTCCTTTACATCTTAAAATTCTGAACCTGTCACTCACAACTGCATTGCAGTGCAATGAAAAGGAATTAGCACTAGAAGTCAGTCTAAGGGTTGATAAACAATTACAACAATTCATTGTAAGATTAATGTAATTCAACTTTATTTATTGATTTATTTATTTTAAATCTATGTTAGGGACTTTGGGATAAAAAGTTTTCCTGTGTTAAATCACTTTACCCTCCAGTCTCCAGAAAATGTGGTAAATACTAATGGTCACATATTATTTTTAGCCACTTTTCCGTTGACAAAAATTCATCAAATATATATGCCGAGTACTGAACTTCTTTTGTGATAAGGCAAGCAAGCAGGACTTGTGGGGAAAAAGATGTCACCTAGGTGCTCATGAAGTAATGGCATCCTGCTGAGTAGGCTAGAGGACTCTTTTGTTAAAGCCTCTCGTATTCAATAGTTTCTGTAGTTTCTAGAAAGTGGTGATTGATGCCTATAATTACAATAACATATTTTATTGTTTCAAATTAAAAAATATATTAGAAACCTGTTTTCAATGCCAGGGCCTGCTTTGGAAGTGACACAATATTATAAATAAAAAGGAATTCTTAATAAAACAATGCTGCTTCTTTAGAGATATGAAATAAAGTGGCTCCTTTAAAAAGGAAAGTTGTTCAATTTTCAGTATTGTATTTATGAGAATGTTTTGGGGCAATGCAAGGTTTTTTTGCTTTACAAATCTAAATACCCTGGCATGGATTTGAGCAAAGATTGCGTTGTCATGGTTTGTACTTTTGTCAAGGGTTATGTGAATCAAAATGTAGACAAATTTTTGATGATAACAGGTAGGATTTTTTTTTTAAAAGGGAAATATATGAAAAAAATTCTATTTTCCTTTCATGTCAAAGATTACTTTGTAAACCTTTGTCTTTTGACCTTTCTACATCAAATTGAGAATCCATACTATAGATAGGGAAATGATGAAAATAAACTAAGTTTCTAGGACACTTTCTTAAGCATGAAGGGTCAAGATGTATCTCTTATGATGCCCTCCAAAACTTTGTTCCTTTGTATAATAAAGTCCTTTTTTGATCAGAACCCAGAAAATACCCATAAATCCTGATGTGTGCAATGAGAGACTCTTTCCAATCACAGAGGAAGATTTCCTCATTCCACATTTTGTCCCACATTGCTCAACTTATGCATTTCAAGCTTTCACAAAGCACAGACTTTCACATATTGTAAACAATGTCTTCAGACTGGAATGTGCTGCATGTGATCCATGGTGTGTGAAGAATTGTGTATCTTTTAATTTTTTTACACTTCAAGAAGTTCTATGTTTTGGGCTTTTGAGATTTAAAAGCAGTATTTCCTTGGCTATTGTTTATGTAAAAGAAGAGATGATGCAAAGCATATTGTGTAAAACAGAAATCCTAAACCAGGAATGAATAAGAAAAACAAAGGGTTCATGCATGGTAATCTTTTAAGGGGCTTTGTGTGAGAGAACATACTCTTTTTCTGTATGCAAAAAAGAGAGCTGTAGACTATGGCAGGTTTATTCCTTGTAAAATTATTCCGTCTGTGTGTACTTTTAGGCTTTGTTAGGCCAAGACTTCACTAAACTACCACCATTTTAAAAAAGTTATACTTGAATGCCACAGAACAGTTAAAGAATACTAATACTCTTTTTAACATGTTTTAATGGCCAAGGTCTAAATGAGGAAACACCTTCAGCAGTGTGGCAGGTAAATGTCTCATAGTATAGCATTATTCTTCTTCTGAGTGATTCAAAGAAATTTTAGTGTCTTGCCAGGTTGGGCTGGACAAAAGGGAGTGTTCAGATAATTCAAAGTCTTACTCAGGAGGAGTATTTTCAACATCACCAAGCAAAGCAACCTCTGGAGTCAATATGTTTGAAATTTTGATAAGATTATATTTGTTTCAGGGATGCAAAAAGATATTTTTAGTATTCCTAGTATTTTTAGTATTTTAGGACTTCTGGAGATTAGCATATGTAAAATGCTATAACTTCACAAGGACTCGACTTTTGGGGTAATATCCTATGTCTACACTTCTCCCAGTACTGACCAATACCTCTGCATGCTGGTGGAAGTCCTTTCACTAACTTGAACTCTTTCAGAGAAGTAACAGCCTGATATACTTGATACTAGGTATTTTCATAAAAATAAGAAAATTTAATATGGTTTCTTTAAATGAATCCTGTGATTTTAATCAAAAAGAAAGCACTATATAAGTGGCATTTGTGATCTAAAGACATTACTTGAAGTCTGAGCTCAGCTTATGCAGTGCAAGAAAAATTGTCCTACCCCAAAATTAAGTTTTACTGAGATGAGCAAACTCATTTTTATGCTCCCTAATGATAAAGGACACAGTCTTTGAAAAGACATGCTCAATAGGAAGAGAGAAAGAGGAAGAAGCCACAGTATAGAGACTTATTTTTATAAGTACAGAACCATGTTCAACATGTGCATTCTACTACTGTATTTACTCTCTTTGTTTAAAAGAAAGAATTCTGAAAACAAGTACACTGAACTATAGATAAAGTATTTTTAAGTTCTTTTTATTGAGACATTGAACACATCCTTAGTAATTACCATAAACTCTTGGCAATTGTATCATCATTCATTGAAGTGAATGTATGCATGCCTTTTAGATCTGTGTAAGTAGATAGAAAGACACAGAGAAAAATTTATATAATTGAAAGTGGACCCTTTCACTAAACATAGATTTAATCAGAATTTATCTGATTAGCCTTGCTAAACATTCAGCATATTGAGAGTTTGAAGCTGGAGACAATTGTGGAAAGCAAGAAATGATTAGCATGTTTGTGTTCTTGGGTTTTTTAACTTAATTTTATTTTTATTTTTGGTTTATTTTGTTTGTTTTGTTTGTAGCATATTGTTTGGGTTTATGATTTTTTGTCTCTTTATTTTTTTCTCTGTCTTTGTTTGGTTTTCTTTTTTTTAATTAGTTATATACTTTCCACATAGCTTGTTGTGTAAAAGATCCAAACATGCACAATGTCAAAGGTCTTCAACACTCAAGAGAATAATAGGGGGAATAATGCAGCACCAAGACTTCAGAGAACTTTGAATGATTGAATCCTCTTTCAGGCAGATTTTACAAGTTCCTCAGGCCCAGAGCTTCAGGCTAGTCAGACATAGACATTCAACTGACAGGATTTAGCCTTCAGAACTCACAAAAAGTGTCAAAGTTTGTTCTTCATCACCTTTTTATATAATTCTGAAGAATTCACTGCAACATATTTGAAGTATGAGTACTGTCAAAGTACAGGAGCATATTATTTGTTACAGGTGCATAATTACATGTGTAAACGTAAGTAAACATTATAATATTTAATAAAATACCTTTAGTTTTGAAATATCAGACAAATACTTTTTCAAGATATTTCTATGTCAGAATAAAGATATATCCAAATCCTTCTAGCTTTCTTCTCCCCCAACTTTAACAAATTCCAATAGAACTCATTTCAAGGATCTAGATGTCCAGAGATGGACCAGGAGGATGATCAGAGGGCTGGAGCATGTCTCCTGTGAGGGCAGACTGAGAGAGTTGGGGCTATTCAGCCTGGAGAAGAGAAGGCTCTGAGGAGACCTTATTGTGGCCTTCCAGTATCTGAAGGGAGCTTCCAATAAAGCTGGTGAGGGACTTTTTAGGGTAATGATAGGTAACGATAGGACTAGGGGGAATGGAAAAAAGCTAGAACTGGGTAGATTCGGATTAGATGTTAGGAAGAAGGTTTTCACCATGAGGGTGGTGAGACGCTAGAACAGGTTGCCCAGGGAGGTGGTAGAAGCCCCATCCCTGGAGGTTTTTAAGGCTGACTGGATGTGGCTGTGAGCAACCTGCTCTAGTGTGAGGTGTCCCTGGCCATGGCAGGGGGATTGGAACTGGATGATCATTGGATCTTAGGAAGAAGTTCTATACCGAGAGAGTGATTGCCCACTGGAATCGGCTGCCCGTGGAGGTGGTTGAGTCACCTTCATTGGAAGTGTTCAAGAAGAGGCTTGATGGGGTGCTTGGTGACATGGTTTAGTTTTTCAGTTGTTTAGGTGGGTTGTATTGTATGTATTGTATTGTATTGTATTGTATTGTATTGTATTGTATTGTATTTAGGTGGGTTGGATTGGTTGATAGGTTGGACGCGATGATCTTGAAGGTCTCTTCCAACCTGGTGTATTGTATTGTATTGTATTGTATTGTATTGTATGATCCTTGAGGTCCCTTCCAGTCCTAACTATCCTATGATTCTATGATTCTATATTTGTTTTTCAATACTGTACAAAGACGTTACTTGGTGTAACATTGAATGTTAGTGGTGTAGTCATGTCAATTTAATGGTCAAATGTTAGCTGAGAAAGATTGGTGATTTGTACAGGAAGCCCATCCATCTGGCAAGATATTTTTGTGTATAAAAGAGGAAAAAGCCACCTGCAGTTTTTCTTGATTGAGGAACTTTAAGTATGAAGCCACAGGTTATGATTTCTCCCTTTCTTTCATTGCTTATTGTAGCTATACCTTTCTCTCTCCTGGTCTTATGGTTATTTGCTCTATATCCTCATTCTATTTAGGCACATTTGTCTTTTAATGAGAAAAAGCGCCAAAGCATTTTTTTTTTAAATGCCTGTTAAAACATCATTGATGCTGTCCTCTGAACTACTGTTCAGTTACATACTCTATCAAATCATATAAAAGTGTCACCTCAACTGATCTATTACTTTGGTAATGGCCAGAATAATTTTCTGAATCAGACAAAAATCTTGACAAAAATGTCATAGCTCAGAAACTGAAATGTGTTTCCAAAGTGCTTCAAAAAGAGATAGCACTTTAACTGCAAACCCAAACATTTATGGCCCTTTTTCCTAGAAAATTATTGACTTCCCAAACCTATAATAGTATAAATAAATTTATTTTTTAAAAAAGTCTGTATGGAACAACCTCTTTGTCATCTTTCTTACTCTTAATTCATTCTAGTGTCACCTCCTAACTATCTAGCAATATCTCATTTTTTCACACTAAGAGGTTCCTCAGAAAGGACATCATTCTACACAGAAACTGGAAATTTGTTATTAGCAAAAAAAGACAATTGTTAATTCACCATTATATATATATTTTTAAATAGCTTGCTTAGTATGTAAGAGTTTTGTGAATGGCATGGACAAAAAAAAAAAAATAACCCCAAATTTCTGAAAGGCACAGTATTCTTAACAATTTCAAAATAATAATGAAAATAAATATAAGTAGAAAACCTTTAATAAAGTTAAATATTTTCTGTGAAATAACAAATCATTTAATCATTTTACTTCATAGATACAGCTTTAATCCACACTGATGATTTTCCTTAAAGGAGAGAGAGGACAGTGTATATGGCTTAGAAGTTATTTCCACTGGGGGTTTAATTTCTGATTTTTTGCAATGTACAGATGAGTGTGTATGAGTTAGCTTGCTAATGCTAATAGGACAGGGTTTTTTTAAAAAGCAAAGCCATAGTAGAAAGACATAAAAATGTACAATTCATAAAAATGTACCTGGAAGATTCAGCTCCTAGTTCAGCAATGGAAACCATCTGTCCTACACTATTTTCCCTGTTGCATTGAGTGTGTCATGGGATGAATGTCTAAGGATATCTGTAGTAAGATCACCATTTATTTTACATTTCAAATGTTCTCTGCATTTTTTGAAAAACACATTGCATAATAATGGATTTGAAAGTGCTAATGTATTTTAATACCTTTAATAAGGTATTAAAACTAGTGAGAGAATGATTTATTACCAAATACCATTGAAAAATATGCACTAGAAAATACAGGCACTTGAGATAATCGTATACAGCAGCTGTTGGGCCAGGTGCAACACAGCACTCTTTTCTTCAAGCTTTTCACAGAAGCTTAACCATACAGTTATAATTGCAAAAAAAAAAAAAAAACAAACAACAAAATTATAAAGAAAAACCAGCAACCAAACCAAAACCACCACCACCCCCCAACAAATAAACAAAAAATGGATTCAGAAATCCAGTATACAGTAAAATCTCTGATTTGATGGAACTAATTCCAGGACTCAAGACTGTTAGTATAATTTTAAAGCATATTTGTATATTGAACAGTCTCTGTGGTAATAGTGGCATCATAGTTGATGGAACTCTGTCCTTGGTTTTATAATCTGAGCTGATCTTTTTTAGAAAGCAAGTCTGATTAGCCCTACATAGCATCAGCACAGTGAAAAGTGAGCAAGCTGGAGTCTGTTCCTGATTCTGTATCGCCAACAGAATTGTTTATCGAATTCCAATTATAACGTCAGTCATTTCTGGTATGTAATTCCTTTCACTTTTCTCTCCCCTGGATGAAATGAGAGGTGTCATCAGGGATTAAGGTGAAAATAGAATTGCATCACTAATAGCATGTATGTCCTGCAAATCTTTCCCTGCAGATTACTGCAATTCGAATGGGAAAAAGAAAATAAATCCAAAATAACCTTTGGATTAAAAAAAAAATTAAAAAAGGAAAGGAAAAAATATTTAAATGTATTTTAATCATATACTTTACACATCCAGACATTTTGGCACAGTAAGTAGAATGCCACACTTTTCTGAGTCAGTCTTTAAAGGGGAATTGCACTCAGAGGACATAATAGCTGGTGTGAGAGATGAGTATAATTGTGGAACAGAGAGAGGCCTTCTGGATACCTATTATTTAGGACTGAGACAAAAACAAAAACAGAAGAGGTTTTCTTAAAACAATAGCAATGATAATAATAATAATTACTATTTTAAATTAGATATAGTGCATGTTCCTAGTCAAACTATTCCTACCATTCATATGGCTATAATGAATGCTCACTTGATTATTGTATAAAGACCTTTTTCTTTGGTAGACTTGTCTCTGTCCTGCATTGCTGTTCTTTTAAGTTACCAGGCTTTGAGGTAATAGATGTATTTTCCTCTTCATGGAACCAACATATTTTGGAGGGAAAAGATGATGAGGCAACAGGACAGATAAATAGAACTGGGCCACATGGCTTCCCTACTCTGCTTTCTGGAGAAAGGAAAAACAGGCTGAATATATTCAATACATTACCAGCAGAGTCAGACAGATTTTTTTTTCTTCCTTGTATGCAGAGAGAAAAATGCTTCCACTTTGCTTGGATGACTGTCTCCACTATGTTTGAAAAAATAAATGAGGTAGGCTACATATTAGGCCTTCTGAGTTACTTGGAGCAATCCATTTTCCAATGAAAGCTTTAGTCAGGTGTATCTAAGTGTATCCAGGAAACTGGTCAATGGTTGTCATTGACAGCAGCAACTTTTTCCACTCCAAAGTTTCTTTTTACCTGTTACAATAGGGTCTTCATAGTGACTGGTTCCAGCATGATGATAAAATAAAGAATACAACATCCCTGTTGTACTAACTAATAGTAGTCAGAGCAATTATAACCCATTATTACAACACTACTTTCTCCCTGCTGAAGTGAATCATCAGCTGCATTAACACAGGAACTAAGACATAAACCTTTAACCATTTTTAAAATCAGATTGTAAGTCTCAACAAAAACAATCTGGTCAGGATATGTGGCAGTATACAGCATATGTGTATGAAATATTTCTGTCTCTAGACTGGATGGTTTGGCCACTCTATCAATAATATTACTAAAAATAGCTACTACTTTTATATGTAAATGTGGTTTTGGTTATGTGAAGTCAAAGCAGCTCACTCCAGCGTCAAAAAGCTTATATTGCAAGTCTAAAGCTTAAGACAAATTTGTTCACATAGCTTTCTCATATTAACACCTAAGCAATCTTGTGACTGATATTTTCATGATACTTAAGTGTAACAGGATAAATTTGTTTTGAGTTGCAGCTCTATGGATCTGTGCAATACACACTGTTAAAACACTGTGGGAATACATACACACATACACATAAAAGACAATAATAGCAAGGAATTCTGTGTAGAATGACATATGACCCTAGAATAAAAATGGAATAAAAGAAATGTCAGGTATGGGATGAGGCTTTGAACGGCCAAGAACAGCTGCAGATAGCTCCAGAGTGACCTGTTGCTGGCTATCAAATTCAAGTAATTCTGAGAGTGGGGCGAGTTTTTGGTATATGAAAAGCACAAAGGGTGACCAATGAAGAAGCACACTATGGATCAGGATGACAGGTTTGGATGAATGGCAACTTGAAAGAGGGTCATCCTCTAGAGAAAGTTCCCCTCACTAGTCCCAAGAAACTACTGGTGCACACCAAGGGGAATAATTGAGAAATTAATCTGTATCGGGGAAGTACTGATGCCCTTGTCATGTACACTTGCTCTATATTCTGCTGTTCTTCTGGTCAGCTATCACAGATGGTACTGGCAATCAGTAAGTGACTGTGCTTCACATTTATACATAGGTAAATATATACATATATATATTCTTAGAAAGAGGAAAAGGAGATAAGGCAAAGGGCATGTATTTCAGAACTGTGTGACCGACCAGCTGATTGTTTGATATATCTATCAGTGTATTTAAACTCTATCCAAACTAACTGTATATAGGTTAACTATTAAGTCTTAGTTAAAATTTGTGCCTAGAATATTTCCTTTCTGTCCCCATCCCTGCTTCTGTATTTGGGTTTTGTTAACCCAAACACGTAACTTAGCTGCATAAAATTGATTAAAATAGAAATGTAATTAAAAAACTACTATCCAGAAACTAAAGACGAATGCAGTTCAGATCATAGCATTGCAAAATGAAAGATAAGCAGTTTCTAATCTATTATACATTATATTGCACCACTTTGGTTTATTCTGGAGAAACACTGAATTGGAGGTGTATCATAGTATGCATTTTATGTGTACCCTTGTGTAGCTTGGCTCAAAACATACAGATAAAAGGGGCCATGATATGAAAACTCTTTCGTAACTATTCCTAAAGCTATGTCTTATGAACACATTGCTTACATTGTCATCCCTATGAAGACAAATTAATGATGGAGGCATAAAAGAGCCTTGGTAACTGAGTGATAGAATTTTGCAGGATTGAGATATGAAAGTCAAGTTTTGATCCAGTCTTGGTTTTGTTTCACCTAATTACAGTGTTGCTGATGGAGCACTATTTGTTCTACTGAGAAACTAAGAGCTATATATGCTACTTCAAAGGTTAAACTGAACAGCAGTTGTGTGTTTTCAGAGCCCTGTGACAAATCACATTGTGGGTTTTTTTGGATAGGAAGTCCTGAAGCCATGAGGTTTGACTTGGACTTCTGAAAAAAAGAAATCAAACCCAATCTGGAAGGAAAATGGAATTTCCATCTTTCTCTAAAGTGTCTTTTTTATATTTTGTTATGAAGCAGTGTAGAGTCTGGCATCGAATTAGCTTACTTCAAACCAACAAGTAGATCCCTGAAGGAGTTAGCTCCTAATCCATCAGTGATAAAGTAATTTGCACTTTCAATACTCTGTATTTACATTAGCATATCGCACTGACATATCCAAGTTAGAAAATGACAAAATAGAGTAGGCAGCTTGATCTGAGAATGAAAAAGTCTGCAAGTGAATCTTTAGTTTGTCTGCTCTTACTACCTCATTAATCCTAAAAGGTGTCAGTCAGTAAGTCTAATAGCTATGAGTGTTAGTGCTGTGGTCAGTTCCAAATTATAGTATTGATTAATTGATTGCCTTCTTCCAGCTGTGAATTATATTAGTGCTGGATCAGACTGGCTGGCTGAAGGCCAAAGCTTAATCTCTTGTGAAAGACGACAAACAGCTCCACAGTTTCAATGCTGTGATTAAGTAACTAGGAAACTAAAACTTTTAAAATTGTTATCTGATTAAAAGAACAACAACAACAAAAAGAATGTATGAGATATAATTAGTACATAGTTGATGCCAGTTGCTGAAGTAAGAAATAGGCTCCTTTTATATCCAGACTTGCACAGCCTGGACACAATACTACAGCTGGTATAGGATTGGAAAGAGAAATAAAATAGTCACTGGGTGAAACTACTCTAAGGAATGAATACAACCACTTTTGTGATTTCAAACCAAAATAAATTTTCTAAAATGAAATGCAGCTTATGACTCCAGTCATATTGATACCACTGCCTGAAAAAAATTGCTAAATACATCTATCCTAAGAATGTTTAATTTTCAAGAGCATTGAACATTTTTAAAATTAACATGGAAGAGAAAAGTCAACTTGTTGTCCAGCTTTTTGATTTAGTAAGATAATTGAGAGTCACCATTTCACCTCCTTATCATACCTTTCTAATAAACTTGTAAGAGAAAAGATTTGAGGAAAGTCTTCTCTTTCCTCCAAAAGGGAGAGTTTTGTTAGTTATAATTTATATACCTAATCCTATTTGCTTTGACATATAGCCAGACATAATTTACTTTCTTTCTTTTCTTAAATCATAAGAAGAGTAAATAAGAGTTTTATGTCTTTGTCATTTACTCTTAATCCAGATCTGATAAACTGCATGGAAATTGCTATCTTGTTGGCTCCTCAAACCAGTAATGTTGCTTTGCTAAGATTGAACTTCTTGGAAAAACTCTGAAAAATCATTATTCAAAAGAAATTCTTCAAATCCAAAAAAATATTAGTAGGGTAGGATAGAGGCTAGAGCACCTCCTCTGTCAGGTGAGGCTGAAAGAATTGAGGTTATTTAATCTAGCAAAGAAGGCTCTGGGGATACCTTATAGCAGCCTTCCAGTACTTAGTAGGAGACTCCTGGCTGAGGGTAGCAGAAGGCTTGATATGCAGACTGAACCTGCTCTGGAGGGAGGTCTATTGGCTCCCTGGTGCCCAAGTAAATGATGTCATAGGGAAACTTCCCACCCTTGTAAAACCTTCAGATTATCACCTGCTTCTAGTCTTTCAGGTGGGTAGTGGTGATGTATCAATGAGAGGACCACAATCAAATAAAGAAGATTTCAGGGCCTTGGGACAATGAGCAAAGGGATCAGGAGCTCTAGTTGGGTTGTCATCCATCCCTCTGACATCATAGAGTATCATAGAATTATAGAATCAACAAGGTTGGAAAAGACCTCAAAGATCACAGAATCACCAAGGTTGGAGGAGACCTCAAAGATCATCAAGTCCAACCGGTCACCACAGACCTCATGACTAAACCATGGCACCAAGTGCTATGTCCAATCCCCTCTTGAACACCTCCAGGAATGGTGATTCCACCACCTCCCTGGGAAGCCCATTCCAATGGTGAACAACTCTCTCTGTGAAGAACTTTCTCCAAGCCTTGAGCCTAAACTTCCCCTGGCGCAGCTTGAGACTGTGTCCCCTTGTTCTGGTGCTGGTTGCCTGGGAGAAGATATCAACCCCCTCCTGGCTACAACCACCCTTCAGGTAGTTGTAGAGAGCAATAAGGTCTCCCCTGAGCCTCCTCTTCTCTAGGCTAAACAATCCTAGCTCCCTCAGCCTCTCTTCATAGGGCTTGTGCTCAAGGCCTATCACCAGCCTCATTGCCCTTCTCTGGATACATTCAAGTGTCTCAATGTCAGTCCAATCTGTCACCCAAGACTTCATGACTACTAGACCATGCCACCAAGTGCCACGTCCAATCCCCTCTTGAACACCTCCAGGGACGGTGATCACAGATCAGTATACAGGGCTCCAGAGCTGTGAGTAACAAATGGGTTGCACTTGTCCCAGAAGGGGATAAGGAATCTGGGACAGGAGCTGGAAGGGCTCATTGATAGGGCTTTAAACTAGACTCGAAAGTTGAAGGGATTAATAATCTTGTGTCTGCCTGTGACATACAGTGGGGCAGAGGGAATGTGTACTAGTAAGGGCTCTCAGCTTGTGGCCCTGAGGCAACCCAGGAACAAAGCACTGGAACACCCCAAGGGAATGGGTACAATCAATGCAGCCTCACAAAGGGCAATTTGTACCTGAGAAACCTGGTGGCCTTCTGTGACAAGGTCACGTCAGTAGACAAGGGGGGAGCAACTGACATCATTTATCTGGATGTGGGCAAAGCCTTTGACATTGTTCCACACAACATTCTGATCTCCAAGATGGTAAAATACGGGTTTGATTGATGGACCTCTGGGTGGATAAAGATCTTGTTTAACATCTTTGTTGGTGACATGGACAGTGGCATTGAGTGCACCCTCAGCAAGTTTGCTGATGACACCAAGCTGTGCGGTGCAGCAGACACACTGGAGGGAAGGGATGACATTCAGAGGGACCTTGACAAGCTGAAGAGATGGGCCCATGCCAACTTCATGAGGTTCAACAAGACTAAGTGCAAGGTCCTGCATCTGGGTGGAGGCAATCCCAAGCATCAATGTAGGCTGGGCAGTGACTGGCTTGAGAGCAGCCCTGAAGAAAAGGACCTGGGGGTGCTGGTGGATGAGAAGTTCAATATGAGCCACCAGTGTGCACTTGCAGCCCAGAAACCTTATGCTGGGTTATATCAACAGAAATGTGGCCAGCAGGTTGAGAGAGGTGATTGTCCCCCTCTACATTGCTCTTGTGAGACCCCACCTGGAGTACTGCATCCAGTTCTGGAGCCCTTGTTGCAAGAAAGATATGGATGTGGTGGAATGTGTCCAGAGAAGGGCTGTGAGGGTGATCAGAGGGCTGGAGCACCTCTCCCATGAAGACAGATTGAGAGAGCAGGAGTTGTTCAGTCTGGAGAGGAGAAGGCTGTGACGACACCTTATTGTGGGCTTCCAGTATCTGAAGGGAGCCTACAAGAAAGCTGGTGAGGGGAATTTTTAGGGTGTCAGATAGTGATAAGACAAGGGGATAAGGCATCTAGACTGGAGGAGGGTCGATCTAGATTAGGCATTAGGAAGAAGTTCTTCACTTTGAGGGTGGTGAGACACTGGAATGGGTCACAAAAAGAGGTAGTGGAATCCCCATCCATGGAATTTTTTAAGGCCAAGATAGATGTGATTCTGGGTAACCTGATCTAATGGAAGGTGTTTCTGCCCATGATCCTTGAGGTCCCTTCAAACCCTGACAATTCTACGATCCTACGAAGGGGTTGTATGGGAAAGATGGGAATATGGCAGTTTTAGGCTATGCCTTTAAAATTAGCTGCAGATTTTGAGCAGAAAAGTAGAAAAATATAAATGAATGACTACTGGGCCTAAAAAGGAAAACAAAAGATTATTCTAAACAAATTCATTGGACAGAATGTCTAGTATAGAAGCAGTTGTTCCATGACATCTTTCACATTTCAGTTTCATTCCCTTTCCTTTCTTTTTCTCTGGCTTGGCTGTTCTTCCTGGGAGATAATAACTGCTTTTGCCTGGCCTTGAGAGAGATAAGGTAACATTCCTTCCTCTCAGCTCCTCTTTTCTTCTGTTACAGCGGGGAGAGGAGGAATTCTTTTGGGGGGTGCGAGGGGGAGTGGAGAAGCTTCCCTGCTCTCTGGGGATCCCAGAGGGGATACTGGGGGGTTTCTGTGTTATTTGCTAATTGTAAATGTTTGTAACATATTGTAAATACTGTATATTTTGTGCATATTCCTTGCATTCCATTGCAGAGCATAGCTTTTGTTTGTAAATACAGCATCCATTTGCTTCCACCGGAGTTAGTTGTGCTTAGTTAATGTGAATGGGAAAATTCAACCCACTGCAACTATTTATTGGGAAATTCAGTAATAGGAAAAAGGGTAATGTTTTCAAACTGAAAGAAGGTAGATTCCAACTAGATATAAAGAAAGAATTAATTACTGCGAGTGTCTTGAGGCACTGGAACAGACTGCCCAGAGAGAGTTGTGGAAGCTCCTTCCCTGGAAGCATTCAAGGCCAGACTGCTGAGGCTTTGAGCAACCTAATTCAGTGGAAGGTGTCCTTGAGCAAGTTCCTGAGTCTTGGAACTAGATGATCTTTAGTGTTCCTTCCAACCCATACTATTCTATGGTTCTATGCATTAAGTGAGCGTAAAAAAGGAAATTAGGCATGGTGACATTATAGTATAAAATATGAAACATTTATAACTTCAGAATTTATTCGGAGAAATTTAGAGAAATTGAAAAATTCAACCTGACACACAAGAATAGTGAAGACGTGATTTGGAACACTCAGCATGGCTTCACCAAGGGCAAATCCTGCCTGGCAAACCTGGTGGCCTTCTATGAACATGTGACAACATTAATAGATGAGGGATGAGCAACTGATGTCGTTTACCTGGACCTGAGCAAAGCCTTTGACACTGTCCTGCACCACATCCTGGTCTCCAAACTGATGACACATGGATTTGATGGGTGGACCACTAGATGGATGAAGAACTGGCTTGATGGCCGCACCCAAAGAGTGGCTGTCAATGGGTCCATGTCCCAGTGGAGGCGAGTGACAAGCAGAGTCCCTCAGGGATCAGTCCTGGGACCAGGCTTGTTCAACATCTTTGTGGGTGACATGGACAGTGGCATTGAGTGCACCCTCAGCAAGTTTGCTGATGACACCAAGCTGTGTGGTGCAGCAGACAGGCTGAAGGGAAGGGCTGCCATCCAGAGGGACCTGGACAGGCTGGAGAGGTGGGCACAAGCCAACCTCATGAAGTTCAACAAGACCAAGTGCAGGGTCTTGCATCTGGGTTGAGGCAATCCCAGGCACAAATCCAGGCTGGGCAGTGACTGGCTGGGGAGCAGCCCTGAGGAGAGAGACTTGGGGGTGCTGGTGGATGAGAAGCTCAACATGAGCTCTCAATGTGCACTTGCAGCCCAGAAAACAAATCAGATTCTGAGCTGCATCAGGAGAAGTGTGGCCAGCAGGTCAAGGGAGGTGATTCTCCCCCTCTACTCAGCTCTGGTGAGACCCCACCTGGAGTACTGCGTCCAGTTCTGGCGCCCCTATTACAAGAGGGATCTGGAGGTGCTGGCAGGTGTCCAGAGAAGGGCCACGAGGATGATCAGAGGGCTGGAGCCCCTCTCCTATGAGGACAGACTGAAGGAGTTGGGGCTGTTCAGCCTGGAGAAGAGAAGGCTCCAAGGTGACCTTATTGTGGCCTTCCAGTATCTGAAGGGGGCCTACAAGAAGGCTGGGGAGGGACTTCGCAGGACATCAGGTAGTGATAGGACTAGGGGGAATGGAATGAAGCTGGAGGTGGGGAGATTCAGACTAGATGTGAGGAGGAGGTTCTTCCCCATGAGAGTGGTGAAGCCCTGGAATGGGTTATCCAGGGAGGTGGTTGAGGCCCCATCCCTGGAGGTGTTTAAGCCCAGGCTGGATGAGGATCTGGCCAGCCTGATCTAGTGTGGGGTGTCCCCATCCATGGCAGGGGGGGTTGGAACTAGATGATCCCTGTGGTCTCTTCCAACCATGACTGATACTATCATACTATCATACTATCAAGCCAACTATGTTGGATGCAAACAACAACTGAATTTTAATTCAATATAGTCAGATTATATAATTTTATATTTAAATCACCATCATTGTTAACAACAGTATGGTTTGATAAAAAAGCAGCAGGAAAAATATCAAAACTATTTTGAATGAAATCAGTGTTACTGGTCGTCATCGGTAACATTGGTATGCCAGGATCAAGAAAAAGGTTTTTGCTGCATTGTTGGACAATGCTTCTGGTTTTTTCCCTTCCTCCACAGAGTTTGTCAGACTTGGATCCAGTCTAACATGGTGCTTACTGAGAATGACTTATTCACTTTTGAAATTATGATGTCTTTTTATATACCTGTATTTATTCCCTCATGCTAGGACAAGGGCGCTACAAGCATAGGATACCTAAAGCACTCATCCTGGGGGTCCCTTGGATCTTATCCATGCACCACGGCCATCAAGGTTTCTATGTGACAGAAAAACAGATGGGCAGGAATCATTTGCCTAATCACAGATGTCTGTTTGACTGTCTTAGCTACCTTTCATATTATATTCGAAAGGGGGTTATTCCTTTGTAGTAATTATGTAATGTCTGCCAGTAATGCACAAATGTTCTCATATTTTACTGCATGGGAAATGGATTAGGTGTCTACTTTTGTAATTTAAGTCCTGCCGAATATATACCTGCAGCTTGCTCACAAACTGAGGGAACAAAGTTTACACCTGCAGAGCACAAAGGAAGTTTCATAGCGTGAGAGTTGCCACAAAGATATAAAAGTTGGGAAAACACTTTGCTTATGGACAGAGAAGAGGGACAGTGGAGACGGACAGTGTTCAGTCACAATCTCATGAAAATTTGTTGTTTGGGTCAGGATTTAAAGATGCAACTAATGAATTACCTAATTCAGTTACTGTTTTTTAATATGATTTATAGAACTTGTAAATACTTTTAATCTATGTGGTGATTTCTTTTCTTGTTTTATTTCATGTATTAACATTGGTGATGTTGTTCCACAAGCTTGGCAATAAAGGATGTAGTTGAGAATATTGCCCAGGGCTAATAAATTTCATAAAAGCAGCAAATAAATTCAATCAACCTTGAGATCTGTAGACGCATGCTGCTTCTCTGAAAAAACTTTAACTCTTTAGTTCTCATTGGTTTCAGTTTGCATCTGTGAGATGTCTGTTCATCTCAGGTTTATCTTGCTTTTTGATTTTTTATTTACAATAAGGAAATAAATGTTTTCATTAGAGAGAAAAGAATACGTCCAAGTCCTTTTATTTCTTATATGAAGAGTAAAAATTCAACAAATTCAGATAGATTGAGTGGAATGGAGGATATATAAGCTAGCCAATAAAAGATGACAAGAAAGATGGAGTTAAAATACCACATCTTACCTAGACAATGGCATGTTAGAGATACTAGAAACATATGTTCAGAGCCAGAAGCTTCCTCCTTATCTACTGTGGTTACAAAGTCTTTCTATACACTCCAGTCTCTTTCATGTCTCACTCTTCCCTTAGGAAGCAGATGATAACACCCAGCTCTACATAAGAGGGATATGGCATAAGCACTTTGTCAAGAAACGAGTTGAATATATTTCTGAGATAAAGGGGATTAAATCTACATCTTCTATAGCTTTTCTAAAACTTGACTGTCTATAGTTTAGTTATACTTTAGAAGACCAATGAATCCAGTTGTTAGAGTGTTAAAGGAAATATTTGCACAAATATATTTTTAGTGATCTTACAAAATCCTTACAACCAGAGAGGAGGGAAGATAGATTCATGTAATTGCTCATTACCAAGGAGTCCCATGTCAGCAAATGGCTCAGGCCACATGTTGATAATGGAATAAAACAAAATGTAAGAGAATTTCATGAGATAGATGATTGCAGTTCTCCATTTTTTGCCAAAAGTCTACACAACAGTTGTGGTTTAAGAAAAATAAAATCCTACAGAGCAAAGATATTTTTCCAGTGTATAATCAGCCAAAATAAAAAGTTTATTTCTTCTTCATACTATGTGCAGTAATTAATTGCATGTATCTAGTGAGAAAAAGTCTAAGAAATAATAAAGTTTTGATTTATTAGAAATCTAAACCACAAGTTGAGTTTATTTTCTTATGAGATGATGAAGATTAAATGAAAACCTGAGAAAGCTTAATTTGATATTTTTGTCACTTAAAACATTTTCAGTGCTTCGATAACTGTGCAGTAACTGCTCTGCTTGACAGAAAATATACTAATAAAATACAATACTTTTTTTTGCAACATATAAAAAGTTATCACATCAGTAATTTATATTCAGACACTTTTGTCTCCATAATCTCTTTTCCCTATTATTTTTGCAGCTACTGCAACCAAAACCCATTTTCATTGACTCTCTTTAATATTTCCGTAGAATGTGTTACCTACTTCTTCCTTTGTGAAGTCTTCTAAGAGAGTATTTTTCAAGAGACATTAAAATGTATGAAATGAATGAAATGATGGTGAGTGAAGCTAGGCGTCTGCATGTCTCCAATAAGAATTAAGTTCTAGAACACATGGAGGGTTTTTTACATAAAATTTTGCATTGTTTTTACTTTTGCACCATTTGTATAAAGCATCAAAAAGTGTTTGTTTAGCTAGTACTCCAGACAATGGGATCAAATTACTTGGTTTTCTAATCATGTCAGTGTTTTCTAAGTGATGATGAAGAGAAAAGACACTAAATACAGAAAATATTTTGCAAGTATGAAAATAGAAGGAAGATGATAGCCCTAAATGCAGTCATTTTAGAAAGTATCATGTTTTTAGAAAATTGTTTGGATTATATCCTTCTTAAAACTTTTCAGGACAAAAATATGCTCACTATTAACAATTTGTTTTGAAAGTTCTTCTAGTACCTACTGTAGGAAGTCAAATTATGATAAAGCAGTATACAGTCTTTTGTAATACTAGATTAACAAATTACTTAAGAAAATATTTATAAACTGCTGAATATTTATGACATAATTTAAGGCCAAAGTCTTAATTAGTGAACTGTGAATTTTTACACTTTCATAAGACCAAAGAGCTGAATTATTATTGTATGTCAATTGATATGATTCACAGAATCATAGAATGGTTTGCATTGGAAAGGACTCTAATGGTCTCCTAGTCCACCCCCACTGTATTGAGCAGGGGCATCCACTACTAGATCATGCTGCCCAGACCTCCATCAAATCTAACTTCACCTGTTTCTTAGCTTTATCATAATAAGAAATCCCATGTTGATATGCTCAAAGCTTCCTACTTGGTACAGCCATTCAGCCTGCTACACTAGTTGTCTCCTTCCTTCCCTCCAGTTCTGCACCTGTCACCACTCGGATAGGCTAAAAAATCTGGTGCAAATACTACTTAAACACTGGGAAGGCACAGGCAGAGCTGGATGTGTGTTTCCTTAACAAAGGAATCACAGATTTAGCAAGAGTCTTCCATAGGTAGCAGGGTGGAAGTCACATTCGTATAGGTGGATCGGTATGTAAAATATTTGCAATGAGTGTGGCTAAAAGGCTAGAAACCTGAATCTTTATCTACATTATTCTTGTGCTGCTGACACCAAAGAAGAATGATGTCCTCATGCTTTCTTTGGTACTATGTGATATTGTTAAAGGGCTCTTCCATCCTAGCTCAGCAGGAATATTTCTGTTTCCAAGCATCAAGACAATTGAGTAATGTCCAAGATTTGGTTTAAGTTATCCAAACAGCAATGTCAGAATTGTTGTGGGTTTTCTTCTTCCTGATAGATTTCTTATTCCTGATTTTTTTCTACACAAATAGCATCCATGTAGCACCTTCTGCTACCTCTTGTTACATGGTTTTGGGACAATATAGGTGTAATTTACTAGCAATAATTTACTAGCAAATTATAATCCTACAGGGGTTGAACAAGAATTTTTCTTCTGTGGGTCACTCAGTGTTCTTACAGACTTGTACTCAACAGGAACGTTAAAATGTCATCTTGAAGAGGTAAGCAATATAGCAAAACAGGAAAGCAAGAGTATTTAGCGTAATCAGTTCTCACAACAACACATGATCTGAGATATACCTCCAGGAACAATGTTTTTTGGTTGTGTTTTTTTGTTTGTTTGTTTGTTTGTTTGTTTGTTTGTTTGTTTGTTTTAATGATACAGCTCTTGTATTTTCTGGCTGGACAGAAAATTTTAAGTAGTTATCCAAGACGTTGTTATACTTTATCAACCAGTGACAGAAGAAGATACCTTTTCTAATATGTCTTATTATCCTAACTAAAAATGGAGGTCCATTAGGAGCCACTCTTTCCAGTTCCTGCAAGATGAGTCAGAGAAAAAGAGAACAATGCAAACCCAACATACATCAAAAGCTGAAACAGAGTAGTGAAAGATACTAGACTATGAAAATTGCAAGCAGATTAATCTGAATCATTGACAGCTTAGCTGTGGAGCGATAGCTTACAGGACTCCTCAGTTTGCCAGTCATAGGTGTGGGGCATCCCTGTTCCTAGGACATCATGCTAATGTGCAGCTGGCCTCTAGTTTTATAATAGGCTTCTTCAAGAAACTGTATACAGTTGTGTATTTTACAGACAACTTTGCTCCTGCTCTGTGTAAATCTCTAGCAAATATTAAGATTTCTCTTGAACACGTAATTAATCATTTCTGTGTTTTATTGCAATCCGTGATATTTGGTCTCATGGGCCTTTGTTGGGTGGAGGAGGAAGTGAAGCCACAAAATACAGAGTGTTACAAATCATATATGGAATCAGGCTGTACCAGTCATTGCAAATGCTTCTTGAAAACTAGTAATAAAATAATCATCTTTAAGGAAATGAGAATGAAAAAGAAGGGCAGATGTAGTTTTTGGGAAATAAATAATTGGTGGGATGGAAGAAGAGAAACAGGAAAGAACAGCATCTACAGGAAATCAACTGTTAATAAATATCAGAAACTGCAGTCAAGTGACAAGATAAGCTGTAGCATATGTTCCTCCTGCTACAAAATGGAAATCATTTTCTATAGAAGAGATGCTGATAAGCCTGCCTCCTCCCTAAAAGGCAATCATTTTACATTTTATATTATTTGAAAAGAGCTTGATTATTTTCCTTTGAATGAAAAAAGATGATTCACATTTACCTGTCAACAGAATTTTCAATTCATGTGTTTTGCCTGCATACTTAAAGGCATATGACCCAACTGCAGCATGCTAGGGATAAAACTTTAGTGAGATGTAAATAAATAATAATTCATAGCCACAGATATTGCATTACATTTGTTCTGCTTCAAATTACTGTAAATTAAAAAAACCCAAAGAATCTAGTAAATGTGGATGTTTTTTCCAATAATGAATAAGCAATGTACATCAAACGCACATGAGATGTGCCCTCAAATAATGTCTACAGTAGAAGGTAACATTTGAAAATTATAATGATATAACTTGAATTCTATATCCAAAAGGAAAGTAAATATCCCAAGTATGTTTTGCAGTTCTCTAAGATGAGTTTGTGTAGTCAGAGTTCCAAGGCACCTGATAGAAGGCAGGTGAGAACAAGTATAAGGAATAGACTGCAAGACATTAACTGGATATCCAGTTCTCATTACCAATAGATTAGTATTCGCCCTAGCTTTTATTAAGAAGGAAACCCTTAGAGATGGAGTCTGATTAGGAGCTTAAAGGTTTGTGAAATGTTAATATTTTGACAACATTTCAATAATCTTCCTTCAGGACTCATGATGCCCTGATGTCCCTGCTTCTTGTAATATTTTAAGACAACTAGAAACAGATGAAGGTAACAAATACAAAAGAGAGTTTGGATTTCTTTTGAAAGCAGCTATAAATTAGTAACTGAAAGACAAGAAGATTCAATTTTCTGCAATACACAAATTAACAATAGTAATATACATTCAATGGAAAATTGGAAATCCTGAAGAAGCAGTCTTATAAAAAGCCAAAGTCTCAAACACCTTTATTCCAAAAAAGAAACCCTTGACCATTACCAGTAGTGTAAGTGTACTGTATCAGCAGTGCAATCTTTCTTCAACAAACTCTGGGCAGAGTATTAAAAAAAAAAAAAAGAAAAAAAAAGAGACTAGACTAGACTAGAATAGAAGTAAGCAGGTTGGAAGAGACCTTTGAGATCATTGAGTCCAACCTATCATCCAACACTATCTTATCAACTAAACCATGGCACCAAACACCCCATCAAGTTGCTTCCTAAACACCTCCAGGGATGGTGACTCCACCACCTCCCTGGGCAGCCCATTCCAATGGCCAATCACTCTTTCTATGAAGAACTTCTTCCTAACATCCAGCCTAAACCTCCCTGGTGCAGCTTGAGACTCTGTCCTCTTGTTCTGGTGTTGGTAGCCTGGGAGAAGAGACCAACTCCCCCCTGGCTACAACCTCCCTTCATGTAGTTGTAGAGAGCAATAAGGTCTCCCTTGAGCCTCCTCTTCTCCAGGCTAAACAGTCCCAGCTCCCTCAGCCTCTCCTCATAGGGCTTGTGTTCCAAACCCCTCACCAGCTCTGTTGCCCTTCTCTGGACATGTTCCAGCAAGTCAACATCTTTCCTATACTGAGGGGCCCAGGTGTGGCCTAACCAGTGCTGAGTTCAGGGGCAGAATGACTTCCCTGCTCCTGCTCACCACACTGTTCCTGATACAAGCCAGTATGCCATTGGCCTTCTTGGCCACCTGGGCACACTGCTGGCTCATGTTCATCCTACTATCAACCAGTACCCCCAGGTCCCTCTTTGTGTGGCTGCTCTCCAACCACTCTGACACTAGCCCTTCCAGAGAAGGGCCACAAGGATGATCAGAGGGCTGGAGCACCTCTCCTATGAGGACAGACTGAAGGAGTTGGGGCTGTTCAGTCTGGAGAAGAGAAGGCTCCAAGGTGACCTGATTGTGGCCTTCCAGTATCTGAAGGGGGCCTACAAGAAGGCTGGGGAGGGACTTCTCAGGCTATCAGTAGTGATAGGACTAGGGGGAATGGAATGAAGCTGGAGGTGGGGAGATTCAGGCTGGACATGAGGAGGAGGTTCTTCATCCTGAGAGTGGTGAAGCCCTGGAGTGGGTTGTCCAGGGAGGTGGTTGAGGCCCCATCCCTGGAGGTGTTTAAGCCCAGGCTGGATGAGGCTCTGGCCAGCGTGATCTACTGTGAGGTGTCCCTGCCCATGGCAGGGGGATTGGAACTGGATGATCCTTGTGGTCCCTTCCAACCCTGAGTGATACTATGATACTATGAAATGACTGATGATCAGTAATATAATACTTTTAAATAAGATTAATTGAATAGGGAAGTCATTATTGTTATTTTTGCAAAACACACTAGCTCATTGTATTATCATTCCATTCACAAAACGTGAAGACTTCTTACCTCCATGGTCAGAAATGTTTTAATGCTGCCATTAGGCACTTTCACAAGCATACATATAGAATATAGCCAGTCATAATGCAGAAAGAGAAGCTAAACAATGTGTTGTACATTCTGAGTGGAATATACCCTCTGTACACACTGTCCTCAGATTTCAGGCTGAAAAAAAAAAAAGAACAAAAATGACAGATATGGATATGGACCTTCATAGCTGCATCAGATGAGTTTTAGGCTGGATGTTAGGAAGAAGTTCCTCATGGCAACAGTGATTTGCCATTGGAATGGGCTACCCAGGGAGATGGTGGAGTCACCATCACTGGAAGTGTTTAGGAAGAGACTAGATGGGGCACTTGGTGCCATCGTTTGGTTGATTACATAGTATTGGATGGTAGGTTGGACTCAATTATCTCAAAGTTCTTTTCCAACCTGGTTAATTCTATTCTATTCTATTCTATTCTATTCTATTCTATTCTATTCTATTCTATTCTATTCACCAGGGATCATCCAGGGTAACTGATTACCCAAGGAGCACTAGCAAGCACAGGAAACCAAAGATCAGGTACTTTTTTTCCTGTACTGCCATTAAAAATATTCCCGAAATGGAAGGTGGACACTTCTTTTTCAGTGACCTGAATACCTTGAGGTCTTGCCAGCTTCACACTATGCCTATGCTGTGTTCAAGGTCATCAGTTCACCAAAGCAGAGGAAATAAAATCAGTGAAAAGAAGATACTCCCTGGATAGAAGGCTTTTCAAACATAACTCAAAATCACATTACAAGAGTGAGCTTCAACCTTGTGGTCTGTATTTAAACACATAGAGAATAAAGAAAAGACTTTTCAATGTGGATTCTACAAGTGCTCTATCAAGTCCCATGGCTGCTCTTAGGGAGCTTTGCAGCTTTCTATCCAAGTTTTCTCTGTCCAAGTTCTACTGCACTTGTTTCAAATTAAAGTTCTCTTAAATTCAAGAGTGACACAAGACCACAAGACATAGAGCTTTTTTAACTCTCACCTACATGCCTACTCTCAGGAATATAATGGGAAGGAACAAAATCATAGCTCCTTCATTCTGTATATCCTACTTCAAAAGCTACCCTATATGAGCAGGAAGAGACGAGATGATGCTTCCACTGTTTGCAAAGGAAGATAAAATGTTTCTTTTCCACATGACTGTGTAGCAATGTGCAGATGACTCAAATAAGATTCATACAATAGAATTACTTATTTTTTCCAATTCCATAATTTTTTTTTTCTTTTTCTTCACATAGCAGTAGCAGATACTCTGTTTTCTTTTCAGTTCTATGTATTTCAAGCACCAGAACCTAGGATTAGTATTGTAGCACTAGCAGCAGTTCACTGATGCTTTAACACTCAAAGAATATAGCAAGTAGAAGGAAGTGCTTCTGTGGTAGTCTCTGGGCTCTCTTCTAGAGTGTCCTAGGAACTCCTCTAGGTACCTTGGACTGCTCAGAGCTGTCCAGAAAGGGACACTACAGGATGGTTTTGCTCTGTGCAAGCTCTAGCACTCATTTCTGACAACTTCTGTTCCCCAAAATGGTTTGTCTGAGGTTAATTCTGCAGCCAGTTTCTGTCAAGGGAGAAGCCCACTATCTTTTGGCTGCTTCCAGGGAGGGAATTAGCAAGTGTCACAAAAAGAGCTAGATTTGTGCTACTTAGTTTGAAGGAGAGCCTGCTGAACTCCAGATGCAGCAGGCCCATGCTAAGCTGTAGTGAGAATGTGCCAGAAGGCATGACCATGAGACCAGGATGGTGGGATCAAGGGAGACTTCAGGAGTGATGAAACAGGGCAAAGAGACATTTGCCTCAACAGCAAGTACACAAATGGTGGCAAACTGAGAAAGAAAGCTGGAGATACTAGAACTGCATGTGCAGGCAGAAAAACATGGCAAAGTTGCAATGGCAGATATGGTGGGTCAGCTTGTGCAAAGAAATCAAGCTCTTCATAAAGCACCGGGAGTGAAAACAAGGGTGGTAGCTTCTATAGTGGGAAGGAACATCTCAGATTTGTGCCGCTTGTCTATGGGACAGACAACAGGCTGCCTGAGAGTTTGTGAATCAGGGATAGAAGATGGGCATCTGTATATGTAACACCATTGCAGGAGTGTCCTATAGACCACCTAGCAGAGTGTCAAAGTAGACAAAGCATTCTTGAAATATCAGAGCTGATCTCCTGTGCAAAAAACACAGCATACAGCTTCTGGAATCAGGGGCAGGCTAGCAAGAAGGAGTTTAGAAGCACTGCACTGACATGCAGGATTGGTGCTATGAATACCAAAGTCCAATGAAGTCCAGAATTGGCATGAAAACATCAAGGACAAGAACTCCTACATTAGCAGAAAAGGACTGAACAAGTAAAATGTCTCACTGCTGAATGGGGCATGTGATTTAGTGCCAGGAGATACAGACAAGGCTGAATTACTCTGTGCCTTCCATCATTCTTTTGTTCAGTCTTCACTAATGAGGTTGCCTCTCTGTCCAAAGAGGGTGCTGGCCCACATTGGCTAAGTCTAGCAGGAGATTACTTGAGACAATATGACAACTCTGTCTATTTTGCTGCAACTGAGGTAGTGCCTTTGGCAAGGATATTCTCTAACATATCTGAAAAATCAAGGAGACTGGGGGAGATCTCCAGCTGCTTCAGGAAGGTAAATATTGCATACATTTGTGTGAACTTCAAAAGGAACAAGTATAGAAATTACAGACAGTGGTTGCCTTCACTTTTATGCCAGTGAAAATCATGTTTTAGCAAGGTGGGAGCAGTCAACATGCTTGAAAGCCAGGCTACCTTCTGGGGATCTGGATAGGTGAAAGGAAGGAGCAAAAAGGGACCTGTTTTTCTCCTCCTTCAGGGGTTGTTTTGACGAATAGTGCATGAACCCCGTTGCCGTATAGCAACAAGATTCCAGAAACTCAGCAGAGAATCTCAGAAGTCCTCTCAGAAATCCTCTATTACTGTGTTGTAGAATCCCTTCCATTACATTCTCAGAGTCCTACTTACAGAAGTCCTGGATACCCTTAACAGAAAAAGCAGCTAACAGAAGTCTTGAGTATATCTGTAGCAGCATCCCTACACTGAAGCCCTGACCAGAAGAAGTAGCTAACTAGCAGAAGTAGAAGTCCCTAGCAACCCTAACCCTTCAAGCTGTTCCTAGCCTAAGTCCCTATCTGAAGTAACTATTGCTCAGAGTGGCTGTTCATATACTCTTTGTTATCAATTATTTAACCAGCAAAATCCAACCACTCATATAAGCTAAAATCTTTTCCCAATAGGAGGTGCCAGTGTGTCAAGGAGGTGGCTCCTGTAGCATGTTCTAATCAAACAGTACCAACAAGTGAGGATGTTGTTCTTGGCACACATGGAATATTATTGTTTTGCTTTTTGCAGTGTGCAGGTGGTCAGCTAGAAAGTATTTTGCAATCCCATGCACTCTGGATGCATCCAGCAGCTGCCCTCAGAACAAAGGCTGAAATAATGACCCTATGAAATTCAGCTAAGAGAGAGACCAAGAACTAGACCCCTGCAACAATGGTGGGTCTGGTGTACCTGAGAAGCAGTTCTATGGAGGTTGCCCTGTGCCTTGCTGGGCAGTGAGCTGAGCAGAAGTCCAGCTGCTCTGCAACCAGCAGAGCCAGCAGCACCCAAGATGACGTGAACTAGGGTATAGCATTGAGGGATCAGCATCTGTTCAAAGCTTGCTAATCACCTCTAGTCCCAGTGTCCATTTTTGGGCTTCTTATAAGAGGAAAATATAGGTAAAATGCAATGAAATCAGCAGAAGCTACCAAAAGCGAGCTGGATCCCTTGCCCTTTGAGCAAATGCTGAAGTGGTAGAGCTGTTTTTGCTGGGAGGAGATGACTTTTTGGGCACCTAACATGATCTTCATCACTGATGAGAAGGGATGGAGGAGATGGAGGCTCTTCACAGTGGTGCACTGCAGAGAGGTGAGAGACTGGAATGCAAGTGGCTCATGCTGAAGATAAGGAAAAGCCTTTTGCCCAAGACATGGGGCAGGGGTCCAAGAAGGTTGGACTGTTTCTGGCTTTGGGGGATTTCATACCCTGTCTGGGTGAATCCTTGAGCAGCCTGGTATAAGTCCAGAACTGGCTGTTCTCTGGGCAATAGGTCAGACTAGAGTTTTCTTTAGCTTGAATTATGCTAACATATGCAGAGATCAAGTGTTGACAACTAGTTCTTCAACTTAAGTTGAAACTTCAATAGTTTATATAGAGGAGTACTTTTACAGCCTTTGAGATGTGTTCTATTCAAAGATAACATGTCTAACAATCATCTAACTAGTAGTACAAATAATTACTTATGAGTTTTACCTGAGATTATATTATCAATAGAAAAAAAAAAGGAATTTTAATGCTGCAGGAATTTAATTTTTCTTTAGCCTAATGCTTAGCATGGATATCTAGTGAATGTGTTCTGTGTCTATTCCATGTGTGTTCTTCTTATCAATAGGAAGTGGCAGAATGCATACATAAGAGACAGCAAAAGGAACATTGACTATTTCCAAAATCTAACCTCTACTAAACTAGAACAGGGGGTGACTCTTAGTGGAACAGGGAGTTTGGTACCTTCTCATCAGCAAGCCTCTCAGCCTCCCTGCAGTAACCCACAAGGGCAGGGACAATGGGTGCAGGTCTCTGCCCGACGGAAGAAATGCAGACGGAGCAAGCCTGCTACTTTGAGCAGCACACTGCCTACAGTGCAGGTACAGAATAGGTATGAGGCTCTGCAGGAGGAACAGGTCATAGGTGAGGATGAGGACTCAAGGAAGACAGAAGCTGCACCAATGCCAGGTTGCCTCAGGCCAGCTATCAAAACTAGACCAGAAAAGAAACCTCGCAGGGTCATCGTTATAGGAGACTCCCTACTGAAGGGAGCAGAGGGCCCAATATGCAGACCAGACCCATTTCATAGGGAGATCTGCTGCCTCCCTGGTGCCCAAGTAAGGGACATTATAGGCAAAATTCCCAAACTCGTGAGTCCTTCAGACTACTACCCACTGCTTGTCTTTCAGGTGGGTAGTGACGATGCAACAACAAGACACTCACAATCAATTAAAAGAGATTTCAGAACCTTGGGGCACCTGCTAAAGGGATCAGGAGCTCAGGTTGTGTTCTCTGCTATCCCTCTAATGTCAGCGATGGATGAGGGAACACTGAGGAAGAGCCAACAGGTCAATTCATGGCTTGGGGGCTGGTGCCATCGACAGGGATTTGGGTTCTACAATCATGGCTTGGTTTACAAGGCACCAGAGCTGCAAACAACTAATGGGACACACTTGTCCCAGAGTGGGAAAAGGATCCTGGGGCAGGAATTCGCAGGGCTCATTGAGAGGGCTTTAAACTAGATTTGAAGGGGGAAGGGGTTAATAGTCTCCTGCTGGCCTGTGACAAACAGAGGGGCAGCTCACCAGAGGCAGTGGGATGGAGAGCTGCTAAGGGCTCTCAACTTGCTGCCCTGAGGCGAGACACAGATGACACACCAGGACACCCTGTGAAAACCAAGGGGAATTGGCAGAAGAGGACAATAGGGCCAGCCCAGCTGAAGTGCTTCTATGCAAATGCACGCAGCTTGGGCAACAAACAGGATGAATTAATGGCCACCGTGCTGCTGGGAGGCCATGACATAGTGGGCATTACTGAAACTTGGTGGGATGATTCCCATGATTGGAATGTAGGGATAGACGGGTACAAGCTTTTTAGGAAGGATAGGCAGGGAAGGAGAGGAGGAGGTGTTGCCCTCTATGTCAAGAACCAGCTGGAATCAGCAGAACTCCACCTGGGGAGGGATGATGAGATGGTTGAGAGTATATGGGTTAGAATGAAAGGCAAGACAGGGGAAGGAGATATTACTGTGGGGGTCTCCTACAGGCCACCTGACCAGCAGAACCAAGCAGATGAGGCCCTCCACAGGCAAATAGAAGCGGCTTCCAGCTCACAAGCCCTGGTCCTCATGGGTGATTTCAACCACCCTGACATCTGCTGGAGGGACAACACAGCAAGGCACCAGCAATCCAGGATGTTCCTGGACTGCATAGAAGACAACTTCCTCCTCCAAATGGTAGAGGAACCAACAAGAAAAGGTGCTCTGCTGGGCCTTGTTCTCACCAACAGGGAAGGGCTGGTAACCAATGTGAGGCTCAGAGACTGCCTTGGCTGCAGTGACCATGAAGCAATTGAATTTAATATCCTCAGGGCTATCAGGAGGACCTATTCTAAGCTTATGACCCTAGACTTTAGGCGTGCAGACTTCGATTGCTTCAGGAATCTGCTAGCCACAGTGTCATGGGACAAAGCCCTGGAGGGAAGAGGGACCCAGGACAGCTGGTCAGTATTCAAGGACCACCTCCTCTGTGTCCAGGAGCTATGTATACCAACAAAGAGAAAAACAGGGAAGAACGCTAGGAGGCCTGCCTGGATGAACAAGGAGCTACTGGACACACTATTACTTAAAAAGAAACTCTACAGGAAGTGGAGGGAAGGACAGCTAGAACAGGGGGGATATAAGGAAGCTGCCCAAGCAGCAAGAGGCCTGGTTAGGAAAGCCAAAGCAGAGTTTGAATTGAATCTAGCCAGGGAGGTTAAAGGGAGCACTAAGAACTTCTACAGGTATATTAATGGTAAGAAGAAGAGTAGGGAAGGTGTGGGCCCCCTCAGAAAGGAAAGTGGTGAATTGGTCCCAAGTGATGTGGAAAAGGCTGAGCTACTCAATAACTTCTTTACCTCAGTCTTCACTGCAAGGGCCTCCAGCCACACTCCTGGAGTCATGGCAGACGATGCCAGGGACGGGGAGGAAGAACTGCCCTTCATAAGTGAAGCTCAGGTTCGTGATCACCTGAAGAACCTGAAAGTGTTCAAGTCCATGGGACCTGACGGGATACACCCACGGGTGCTGAGAGAACTGGCAGATGAGGTTGCTAAGCCCCTCTCTATTCTATTCCAAAAGTCATGGCAGACTGGGGCAGTGCCCACAGACTGGGAAAGGGCAAATATTGCTCCCATTTTCAAAAAGGGTAAGAAGGAGGAACCAGGGAACTACAGGCCGGTCAGTCTCACCTCTGTGCCCAAAAAGATCATGGAGCAGATCCTCCTGGAGGCACTACTGACTCAGAAGAATAGTGAAGAGGTGATTGGGAGCAGTCAGCATGGCTTTGCCAAGGGCAAATTCTGCCTGACAAACCTGGTGGCCTTCTATGAACAAGTGACAGCATTAATAGATGAGGGGCGAGCAACTGATGTCGTTTACCTGGACCTGAGCAAAGCCTTCGACACTGTCCCACACCACATCCTGGTCTCCAAGCTGGTGATGCACGGGTTTGATGGATGGACCACCAGATGGATAAAGAACTGGCTTGATGGCCACACCCAAAGAGTGGCTGTCAATGGGTCCATGTCCCAGTGGAGGCCAGTGACAAGGGGACTCCCTCAGGGATCAGTCCTGGGACCAGGCTTGTTCAACATCTTTGTGGGTGACATGGACAGTGGCATTGAGTGCACCCTCAGCAAGTTTGCTGATGACACCAAGCTGTGTGGTGCAGCAGACACGCTGGAGGGAAGGGATGCCATCCAGAGGGACCTTGAGAGGCTGGAGAGGTGGGCACAAGCCAACCTCATGAGCTTCAACAAGACCAAGTGCAGGGTCCTGCATCTGGGTCGAGGCAATCCCAGGCACAAATCCAGGCTGGGCAGTGACTGGCTGGGGAGCAGCCCAGAGGAGAGAGACTTGGGGGTGCTGGTGGACGAGAAGCTCAACAGGAGCTCTCAATGTGCACTTGCAGCCTGGAAAGCCAATCAGATCCTGGGCTGCATCAGGAGAAGTGTGGCCAGCAGGTCAAGGGAGGTGATTCTCCCCCTCTACTCAGCTCTGCTGAGACCCCACCTGGAGTACTGCATCCAGTTCTGGCGCCCCTATTACAAGAGGGATCTGGAGGTGCTGGAAGGTGTCCAGAGAAGGGCCACGAGGATGATCAGAGGGCTGGAGCCCCTCTCCTATGAGGACAGACTGAAGGAGTTGGGGCTGTTCAGCCTGGAGAAGAGAAGGCTCCAAGGTGACCTGATTGTGGCCTTCCAGTATCTGAAGGGGGCCTACAAGAAGGCTGGGGAGGGACTTATCAGGTTATCAGGTAGTGATAGGACTAGGGGGAATGGAATGAAGCTGGAGGTGGGGAGATTCAGACTGGACATGAGGAGGAAGTTCTTCACCGTGAGGGTGGTGAAGGCCTAGAATGGGTTATCCAGGGAGGTGGTTGAGGCCCCATCCCTTGAGGTGTTTAAGACCAGGCTGGACGAGGCTCTGTCCAGCCTGATCTAGGGTAGAGTGTCCCTGCCCATGGCAGGGGGGTTGGAACTAGATGATCCTTGTGGTCCCTTCCAACCCTAACTGAAACTATGAAACTATGAAACTTTCCTCAGACAGTCTATATTGCAGATCCCAGATATGTGTAAAATCTGATTACACATGCACAATGTCAGTATTTTTGTCACTGGGTGACAAAAAATAAAGACAAAAGGTTTTCCCAAATGAGAACCAGGAACAGTGAGCAGTTAATGCACACACATTGAATAACCTGACCAAAACCTTTCACATTCCTATAAGAATTCCTAGTATTGATATTAATATATACACTCACATCATTTAAGAGTACTATTAGACAGCCACAGCCCAATAGTTGTGCACTTCCTGAGGTCACCATTTACAAAAGGTAACTTAACAAACAGATAAATATCTAATGTGATTTTCAACATGCTGCTGTTTTAGACACAGTCAAAACATAGAAGTCAAGTACCTTAGCAGAAAGAATATTCCAATAATATAGGAGTAAAATATAGGACAGCACATAAATATTATAACTCTATGTTCTGTTGACAAATTTCAAATACCCAAGTATAAGAATGAATTCCAGTATCTGTGCATAGGTATGGTCCTCTTATGCAATCCAAATGGAGTTTGGTGTATCTCACTGGCTTCCCAGGCAGCCTGTGTTGAAGCTCATTTAATGCCTAGCTACAAGTCTTCTCTATAATGTCTTTCACTCTTTTCCTGTAACATAGAATCATAGAATTATAGGATCAGTAAGGTTGGAAAAGACCTCAAAGTTCATCAAATCCAACCTGTCACCCAACACCTCATGACCATGGCACCAAGCGCCACGTCCAATCACCTCTTGAACACCTGCAGGGACATTGACTTCACCACCTCCCTGGGCAGCCCATTCCAATGGCCAATCACTCTCTCTGTAAAGAACTTTCTTCTTCTTGTAGGGCTTGTGCTCAACACCTCTGACCAGCCTCATTGCCCTTCTCTGGACACGTTCAAGAATCTCAATGTCCTTCTTAGATTGTGGGACCAAGAACTGGACACAGGACTCACGGTGTGGCCTAACCAATGCTGAGTACAGGGGCACAATGACTTCCCTGCTCCTGCTGGCCACACTATTTCTGATGCAGGCCAGGATGCCATTGGCCTTCTTGGCCACCTGGGCACACTGCTGGCTCATGTTCAGCTGGCTGTCAATCAGTATCCCCAGGTCCCTTTCTGTCTGGCAGCTCTCCAGCCACTCCAACCCCAGCATCTTTACAAACATCCTTATAATTTCCAACATAATTTTTCCTGAGTCTTCTGTATTTTGTGTTTGCCACTTATAGCTGATTTCATACTTGCTGGTTATGTGAAAAATCAAGCCCAGAATAAATTTTGTAGAGACCGTGGCAATGTAAAAGACACACAGTCCATGACAATGTCTTTACTGATGATCTGGATGAGGATTCAGTCTGGAGAAGAGAAGGCTCCAAGGTGACCTTATTGTGGCCTTCCAGTATCTGAAGAGGGCCTACAAGAAGGCTGGGGAGGGACTTACCAGGTTATCAGGGAGTGATAGGACTAGGGGGAATGGAATGAAGCTGGAGGTGGGGAGATTCAGGCTAGATGTGAGGAGGAGGTTCTTCACCATGAGAGTGGTGAAGGCCTGAAATGGGTTGTCCAGGGAGGTGGTTGAGGCCCCGTCCCTGGAGGTGTTTAAGCCCAGGCTGGATGAGGCTCTGGCCAGCCTGATCTAGTGCAGGGTGTCCCCACCCATGGCAGCGGGGTTGGAACTAGATGATCCTTGTGGTCCCTTCCAATCCTGACTGAAACTGAAACTATGAAACTATGAAACAGAGTGGGACCTGGGGGTGCTGATCGACAGCTGCCTAAACATGAGCCAGCAGTGTGCCCAGGTGGCCAAGAAGGCCAACGGCATCCTGGCCTGCATTAGGAATAGTGTGGCCAGCAGGAGCAGGGAGGTCATTGTGCCCCTGTACTCTGCATTTGTTCGGCCACACCTTGAGTTCTGTGTCCAGTTCTGGGCCCCTCAGTTTAAGAAGGACATCGAGACACTTGAACATGTCCAGAAAAGGGCAACAAGGCTGGTGAGAATCCTTGAGCACAAGCCCTATGAGGAGAGGCTGAGGGAGCTGGGGTTGTTTAACCTGGAGAACAGGAGGCTCAGCGGCGACCTCATTATTCTCTACAACTACCTGCAAGGTGGTTGTAGCCAGGAAGGGGTTGGCCTCTTCTCTCTAGCAACCAGCACCAGAACAAGGGGACACAGTCTCAAGCTGTGCCAGGGGAAGTTTAGGCTCGAGGTGAGGAGAAAGTTCTTTACTGAGAGAGTCGTTCGCCATTGGAATGGGCTGCCTGGGGAGGTGGTGGAGTCATGGTCCCTGGAGGTGTTCAAGAGGGGATTGGACGTAGCACTTGGTGCCATGGTCTAGTCATTGGGTCTGTGGTGACAGGTTGGACTTGATGTTCTTCGAGGTCTCTTCCAACCTTAGTGATACTGTGATACTGTGACAAGACTGAACGTAGGTTTTAAAGGAATAGATTTAGACCCAAATGTTAATGTTCCATTTTGTTCAGTTTTAATCTAAATTATTACATTAGTGTATCTAAATATGTTAGTTATTAGCTGCTAGTGTTAAAGAGGATCCAAAAATTATAATAATAAAATTTGTATTATTTCATACTTTAAAATTTATAGTGTACAGCACTGTCAGAGAGCAAACATAACTGAGGCAGCATTTCCTGGAACACCACTCATGTATCCAACTTTACAGTCTGCTTCCATTTTGTTGTTGCCATTTCTTAAAGTATTATGCGAAGTCTCTCGACGAATAGTAACTCTAAGAAGAGAGTCTCTGTGGGATGAAGACTTCTCAATGTCACCACAGGCTTGTACCATATATGATGAGAACTAAGATTTGTGTATCTGCTCATTGTAATTTTCAGACTCTTCAAGAGGTAGTTATGATGTTGCAAACTGGAAGAAGTTCAACCCTCAATTTTTCTCCTTCATACATATTAGCTAAACAGATTATAGAGTGATTAAAAATGCTATAGTTCAATAGCACTCTATTTTTCAATATGGAGTGCCATGTATCTTTGTCCTTATACCACATGCAAAACACGGTCAGATATTTGCGAAGTCAACAATTTTTTATATAACAGTATTTCATTAGAGAAATCAACAAAAGATGATCTTTTCTTTGAATAATTTATCCTGGAAAGACCACTGATGACATTAAAGGATTGTTGCCATGAGGAAATATGCTTTCCCATCACTCTGTCATAGGTCTAGCAGTAAAAAAAAATGAAGCTTTTTTTTCTGTTGCAGAAAACATATAAATATCAAAAACATGATGTGGCCAAAAGAGATAGGAAATAAGAATAGGCTTATAAAGACCCTGGTGTCTGTTCCTAAGACAAGTGTTGCTTTTTCTGTTTCATGCCTTAGTCTGGACTCAGAAATAAAATTAATTTATTAACTATGGGCTTCTAGATTATAACAAGATAAAGGAGCAGTGTTATGTATCCATTATATATCCATTAAGAATTGTGTAAGAAGAAGCAAAATCATGTGTTCTGACTGTAGAAAGGGGGTCACAGATGGGAGGGTAGCAGGCTGACTCATCAATGCAAAACCATACAGCAAGTTAAGAGAAATAATCCCTCTGAGATGTGTCCTTTGCTAACTAAGCTACATAAAGATACTGATTCAACAAAATATTTAAGTCAGTGTTGCTTAAGTGGGCAAGTGTAAACCACAAGCTATGTTAATTATAGCATCACAGGATCACAGGATGTTAGGGGTTGGAAGAAACCTCTGGAAATATAGGAGTCCAACCCTCCTGCCAGAATAAGACCATATAATCTAGAGTAGGTCACACAGGAATGCATCCTGACAGGTCTTGAAAGTCTCCAGAAGAAGATTTTCCTCATGTTGAGGTGGAACTTCCTGTATTGTAGTTTATATCCATTGTCCCACATCCTATCACAGTGAGAAAAAGCTGTCCTTTCTTGACACCCACCCTTCATACGTTTTTATATATATATATATTAGATCCCAACTCAGTTTTCTTTTCTCCAGAGTAATAACCCCCAGGCTCCTCAGCTTCTAATAGGGCATGTGCTCCAGTCCCTTCATCATCCTGGTAGCTCTCCATTGGACTCTGTCCAGCAGATCCCTGTCCCTCTGGAACTGGGGAGCCCAGAATCAGATCCAATATTCCAGGTGGGGCCTTAGTAGGGCAATGTAGAGGGGAAGGAGAACCTCACTTGATCTGCTAGACAAACTCTTCTTAATGCACCCCAGGATGTCATTGACCTTCTTGGCCAGAAGTGCACATTGCTGTCCCATGGATAACTTGTTGTCCACCAGCACTCTCAGGTCCTTCTCCACAGGGTTGCTCTCTAGAAGATCACCTCCTAGCCTACCCTGATGCAGTTTATTATTCTTTCCCAGGTACAGGACTCTGCACTTATCTGTGTTGAATTTCATTAGGTTCCTTTTTGCCCAGCTCTCCAGTCTGCTGAAGTCTTGTTGAATGGGCACACATCCTTCAGGTGTATCAGCCAAGCCTCCCAGTTTCATATCATCAGCAAACTTGCTGAACAGACTCTCTTTTCCCTGATCAATGTCATTGATGAAGATGTTGAACAGGACCAGACCCAACACTGATTGCTAGGGAACCCAGCTAGTTGCAGCTCTCCAGATGGACTTGGCACCATTGACCACCACTCTTTGGACTCTATTGTAGACAGTTCCTAATCCATCTCACTGTCTGTTCTTCTATCGCACACTTCCTGAGCTTGCTCACAAGGATGTTATGGGAAAGTGTCAAAAGCCTTACTAAGGTCAAGATAGACTAGATCCACTTGGTCTCCCTGCATCTACTCATTCTGTTGCAACATCATAGAAAGCTATTATATTAGTCAAGCATGACTTCCCCTTGGTAAATCCATGCTGACTACTCTTGATAAGCTTCTCTTCCAAGTGCCATGAGGTGACCTCCAGAATGAGCCTTTCCATGATTTTTTCCAGGGATGGAGTGAGTCTCGCTGGTCTGTATTTTCCTGGAACCTCTTTCTTGCCCTTCTTGAAGGCTGGAGTGACATTGGCCTTCCCCCATTCCTCAGGCATCTCTCCTGTCTGCCAGGATTTTGCAAAAATGATGTAGAATGGTAGAATGACATCAGCCAGCTCTCTCAGCACCCTTGGGTGTATCTCATCAGGCCCCACGGATATGTGAATATTCAGTTTATGTAACTGATCCCTAACCCAGTCTTCACTGACTAGCTGAGAGTTTTCCCTCCAGACTCCTTCATGCAGAGTCTGGAGTTCACAAGGGCTGGTCTTAGGAGTAAAGACTAAAGCAAAGAACGCATATAGCAACTCTGCTTTCTGTACATCCTCAGTTATCAGGGCTGTCACTTTAATCAGCAGTGGGCCCACATTTTCCCTTTAAGAAGCCCTTCTTGCTCTCAAAAATTCATATAAACATACATTTAGAAATATTAAAATGGAACAGACTATATGATGAGGATTAGTGCACTAATAAATGAAGCACAGAGAGGAAGAAACTAGGTAACTGGTGCTTGTAGTGCTTTTTTTTCTTCACTTGTTTTGGCTTATGATATATCTTTCTCAAAGCTTTTCTTAATAAGGACTTCAATTTTAATCAGAGTTCTACAAAATTATGATGATTATCTATAGAAAACCAGTACTCTTTAAGAGATTAATAGTGTTGTATTCCTTAGATTCTTCAAGTTAGCCAATGGGTGGATGGGCTACAGCCAAGGGTGGTGAAGGAGTTGGCAGCTGTGCTCACCAAGCCACTTTCCATTATTTACCTGAAGGCCTGGCTAACTGGGGAGATCCCAGTGGACTGGAGGGTAGCAAATGAAACACCCATCAACAAGAAAGTAAGGAAGGCAGATATGGGAAACTATAGACCTGTCAGTCTGACCTCAGTACCATGGAAGGTTATGGGGCAGATCATCTTGAGCACCATTACACAACATACAGAGGACAACCAGGGGATCAGGCCTAGTCAGCATGGATTTATGAAGGGCAGGTCCTGCCTGACTAACCTGATCTCCTTCTATACCAGGATAACCTGACTGTTGGATGAGGGAAAGGCTGTGGATATTGTCTACCTAGACTTTCAAAAAGCCTCTCACACTGTTCCCCACAGAATTCTTGTGGACAAACTGTCTGCTCATGGCTTGGATGAGCACACAGGGCTGGATAAAGCACTGCATGGGCAAACAGGCCCAAAGAGTGGTGGTCAATGGAGTTAAATCCAGCTGGTGGCCGGTCACAAGTGGTGTACTTCAGGGCTCGGTGTTGGGACCACTTCTGTTTAACATCTTTATTGATGACCTTGATGAGACATAGAGTGTGTCATCAGCAAGTCTGCAGATGACACGAAGTCAGGTGGGAGTGTTGATCTTCATGAGGGTAGGGAGGCTCTACAGAGGGACTTGGATAGATTGGATCAATAATCCAACGTTAATGGGATGAGGTTCAACAAGGCCAAATGCCAGGTCCTGCACTTGGGTCACAACAACCCCCAACCAACACACCTGGCTTGGGGAAGTGTGGCTGTAAAGCTGTCTGGCAGAAAAGGACCAGGGGGTTCTAATTGATAAGTAACTGAATATGAGCAAGCAGTGTGCCCAGGTGGCCAAGAAAGCCAATGGCATCCTGGCTTGTATGAGAAATGTTGTGTCCAGTAGGAGTAGGGAGGTGATTGTCCGCTTGTACTCAGCTCTGGTGAGGCCACACCTTGAGGCCACACTCTAGTTTTAGGGACCTCAATACAGAAGAGATGTGGATGTGCTGGAGTGAGTACAGAGGGGGGCAATGAAGCTGGTGAAGGGCCTGGAAAATAAGTCTTGTGAGGAGTGACTGAAGGAGCTGAGGCTGTTTAGTTTGGAAAAGAAGGCTGAGGGGAGACTTCATCGCTCTATACAACTACCTGAAAGGACATTGTGAAGAGGCTGGTGCTGGTCTCTTCTCACAGGTGATTAGTGATAGAACAAGAGGGAATGGCCTCAAGCTACAGCTGGGTAAGTTTAGACTGGACATTAGGAAAAAAAATTCACAGAAACAGTTGTCAGTCATTGGAATGTGCCGCTCACGGGGGTGGTTGAGTCACCAACCCTGGATTTGTTTAAAGGTCATTTAGATGTGTTGCTTGGGGATATGGTTTAGGGGTGAACTTTGTAGAGTAGGGTTATTGGTTGTATTTGGTGATCCTGAGGGTCTTTTCCAACCTGAATGTTTCTGTGATTCTTTTATTCTGTGATTAAGGCAATCAAATTCTAAAGGATTTTTCAGGTTACAGAGGGTTATATTTTAATCCCAATCTTTCTCTTTTTTGCAACATGATGTCTTAAACACACTTCATCATTTAAGGAGAAATAAGAATAAAATATAAATAAACAAATGTATGGTCTGTATTTCTTCCTTTCAACAAAAATATAATGCATGCTAAGACCTTCACTGTTAACACAGGGTTGATAATTTTGACAAAGGCATATAAAGATTATTGAAAAGTGTAAGGTATTGGCAAAGCTGCATTACACAGAGCACTTAAGCATTCCATAGTTTGTGGTTTAAATGCAAAAATAGGCTTCAATGTCACTAAAAACTTACAGTGACATCACAGTACCACAGTATCACAGTATCACCAAGGTTGGAAGAGACCTCAAAGATCATCAAGTCCAACCTGTCACCACAGACCCCATGACTAGACCATGGCACCAAGTGCCACGTTCAATCCCCTCTTGAACAACTTTAAGAAATATATTGTACCATAAAGCAAGAAATTCTTAATTGACAATGATTTGTTTAAATAGGGTGCTAGTGAGGTAACTGCATATAATTTTCAGCAAATAGATAGACACAGACATGCACATCTCTATGGAGCCAAGTGTAAGTCAGTTCCTACATTAGCTGCAATGTAATTAGCAACTCTGGGTTTTAATGTTCGCTGTGAATATTAATGGCTAGTATAAGGTGTTAGAGAGCAGTTGCTGCAGAACACCTGTCACTCTGTGAAGTCATAGAGCACTCTACAGAAGAGTGGTATCAAAGGCCTTGCTGAAGTCCACATCTGTGTAAGATGGTGTGATGTATCTGGTGGGATAACTGGTTTCTTGATGGGCACTATAAAGATGTATGAACTTTTCAGATTCTCTTTCCCCCCCCAAATAAAACCTGTGCAAGAGCCTCCAATCAAGCTCTTGTCAGTGTGTGTCAGCCCACCAAAAGACACTGCAGGAAGTGCTCCTGCAGGCCCATGCCACAATCTGTCCTTACAGAAATAAAAATAATTATTCTTCACATACATAGACATATACACAACACCTGTATAAATAAGAGTCATCTGTGTGGTAAAGGATTGATAAATAGGTTTCACCTGCATGAATCACAATTTTTACTTTGAATTAAATGTATAACTTTATACAAATTGGATGTTCAGATAGGTTAGTATCCTGGCTTAACATAGCCCATATGGATGGGAGACAAAGTAACATTATAATCCCTGGATTAAGAAGACGAATTTACTGAGATAATACAATGCACAATTAGCCAAATACTGCAGAAAACACAGCAAGATGCAGAATTAGCAGCAGAAGTCAGAAATAAAACTGTTCCCACCCCTCTCCCCCTAGCACGTAGCAGCCAGCCCAGCAGAAAAGACCAACACCCCAAAACTCAAACATGGAAGTAGCAACCGTAACAGCAAGCCTCTCACATTACAGTCTAAACTTCAAACCCTATGATACGTTGCTCTAGCCAGAAATTTCATTTTGTAGTTAGTATGACAGCAGCATGGTACTGAATACTCACATCACGAGATTGAACTCAACCCATGACAGTAAGTATAGATGATACTTTCATTCACTGTTCTATGTGGTGAGTTTGCAGCCTGGGTAATGCTCCCATGAACTCTTTCATCATCACTCTAATACATAAACATATTTGACTAAGGTGTTTGCAGAACAAAACCATTTTATTTTCACTTATTTTTAGTTTTCTATTCCTTAGATTTCTCAGTACTAATGATTTAACTGTCACTTCTTTAAAGACTTGATTGCAAGCACAAATTTAGTAACCCAAGGAAGAGGCACATTAATCAATGCATTGTTATTTTTTCTTCTCTGGGCAAAATTTTTCTCATAGCATTACCGCATTTTGGGTTTTTGCAAAGGTATGGTCACACAAAATGTACATAGGAATATGTAGTTGTGGAGAATTTGTCAATAGGAATATGTAGTTGTGGAGAATTTGTCAATACACAGTTATATTTTTTTGTTGTTGTGTGTTTTGGGGGACATTTTTGTAAGAACTATGTATATTTCTGCTTTAGGAGGCTGACAACAGGGAGTCTTTACTACATGTGTCCATATACAGATACACAGCCCAGTTTAAAAGTTAATAAACTAATATACCAAACACAATATCCATTTATTCCCATTAAATGTAACCTGAAAGAATATGACAATAGCCAGCATCCTTGTAGCTAATAATAATAATACCTAATATCATTAGCAGTTGGTTAATGACAATACCTAACACCTAACACCTAATAACGACCTTCCAGTACCTGAAGAGGGCCTACAAGAAGGATGGAGAGAGATTGTTTGCAAATGCCTGTAGTGATAGGATGAGGGGCAATGGCTTCAAACTAAAGAGGAGTAAATTTAGATTGGATGTTAGAAACAAGATCGAGGAACAAAAGTGGTGGAAAACTGGAACAGGTTTCCCAGGGATGTGGTTGAGACCCCATCCCTGGAGATATTCAAGGTGAGGCTTGACAGCGCTCTGGACACCAGGACCATTCTACTATTCTGTGATTCTATGATTCTTGTTTGGCCATGTTCTAAAACTATTATGAATGACACAGTTTGAGCTACTTTCATTGAAGCTGCATCCATAATGCTGTAATTCATCTCAAATAATGCTAATGCCTTAAAGAATGGGTTACAGATTTTTAAAAGATGAAATATGTAAAAACTAGACAACAGTAAAGGTAAATAAGGTATTAGATTCTTTCATTTGACCAGTCACATCTGCTTTAGTAGAACAACAGGTTTGCTTTACTAGAATAAGAAGTTAACTAAATAACAAGTCACTTTCACATAAGAAAAAATACTATGAAAGGCCATTGCAATGAATTTTAATGGCTGCACACAGTGGCAGTGATCAGAATCTAGAACATCAAATATAGACTATTTCTTTTTTTTTTTCCTTTTCTTTTTTACTTCATTTTGTCTTTTTGGGTATCTAGTAGACAGTCTGAAATAAGATTTTATGGATAAGTAAGATTTTAGGATAAGCAGTGTTGTGTTAATATATTCTGGACATCAGAACACGATTCAGATATAACCCAATTTCTTTGAAATGAAGACAATGAAGTTAAGATTCTTGGTGTGTGGATATCACTAACAGAATAGAAAAAGAATGATACAGAGAAGATTCGGGAAGTGGAAATTCACTTGATTCGGAGCTCATTTTTAGACTTAAAAGTATCACTGGAAAACTTGTTTCTTGTGTGAAATTTTTGTTTATGTTTGCAGTGTGAGTTTTTTGTAGTGCATCTGCATATGAGGATTCTTAGTGCTCAAGCTTCTCTGAAACCAGCTTATCTTATAATTCTTACCTAAAGCTACTTTATGTGTGATGAATGACAGCATGACAAACTAATACACAGATTTAAAAAGAAATGTTTATCATCTATTGGAAAAATAATAGTGGGAATTGGCAGTCACTGAGAACTCTCATTTACAACTTAACAAGATTTGGGGCACCCTACTAAGAAGAACAGTTTTAGATATGCCCGTTATTTGCTGATGGACGTCATGCTTGCTCCAGCTGTCAGGAGCACAGCTGTTCTGTTTCCTTTTGAGTGATCAGTGTTGCTTATGCCTTCCAGCTAGCATGTTCTTTGATAAGGTCCAACGGAGAGATGCAAAAGAGCTGAATACTGGGCTTCTAACAGCAAAGTGTAAAAACAAATTTCACAACAAATTGCATTTTCAGTGCTGCCTGATCTCACCCAATTAGGATGGGCTGAATTTGTTCTAGTGCAGTAGTTTGGAAGGGATCACAATGGAAATTTTTTTCTTATGATTGTCAAGGCAATTTCAGGGAAAGGTTATTGCCTAAGAAGATGGTGTCATAATATTAACCATAACTTATCAAACCTGCCTAAAATAAAAGAATTAGGCCCCAGAGTGCCACACATTGAAATGTGTGTGGTCTGTATCTGATTGCATCAATAGCAAGAAAAACATTGATAACAAATAGTTAACACAATTCCTATATTTTCTTCCTGAGTTATGTGGAATCTTCTGTTTCTTTTCTTACTACTTCAGAAATTCATGCTCAGTTATTTAGTTATTTCACTGCAGGTAAGTATATGATGTTCAGAACAATTTCTGAAGTTCTAATTGGGTGGATGTCATGAAGAAATCTTGATACTTAGGAAACCAGGTATGTAGATGTATAGAGGTTATTTAAGATCCATGCAAACCATTAAACCGGTGGCAAAAACACAGAAGAAACTAGTATGTTGTATCTGGAAACAGTATATGATATTGACTATGAAGATAGACAAAACCTGAGAACAAGGGTTCTCCTGACTTTTCAATCAATATATTCAAATGCTTTTCCTAGTGCTTAGGTTTTGCAGCATTCTGATATTCATGGGCTAAAAACAACATAAAGCAATGCCATTCCACGCATTTACAAGAAATGTATCTGCGTGACTGTCTCCTGCTGAATCTGTGATGCACTGAAATATCTGGAAGCAGTTTTAAGTTCTCCTTGTATCAAGAAATCCAGAATCTTATGCTCTCAGAAGAAATAAATGTTTTCAGTTTTTATTCATATATTTATACCAGTAATAACATTTATGAACTCTACATTGAAATTGTACATGAGGCAGAAAGAATTATTTTCTCTTTCCTAAATATTACAAATTTTCTATGATAAAATTCCTTACCTTAAAATAAAGTCTCCAACCAAGATAAGTTACACCTTATTTCAAATATCATCTTTCCTTCTCTTTTTGCTCTTTTAAATTTTTTTTCATTAAATATATTTACAAGTCCAATTACTCCTGCACTGATTGGGTTGAATCGATTTTCTTCTAAAAGATTTTTATTTAAGCAGTCAAATGAAAACCTAGAAAAAATATTTCTTTAAGTCAGCCTCTTTATCAGTCTTGTAGAGAAATAACTTTTGAGATTACAAATAGCCTTTTCAGATAAGGAAGACACCAATTTGATAAAAGCACGTTTGAAGTTTTCAGAAGTTTGGGGGGTTTTGGTGATTTAAAAAAAAAAATCTATTTCACTTCATGGGATATCATTATGAACTTAGACATAGTTCTCAAAAAAAAATCTGTATTTAACTTGGCTCCTGAGTATAATACTGAAGACTTCTGTTCCTTTCAGACGTGGAAGCTGTCGTTAAAATTTAGGGTTTAATGCATAGATGGCAAATTGACTTGTTGCCAAAAGACTGTGGAGGCATCAGGTTTGAGGTTCAAGAACTAAAATATAATGTCACAGTCTAAAGACTTTTTTTTTTTTTCCCTGAGACTGCAATAACACCCACATATACAACTGCAAAGTGCTGTGAGGAGAGAGGACCAGGAAAAGGCAGCAGTGTAGAAAACAATGAAAGCTCAGAAGGAAGGAAAAAGTTAGAAAACTGAGAACACTAAGATAAATAGTGCTGTATGTCTTCTTGAAAGGTAAGATAGTGCTTTTCAACATTTCCTGAAGATAAGCTTTAAGATGCCTCTGCCCTAACATACCAAAGCATGTTAGCTTCTTATGCAATTTCTGAAAGTAGGTGCAGATACACAAGCCAGAATCATACTGGAGGGAATACCACAGTCTGTAGTGTACTCTTCCTTGTCAATGACTCCTCACTTTCTCCTCTGCAGCCTTATAACATGCATGGCAAAAGGCTGGCAAGACAGTTATTAACACTGAGTGGGGAAAAAAGCTGATTCAAACCACTAGCGCTGGCTTTCAACTTGGCTTGCATTGAACAGTACCAGAGACTGTCTCTCTGGGAAGTCGAAGTTGCAAGATCATGAGTAATCCTACACTGCTTTGCAGTTTGACCCTTACCAGTTATGAAAATATCCTGTAAAACTGTGTGAGACAATACATTGAGTGTTAAGCCAGTACAGTGTGAAATATGATCAAAAAGTCTCTAGCAGTATAGTAAACTATTGAGCCAAAATGACTTGGGGTGGGAGGCTGGGAGAGCAGTAGTAATAAATGTGGTAAGCACCTCATTATGCTATCTTTCTCGGTACAGTTGCCTGCAATTCCATCTTAACATACTCTCTTGTCAACAATTGTTTACATATAAGACACTTAGCAAGAGGAATTGGGGCTGTGTGTTTTTTCCATATGCTCAAACCACTTTGAACTCATTGTTATGGATACTGTAGTATTTATTATACTTGCTTGATTATTACTAGAGGTTTAGTATTTCTAACAAAGCATACAAAGGTTGGTTGCTCACGTTTTCTGGTTTTGTTGCCTTTTTTGTTGTTGCTTTGTGTTGTTTTTCTTTGTTTGTTTGCTTGTTTTAGTGAATACATAAAAATCCCATAGATTACATCTCAGAAGCTTTGCATTGCATTCTAGGAAAAAACCCCATGTGAATAACCTACAAGACCTTGTCTTTCCAATATCCTATTGAAATCATAGGAATACAGAATCATACAATACAGGAAGAGATCTCTGCTGAAGAACAGAAGAATGTGCAGGACCTGAGCAGGGTGTTCAGGCTGCTCATTAAATGAACTTTTGAATATCTGTAGAGATGGAAATTCCACAGAATCCCTAGTCAACCTCTTCCAATATGTGATTAACTTGTTTGGGTGTTTGAACATTGTTGTAAAAAATAAAACTGAAAAAGAACCCCAATCTTTCTTATATTCCAAGCTGTGTCAGATTTCTCTTCCCTTTACGTGTCTCCAAGAAGAGTTTGCCTGCTTCTTCTGTAAATCCTTTCATTAGGCAGCTAGACAGCAATAAAGTCTCTCCTGATTGAGCCTTCTGCTCTTACAACTCAAACAAATCCCAGAAGATTTACTTTATGATCTTCCTGTGGATTGAGGTGATGCTAATTTATAGTTGCCTGAGTCTTCACTCCTGTGTTTTTTGAAGATGTGTTTTTTTTTTTTTCTGTTACCTATTTCATGTTAAAGACACCATTTCCATTGAGAATTACAGACACAGATTTTTAAATTCTGCAGAAATTATAACTTCTTTGCAATCTGTCCTCCTAGAGTGGTTTCCCTCATTAAAGATGTAGTGCATGTGATTAAAGTTCTCTCATTCTAGTTTTATAAAAAGCAAAACCTGAATCAGGTCTTGAAATGTTCTTTGCAGATTATATATAGCTGTCGAATGAAATTCTTGTGTTTTCTGCAAAGTCATAAAGTGTTACATATTTTTTTAAATTCATTTTCTTGCATATTATACTGTATAAGAGTGCTGTAAAGCCCTTGTTCTATTTCAGAAGTAAAATAGCATCTATTAGGTCTTCTTTCTTTGTGGAAGAAGGTTAGATGAGAGAAATGGACTGGTTTAGGTTGTATATTAGGAAAAAAATTCCTTACTGAAAGAGTCAGTATTGGAATAGGTTGCCTGGGCTGGTGGTGGAGTGTCCAAGAAAGATGTGGACATGGCACTTTGGGACACGGTTTTATGTCCATGGTGGTGTTAAGTTGATGGCTGAACTTTATGATCTTAGAGGTGTTTTCCAACCAAAACAATCCTCTGATTCTGTGAATGGGTACAATATACGGAGATTATACTTGTGAAGGAGGCTCATAAATGCTTTCCTCCTACCTCCAGTACAGCTTAGTTGGCTATCTGCAGAGCTTGTAAAGATTGGATATGTTTATACATTGAAATAGCTGAATATTACTCAGAAAGTAGAAAGCTTGTGAATTATGAATAGTACAGAAATATTAATTTACTTCTACTTAACAGTACTGATTTCACTCTATCTATTGAAGTTTCCAGCACATGACAACTATCTCTATTTTTTAATTTTTTTTTAACCTAATCAGTCTTTGTCTTGCTGGTGACATATATAGACACCTGCTCTGTATTTCTTTAATATTCTATGCAAACATAAAATTAAATATTTATGGAATTCAGAATCTGAGGCTGTGCTCCCAGAAGCAAGTAGATAAGACAGTAAACCTCTTAATTTCTAACATAAACTGTGATGAAATTATTAAAGTGAAGGGAGGAAGGGAGGAAGGAAGAGAGGAAGGAAGGATGGAAGAGAGGAAAGAAGGAAGGAAGGAAGGAAGAGAGGAAGGAAGGAAGGAAGGAAGGAAGGAAGGAAGGAAGGAAGGAAGGAAGGAAGGAAGGAAGGAAGGAAGGAAGAAAGGAAGGAAGGAAGGAAAGAAGGAAGGAAGGAGGGAAGGAAGGGAGGAAGGAAGGAAGAAAAGAAGGAAGGAGGGAAGGAAGGAAGGGAGGAAGGAGGGAAGGGAGGAAGGAAGGAAGGAACTCGGAAGGGAGGAAGGGAGGAAGGGAGGAAGGGAGGGAGGAAGGGAGGAAGGGAGGAAGGGAGGAAGGGAGGAAGGGAGGAAAGAACTCGGAAGGAAGGAAGGAAGGAAGGAAGGAAGGAAGGAAGGAAGGAAGGAAGGAAGGAAGGAAGGAAGAAAAGAAGAGGCCTTGCTCTCAAATTATGAAAATTGAAAAAAACCAGACATTTTTCATTTCTGAAACTAGAAATATTTGTCTAATTTGTTGTCTGCATACATAAATCATTGCACAGAGCAATATTAAAATTTATTTTTGCATCCTTTTCACTATTAAAACTATGCAGATTAATAGCAATTTGGCCATCATCAATGTACATGAAACGATATTAAACTGTGAGGTTCATGACATTGACAAGATACTCATTATTTGACTGTACTTAAGAAGGTATATGCAAGTGCTTTAAAACTTGTGACCCTGGAGTCTCACAGGTCTCTTCAAGCTGTGGAAAAAAGTATCTGTTTGCAAAACCAAAATTGTTATTGCAGAGTCACTGCATTCAGGCCACAAGACAAGAGTAAAGATGATGCATTGTATCAGTCAAGGAATGGGACACTTGAACATGGTGGATCATTTGGAACATGAAGGGTCAGATCTACCGTCCACAAAGAAACTGCATTGGCTGAGTACCGTGAGCATTTTAATATCTAGCCCTCAGGGTACTGGACTGTCAGGAAGAGATCCTATTTATCCACAATAATATGTGTGGCATGCCATCTGATTTTTGTTTCCAGTAACAGAAGATGTGAAAAACAAAAAATGTCATGTCACAGATAACAAAATTTAATAAATGCACTGATTATTAAACATTAGACAAATGGATAGTATGCAGAATGTTTCAAGTAATAATTAAGCTATTAAGTTGAATGGAAAATACTGGATATTGCCATACACACATATCCTAAAAGAATTGCATAATACAAGACAAAATAACTAGTATTTCAAAGTGCAAACACATAGTGATAAACATTACCTGCAGAGACGCCTTACTGCTGTTACAGAGTCTTTATTATAGGAAGTTCTTTTGTACAACAAGGAGATGAATTTGGCACTTTAGCATATTAAACAGCATTTTTATCAAGGCTGTGTGGTCCACAAAACATTAATCTATCCCTTCAGAATATTCATGAATCAATAAGAATGTTCCCTAAGTCCAACAATACTGGTGCTGTCGACTAAACAAGGTGCTTTACATTCTCATGAACCAGAACTTACTCCCTAGAAATTACTTTTCTGCAGTTGTTTATTATTTTTTGAAGGGAAGGAAGAAGTGGCATCTCCACATTGCACTCACACTATGATGTATCAATTACTCTGTGTTATTATTCAAAGAACTAAATGATACTGAAACAAAGTCAGGTATAACATTTACTTCTACTTTAAAGAAGATTTGAATTAAAAATAGCTCATGGTTTCCACAGGAGATCGCTGCTAATGTTGATCAAATGTATATTGTCTAATGATAATGGCATACTGAAAAAAGAGTGGGATTATATACTCCATCTTTCCAGTGTAGAGGATGTAGATGGAATAGTTTTGTAAATTACTTATTCCTTGATTATCTACTTTTGTTTTCTAGTCCAGTTTCCTAAAAATTTGCTCTATGCCTGCATGACTGAACATAATGTATCATATTAACATTAACATGTTAATACAATGAAAATTAATTAGGAATGCAGCAAATACATGCTCCTATGGATAGCAGCAACTCGTTACCAGGGTAGAACACTTCTTTTATTTGTTGTCCTGTGTTCATGTCAATCTACAGGTTTTAATATGTGTACTTCTCTGAGCTCTTTCTACAGAAATTTATTCTAGTTTCAGTGGAAGCACTGTGATTTATTTCACCTCTTTGTGGCCAGGTGAGGCAAGAAAACAGGAGGAATGCATTAAAGGATTTCCTGTCCTTATTCTCAGGGTAAATCGTGATTACTACAAAATGTGATGAAAATGTCTATTAAACTTCATAGTTGAAGCAGAATTTCTCTAGTTACATTGTAGTGATCTAGATCTGTAAAAGAAAAGATAGGTGAGATGAGACAATTATATTAATGGAAAGGGATCTTGGTTACAGGGTCCTTAATGTTGCAAATCCATTGGGACTGTATAATTTGTTTTGCATTAGTACTATGTGAAGGAACAAAAAGGGCCAAAGCTGTGCTAGAGTGTTCCAGAAATTTAATTGTACAGCAGTGCTGTACTAGAAGTTTTGAATGTTTTACAGGGACCAGGGCAATTCAATGACTTGAACTACTGAGAGCTATGGGAATAGGCAGTATATAGTCAAGGTGAAGAGAAGCTTGCCTGCATTGCTACACCTCTGGTATCTGCAAAACAGTACCAAATATGTGGAAAACAGCTAGCAGATTATGATAAAGGAGTTTTCTGGGTAGTCATTTAGTTCCCATCTGAATTTCAAAATACTCTGCAACAGCAGTGTAAAGTTCCGGGGAAGGGATTCCGGATAAATGAGTGCTAATTGGAGTGTCCTTCTAGTAGATATTCTACACAGTTAACCATGGGATTGCCAAGGGACAATGTGAAAGGCAGCTGTTGTCTGATACCATCTGCAAAAATGCCCATTCTACCCAATCCATGTGCTGCTATTACAGAAGAGTTACAGATTTACGGAGATTAAAACAGTGAAAAACACTGAAATGGAAGACTCTCCTTTCTGAATCGTGCCTGAAGTGGTTACCCCCTGCTCATATAAGTGCAGAGGACAATCTGAGGATAAGAGTCTTGATTTGCTATTACTGAAGTGCTAAAAAGGAAAGGCAAGCTGAGCAGGAGGTGGAGCTGTTCTGAAGGCTTTCATCTGGTTGCCAGGGAAACCCATTTTTCAGTTATTTGCACGTTCAGCACATCTGGTTCATTTGGACTCTAGCTTTTTGAAAGTGATGAATCTGTCATGGGAAAAATGAATGGAAAAATAATTTAAGGAATTAATGGGATGGAAGGAACATAGAATTCTTTAAAAAAAATGGAGCTGTTTTTCCTCTCTCTTTTTTTAGATACCAACTTTTAGATATTATTTGTCCCACATTTTGCAAGACCTCTGAACAGTCAAGAAGTCCATCCCCTTGGTCTGTTCTCCCAGGCAATCAGCAACAGCATGAGGGGACACAGTGTCAAGATGTGCCAGGGGAGGTTCAGGCTGAATATTAGGAAGAACTTCTTCACAGAGAGAGTGATTCGCCCTTGGAATGGGATGCCTTGGGGGGTGGTGGAGTCACCATCCCTGGAGATCTTCAAGAAAAGACTGGATGACGCACGGTGGTCTAGTTGATTGGATAGGGCTGGGTGATAGTTTGGACTGGGTGATCTTGGAGGTCTCTTCCAATCTGGTTGATTCTGTGATTCTATTCTATGATTCTCACATGGAATAATATATTTTCAAAGTGTGTATATCTGTATATTGGTGCTACTACCACAAATAATGATTGGTAACTCAAGTAGCTACTACAAGAAGAAATACAGGCTGAAAAGGAATGGGAATTTGAACAATATAAGTATATACTTATTACATATGTTGACAGAAAATGTCCTGTTATTCTCAAAAAGATTACTGGTAATCTAGATATAAACGTCTGAGAAATATAATATCATTATCTAGTCAAATGATTTCACAGAAGAACTGCACATTTAAGCATAGTTTGTACTACACGAATGTTGAAGTACCTAGTTTTGTTATTGCAAACACTAACTGACTTTACTTGACCTGAAATCTCATTGAAGTTAATGAGAACTTTATATGCTACTACAACAGCTTTTGGCTCAGATGCTCAATGAACTTGTTTCACAGCATAGTAGTAAATGCCTTATGGACTTCTGTTGCTGTATGTGCAAAACACTACACATGGCAAGAGGTACAAAAGAGACACAATTTGAGAATTCGCTATTGTCTAGTTAGAGAAAATGACAAAATAGTTTATCATAAAGAGCAGCTTCTAAAACCTACTATTTCTTGACGAAAAGAAAATCTTCATAAAATTGCCTGCATCTATATACACACAACAGATATTTCAAATGCATGACAGGTGACTATTTCTGATCTCTCTGATCTCTATTTCTGATTTCTATTTGCACAGCATGACATAGCCAACACACATCTCAAATACACAGATAGGATGCTGTAATGTCTAGGACTACTCTGCTCATTTAGAAATATGAAATGTTTAACAGGAAGATTCTAGTTATTACCTGCTATTTACTCAAAACATGATGGAGAGCAAAGGCAAGTCAAAAGGTCCTAACATTAAGCATCTCCAATATTTTTTTGCAATATTTATGAGAAACAGGGATACTGGCTGATGATAGATACATGTCAATCCTGAATAAAACTGTGCTGATACACTCATGTTTGGCTTGTTCTGTTTGGTTTCTTTTGGGGTTGGTGGTAGTTCGTTGTTTGGTTGGGTTTTGGGTTTTGTTTGGGTTTTTTTGGGGTGGGGTTTATTGGTTGTTTGGTTATGTTTTTGGTTTCGTTTTTGGTTTCTGTAGAGAAACACTCATCCTTTAAGCAACATCTATGTAAGGTGAAGAATCTCAAGTAACATTACACATACTCGTATCATGATTGTAGTCTTTTCAATACAGTCAGAGGTATTTAGCACCTCATCAGCTCTCTCCAGTATATGTTAGCGATTCTGACTGAAGTGAAGCAATAAAGAAAAAATAATGCCTATGCTTTTTTCAAGCTTCAATACATATAAATTATCCTTTTCTTTCTCTTAGTGATTTTTTAAAAGTTTATTTTATAGATATGTTGTCTTTCTTTGGCACACCTCTTTCCTCAATTTTTACTTTTCTGATTTTCTTTAGCTGTTTTTAATGACTACAGGGTCTTGAGCACAAATTATATCAGAAAACACTGTAGAAATAGCTTGAAAGGGATTATTCCATAAAATGTTCTACCCAAAAATTCAAAACTGTTTGCAAATTAATTTAAAAATCTTAGAAGAATAACATTTATTCAGGAAATTAAGCCATGCCTTAGTACGTCATAATAATAATAAAAAATGTTGATTTGGTACTCATCCTAGAATTAGTGCAACATTTGGCTGTGTGAAAAGTTTATAATTCCTTATGCTTCACCTTTTTTCAACTGAGTAGTATAACAATCAATGATCCTTAAACAAAAATGTGGGTGATACACTACTAACTCATGGAGAGCATAATGGTGTCAGAATAATAGTTAAGGTGTTAGTGAAAATTTTGTTTAATCCATATGGGAAGAAGGGCATCTAGACCAGAAGCAGTACTCAGTGAAAACTGTGTAAAAGGATACTCAAAATGCTTTAAAATAAGTTCATGGAGTTCTTTCCACTCGTCTTTATTTAAGAAAACTTTGTAAAGACTTCTATATTTACCCCTCTCACTTTCTTTGGGTAATACAGGTTAATTAGACCAAGTAAAGAGTTGGATAATCTGATCAGTTGGCATTCACTGGAAAGTACTCCAGTTCCTGCCTAAGGTTGCAGTCTCCATATGACAAAATCCCTTGTTGCAATTCACTTGCATCTACCAGAACAGATCTAGAGAACACTGTAAGAAGTAGAGGTAAATTACTCTGACTTCAACCTTTCAAAAGGCCTACAGTAAATAAAAAAGGTCACAGAGTGCATGGGTGTACTGGCAAAAAGTCCACACTGATGTGATGGAGCTCTGGAAAATTGGTAACCAATTTTTGGATAAAGTCTAACAGTAAACATAACGCACCTGGATTTTTGAAACCTTTAGTTTTTTGTTGCCAGCCAAATGTTTGTAGAGAAACTGAATTGTTACAAGATTGGAGGTATTCTTCCTTTCATAGACTGAAAACAATTAAGGGATAAGACACAAAGGGGATTTAGCGGTCACTGTTCAGAATGGATAAATTTCCTTGTGGCATTCTCAAAGTATTCGTAGTGGTAATAGCTTTGCTCAATGTTTTTCAGTGACCTGTAAGATTTTTGAGGTCGTTAAAACTCAGCTCTCTTTGGTACCCAAATGCCATATTGCTGATAAAAAAATTCCTCAAGGACATCACAATATTGAATGAGAAAGGAAAAATGTGATAGATATCGGTGTGGATACATGTAAAGTTTCTAGGGATGACGATGTTGAATCCGGAACCACACAGTTGTAAGGCAGTAGAGATATCTTGGAATTATCATGGACAGCTTTCTGAAATCAATAATTTACTGCATAACAGAATTCACTAAAGCCAAGAAAATGTTAATTGGAAGCAGAAGGTGTAGCAATAAAATGATAGACGGTGTCATTTTGATGTTATATAAAATCTTGGTATGCTCTTATGGTGAATATTTTATGCAGTTGACTTCTTTACATCTTGATGGAGGTAGAGCAGATGTAAAAAGGTAGAGAGTGCTAAAATGAGAAAGTGAACAGAGCTTAACAAGAAGAGGCTAAAAGGACTGCATCTCTCTGTTGAAGAGGTAAAGAAGAAGAGGCAGGGTGTGATTGAGGCAAGGGAGTGAATAAGATGAAGACAAAGCTGTTATTTGCTAAATCCTAGAATTAGGGAGCAGAAAGAGGGGTATACCAGTTTGAAAAAGGAAAAGACCAGTTTTAAGCAAAATATTTGCTTTTTTATAATATTAGCAATTAAGTCTTGGAAATCTTGTGAATGTAGATGCTGGGGAGGAATGTAAGGAATTAATCTCAGGATGAGATGCATCTCAGAGTCCTGAGGAAACTATCAGACAAAGTTGCTAAGCCACTTTCCATTGTATTTGAAAAGTAGACACAGCCAGGCAAGGTCCTCAGTGACTGACAAAAGAGAAACATCATATGCATTTTTTAAAAGGCTAAAAAGGACTCTGGAAACTAATGACCAGTCAGCCTCACCTTAATGCTCAGTAAGATCATTGAGCAGATCCTCTAGGAAGACATGTCAAAATACATGGAATATGAGGAGGCCATTAGAAACAGTCTACACACGTTCACAAAGGACAAATCATGCCTGATAAATCTGCAACGGAGTAACTGCATCAGTGGACAAGGGAAGAGCAACAGATATCATCTACCTAGACTTTTGTAAGGCCTTTGATATGGTCTCACACAATAGATTTAGGTTGAACATTAGGAAGAAGTTCTTTACTTTGAGGGTAGTGGTGGAATCTAGGAACAGGTAGCCCAGGGGGGTGGTGAAGGCCCAAACCTGGAAACATGCAAGGTCAATCCTAATGGGACACTGAGCAACCTGATATAGTCCCTGCTTATTGCAGAGGGCTTGGACTAGACGACCTCTAGAGGTCCCTTTCATTCCAATGCATTTTATGATTTTATGACTTGCAGGGATACTGCGGACTAAGACTCTGAAGGGTAAAGAAGCCAATAAAGTTGGACAATTTTTAAATGCCGCTTCCTCCAAACCCAAGATAGCTGTGTTCTCATGAGTAAAAAATGGAGTAGACAAACCAGAAGACCTGAATGGATGAGCAAGAATCTTCTGAATGAAATCTCATGGAAGAAAGATACTTTCACTCCATGGAAGAAGGGACTTGTCACATGGGAGAACTACAGTGTAGTTCCTAGGGCATGTAGGAAGGCAACAAGGAAGGCAAAGGCCCTCTTGGATCTAAAACTGGCAAACTAAGTAAAAGAGAACAAGAAGGGCTTTTTCAAATATATCAGTAGGAAAAGGAAGAGTAGGGAAGGTGTGGCCCCACTGCTGAACGAGGAAGCAGCCTTGATAACTAAGGATGCAGAGAAGGCAGAGTTGCTGAATGCCTTCTTTGCTTCAGTCTTTAGTCTTAGGACTAAACTCCCCTATGAAATCCAGACCCTGGATCAAGGAGAAGAAGGCTGGAAGATGGGTGACCTTCCACTAGTCAATGAAGACTGGATTAGGGATCATTTACATACATTGCACCCAAGAGTGCTGAGGGAGCTGGCTGATGTTGCTTTACCACTCTCCATCATTTTTGCAAAATCCTGGCAGACGGGAGAGGTGCCTGAGGACTGGGGGAAAGCCAAGGTCACTCCAGTCTTCATGAAGGGCAAGAAAGAGGTTGCAGGAAAATACAGAACAGTGAGCCTCACTCCATTCCTGGAAAAATCTTGGAGAGGCTCATTCTGGAGGTCATCTGCAGGCACTTGGAAGAGAAAAAGATCATCAGGAGCAGTCAGCATGGATTTACCAAGGGGAAATCATGCTTGACTAACCTGATAGCCTTCTATGATGTTGTAACAGAACGGATAGATGCAGGGAGACCTGTAGATGTAGTCTGCCTTGACCTTAGCAAGGCTTTTGACACTGTCTCACATACCAGCCTTGTGAGCAAGCTCAGGAGGTAAGACATAGAAGAACAGACAGTGAGATGGATTAGGAACTGGTTACAAAAGAGAGTCCAAAGGGTGCTGGCCAGTGGTGGCAAGTCCAGCTGGAGACCTGTAACTAGTGGAGTCCCCCAGAGATCAGTACTGGGTCCAGTCCTGTTCAACACCTGTCTTCATCAATGACATTGACGAGGGGACAGAGTGTCTGCTCAGCATGTTTGCTGATGGTATTTAATTTTCTGCAGTTGTCATTAATATCTTTAATATCTTTATTCCCTCATTGTACATTAACATTGTTTTTATTTATTTTTACTTTCCTTGGGCCAAGAGTAGACTTAATATAAAAGCCCTGTTCATTTTGGAGTTCTCTAGTGATTTCCTGTGAATATTTAAGAATTCTTTTGATATGAGAAATACTTCTTTGGGAATGCTCTTCTGTACTAACAAAGTTAGATATTTTTCTGTACGATTTAGCATTCTTCTGCAAAACTTCTCCAGAAGCAACAGGTGTTGTAATAAAAAGCAAACTGGTCAGAGTAAAAATAGAATTAGACTACTAATTTGTATTATGAAACATATGAAATAAAGATAAAATCACATCCGTAATAGACTTCTAAATAGCTTTAACTTCACTCATCTTTTAGAATCATTACATTTATATAGTGTTATTTATGCAATATTGAATAAAACATTAGGCTCAAATGAGACATTGACTGAATGCAAGTTGATGCTGAAACACACTGAAAAGAATATGCAAAATTCCTGAATTTCCAATAAGAAGAGGATAAATTAGCAATGCAAACATAAAACATAGGGCTTGTGATTTGGCTTATGTTTGCAAAGTTGTGGTGTTGTTTTTTTTAAAAAAAATTATTTATTTATTTATTTGTAATATTTTTGTAAAGAAGTCACTGTCAATTTGATTTTCAGAATAATAACAAATTGCCCATCACTCCAACTATACTGAAATATTCTGAATTGAAATGAGTAATTCTAAAGATCAAAAATAAAAATAAAGTTAAGCCCCTATTTTATATACATATATGTATATATATATGTAAATGGTGGCTCAATATGACCATTGAATCAAAACAGTTAAATAGCATTTCTGAAGCAGCATTTCAGCATCTCTGGAACATAGAATAAACAATTAATTTAATACAAAATGCTTTACCATTATTATCTGCTGTTTACCACTGATGTTAAAAATTTAAGAGTGTCTCAATATGTGGGAATGCAATATTGATACAGTATCAGTTTGGTGATTGATTCAGTTTTGAGCTGGGAAATAGTGTAGGGTTAAAAATCACACTTTTTGTTTTGTTTGTTTACCTTTATGTGCTAACCTTTCAACTCAGAGAAGCAGGAACCAGAAGTTCCTGGATTTTAGACACAGTCAACATGATTCTCGTTTCTGAGCAGAAGGTTACTCTACATGGATGTGGTTACCTTGTCATGGCTGCTCACGTTTCAGACCTTTAAAATTTGTGTTTTGAGATTTCAGAAGACAGAATAAGGATGAATATTGAGAAAAGCACCATATAACTACCAGTAAAGCATAAAAATACATGCTTGCCATGTAATAATATTTATTTTGTAAATTTATTCTTAAGTTAGAAGGGATCCACAAAGGTTATGTTGTTAACACACCTGCACTGGGCAGGGACACCTCCAACTAGATGTGCCCAGGGCCATATCAAGTTTCATTCTGAATGTCTCCAGGGATGGGGTCTCAAAAACATCCCTGGGCAGCCTGTTGAAGTATTTCGCCAATCTCATTGTAAAGAACTTATTTCTTATGTCCTATCAATATCTACCCCAGTCCAGTTTAAAACCATAGCCCCTAATCCTATCACTAAAAGCCCTTTCAAATAATTCCTCCACAGCCTTCCTTCAGGTCCCCTTCAGATATTGAAATGTAGCTATAAGGTGTCCTCAAAGCCTTTTGACCCTGTCTTCACTGGAGAGGGGCTCCAGCCCTCTGATCACCTTAGTGACCCTCCTCTGAACTCACTTCAGCAGGTTCATGTCCCTTTTTTGTTGCAGGACCTAAAATTTGACATGGTGCTCCAGGTGAGGTATCATCAGGGAATAGCAAAGGGACAGAATCACAACTCTCAACTTGATGGCCATGGTACTTTAGAATAGAATAGAATAGAATAGAATAGAATAGAATAGAATAGAATAGAATAGAATAGAATAGAATAGAATAGACCAGGCTGGAAAAGATCTTTAAGATCATCAAGTCCAACCAATCATCCAACACTATCTAATCAACTAAACCATGGCACCAAGTACCCCATCCAGTCTCTTCCCAAATACTTCCAGGGATGGTGACTCCACCACCTCCCTGGGCAGCCCATTCCAATGGCCAATCACTCTTTCTATGAAGAACTTCTTCCTAACATCCAGCCTAAACCTCCACTGGTGCAGTTCAAGACTCTGTCCTCCTGTTCTGGTGCTGGTTGCCTGGGAGAAGAGACTAACCCTCACGTGGCTTACAACCTCCCTTCTGGTGGTTGTAGAGCAATAAGATCTCCCCTGAGCCTCCTCTTCTCCAGGCTAAGCAACCCCAGCTCCCTCAGCCTCTCCTCATAGGGCTTGTGCTTCAAACCCCTCACCAGCTTTGTTGCCCTTCTCTGGACACGTTCCAGCAAGTCAGCATCTTTCCTAAACTGAGGGGCCCAGAAGTGGACATGGGACTCAAGGTGTGGCCTAACCAGTGCTGAGTACAGAGGCAGAATGACTTCCCTGCTCCTGCTCAACACACTATTCCTGATACAGGCCAGTATGCCACTGGCCTTCTTGTCCACCTGGGCACACTGCAGGCTCATGTTCAACCTACTATTAACCAGTACCCCCAGGTCCTTCTCTGCCTGGCTGCTCTCCAGCCACTCTGACCCCAGCCTGGAGCACTGCATGAGGTTGCTGTGGTGAATGTGTAGAACCTGGCACTTGGATGTGTTAAATCTCATGCAGTTGGACTCTGCCCATCTGTACAGCCTGTCAAGATCCCTCTGAAGAACCCTTCTACCCTCTAACAGATCAACACCTGCCCTCAGGTTGGTGGCATCTGCAAACTTATTGACGATGGACTCAATATACTCATCCAGATCATCAATAAAGATGTTAATGAGTATGGGGCCCAACACTGATCCCTGGGGGACACCACTAGTGACTCACTGCCTGCTGCATGTGGCACCATTCACCACCACTCTCTGTCCCTCCAGCCAGTTCCTATCCCAGTACAGAGTGCTGCTGTCCAAGTCACAGGCTGGCAGCTTGGCCAGGAATTTGCTGTTGGGGACAGTGTCAAAGGCCTTGCTGAAGTCCAGGTAGACTTCATCCATAGCCTTACCCACATCCACCAGGTGGGTCACCTGATCACAGAAGGAGATCAGGCTGGTCAGGCAGGACCTGCCCTTCCTAAATCCATGCTGGCTGGGCCTGATCCCTTGGCCATCCTGTAAGTGCTGTGTGATTGCACTCAAGATGACCTGTTCCATAATCTTGCCTGGCACTGAGGTCAGGCTGACAAGCCTGGAATTCCCTGGCTCACCCAACCAGCCCTTCTTGTGGATGGGCACCACATTGGCCAGCTTCCAGTCTTCTGGGACCCTCCAGTCCCATGGATCTGTGGGAATCCAAGTGGCTGAGCAAGTCTCTAAATACTTCCTCCCAGATCACAGGGGAACTCTACTGCTCCCTGACTCCATCTGCCAGCTCAGGAGGCCAGCTGTCCAGAAGACAGCCTGCTATTAAAATTTGAGGCTAAGAAGGTGTTGAGTACCTCTGCCTTTTCCTCATCTTCTGTTACTATATTCCCCTCTGTGTCCACTAAGGAGTGGAGGTTGTCCTTGCCCCACCTCTTGCTATTAATATATCTGTAGAAGGTTTTTTTGTTGTCCTTCACAGCAGTGGCCAGTCTAAGCTCTAAATGGGCTTTTTGCCTCTCTAATTTTTTTCCTGCATGACCTAGCAACATCCTTAAACATTTCATGGGATACATCTCCTTCCTTCCAAAGATAATACACCCTCTCTTTTTCCCTTAATTCATTCAGAATTTCTGGCCCTCTCTGCTGCAAGTGCACATTGCTGGCTCATGTCCAGCTTCTCATCCACCAGCACCCACAAATCCCTTAGGCTGTGTTGATATTGATGGTTGTCCTGCACCTAGGTGCAGGAACTTGCATTTTGCCTTATTGAACCTCATGGGATTCTCCTCAGCCCACCTCTCCAGCCTGGCTAGGTCCCTCTGGATGGCATCCCATCTGTCAGTCTTGTCGACAGCACCACTCAGCTTGGTATCATCTGCAAACTTGCTGAGGGGTCTGCTGAACTCAATGGAATCTGAGGAGTCTGTTACCACAAACTTCTGAATCAGGGAGTCACATGAAAACCTGATATTTTTTTGAGACTCACCTATTTTTTAAAAAAAGACCAAAGACAGTGGAACCAAAGAGCATATATATACATCAAAAATGGACTATAAAAATTGAAAGTGCCATTTTATGTGTAGGAAGCTGGCATGCCTGCAGTTAACAGGTAACTTCACAAAGCAAAATGTAGAGCAGAAGTTTTCTTACTTAAGTCCTGTAGCATAATACAAAAGCTTTCACTGCCAGTACAGTCTTATGAAGCCTTGCATTCACTGAAGAAGTCTTCTACTCACTTCAGTAGAAGACTGAGAGGATGCTGGTGAGTATTGTCACAAGGCTCTCTCAAGAGCACTACAAGGGTTATACTGGAGAAATTGTAACACCTGATCTAAGAGTTTGTAAAGTGCTTCTCAAGGACAAGCAGTCCTGCTAAGAATTCCTTAAACTCTCATAAAAATCCAGAGATATAATTTCACCACCATCAGAAGTCTACTAGGCTAGGAAAATATTTTGCTGAAAGGAAGTGACAGTCTTTCCAGATGGATACTCCAAGAAAAAAAATACAAACCAGAGATGAGTTTCCATCTAAAGAAAAAGATTTCCACAGGAGGGATATAAAGCTAACTGCAACAGAGGATCTCACAATAAGTGATTTGCCTTTCAATGAATTTCTGTAGTTCAAATATTTTCTTTTTTATATGTAACAGAAGGATCAGCAATTCATAATAACAATAATATATCAATTTTAATGGAAAATAAACAAAATATTCCCTGCAGTGTATATTTTTTAAAAGGCCCTAATTTAACAAATGCTTTCCGAGAACAGAAGGAAAAAAAAAAAAAAAAAGATTAAAAAGGGAGATTTGGACATTTTTGCTGATTTCCCAGTAACCAGGCACTTCTTTCCTGGCTTTCATTTGCCATTTTACTGTTAGAATAGCACTAAGTCATCATATCTCCTACAATTCTGACAAACTGAATAGGAAAGACATCCAATTTACATATAAAACCACATATAGAAAACGTCTGCAATAACAGAAAGAAAATCTACCAGTTCCATGATTTTTGTTTGCTTCACAATTGATATTTTTTTCTTCTAAATCAAAGGTCTAGAGGGATGAGAAATGCAGGAAGATTTTGAAGTGGTATTTGCCATCTATTTGTAATGTAGGAATGCATCTAGCACAGCAAGTCCTCTGAATTTCAGGGGCTGGTACTTTTCGCATTTATTTTCATCTAGAGCACTATGAAGAAAACTATGTTTTCTTAATATTATATTTGTCATATAGATATTGGTTCCCATATTTCAGCTCCCTCATTGAAAGGGGAGTACAAAAGTGATATTTACAATACTCTGGAACCTGAAGTTCATGTCTCAATCTACCTTGATGAAAATTGCTGGTTTGTAACTGAGTTACTTGTTCCAAGCTTTTCACTCTTTGTGCTCCCTTCTCTAGTTTCTCTTCAGACAAAAAACTTCCCAGGCTACTGTTTCCATGCACCTTTTTTTCACCTTGAGCAAGTATATCTAGGCTACTCCACAGAGAAGGAAGTGAAACCTAGGGTAGGGTGAAATCTGGAACTCTTCTCTGCAGGCTGATTAATACAAATGACAGAAGCGAAGGTGAGAGGACAGTCTTGATTAAATTTCTGTTGGAGAAGTGTCAGTTAGGCTCATACGATCTTTAGATTTTGTGCTACTTAAAGTTCTTCTAAAAACAAATAGCCTAAAACTGGTCCCAAAACACAGCATCAACCTCTCTCTTTGTTCAAACATGTGACTAACCTGCAGATGAATTCTTCCATAAAATTGTTTCAAGTTTCTGTCTATGACAGTTTCAAATTCGGACAGTTTCAGAGAGATCATATAGCTGTTTTTAAAACAATTTTTCTGATATATAGGACTTTTATTTCTGCTTTTAAGTGGCCATTAATCATGGAAATGTTACAAAGCACTGTCAGAAGCATACCTTCTCTCACACATCCACTGAATGGCTGCTTTACGATAGCTGTACTACAAATACAGGGATTTGTGCCAATAGATCACCACAACTGCAATAAACAAACAAATACAGACAGAATAAAAATGCAGGCAGTGGCTTTGCTATAGGAACTAAGCCAACTGAAAACAGCAAGCATTAACACATTTCTGTAAATTTGAGTCACTGGAACATTCATCTTTGCTTTCAAGACTTCAAGATAATGATAAAATTATTTGTAATTGTGTGATTTACAACTGATGTCAGTTATTGATAATTTATCTTATACCATCCAAGAATACCTCTATTGTGAATTATCACTTTATTAGCAATAACTGCTGTTAAAAGCTAATGTGAAGTCTCCACTGATTTACTGCTCATACATAAGCTTTCCTAGAATCAGTTACTTTGTAAGAAGCATGGAATTGGCAAGCCATGTAGCTCAGCAAAAGATCCACCCACTGACAGAACAGAGAAAAAAATAGATAGATATGGATGAGTAAGATATTTTATAACTAACAGATATTTGAAAGGAAGAATGACCTTCCCATGGCATTTTCATTGATGTGTATCACAGTACTTGTAATACATCAAGAAGTCATTGATATTTTTAATACCAGTCTCAAGAAATCATTGATATAGATCTTTTCCCTCTATTCTGCTTTGCTGAGATCACACATAGAATATTGTGTCGAGTTTTGGGCTCCACAGTTCAAGAGAGACAGGGATCTGCTGGAGAGAGTGTAGTGGAGAGCTACAAGGATAATCACAGGACTGTGGTGAAGGCATATTATGCCCAGATATTGAATCTTGTCCCAGCACATGGACAAGTTCCCCCTCTTCATGAGAGAAACAAAAAGCCAAGGCATTTAGCCAGGCCAACACAGACTCCTGCAGGCACCCAGCACATGGGATGCTCGTACTAACAGCAAGTATGGGCATAATTCTAGCTTTACGCTTCCTATAGGCTGAAGCCAGTTGTTTACAAGAGTGCCCATTGGTCAAACCCAGCCTCGAGGAACTTATAAGTATCACCCCAGTTGGTAAACAAGTTGCCCCCTCTTTCACTTTGTCTCTCTCTTTGCTCGAGAGGACAATGCTCAAGCTATAGCCTATGCCATTGAGCTCCTTGCTGTTAAGTCTTCTCTCTCTCATATATGCAAGCGAACTGGAAGACTCTGCACGACGAGAAGCCCATATCCAATCAGGCCCGTTAAGACCTAGCCCTGAGAATTATCTCCAGAGGAGGGACCTTTGCTGAGCCCGAGAAACCCAGCATCATTACAGCCAGTCACACCAACCGGGAAAGCCCACCATGCCTCCAGAGGACTGGACCCTCGAGGGTAAGATCTGCCGAGCTGTCGGGGAATAGGACTACCGAGTCCGGTAGTCCACATATCTGCATAACCCCGCTATCGCAGGAGAGGAGCCGCCACTTCTGCCGCTCCAAGCCCTGTAAACCTCAGCGAAGACTTGGAGGGCACCTCCAAACCCGGGACCGCTCTGAGAGTCTCGCTGCTCCTTTAAGCCAAGTAAACAGGAAGCCGCCGCTTCATGCAGCCGCACTTCTTCCCCTGGGCCGTTCACATCAGCCCTGAGACCCGTCGTAGCCGGGCTCACCCCACTGGGTCCAGCCCCGCCTGCTACCGTGCCAGATTGGAAGCCTCCAAGCCCGCCTATTTGGAACCGTGGCCCCGCTCTGCCGTGCGAGCCAACTGTGAGGACCGACTCTGAGGGCCGACCCCATCCCGGGGACCAGCCTTACCAGCCCTGCCGGGCTGATCTACCAGGACCGCTCCCTATCGTCTGGAGGGGAACCTGACAAATACTGCAAGGAAAACTGCTTACCAGCTAAGCACAGGTTCCATCTCCTCTCCACTGCTGCGGAGAGAGCCACCCAGTGCCGCCGTCCAGACCAGCCTAGGAACCAGTCCAGCGGCAGTAGTTTGCGGGAACCCAACCTCGCTACAAACAACAGACACAAAGTATCTTCCACGTGCTTTCCACTCGCTAGCATTCAGTTCAAAGTATCCGCATCTAGCAGTAAGCTCTGACGCATAGAAACATTCTCTGTATAGAGCTAGAAGCCAGCCTCATCCCGTAGTGTTGTCATCTAGTGGCCAAGTGGCGGAAATGCACCCTCCGTTAATACAAATAGAAAATGATTCTGTAAATATTCCAATTGAGTTCTAATTATACTATTAAACCAGTTATGGGATATATGTCACGAAAGTGCATTAGAACATATATATAAAAATAGTGATTCATAGGTTATTAATAATTTTATAATCAGTAAAAATATTTTCATAATTCATATTTCATATTAATAAATTAATAACCTATTCATCACAAGGACTTGAACATCTCTTCCATGAAGAAACACTGAGAGACCTGGGGCTGTTTAGTCTTGAGAAGAGAAGCTTCAGAGGAGATCTTACCAATACCTATAAATATCTGAGGGGTGGGTGTCAAGATGAAGGTGATGGTCTTTTTTTGGTGGTGCCCAGTGAAACAACAAGTGCAAGCTAGAACATAGGAGGTTCACATTCAACATGAGGAGGTAACTCTTTATGGTGATGGTGACTGGAACAGGCTACCCAGAGAGGTTGCAGAGTCTCCTCTGAAGACTTTCAAAACCTGCCTGAATGTGTTTCTGTGTGGCTTGCCCTAGGTGATCTTACTTTGGCAGGGAGGTTGGACCTAACAATCTCTAGAAGTCCCTTCCAACCCCAAACATTCTGTGGTTCTGTGATGTTAGAACATGCTAACAAGCAATTACTGTATTAGTTTTTAATGACAGAAAACATGGTATACTGTATTTATTGTGCTTTATGTGCGGTCACTTAGCCTACTTTTTATGCAAATCAGCTGGAAATTTCATCTGATAAAAGAAGTACTGATGTACTTATTGTGGGCAAATTCTTTTCTAGTATAAGTTATGAAGTAATACTGTACATGTCCTCAGATTTCACACCACCAAAATAGAATATAAGCAGCCAAGCTGGTTATTTTTCTGTAAGAAAAGTGTTTTCTTTTTGGCTTAAAGGCTCACTGAAACCAAACATTGTAACATGCAAGAAGTTGCTTTCAAGTCATATTGATATACTTTTCTTGAAGGACTGAATATTTATTGCTATACTTCAAAAAGTCAGCCTATTATTGCAGTATATTGCTGGAAAAGAGATGAATGCAGAAATGAGATGGATTAATAAAAAATAAGGGATGGGTAAAATAATTGTTTTTAAAAATGTTTACAAAAGTTTAAGACTTTCAGCTAAGCAAAATCCTATAAACATTAGAATTCCTGACAGCTGCAAGAACAAGAACCTGCAATGGCAGTTGCTGGTACTATACAATACTAAACTATGTAATTTACATCTTAATGAAATTAAACATAGTATAATGGCTTAGCTTCCAGGCAACAATGCTATTAAATTTGCTGTAGCAGATTATGACATCATCTGAAACCCCATGATATTCTTTCAAGCCAGCTATTATCCTTGTAACACATAATGCTTTTCTGGTTAGTTTTTCAGTTAACTCATTGCAAGGATTATATTTTTCAATGCACATGACATCAAGCAGGATGGCTCTAGAATATTGGTGAGCAAAATTAATGTCACTTAGGGAACAAAAATGATGTTGTTGTAGGGTGGAATACACACAGAGGCCAGTAAAGTGACTTGATAGCTCTCAAACAGCTTCTTCTAGCTTTGCTTGTGTAAGACGTCCTTTATTTCATATGTTATACATTGTGGTAGCATGTGCTTCTGAAATTTCTGTGTCTTTAGATTCCTACTGGTATAAAACCACTTATTAGCTCCTGCTGGAATTAGTAGGAAGGAACTAAAATATTAAGATGTAATATAAATAAGGAGTTCATGTTCACCAAGAACCTGGTGAAGACCCTAAATGGAAATCACTGGGTTTTCTTTCCTCACAGCAACAACCTATGATGCTTTTTCTATGACCAGAGGGAGGCTTTTCTCTGATCAGGGCATCACCCCTGATTGCTTAAGCTGCTTCCTGGTTTTGGCTTGCTTCTCTGACAGTCAGCCATAAGTAGTTCCATAGTAGAACTAATATCAAGATGGATGAGACAAAGTGATGTAAACATTATAGTCTTGCAGGGACACAAATAATGATTAACATGATATCTCTGTGAATATGCATGATTAACTGTACTCATCCAAGGATTCAGTGAAGCTACACAAGGAGTAATGTTGAGTACATAAGCAGAAGAGATCCTCTTTATCTTAAGGGAAATATTCAGAGATGTCTAAAATCAGCAGCATCTTACTCGCAGGAATTTGGCAATCTCATCCACTGGTTTTCTTGCCATAACTGTGAAAATTGCATACCAAAGAAAATTTTATAAAGTAGCACAATGTTGCAAAGCTACATAGTATAAGTGGAGTATGTTGACACTTCTGATTCCCATCTTACATAAAAAACAGAGCAAATAGATTAACTTGGCTGTTTGGGGTGCAGAGGCTTTTTCTGTATAACAGCTCTAGCTATATTGACTGAGGGAAAAAATGAACTTTCCAGGTATAGCTTAAAAATAAGCTATCAACTTTCCATGTAATTTCTGACTGGATGATCTGATCCTTAATAACAGATTAGTATTGATTTTAATGCCAGAAGTCAAAAGACCCGGTCCTTATTGCCACTCAACAAGTTTGTCAAAGGCTACTCCCTGTCATTCCATGTCCTTGGCCAATCTGAATGCCTTAATCAGTAATTAGTTAGCTAAATGTGGATATAATTTTCCTTCTCAGTGTCCACCTGACCGAAAAGTATTTCATTGAAATGTGCCTTCTGTTGCCTCACTGAATCAACAGTATCAGTTGCTCTGTCAATAGTTTGTCTTTTGAGACATAGTATTGTGAAAATAAATAAATATTCAAATTTAGCCATGGATTGATGACAATTCATAATCAAGCTCATTAATGTGTCTTTGTGCTTTTTGCTGTGACATGAGCAAAATAGTTTTCTAAATTACAGCAGGGCTTGAGACGTAAACCGATGTTTTCACACCCTTGCATGTCTGCAATTACGTGTTATTAATCCACTAGTAAGTAAAAGTAAGTTCTTAACTACAGTTATCTTTGTCTGATATCTCATAGCAATGCTTTTGCATGCTGGAATCTGCCGAGTGGTGAAATTAGAGTCTTTTCACTAGAAATTAACAGATGTTCTCTAAGACTGCACCTAATGCAAGAACCGACTAGAGGTGCTCTGAAGTCAGGACCCATTCAGTGCCTACAAAGTCTTCAGTATTAGCTGTTTTCCTTTGCCAAGCCAGACCTATTGGCCTGTACCACTGGGTTAGAAGTGATAAGCTAAATCAGTTTACTAGGTTCAGAAAGGTAATTTGGTCACTTCATTGAACTGCTTGTTCCAAACTGCTTTTAGTGGTTCATGCAATGCAAAGAGGCTTTATGTGCAGTCTCTTATCAAAGGTGAATGCACCATTTGGTACAGTTCCTAAGAGTAGCAAGGGATCTTACAGCTCTTGCAGCTGTCACTGTTATCTAAGTAACTGCAGCTGATGCATCCATTCTTGTTCTATGACTTCTTTCACCAGCTAAGAGCAGTTTCTGTACAGACAAAAATGTTTGTAGATGGAAAGAGTACATGACTCAGAAGAGATGATTTTGTTGCAATCACAACAGGAAAACTTCCCATGAAATCTGTGTCTCTCATCTGAATAAATAGCAAAATTAAACAAAAATAATACAGACAAATTCAGGGATGAATTTGAAATTCATCACTATTCCATCTTTGCCCTGATACTTATGTGTTTCTGTGATACTGCCAAAGCTCTAGTTTCTAAAGCATATAATAATAAGTAAAAAAATAAATATATAAATAAGCACAAACAAACACACATCTCCACAACAAAAATAACACAAAAATTTAAATCTATTCAAAAGGGAGGAAATACAATTATGTCAACTTGGTGTACTGTAGGACAGGTAATAACTTTGTAGTCTGTCAGAACTAGTGACTCAGAAATGTGTTTAGTAGAGAGAATACAAACACATGTAAAAGAGCCTGATGGACATTGACTCTTTTCTGTTATTTTCCACAAGGTTACTTTTAAATGGGTTATAAGAGAGGTATTATAGAGATCCAAATGTAGACAAGTATGAACAGTGAAACCAATGGCCATAAGCACAGCCTAAAAGGTGCAAAGTTTTCCCCCTAGAGCCCTTTTCTGCCTCCCTCATTGTAAGGAATATCACTGAGTCATTTTGCTAATTCTCTTATATCTTTCTTCTTATTCCATTTACTCTTTCATAACCACTGGTATTGAAACTGTTGTTTGCAAAAGCGAGTGAGTTGATTAATAGGTATTTTATACATCTGGTGCTTCCTCATAAAAGACTGCTAAACTTGTTTCAATTATCATACCACCAACAAGGATGCAATCTGTTCACAATGGCTGTTCACGAATGGCTGCTTTGGGTAATGGCAGTTTTCTTAGTGTGGGGAATGAAATATAATATTATTAAACAGATATACAGAATGGTTTGTCAACTTATCCATCTTCCTGATGTTTATAGGCTTAATTTTTAAAATGTTTATTTCATTTTGGGGCATAAAACATTAAATTATCACCTTTTTTTTTTTTTTTTTTAGTATCTTATTTCTTTTGGTTTGGTTATAATGACCTTGAATAATAACATCCACAAATTCATACACAATTAGGGCAGAAAACCTGTGGTAGCTACCAAGTGTTGGAAATAGGAGAGCATAACTTGCTGATAAGCATCCAGTGTCTGAACCAGACACTTCGGTTGGGTGAAGGTCTAGCTGACCCTGTATGTGATGGGATCAAAACTGGAATGCTGGTTGGGACCAGGTGTAACCCTGACATTCCTTTTATCTTGCTTATCACAGCTATTAACTGTTCCTGCCACAATCAACTTTTACTGTCAGAAGCTGATTTTTCCAGGCAGAAGCCATGAAGTCTGAAAGGCCCATCAAGAAACATGTGTGCAACTGAAAAAGCCCACTTTGCAACATGGCTGCAGTCCCACCCCTCCACTTTACACAGCAGAAAACTGAGGTATAAATATTAGCCCATCCGGAGCCCAGGTCTGGGTTGTGTTTTCCTCTCCCTTATTGCAGCCACTGCTCTGAGGGCAGCTGCTGGATGTGTGCAGAGTGTATGATTCCTTTACTGATCAATTCCTTAGCACACTGCTTAGAGCAAAACAATAACATTCCATATGTGCCAAGAACATCATCCTCACGCTGGCACCCTTTGATTGGAACATGCTGCAGAAGCCACCTCCTTTTTGTGCTGGCACCTCTTATTGGGAGAAGACTTCATCTTATATGTGTGGTTGGATTTTACTGGTTAAGGAATTGATAGCAAAGACCATAAAAACAGCCACTCTGAGCAATAGTTATCTTCGGTTAGGAACCTGCAGTTAGGGACTTAGGTTAGGAATGGCTTGGGGAGACAGGGCTGTTAGGGACTTCTGCTTCTGTTACTTTGCTACTTCTTCTGGCTAGGGCTTCAGTGTAGGGATGCTTGGGACTTCTGTTAGCTACTTCATCTGTTAAGAGCTTCCAGGACTTCTGTAAGTGGGACTCTGATACTTCAGTAAATAATAGTTCAAATGCGAAACATATCAGAACGCTTCTATAACCCATGTATGGATTTCAGATACTCAGATATATAAGTCTATCACATACAGACTTGAATTTCTATTCAAGCTTGATTTGGGGGAAAATGAGACAAAAGCATTCTTCTTCAAATCATAAATGGGTACAGGAAATATAGAGTCTTCTATATTTGTTAAGAGCTTTAAATATTAAAGTTTTTAAGAGATGATATCTCAAAAGGAAGATAGACATTGAGTTTCCAAAAGCTATGACATAGATAGTGGTGGTTTAGGCTGAGTGCCTCTTGTTGCCACCACAGAAGCTTACCTGCAATGTCCTGAGGGTCCAGCCCAGTGGGTGGCATGGAAAGCTACGTGTTTTATCCCATAATGCCCTGCTCCCTATAAAACTATCAGCAGGGTTCTGCACTTCTTCTTTCTTCCCTCACCGCTCCTACGGAGATGGTCCCTGTCTGGTAAGGGTGGGGGGTGTGTGTGTGTGATGTTGTCTCATGGTCTCTTGGGCCTGACTAGGCCTAAGGCTGGGAGGAGAAAGAAGGGCAGTGTCAGATCTGACCAGCTGAAATTAGCTTAACAGTGGAGGAAGTGAGGGGGAAGAAAGAGCCCTGGGGGGTTTTGGGTGTATCCTCAGGTGGGGAGAGGGAAGTGTTGGGATGCTTCTGGGTATGCTTTGGGATCTCCTTTTGTCACTGTATTTGTGGTTCTCTGTAAAATATTCACTGCTTTTCCATTTAAACTTTCCACCACTTCTGCAATCTGTTTGTCTAAGTCTCATTTTTTTCTGCCCGTGGTGGGAGGGAAGGAAGAATCAGCCCTTCAACCCACCACACCCCCACACCCGCTCAATGAAAATTTATCTCCTTCCCTTGAATCCAGAATACATAGATTGACTTATTTAGTGTCTACCACCATGTATTTTCACCAGCTTAGTGTGCCTACTAGCACTGACATCTCAGATCATTTGTCAGCTTTGATTTGCACTGTGAAGCAGCTACAGCTCTTTAGATACCACCTTCTTCCCCCTCACATAATTATCCTTGTACTACTTGACCTTTACGAGGCTTCAGCTTCCCAGCAGAAACAGAGAGCAATAGATGAAGATTTTTTATAAATTACTGTAATTCTGATTATATGAGATTAAATAGTATGAAGTAAACTTTTTTTTTAAAGTACTGAAATCACTGTCTCTAAAATTAGGCTACTATAAACATTCCATGTTGCTCTGAATTTTGCCTCTGAAAATCCTAGTTTTAGTTCCAGCTGTGCAAGGAACTCATTGTAATTGTAATGTGGGAATTTCATGAAGCTCCACTGACTTCACTGATGCTTACCTGAACTCCAGTGACCTCAACTACAACGGCTACCTAGAGAGGTTAGCCTTGGTTATTGGATAAGGCTGAGTCATTTTGACTATGCCTTTTGCATGAAATTAAGGAATGTTTAGTTTGAACTGCACAGCGAAAGATTCTGGAAGGACAAGGTATAGAGGTAGAGAGGTAAATAGGACCATTTTAAACCAAGCAATAAATGTAATACATTGTATTTATTGGGTGAAACAATTTAATGAAGAAAAATACTAATTAAATTATTAAAACTGAGATCACAAGTAGCAATTAAAAGGACAGTTGCTATGAAACCACAGGGAATTTTGTGACAAAGTACAAAAATACGTTTGTTAAGTATGCTTGTATTTTGCTTTGACCTTTTTCAGTTACACACCTGGCCAGACTGTCTGTAAATATATTTTTGAGAATAATAACATTTAAGTTATGTGCAGGATTATGGGAAAAGAGAAAAAAAAAGACAAGCAGCTATCCGAATCAGTTAATGATTTCCATTATGTTTGAAAAGTAAAGGTAAGAAATTAATGAGGTGGGCCTGGTAACCTGGTTGTCCTGCACATGCTACATAATGTCACTCAGGATGATCTGCTCCATGACCTTCCCTGGTGCCAAGGTCAGACTGACAGTTCTAGAGATGCCTGGATCCTCCTTCTGGCCATTCCTGTAGATGGGTGTTTTATTTGCCAATCTCCAGTCAGCTGGGACCTCCACAGCTAGCCAGGGCTGCTGATTAATGATAGAAAGTGGCTTGCTGAGCACTTCTGCCAGTTCTCTTAGGACACATTAAGTGTATAATTCATATGTGTATAATTCATATACTAATATTTTTTCAACTGTAATGGATGATTTTCCATCCCAAACACAGTTCCAAATCCTATAAAGTTAGGGAATATTAATTCTCATAACCAGTGTATGACCTAACCCTGTCTTGTCCTGAATGTCTTAAATAACAATTAAATCCCCTACTTGTAAACATCTGTTATTCCTAATACTTAGTGGCAACATTTACTTATCCAGTACCTAGAGGGAACTTCTGCTTATCCTGGAATACTTTGATAAAATACAGGTTAGTTTCTGTCAGAACTCCCCTTGTTACATGTGAAGATCTCTGATGTGGTAATCTGATGCTGATATATGGAAGAGAGGACACCAATATGCAAATACACAGAGGCACACAAATAATTTTGTCATGCCTCTTTCTATGAACTTGACACTAAGATATGGTCATGGCTGAATATTAAAAAAATGAGACAAGAATGCAACACATGTTGACTTTTATTTGTGTGCCTTGATAAACCTTTTTATTACAGATCTCTCTATACAAAATGGGTTAAGAACTATCATTAGTCAGAAATACCTCATTTCCTCTCCTTAGGTTTACAGAAAGTTACAGAATTCTGGAAAGAACACGGTATGTTCCACTGCTGAGAGAGGTTACAACTTGCTAAAAACTTTCTCCAGCATTAATGGAAAGATAAGTCTTAAATGTGGTGTCATGCTTCAGAATTATTTGCAAGCTTAAATACATAGTTGATTATTTTACGTTAACATTTTATCCAACACACCATTAAGAAGAATTAGCAATAGTTCTCTCTATTAACTGCCGCAGTAAACTACTATAGCGAATAGCTGCTAGATACAAATCATAAGAATCACATTATCAAGCTTTAGTATTCCTGACTTTGAGTAAACTAATTGAATTATCTAGTAAAAAAATTAGTTTCTTACCTCACCTTCGTGAATTCCAACACCTGTTATAAAAGAAAGAAATTAATTTTCAGAGAAGGAAGACAAAAGGAAGATGTTTGACTTTGCATAGCAAACATTTCACAGAAAACAAGTCAACAGCTTTGATAAAAGAAAAATTACATCAAATAAAATTTCCCCTTTTGTAAACACAAAGTAAATAAATACTTTTTTTCTTTTTTGGGTGTATCCTCTAGCTGTAAGAAGTCTTCACACTTTATTAAAACATTTTTGATTACATCTTACTGCATAAAATGAGACATAGGTAGGAATGACAGCTAGGACAATCTGTGTTCCAGTTCACAGATGAGAAAAGGAATTAAAAAATAAATGAACACTGCTGTCCAAACATACTTCCAAAAAAGTCAGTTTAAGAGAACTGCATAATGAAATTAATCAACATTTCTCAATTAATGTGCAGTTTTCCAGTGAATGTGTACTACTATGAAACTTCCTTCAAAGAGTTTTTTTGTCAGTCATCACACTCTCTGGTTCTTAGCTGCTGTGAGTTCTGGTATTACTTTGTACCCTAATCTTGCTGTCTGTAGCCACTTTACATTAGATGCTTTCAAAGCACTGTAGGAAGTCTGAAAAAGCAGGGTGCAAAGGTCAGCAAAGACAAATTATAAAATATCATTTAAAATGAATTATGCATCAAGATGAAATTTCTTTATTATAAATCACAAACAATTTCAAGAGATTTCCAAATTATTTGAAATTTATTTAGCCCTTAAAATCTTCCTGAGCTATATAGTACACAAAACAGAGTCTTGACTTTTCCTATAAGAAACTTATTCTTTCTCCTCACCAAAGAAAACAGCTCCAGTGCAGGCAGGGGAAGGGAACAGAATCGAGGTGACAAAGGCTGAAAAGGAGCTATTTGGAGGGTTTTTGTTTGTTTGGTTGGTTTTTTGGAAGGCAGATGGCCTGTTCTGGTAGCCAGCAGCCAGCACCACTGACATCAGATATAAATGAGGCATCAATGCACCAATGGTCACTTTCTGAGAACACCCCCTTCCCCACACTCCATCCCCCCACCCCCACAAAAGAAGCCCTCACAAGCTTCTGAACACACAGTGAATGGGTGTCAGCCAGGACATTGTAGTTTGTGGAGGCCACTGCAGGCAAGGCCCTGAGAGCAATGCCAGTGAAGAAGGTAATTTTGTTCTTGGCAACAAATCCCCATTGGGGGCTTAAGGGATTTTGCTGGGTTGCACTCACCCGGGGCTGGGGGAGGGGGAAAGTTGCAAGAGCCCTGCTTCCCTCAGGGGACAGAAGAAACAATACAATACAATACAATACAATACAATACAATACAATACACCAGGTTGAAAGAGACCTTCAAGATCATCACATCCAACCCATCAACCAATCCAACCCACCTAAACAACTAAACCATGCAACCAAGCACCCCATTAAGTCTCCTCCTGAACACCTCCAATGAAGGTGACTCCACCACCTCCATGGGCAGCCCATTCCAATGGGCAATCACTCTCTCTGTATAGAACTTCTTTCTAACCTCCAGCCTAAACCTGCCCTGGTGCAGCTTGAGACTGTGTCCTCTTGTTCTGGTGGTGGTTGCCTGGGAGAAGAGACCAACCTCTGCCTGGCTACAACGTCCCTTCAGGTAGTTGAAGAGAGCAATAAGGTCACCCCCTCAGTCTCCTCTTCTCCAGGCTAAGCAACCCCAGCTCCCTCAGTCTCTCTTCATAGGGCTTGTGTTCCAAACCCCTCACCACCTTTTTTGCCCTTCTCTGGACACGTTCCAAAAAGTCAACATCCATCCTAAACTGAGGGGCTGGACACAGGACTCGAGGTGCGGTCTAAGCAGTGCAGTGTTGTGGCAGGGTGAGAAAGTTCCCTCCCCACACACAAAGAAAGAAACCACAGCTAGCTCAGTCGGAAAAGCAGATGAAAGCTATATTTACAGGCACAAATGGAATGCAATGAATATGTACACAAATATACAATATTTACAATATATACAGAAATACACAGCAATGAACGTAATGCAAAAAAAAAGCCTTTGCCCTCCAGCCAGCCAGGGGGGGTTCCCTGAACCCCCCTCTCTCCCTCCCTACCTCCCCTTTTTCCCAAAAAGGGTTAGAGAGAGAGAGAGAAAGGCAATTAAGGAGAAAAATTCTGTTAGCTCAAAGCGTATGCAAGAATTAGTTTTCTTATCTGGTTAGCTCTGTTAATTCAAGGTCGCCCTTGCTTCAGAGAGAGAGAAGCCGACCAGCCCACACGAACAGAGGGAAAGGTACAGAATGAACTCAGCCAGAACCCAGACAGAACTGACAAAACCTAAACCTACCAATGAAATTAGTTTAGACTATCTTGTTTTTGTTTAAATATCAAAACCATTCAGCCAGAGTGTTCAGCAACTCTCTCTTTCTTAAAGACACAGCCTAAACCGGTCACAAGTGTACAGGACCAGAATGATCTCCCTGCTCCTGCTGGCCACACTGTTCCTGATGCAGGCCAGGATGCCATTGGCTGCCTGGGCGCACTGCAGGCTCATGTTCAGCCTACCATCAACCAGTACCCCCAGGTCCCCTCTCTGCCTGGCCGCTCTCCAGCCACTCTGACCCCAGCCTGGAGCACTGCATGGGGTTGCTGTGTCCAATGTGCAGAACCTGGCACTTGGATGTGTTAAATCTCATGCCGCTGGATTCTGCCCATCTGTCCAGCCTGTCGAGGTCCCTCTGCAAAGCCTCTCTACCCTCCAGCAGATCAATTCCTGCCCCCCAGCTTGGTGTCATCTGCAAATTTACTGATGATGGACTCAATGCCCTCATCCAGATCATCAATAAAGATGTTGAAGAGCATGGGGCCCAGCTCTGATCCTTGGGGCACACCATAGTGACTGGCCACCAGCTGGATGTGACACCATTCACCACCACTCTCTGGGCTCAGCCCTCCAGCCAGTTCCTAACCCAACGCAATGTGCTCCTGTCCAAGCCATGGGCTGCCAGCTTGGCCAGGAGTTTGCTGTGGGGGACGGTGTCAAAGGTCCAGGTAGACTACATCCACAGGCCTCCCACATCTACCAGGCGGGTCACCTGATCACAGAAGGAGATCAGGTTGGTCAGGCAGGACCTGCCCTTCCTAAATCCATGCTGGCTGGGCCTGAGCCCTTGGCCATCCTGTAAGTGCTGTGTGATTTCACTCAAGATGACCTGTTCCATAATCTTGCCTGGCACTGAGGGCAGGCTGACAGGCCTATAATTCCCTGGCTCATCCAACCGGCCCTTCTTGTGGATGGGCACCACGTTGTCCAGCTTCCAGTCTTCTGGGACCTCTCCAGTGAGCCAGGACTGCTGAAAAATGATGGCGAGTGGCTTGGCCAGCTCATCTGTCATCTCTCTCAGCATGCTAGGATGGATCCCATCTAGTCCCATGGACCTGTGGGGGTCCAAGTGTCTGAGGAGTTCTCTAACTACCCCCTCCTGCAACACAGGGAAGCTATGCTGCTCCCTGGCTCCTTCTGCCAGCTCTGCAGTCCAGCTGTCTGGAAGACATTCTGTCCTGCTAGTAAAAATTGAGGCAAAGAAGATGTTCAGTACCTTTGCATTTCCCTCATCTTTTGTTACTGTGCTCCCCTCCATATCCACTAAGGAGTGGAGGTTGTCCTTGCCCCTCCTCTTGCTATTAATATATTTGTAGAAGGACTTTTTGTTGTCCTTCACAGCAGAAACAGTTGATCTGTTCCACTCACACTTTCTGTTCATCAAGACTATAAAGGGGAGGACGTGGCAGTCATCTCTCTTTTTGCTCCTGCCTCGCCTGTTTGAAAGGACCCACAGCTTCTGCTAGCCTCCTGTTTCGGCCACGTGGTCAGGCTCAATATTCTCCCTCCTGCATCCACGCTTCCCAAAAGAAACTGAAATCCACATACATCGAGGGAGATACAAGGCAGTCCAAATTTGGGTTTGTGTATTTTCCTATTCATCCTTATTCTTTATGCTTGCATCAGAGGGCAGTAGAGACAACACCTCTGTGTAGTGTGACCAGATAAATGATCTGTTTAGCTAGGTGGCAGAGTTGAAAGGGAAAGTGGAAAAGTTGAGGACTGTGAAAGGGAGTAAGATTGGTGGAACCACACCCTGAGGCAATTCAGCAGGCAGAGGCTACACAGGAAATAGGTGATCTTCTTCCCTCTTGCCACCAGGCAGGTGGAAGGGACCTAAGAGACATGAGATGAGGGTGTGGGTGAGGGTCCATTCTGTGGTTTGCCTAAAGTGAATCAGACATCTCCAAGTATTAGGACATTTTTATTAAGAAAAAAGGAGAGTAATTGTAGGTGGTTCTCTTCAGAGGAGAACAGAGGCCCCCATATGCCCATCATATCTATCCTACATGGAAGTCTGCTGCTTCCCTGGGCCCCAGGTTAGAGATATCACAAGGAAATTCCCTGATCTGGTGCAGTCCTCTGACTGTTATTCATTACTGACCATGCAGTAGATAGTGATAAGTTTGGGGACAGTCCTAATGTGATTAAAAGGGACTTTAGGGCACTGGATAGATTGGTTGAAAGGATCAGGAGCACAGACAGTGTTTTCCTCAATCCCTTCAGCTGCTGGGAAGAATACTGAAAGGAATAGGAAAACATACTTGATTAGCACATGTCTCAGAGGCTGCTGTCACTAGTGAAATTTTGGGTTTTCTGGCCACAGGATGCTTCACAAGATACCAGGCCTGCTGGCAACAGACATGGAACACCTATCTCAAAGAGCTAAAGGATCCTGGGGCAAGAGCTAGTGGGGCTCATTGAAAGGGGGACAGAGATGAAACTGGGCTTGTTAAAGAGGAGCCGGCAAGCAGCATGCCAGCACCCATGAGACATTGTGGTAGTAAGGTCTTACAGTTGGCTGTCTCAGTGGACATGGGGGATGATGGTCCATGCTGCAGTAAAGACACAGAATTTGATAAGCTGGTAATTATTGAAGCATCTGAGAACTGTCTGGAGAGAACTGGGGCTTCACTGTTGTAATGGTTTAAACCAGAACAAAACAGGTTAAACAGAACCAACGGGTTAACCTGTCTATTTTCCCAACATAGAGGTGAGGGAAAAGTTACACACAAAAATTTGGGATTGAGACCCCACCAAAAAAGTGAGATAATAACAGATTTACTGAGCAAAATCAGATAATATAGTACAAAATTAAAATTACTTTAGGCTACCTGCAGAAAAAGCATGGCACCAAGCAGAAGCAAATGAACCAAAAGCCCAAGCCAGAAAACTACTTCCCCATAATTCCTTGTCCTGCTGCCACACCCAAACCCCCTGAACCCAGAAGAAGCAATTGGAACAGGAAGCCTCCCATGCTACAATCTGAACTTCAAGCCCCATAATAGTTTGCTCCAGCCAGTACTTTCATTTTTGAAGCTGTCATGACTGCAGCATGGTATGAATAACAGCAGCAGATTCAAATCAATCAACAAGGTGGCAGCACCATTAGCCTATCTGAAGTGCAGCCATAGCAATGCATGCAGCATGGGCAACAAGCAGGAGGAACTGGAGGCTGTTGTGCAGCAAGAAAACTATTGCATAGCTGCTATCATGGTAACATGGTGGGACAACTTGTATGACTGGAGTGCTGCAACTCATGGCTACTAACTTTTCAGGAGGTGAGTTGGGGGTGTGGCACTCTGTCAGGGAGGGTTATGAATGCCTACAAGATTCTTACTTCTTATCTTACACTCTCTTTCTCTTTTCCCTCATTTTTCTTCTTGTTTCCCTCTCCTTTTTTTCTGACCAACTCTCCTTAAGGCTCAAATGACCAAGAACTTTCACACAACACTCCTTTGATCAAATAAACTGAACTCATCAGGCTTTTGATGTTGGTTCACCCTAATTTACGCCAAGGGAATATTTGAATCTAGAGTGACCTCCCCACTGCCCAGAATTGTCTTGGGAAATCAGGTCATGACAGATGTTTAATATCAAATTTCTTCCAAAATCAAGATTGCAGAATCCCGAAGATAAGAAATCAAGTAAGAGAGTAGGAGACCTGCATATTTGAGTAGAGAACTGATGAATAAACTTATGTGGAAGAAGTGTATAGAATATGGAAGAAGGGGCTGACCACTGGGGAAGAATACAAGATTGCTGCCAGAGGATGCAGGGGTGCAATTAATGCCATCTTTGCCTCAGTCTTTACTGTTAAGGCCAGCCCTCAGGAGTCCTAGACCTTCAAGACCACAGAAGAAGTCAGGAGAAAAGAAGTCTTTCCCTCAGTTGAAGAAGATTGGGTTAGAGATTAACTAAGCATACTGAACATCCACTAGACATTAAGAAAAACTTTTTCAGAGAAAGAGTGGTCAAGCATTGGAATGGGCTGCCCAGAAAGGTGGTTGAGTCACAAACTGTGGATGTGTTTAAAGGTTTTCAAAATGTGGTGCTTGGGGATATAGTTTAGGGGCAAACTTTGCAGAGTCGAATTGTTGGTTGGACTTGATGATCCTGAGGGTCTTTTACAATCTGAATATTTCTGTGATTCCTGTGATTCTCCATAATCATCAAAAAGTCCTGGAGAACTGGAGAGGTACCTGAGGACTGGAAGAAGGTCAATGTCATTCCAGTCTTCAAAAAAGACAAGGAGTAACTATAATCCAGCCAGGCTCACCCTTGGAATGTTGTTCTTGGTTACATCTTAAAGCATGTTGAGGAAAAGAGGCTTATCACAAGTAGTCACCATTCATTCACCAAGGGGAAGTCATCCTTTGATAATCTTAAGTCCTTTTATGACAGCATAACTAGACGGATAGATGAAGGGAGGGCAGTGAATGTGGTCTGGATTTGATCAAGGCTTTCAACACTGTCTCCCATAGCGTAATCACAGTCAAGCTTAAGAAATGTGGACTGGATGATTGGGAAGAGAGATGGATTCGGTTGAAGGGCTAGGCTTAGGGAGTTTTGATCAGTAGGTCAGATTCTAGTTGGAGGCCTGTGGCTAGTGGTGCTTCCCCAGGGTTTGATATTGGGTCCAGCCCTATTCAATGTATTTGTCAGTGGTCTGAATGAAGGGATCGGATGCACCTTTAGCAAGTTTCCTGATGTTATGAAGCTGGGAGGAGTGGCTGACATGCCAGAAGGCTCTCTAGACACACTAGAGAGCTGGGAGGGGGGTGGTGGTGGGTGGTTGAGGGTGGGGGGTGGGGAGGGGAAGAGCAGGAAACACCACAAAATTCAGTTAGAGCAAGTGTAGAGTCAGAGGAAGAACAACCCCATGTATTGGTACAGGTTTGGGGATGATCTGTTGGATAGCAGCTCTGGGAAAAATGACCTGGGAATCCTGGTGGACAACAGGATGACCACGAGCCAGTAATGTGCCCTAGTGGCCAAGAGGGTGTGGCAGTACATCCAAAGCCCCCTCCCACCCCATGAAGCCAGAATAGGCGGAAGTGGAGAAGCCGAGATAGAGGGAGACAGAGAGAGACAATTCTCCCCACCCAGGGTTGTGGGACAGTAGACTTGTATAAGCCTCCAAGCCACAGACTATGCAGGCAAGGTAAGAGACAAACCCCATGCTAGGGCATGTCTGGGCAGAGGACAGATCTTTGTCTGTTTCTGGCACCCACTTCTGCTGTCTGGGTTTTGGAAATGCTCTCCTGATGACATGTGACAAAAATTAGATGTGGTTTTCATAAAAATGGGTCGATTGCAGAGCAAGCAAGCTCTTTCTTTTGGGTTTTCTCGCACCACACATGTGGACTATGCAGCTGTAGCAGTTTAGGAGAATTCTCCAACAAAAGAGGATGAAAAGAGAAATTCCCACAAACAACAAGCAGCACTGTGAGTATCTGACATATTCCTAAGTTCCTGAGAAGTCACTTCCTTTTCTAAGTGGGGTGCTACTGCTACTTTTGGATCTATCTTTTCCAAAGACTATTCTCAAACTACCTGTAACCATTCCTATTGTGAACATAACCCCCAAGTGAACTACCAAATCTTTATAAACTGTGTCATGTTATGAGAAAGGTGGAGCAAATTTA